>OZ034800.1:96314077-97048602 GCA_964028335.1 Altica lythri | reverse complement strand
TAATTAATATTTTAGAAAAGGAATGTCTATGAAGCATTTAAATTTAATCTCTCCAATTATGGCTGCACTCTGGGTTACAACAACGATAAAAAGTAGTCATAGGTTCATCAGCAGACCTCGTCTGTAATTGCATAAAATACGCTCGATCGTGACTACACTTCGGACACCTTTCTTCAGTAGAATCTACGTTTTTCCAAGCTTCCTCACCACCTAATACGTCATCAATTTCCTAAAAAAAACACAATAAGAAAATAAAACATAATAATCTAAATAAAATTACCTTAAGTTTATAAAAGTTTCTGTAGGATATTAACTTCTTTACAGGAAAGAAAACTGGGCAGACATTACATGTGAACTGAAGTTTTCCTTGTTGGTTTTCTTCAACAAATAACAAATTATGACAAAATGGACAAAACGCTACCATATTCCTACTAGCAACTTTGAATTATAAATCATATGAATGATTATTATTTAATTATAAAAATTATGAGTTATATGTTAAATTATCACGTCATTTACAAAATATTTTTATGTCAAATGCCAACGTGGTTAGGTTAGATGAATAAAAAGTAATAGGCCACTCTTATAGTATTAAGTTTGCAGTAGTTATACTAAGGCACTATAAACATAGGTATTATCGTCAGCCATGTTTTGTCCAATGTCAACCACAAAACTAGAGATAATAGAACAGATGTGTTGAAGCCTAATATAAAGTTGGCAACAAGTTCCGACATCAGCGCACCATGTTTTTGTTTAAAATTTTACTTTAACACCCTTTTTATGCTTAAAGTACCTTAAATTTATTTTAAACTAAAACCGCTAATAGTACTTACTCTGTTACTATACCGTTATAAGTACTTTTTCGCACTACCAGCTAGTTTAGTTCCCATTTTCACCACAAAATACGATTGCACGTGTCTCTTTAAGTTGTCTATGGTCTGACACGTAAATTGATTGACATTGGAATAAAAATGGCTGATGATAATACCTATATCTATAGTGCCTTAGTTATACAACACTTTATACAGAAATTATTAAATTTTCTTACTTATAATTATACTTTAAATAAATAATAATGTGAGAATTAAAGAATTGTTTTAAAATATAGAATAATCATTTAATAAAAATATGACCATAAATTTAGATGACATTGTCCACAGAATTGTTTTAATGAAAAATATTATTATAGTTAGCGTTGGAATTTAAAGTTGACAGATTTATTTAAAAAAAAGTAGTGATGCTTTTAAATTTGCGTCTGTTCTTTTTGTTTTGAAACCTAATTCGTATAGTGAAAAAAGTGTATTTGTTATTAAACTAATATTTCTATGTCTTCAGATTGAATCGGTAAGTGATGTTTTTTATTTTTGTGATAAAATTATTATTATTAGCTTCAGTATTCGACACTGGAATTTAAAATATTTCACTCGTTTCTTCAAATAATATGTATTATTTACTCTATGCACGACCGGGCGGTAAAGTACAGATTATTACATACATTTAGCGGGCGTAAAGTGCCACTTTAGCGCCCGTGGACTACTTTACCACCCGCCGGGCGATAAAGTGTAAATGGCGGGCGGTAATAGTTATTTATGCAACTAGTGCGTAAAGTGACCTTTTTTGACGAATGTGAATGTTGTCCAGGCGAATGCGACAATCACATGAGTCAAAAAAGGAACATTTACGCACGAGTTGCATACAATATTTTTTCTACAACCGAATTTGTTTACAAGAAATACAAGTATAGGCCTGATATTTTTTACGCTTTACTGCGAAAAAAAAATTTATATTTTAAACATATTTTAGATAAAAAAATATTTATTTTATAAATTAACCTTACCTTATAATACCGGTACGTAGAAACGCGAAATGCTTAAATTATAAATTAATTGAAATGTCAATCAGTCATTTAAATAAAAATACTTACCCTTATTCATGAACTGATATTTCTGTCATATTAAAAATCAAATTAAAAATTACTGAATAAAATATCTAGTTTTGTATGTATTAAACTGCAATAATTTAACAATTAAATATATTTACACAAATTTACACAATTAAATAATAAAAAAAAAGTTTCCTTACCCGGAATTGAACCCGAGTCATCTGGATAGAAGGTTAACACCTTACAATCTCGGCTAATAAGACACGTAAGATTACTCGCATAATCTTATACAAAACAGTGCTTATTTTACTTTTTTTAACTAGTGAAAAAAAGTTAAACTTTACGAACCTTAAACCGTGCGTAAAGGTAATACTTTACGCACGGTTGTAGAAAAATATATTTACACAAATTTACACAATTAAATAATAAAAAAAAGTTTCCATACCCGGAATTGAACCCGAGTCAGCTGGGTAGAAGCCAGACACCTTACGTTCTCGGCCAATAACACACTTAAAAATCTTTGCATAATCTTATAAAAGACGGTGCTTATTTTACTTTTTTTTACTAGTTAAAAAAAAACTTTTTTTTTCACTAGTGAAAAAAAGTTAAACTTTACGAACCTTAAACCGTGCGTAAAGATAATACTTTACGCACGGTTGTAGAAAAAGTAATTTTTTTGTCTTAAATATTGAAATACTTGCAATCATCCAAACTGACAATGAGTCTAAATAAAAATGGCAACCACCTATTTGGACTTTGTTGTTAGGGTAACGACAACATAGGTATATAGATTATTGTTTTAAAATATTATCTCTAGCCCCTGTGCATATTACTTTCAATCAAATTATTTATTTTAAATAACGAATGAATACAAATTATTAGGTGAATGGTTATACATGGTAAGTTGTTAATAATATCGAGGTTTGAGGTATAAAATTCATGCAAGTTGAAATGGCATTTATATTTAATTGTTCACAAAAAATAAAAATAAAAAATATCCTTTATATTATAAGTATTATTATTAAAAGAATCGTTGACATTGACAGTTGATATTTGACAGCTGACAGATAATATTTTACATGTGACAGTAGAGATTTGACATTTCAAATTTGGCATTTGACAGTTGAAACTTGACAGTTGACGTTTGATATTTGACAGTTGACATTTAATAGTTGCCATTTGACATTTGACAGTTGACATTTGACAGTTGGCATTTGACAGTTGGCATTTGACAGTTGATATTTGACATTTGACAGTAGACTTTTGTCAATTGACAGTTGCCATTTGACAGTTGACTTTTTTCAATTGACAGTGCAATTTTTTTTATAAATGATTATTAAATCGGTCGTGCATAAAAGTTTGTATGTATTTCGGGCGTAAACAGCGTTTATGGACCTTACGTGTTAAATAGCCCTCGCCTGCGGCTCGGGCTCTTATTTACACGTTGCGGTCCATAAACGCCTGTTTTACGCCCTTGATACAGAAATAACTATTAGAATTAATCTATATAAACAATTTTAAGATTAGATTCGTATCTGTGCACATGTTTTACAAGTGTTGATCGATTCCGGCGATTTATATTGATATTAAAAAAAAGTAGGCAGTCGAGGGACTGGCCGACAGAAATGAATCTTTTAGCGATCCTAAATTCCTAATTGAGTATAATAAACAGAATTTTTCGCTAAGTTTATATTATTTTTTATAAAGGTTTATATCCATAAACCGATTAAACAATTCAAATTTATGAATTAAAAATAATATGAAACATCCAAATTCTGATGTTTTACAAATTCAATGTTTTACAGATTTTTTTCCACAGCGTTTTTACAGTTCCTATATTGATCGAGATTCAAGTTTACTGTCATCTAGGATTGTTGATGATTTGTTACATATTGCGGAATTTACTGAATCGGCACTTTATAAATTGAAGAACAGAATGACAACGGGCCCAGATGGTATTTCCGTCATTTCTTGTTAGGGATTGTAATCATTAGTTAATAACATGTTTATGATATTTTCAGGTTGTGATGGTATAATCTATTAGGTTTATGTAGTAAATGAAGTTTAATAAATTTTTGATTAGTGTTTTATTTAGTCCTGTAATTGGGTTTGCCTGTTGGCCTAATAAAGTTTTTTTTAATTAGACATTTTTGTTTTTACTGACCTAATTATAAATTGTCACATATTAGTCTAAGTGTCTGGAGATTACTATTTATTACGTTTCTATTTAAAAAAAAAAATCGAGTGCATACAGATGCTTTGAGGGTCGAGAAAAGTGTCGAATTTATGGATCACTCAGGTAAGTTTAAAATTTTAATAAAATTATTAAACTTATTTTTAAATAAAGATTTTATTAAATGAATTTATATGTACAGCATAAAAACATATAAATAATTTATTACAATAAGCATTCATATAAAATATATATAAATTTATAACGAAAAAAATGCATAGAACTATAGGTAATAAATTTTAGTTTTAAATATAAGTACAACTATTTTCTGTCGATTTGGCAAGATAATGTTGTTTTAGGGTATAAATATACTTAATAGTTGCGATTTTATCTGTAGATATGTAAATAAACATTGCCATCGGGAATTTTCTTCATAGCATTCCATGCTTCGACTCTCGTAAATTTTGTAAAGTGGATTTCATTAATTTTGATGATTTCATCGCCAACTTTTAATTTTCCTGACTTATCAGCTGGACCTCCTAAAAAATAAATAAAATTATTTTAAAACTTTTACAGTGGTGTATAAAATTTAAAAAAAGTTGTGAAGATTTGAGAAAGTAACTAGTTTTTAAGAAAACACTTTTTAAAGAATGGTAAAATTTTTCTCGTGGTCATTAGCAACTTACAATTTTCATTTTTACGCATTATAAGGGTACTTAACTTATCCCTTGATAACAATTTAAAAGAAATGATTTTTTTTTAAATATAGACTTTTGTTTCAGTGAAAGATAAAGACGACGACATAGAGATTAATTTTGAAGTTTGATTTTAATGATGTGTCTGTAGGTATTGATTTATTTTGATTCTTAGACCTCTTCTATTAAAAATGGAAGATGATACTTCAATGAGAATTCCATAATTTTCTGAAGAAGGTAATGAATTATTAGATTCTGTGGAGAAGTTTGTTAAAGTAGTAAGAGATATGAAAAGAGGCTTTTGTAGATGAAGTTCTTGAGAGTATATCACTAACCAGTGTGGCTTATCTTCCAAATACTATTATTGGAGCAGAATTTTTAAAATATATACAAAAAGTAAGTAGGTACTCATTTATATCGGATTTGTTAGAAAGATTTAAAAATCTTTTTATATACTTATAACCTCAGAATTAAACAGTCTGGATTACTGCTTTTTATTCCTTTATATGAAAAACCAAAGAATCTTTAGAAAATATAAAAATGTTGAAAATTCAGAGAGATTGTTGGAAATCGTGTAAAGACGTTTTAAATTGTTAATTTTAAGAAATTTTTTAAAGCGATGATGGTAAAAAAATTTTTGACCATCTTGTCAAATTGTTGAAAATGGTGAAAACATGAAAAACATTTGAAAGTGGATAAAAAAAAAAAAAAAGTAAGTATACCTGTAAATATTTTCTGAATAGTTAATGGCACATCTCCCTGTGGCGAATCCAGTCCACCTTCAATACTAAAACCGAGACCTGCTCCATTTTTTATTATTGTAATTGTGTGGTTAGCCACTCTCGTTTCTGTTGTATTTGGTACAATATCTACAATATTAACAGATCAAATATTTAACTCCAAAACATGATTTAAATAAAACAGGCTTATAGGATTACAATTTTTACATAATGTATATGAATACAAATTGCTATGTAAAATTGAATGTTATATGTATAAATCAAATAAGGTTTCACACCAATGCTAACAAGGTTAGTTTCCTAACTTATATATTTGCATTTGTATCCAGGCTTTAAGCAATGTCACTAGGGTTCAATTTAAAGCACTCGTGGTAGTTATGGTACCAAGTAGCTATGTTATGAAGGTATGAACGTCCTCACTAATCCATCTACGGCATTGAAACTAGTAGTCTTCTTATCCTCTGAGATATTGAGCGATAAGTCTACGGCGCTCATACGCCTAAAGTATTACAAGACAGTCTTGAATCACACACTCCTATTCTTCAGATGCACTTCTCCACGCCTAACACCACTTCCAAGAACACCCAAGAAGCCTGCTATGAAGCTTTCTACGAAAACCACTATCTTCTATCATCAGACAATCTTGAATCACAGGCGTCTATTCTTCAGATATACTCCTCCACGTCTAACACCACTTCCATGAATACCCAGGAAGCCTGATGTGAAGGTTTCTACGAAAACTACTATCTTCTATCATCAGACAATCTTGAATCACAGGCGTCTATTCTTCAGATGCACTCCTCCACGCCTAACACCACTTCCACGAACACCCTGAAAGCCTACTAAGAAGCTTCCTACGAAAACTACTTTCTTCTATCATCAGACAGTCTTGAATCACACGCGCCTATTCTTCAGATACACTCCTCCACGTCTAACACCACTTCCATGAACACCCAGGAAGCCTGCTATGAAGCTTTCTACGAAAACCTATCAGACAGTCTTATTGAATTACACGCGTCTATTCTTCAGATGCACTCCTCCACGCCTAAAACCTCTTCCACGAATACCCAGGAAGCCTGCTATGAAGGTTTTGTATAAAAACTTCTATCTTCTATCATCAGACAGCCTTGAATCACACGCGTCTCTTCTTCAGATGCACTCCTCCACGTCTAACACCACTTCCCCGAACATCCAGGAAGCCTGCTATGAATTTTCTACGAAAACTTCTATTTTCTATCATCAGCCAGTCTTGAATTACACGGGCCTACTCTTTATATACACTCCTCCACGTCTTAACACTACTTCCACGAACACTCAGGAAGCCTGCTATGAAAGTTTCTACGAAAACTTCTATCATCCCTGACCATCACCGAAGCTATGTCCTAGAAGCTCATACAAGTAATAACCAGCGAACAAAAACCTGGACCCCATTGGATCAAACCCTGAAGATCAGCATCGCCTTCATCGCAGCTGTGTGAAGATTTCGAATGATACAATACCGAAGAGTAAAAATAATCGAAGCTTAGTTAACTTCTCTTAAAGTAAATCATGTCAGGTTACTTTCGAGGAGTATATTCAACCATCCATTTATGAATAACTTGCCAATATTTGAAATTCTTTTAAGATTTGCTTACCTTTAGTAAATTTTCTATACAAACTACCAGTTCGACTACTAACAGGTGATGGCACTACGATATTCTGTATGTCTTCAATAATGATGCGAAATTCATGAACAGGTTGCTTTAATAACTCAGTGGCCTCCGAATAGGTTAGTCCTTTTGTAGATTTGCCATTAATAGAAACAATTTTATCACCTTTCTTGAGACGACCATCATTATACGCTACACTTGCATACCTTATGCGATGGATCTATAAATAGTTTAAATTAAATATTTTTAATAAAAAAAACATAATAAACTTACGAATATGTCTTTGTTTTCTTCTGCTCCTCCAGATAAAATAATTCCTAAACTAATCACACTATCAGTTTTTAAAACAACAGTCTTTGTCTCACTATCAAAAGTTTTATTGAATAATTTCCTTTTCTCTGTGATGGGTACTAAACTTTCAACTTTCTCGAGCTTTTCTTTATTTATACCATTTGTTATTAAAGTTTTACTTTCCTCTATAGCATTGTTGAATAAGTTTGTTTTGGGCATTGGAGTTTTTAAGAGAGTTACCTTTGGCTTTGCTGGTAACGGCAAAGTAAGGCTCTCAAAACATTGTTTAAGAGCCTTAACATTCATTGGTGAAGATTTCTTTGATTTCCAATTGTCTATGGAATCTCTTGATAATTTATCTGGTAAATTTTCTAGTTTTTTTGAAAGCGTAGATAATCGAGGTGGTGTAGGTTTCAAGTTAAAAAATATATTTTTTGTCGCCATTTTATTCGGGTCAGCTGAAACTAATACAAAGTAATTAAACACTATTATAATAGTAAAAAATCTTTTTTTATATGAATTATTGAGTCAATCGAAAATGGTAAACGGATGTATTTTTATCTTGTTTTTATAGGTATTGCAGAATGTGGGAATTTGCATTTTTACATCTTATATAAGATTTAATAAATTATTCACGGATGGTCAAAAATATGTTCATTATCATAAATTATGGTTAACAAGTATGAATATAATATTCTAATTCTTATTCATAATTGAAAATATACAAGTTTTAATTCTATTAGATAAAAAACAATTGTTAATGAAAACCACTAAACTTAATCAGTGTGAAAGCTGCTAGAATCTGATAAACTTCTGGTATTTTTGAAATTTAGGAATTAGACAACAAGAAATGAAATGAAATCGAAGAAATGTCAAATCTGTACACGAACCTATAATCTTTACCTATAGCCCTTTAAGCACTTCCGCATTCATCGCCACAGATGCATTATGAGTTAGTCTGTGTTTATGAAAGATTTGTCAAATGTCAAACTCTAATTGTACCCTGTCGTATATATTTGTTATTTAATGAGATTGGAACCGTAGATTAGTAAACCAAAGACATCTCTCATGAGATCTGAATCTAAAAAATATCGTGACATTTTTTGATTTCTCCTTAATGTCATGTCAGGTTTAAGTCTAAATTACAAAAATCATAATAATTATTATACTTTAGTTTTGTCCGAGGATTAATATCGTAATTTGGCTTACCAGACTTGGCTAATTTATTAATATCTTCATTATCTTGAGCTGTAGAAAGTAAATAAAAATCAGGAAAATATATGGGTTTTCCTGTATCGTAAAAAGTTATTCAAACACGAACAATTATGAATTGATAATCTTCTTTAGCAGGATATTGACTGTTTTTTCTTTTAGTTTCAAATCAAATCTTAGAGAGTTAATTGATGTTATTCGCAGCTCGTTCTGTGTCGAAGTGAATGTATTTTGAATCTTCTTATGACAAAGTAAATAATTTTATTGTAGTTACGATGATTTGAGTTTGTTTTTTACCTATGGTTACGACAATCTGATTGCTAAACATTAAAAAACGAAACAAAAATAGATCGAAAGCAACCTATATTTAAAAAAATAGTATTTACAGGATGTTCAAATAGTATATTCTGTAACAAAGTTAGAATAAAAATTCGATACGAGTGGAGAATTCCGAACGCGAGCGTAGCGAGCGTGAGGAACCACGAGTTATCGAATTTTCATTCTAACCGTGTAACAGACTGTATTTTCTCCACGACCATGTAATAATTCTGTTTATTTAAATTGAAATATGTAGCAAAACAATTACAACGTCGCACTGACAAACTGAGTGACAGTTTTGAAATTCGCAGGGCAATCTATGTTTTTTGTTGAACAATTACAGAATGTTATTCCATCACTAGTTATAGAATGGAAATACATGCAAAACACATAAGAAGCAAGTGTTTCAGAATGAATATTCTATCTCAAGAGTGAGAATGAACACTTTCTATTATTAAAAATGAAGTCGGAATTATTACATTCATTAATGGTCGTGGAGAAAATGATTTTCTAGTATATCTCTCCCAAAAATACACTAATCAATTCTTCTTCTTTAGGTGCCTTCTTCATTACTGAAGGTTGGCGACAATATCAGCAAACTCTTCTCTATTCATTGCTGTTCTCAATAAGGTGTGTGTGTCTAATCCTGTCCACTCTCGTACATTCTTAAGCCATGAACATTTTCGTCTTCCAGGACCTCTTCGGCCCTCTGTCTTTCCTTCCATGAGCAGTCTTAAGAGTTGGTATTTTGTTCCTCTGTATATGTGAGCCAGATAACTTGTTTTTCGGCGTTTCACTTGTTGCAAGAGTTCCCTATCTGTTCCCATCATTCTGATAACATTCTCATTTGTCATCCGTCTTGTCCATGGGATTTTCAAAAGTCTACGGAAGACCCACATTTCGAATGCCTCTATTCGTTGTATTATTCGTTTTCCCATTGTCCACGATTCTACTCCATATAGAAGAATAGAGTATATATATGTTTTCACAAAACGGTATCGAGTATCAAGTGATAAGGTAGTATTTGTAAGTAGTTTCTTCATTCTTATAAATGTGGCTCTTGCGTTTTCGATTCTTGCTCGAATTTCGATTTCTGGATCCAAGTTTTGGGTTATCCATGCCCCGAGGTATTTGAATTTTTCAACTTCCTGAATTGGTGTGCCATATATTTGGATATTGGCTCGTAGGTTTTGATTCCTGCTGATGACCATTACTTTTGCTTCTGCGGTGTTTATTTTAAGACCATGTTGATCTCCTGATGTCACTATTCTATCCAGCAGCTGTTGCAATCCCTCCGGAGTGTCTGCAAAGATGACTGTGTCGTCCGCGTATCTTATGTTATCAAGTATGTCGCCGTTTACCTTAATGCCAATGTTAACATTCTCCAATGCTTCTTGGAAGATATATTCGGAGTAAACATTAAACAAAAGAGGTGAGAGCACACAACCCTGTCGCCCTCCTCGTCCGATTGGTGTGTCTGGTGTTACGATATCACCAAATCGTACGCAGCCTGTTTGCGTCCAATATAAATTCTTTATTAGGTGAACATCTTCATAGTCTAAGCCCTGGGTTTGGAGTAAATGTATCAGTCTTTGATGTTTTATGCGATCGAACGCTTTTTCATAATCAATGAAACAAAGATATACATTCTTTGATTGGTCTCTACATTTTTCTAGCAACACAGTCAGCCCGAAAAGTGCTTCTCTAGTTCCTAGCCCTAATCTAAATCCGAATTGTTCGGGGCTTATATTTTGTTTGCATTTCAGATAGATACGTCGGTGTATGATTTTTAGCAACACCTTCAGAGTATGACTCATTAGGCTGACTAGTCTGAAATCTGAGCATTTTCTTGCTGCCTTTTTCTTAGGGAGGAAAAATTCCTGTTGTGTAGATTCTGTTAAAAAAGTTGGTAAGCAATTGAATATTTTCTTGGTCTAATAATTTTAACATTTCTGTGTATACATTATCTGGTCCTACAGATTTCCCATTCTTAGCCGATTTTATAGCTAAGCTTACCTCTGATGTTAAAATATTTAATATTGGTTCGTTGTTATGTTCTATTTGAATTTCTCCCCTTTCCTCATCAAATACTTCACGTATATATCTCACCCATTCCTCTTTAATTTCTTCTTGGTCTGTAATTATTTTGTTGTCTTCTGTTTGAAGGAAGTTGGTCTGCACTGCACTTTTTCCTGTTCCAGTGATTTCCTTAACTTTTTTATATACATTAAACTGGTCATGTTTTCCCTGTAGTTCTTCTAGTTCTTGGCATCGATCATTGATCCATTTCTCTTTTGCGTGTCTTATTAATTTCTGAATGATGCTTTGGGTTTCTTTATATTTTTCGATGTTTGTGTTCATATATTTCCTTCGAGCTTCCATTAGATCTAAGATTTCTTCAGTCATCCATGGTTTCTTTCCTGTTTTTGACACTGTTTCAAGTTTTTCGGTTTGCATTTGATCGATTGTGTGCTGTAAAACATGCCATGTTTCTTCGATCGGTTGTCCTTGTGCTTAATTGTATTATTTAGTTGTTCTGTTATTTCACTGCGGAGTTCTGGATCTTTTAGTTTCTCAAAATTAGGTCTTTGCTGTTTGTGATGCTTAATTTTCTTTAACTTTATGTGCACTGTTCCTACAACGGGATTGTGATCGGATCCGATGTCAGTTCCAGGATAAGTTTTAACTCCTTTTATTCCATTCGGGTAGCGCCTATCAATTAGTATATATATATAGTCTATCTGATTTCTAACTATGTTGGTTTTTGTGTCTCCGGGTGATTTCCAGGTGTACAGTCTTCGCTTGGGCAACTTAAACCATGTATTTGCTACCATAAAATTCTCTTCCTGGCAGAATTCTACTAAAAGATCGCCTCGCCACTAATCAATAGAAGTGAATAATGATTGAATTTTCCTAAAATAAGTTTTTTTTGGATACACCCATGTTGGAGGACAAGAAAGAGTTATTCGGTTTCCAAAGTAATGTAACTTTTTTCATGCAGCAACTGAACATGTTATAAGTGGTCAAAGAAGATTGGATGTATGTGTGTAAGAAGACGAGCTACACACCTTCGATTAACGAAGGAGAATCCTGCAAGCACAGATTACTGGTCCATCGAACATTGTGTTTGGAACTTGGAAACTGGAGGTCTTGTCTTTTTACCGATGAGTCAAGGTTTCGCTTACATAGCAACAATGGTCGAATAAGTGTATGGAAAGAAAGATATAATGAATACTGCATGGTTCCAATAACTTCTTTTGGTGGAGGATCTTTTTGCGTTTTAGGTGGAGTTTGCTTTGGTAGGCGCCCAGACTTAGTGGTACTCAATGACGTTCGAAAGAAACCATGACATGATATTAGACCCATTATTGCACCTTTTCAAGACGCAATTGAAGAAAAATTTGTGTTAATCTTTGATGCACCGTACTATAATCGTTAACAATCGTATAGAGTACCACGCTATCAAAGAAATGGGGTGGCCAGTTTGCTCCCCAGATATAAACTGCATTGAACATGTTTGGACGCAGCTGTCAAGACAGATAAACAGATTATAAGAACCGCCTCACAGTCTACAACTGGTTATTGCTTTGTGTCACATCTGGAGAAATTTATCTTAACTTTTCTTTGTGAATTGAATCAGAACGATGTCAAAAAGAATCAGATCCTTACAGGTAACCAGAGATGGGTCAACTTGTTACTAAAACTCCAAGATAATGAAGAATTGTGAAGCTATATAGTTATTTGTTGATTTTCGAATCTTTGATTAGTTTTTTGAATAAAGTTGATATCCATTAGTAGTGTAGTTGATTTTCATAATTAATTAGACTAGTGAAAGTTAAGTTCAGTCTTTATAGAAGTATACTACCTCTTATAACTGGCAATAAATATTTTAAAAAGGCTTTGTTTATTTTTCATTTTTTCCAAAGTCATACTTAATGTAATAGTTTAGTCTACCAGTCTATTGTTTTATTTGAAAAAATTGTGAATATTGTCATGTTTGTAAATAATGAAAGCAATTACTGCTTGAGAGTTTCTATTAAACAGTAGTGGCAATAAATTCGCTTCTAAACGTGATGTTTGGTTTCCACAGGAATTTTATGTTGCATGGGGACCCTAGTGAAATATAATACACTTAAGGTTTTTAATTTTTCGCAATTGGATTATTGTGAATATGAATGACCGCTTGTATAGTTCTACGGTTGTAAATTATTTTTATCGCTATTAAAATTTTCGTTCCTTTGTTGAACCTCGATTTAAAAATTGTAGGAGAGTATTGAACTCTCTGTATAAACAATAATAAACCTGTATTAGGATCATTATTTCTGTTAAATGTGATGCATTTCGTGCAATTTTTATTGCTACGATAATTGTTCTCGTAAGTTAATTGACATCATAACAAAATTTATCTTTATAAGTATATGAGCGTATTTAAACTTTTATTAAGCAAATATAGTTAGTATTAGAATACTTATAAATTTGTTTGTCAAGATAATTTTATATACAAAAAAGCAGCAGGGAATGCCATATCTAAATCTTCCAGAAAGTGGAAAACCACGTGCAGTTACTGCAAAGAGATTGTTAAGAAGAACCAAAACCAGGTTGAAATGTCAACGAGGAGACTGGGTCGTTAATACAGATTTTCTATTTGCTCAAATATCTTCAAGGGTAACTCTTTCGTATATTAAGATGCTTTCGTCAATTGAGGCGGTTACAGTTTGCAAAAAAATCATTATTTTAAATGCCGAAAAGTATTTCACTCTATACTGACAATGTAAAAGGATGCCCTGATAATGTTAGATACAAATATAAAGCGAAATTTGTTAAAAAAATCCTTGTCTGGTGTCCAAATTCTGTTTTTGAGCAGGAATAAGAGTTTACCTAACACAAACACGTTACTTACTGAGCGATATTGGTCTGTATGATTCAGTCAAGGTTTGGACTTTTCCTGGTTTTGGTATAAGAATCGTCTTCTAGGGTTTGGGAAATTATGAAAGAATACATTCGTACAAGAGGTCGTGGATGATAGGGGCTATGGAGTCAGGAAGTTGTTTGAGGGTTCTGTAGAAGATGGTCCTGGGAGTCTGGGACTGAGTTTTTGCCTTGAAGACATACGTACTGGATTTTTGGGGTTATCCAAGATTTCTGTTGTTAGTATGTTAGTGTCTTGAAAAAATTGTTGGTCAATGGCTCTGAGTAAACGTTCTGGGATGGGACTCAGCTTTCTTGTCGGTGGAGTCGAGAACTTGATCATGAACCTTGAGGTGGAAATAAGTGTGAGATTTTTGGCCAGTGAGAATTTATCAGAATTTTGAACCGTCTGTAATAAAGTTTGGCCGTGGTCTGCTTCCAAAGATTTTTTTGTGAGCCTTTAACCTAAGCCTGACCAGAGCGTTGAGGCTGTTCTTTATATATAAGTAGATTTATATTAAATTAAGAAAACTAATTCGGTTAACAAAAGAAATGAATCAATACGCGATTTTAAATTTTCGGTATTTTGACTTCTAATGAAAAAAAAACATGCAAGAAAATTTAGAGAGACTTTTAACTCAGATTTAAAATAGTGCATTGAATAATGTTAATTTATAGAAAACTTCAAAAACAATAAAGATAAACTAAGAGAAAAGATATTAATTCTATTATTTTTTCTGTTTGCTTGTTCCTGTTGCATTCTTAAGCGTTAAAATCGATAAAGAAATAATAATTTAAAATTTGTGTGTATCTTTTGTTGATTATAGCTACTTATTCTTGTTCTATCTGTCTGTGATAAACCTGTTATAAATTTCCAGATGTGTATGACTTCCGGCCATAACGTTAACTCTTGTAGATCCAGTCCTGATACCTGGTTATTTTTACTCAAGCGCCGGCGAAATATTCTCGTATAGACGGTTTATTTTCAGTTTAATAAGTTCATTCATGATCATGATACAGAAACGTTAATGGTTATGGTTTATTAGATCAGTCTTGGTAGTTAGAATATTCGATTAAATTTTCCCCTTTCGTTCTTGTGTCGAACAAATCAATTTATGGGAAAAAATTCACTTAAAACCATATCTTACATGCTTTTGATTTTAGGTAATTTATTTTCAAACGATTTAGATTAAACTTCGTATGTATATACATAATAAGAATTAAACACATGCTCAAAATCTAGGGATATTAAATATTTTAAATATTTATTTATTTTACACATTAAGGTATGTTCTTCTTCTTCTTAAGGTGCCTAATCCAATTAGTGGATGTTGGCGACAATTCTGGCAAACTCCTCTCGATCTTGTGTGGCTCTAAAGAGTGCATGGGCATCGAGGTTTGTCCAATCCCTGATGTTTTTAAGCCATGAGTGTTTTTTTCTTCCGATGCCCCGTTTTCCTTCTATCTTTCCTTCGATTATAAGCTTTAAGAACTGGTACTTGGAATTTCGAAATATATGCCCCAGATAAGCAGTTTTTCTTCTTTTTATTATTGGCAACAACTCTCTTTCTCTGCCGATTCGATTTAATACTTCAATATTTGTTGTGTGATCAGTCCAGGGAATTTTAAGTAATCTTCTAAATACCCACATTTCAAAGGCCTCCAATCGCTTCATCCCGTTGGCCTTTATGGTCCAGGTTTCTACACCATATAGCAGTATGGAATAAATGTAACACTTTGCAAAGCGATATCGAAGCGTTAAGTTTAGGCCACTGTTGCTAAGCAAGGCTCTCATATTAGTTAATGCTGTTCTGGCTTGTTCAATCCTGCTACGTATCTCTAGACCTGGATCTAGATCTTCAGCTATCCAACTACCGAGATATCTGAACTTGGAGACCTTTTGGATGTTCTTATTTTTTACTCTTATATTTAATTGCATATTTCGTGTTCTACTAACCACCATTACCTTCGTCTTGTCTATATTAATCTTCAATCCCAGTCGTTCTCCTTCAGTGTTTATTCTATTTATTAGTCGTTGTAGCGCTTCTTGGCTGTCGGCTATTATGAGTGTATCATCAGCATAGCGAAGGTTGTTAACAGTCTGTCCGTTGATTTTGATTCCATCTTCAATGTCACTTAAGGCTCTATCGAAAATCGTTTCCGAGTAAAGATTAAAAAGGAGGGGAGACAGAACACAGCCCTGTCGTACACCTTTTTCGATTGGGAAATATGATGTAAATTCCTGTCCTACTCTCACGGATTCTACTTGATTCATGTAAAGGTTCTTTATGATGTTAAGATCATTATTATCTATCGAACGTTCTTGGAGCAATCTTATTAATTCTGAATGGTTAACACAGTCGAACGCTTTCTGGTAGTCTATAAAGCATAGAAAGACATCTTTCTGCTGATCTCTGCATTTCTGAAGTAGGACAGTTAAGCTATAAAGTGCTTCTCTTGTACCAAAACCCTGTCTGAAACCGAACTGTGTGGGGCTAATGTCTCTCTCACACCTGTTGTATATTCTTGTATGAATTATCCTTAAGAAGAGTTTTAGGACCTGGCTCAGTAAGCTGATCATTCGGAATTGGTCGCAACTATTAGCGTTTGGCTTTTTTGGGATTGGTACAAAGATTGATTGAAGCCAATCCTGTGGAATTTGACCGGACCCATAAATGTCATTAAAGAGATTTACCAAGGCGTCTATATTGTCTTCATTCAACATTGTTAGAACCTCTATGTATATGTCATCTGGGCCGGGTGCTCTTCCCCATTTGCTCTGTTTAATTGCCCTTACAACTTCTGATTTCAATATTTTAGGGGAGGGTTCACTATTATATTCATTTTCAGAGTTTTTTCTAGTGTTTTCTGAGTATAGTTGCTGTGTATAGTTTCTCCAATGTTGAAGTAGTTCCTTGGGATCAATAATTAATTTATTATCCTTTACAATACTGTTGAAACTGCAAGGTTTTGTATGACCTGTTACTTCTTTAATGAGTTTATGTATGTTAAAGTGGTCGTGCTTTTCTTCCAATTCCTCCATTTCTGTGCATCTTTCTAGCAGCCATTGTTCTTTTGCTTTGCGAATCTCTTTTCGTATTTGTCGGTTAATCTTCTGATATTTGGTTAGGTCTTTATTCTTAAATGATCTGCGGTCATCCATCATTGATAATATTTTGTCAGTCATACATTTCTTCTTTTTGTTATTTTGGGAGGCGATCAGAGTCTTGGTGGTGG
This sequence comes from Altica lythri, assembly GCA_964028335.1. Lineage (NCBI taxonomy): Eukaryota > Metazoa > Arthropoda > Insecta > Coleoptera > Chrysomelidae > Altica > Altica lythri. Next base: position 97,031,497 of record OZ034800.1, on the reverse strand, counting down.
TCACGATAGCTTTTTTAATATTATTCCATTTGTCTTCTATACTGGCCGGTTGTTTAGATGTTGCCGTGATATCAGCTACTGCCTCATTTAATTTTTCTGTGACTTTTAGTTTAACATTAGGTTGCTTTAAGCTGTTTATGTCAATTTTCTTTATGGATCTTCTTTTAATTTTCTTTAGTTTAATTTTTAATTTTCCTACCACGGGGTTGTGATCAGATCCGATATCTGTTCCAGGGTACGTTTTTACTCCATGCAATCCATTTCTGTATCTTTGACTAATCAATAAAAAGTCAATTTGATTTCTTACGATGTTGTCATGCGTATGATATGGGGACTGCCAGGTGTAGAGTTTCCGTGGTGGCAGTTTGTACCATGTATTCGCGATGATTAATTTTTCTTCTTGACAGAACTGTATTAGTAAATCACCTCTCTCGTTACGATCTCCCAAACCGAAGTCACCCACGACATTTTCAACACGTCCTCGCCCTACCTTCGCATTGAAATCTCCCATGACTATAAGAGTCTCATTCTTCTTGATCAGCTTCATTAACTCCTTGATCTCCCTGTACAATTGTTTTACTTCATTTTCGGGCTTGTCCAAGGTTGGTGCATAGATTTGTATAATGTTAAGGTCCACAGGATCGGCTTGGACTTGTAGTAGTGCTACCCTATCTGAATATGCCACGAAGTTCTTTACTGAGGTATGTTGGATTGTAAAAAAAACAGAAAAAATTGCGGACAAAAGAAAGCCAATAAATACCTTACGCTACTGTATACTCATATCTTATATATTTAAACTAGCAATTCTTACTTAAGTATTATGAAGCCACCGGAAGGTGGCGCCGTTAATTTCTCAGTATCAACCTGATAACTAACGAGAAAATATAATGAAAACAATAAAATAAAAAAAATATTAAAAAAACGGAAAATGGAAGAAATGTTCTGCGGTACGAAGCTAGTTTTATACAAACAACTATTATTTTTATTGTTTATAGTTAGATGATTTTGTAAAAGTAAACGTTTTGTTGAAATGCCATTTCTTATAATTTCATGAAGAATTTTACATAATTGTAATTTCAACACTAATTATTTCCTTCAGTAGGTAACTCAACAATTATCACATAAATTATACAATCTTAAAACATCTATAAAATAAATCGTGTTTAATACACATTGGGTAAATTCGTAAAATTGCACATAAAAAGACAATAAAAAGGATTTGAAAGGAACTAAATTACTAAATTATACTTTTTACGTAGCATAAAATTAGTTGACATATAGTTTAATTTCTTTTATAAATATTTATATTTTAAGTTTATTTTCTAGGGAATTTTTTGTACCCTTTTTGTTTTATGTATTATGGTAGAGTGGTAATTCGTTCACCTATCGTGACAAAATCTGTACAGCTTAACGCAGATCGTCATACTTTTTCCTTTGAGAAAAAATTAATTGAAATAATCATTGATTTTTCAACCGGAAAATCCATTTCAATGATATTCTGATTCGGAAAAATATTTTTATTTTTATTATTTTTATTGCATCCAATATCTGTTGTCTTATATATTTAAACGAACAATTTTTAGATACTTAATTAGTCCTATGACGCCACGTAAGGTGACGCAGTTGACATCTCATATATTTAAACCAACAATTCTAACTTAAATAAGTAATATTTTAGTGGCAGAAGGTCCCCAATTAAAAAAGTAAATATATACAAATATGCCACAAAAAAGCTATAGATAATTTTTAATATGGATTACATTTATTTAAACCTATTTCCTTTTCAGATTTATCAAGCTGATAGTCCAGGGCATTTACCGGAAAAACACCCGAATAGAGGAACGGATTTGAGCCAGCAGCTAGAGAGATGCGGTTTTCTGCATTGTGTTCGGGAAGATCACAGAAAACGACAGCCAAAGTTTGGTTTCCCCATTTTCAGTAAAAGGCCTTCTGGACCCGAAAATGCATTTTCCAAATGCATCATTTCTTACACCATTAGAGGAGTGACTGGAAACTCGGAAAAATTGCTCGGAAATCGTTACTCGGGGGTTTTTGGGGATGCCAAACTCGATTATGGCATTAGAATTACCCGGGGGTGGCTCTGTGGGGGTGTCCAGGGGGTGAATTGGGGGGAGAAATCTCGGCATGCCTGGAAATCGGTCCAAACTCGTTACTCGGGGGTTTTCGGGGATGCCAAACTCGATTCTGGCATAAGAATTACCCGGGGGTGCTCGGGGGTGGCTCTGTGGGGGTGAATTGATGGGAGAAATCGCGGCATGCCTGGAAATCGCTCCAAACTCGTTACTCGGGGGTTTTCGGGGATGCCAAACTCGATTCTGGCATTAGAATTACCCGGGGGTGCTCGAAGGTGGCTCTGTGTGGGGTGTCCAGGGGGTGAATTGGGGGGAGAAATCGCGGCATGCCTGGAAATCGCTCCAAACTCGTTACTCAAGGGTTTTCGGGAATGCCAAACTCGATTCTGGCATTAGAATTACCCGGGGGTGGCTCTGTGGGGGTGTCCAGGGGGGGGGGGGAATTGGGGCGAGAAATGACAGCATGCGTGGAAATCGCTCCAAACTTGTACTCGGGGGTTTTCGGGGATGACCAATTCATTTCCAGCATTACATTTCCCGGAGGTGCTCAGGGGTGGCTCTGTGGAGGTATCAGGTCTCATATATTATTTCTACATGCCTTCACGGGATGCGACACAACCTCAGCATTTTTCTATCGAGGGAAAGTCAAATTCTGCGAATTGTTTGAGGAAGCCGAAGATTTACATGGGTTTGCAGTAATATTTAAGCAAAGACATGTAGCCGTGGACAATTTAATAGATCACGGGCTTCGTCTAGCTTTGGCTCTTTACGGAGCACCCAAAGATCAGCGCACCAAAGATGAACCTGCGATTGAGCTCGTGCAAAAATATCGAGCAAAATCGTATGCTAAAGCCGCCAACCATCAAAAAGTCGACCTTGCACGCATAATTCCGACTGCCAATGCGTTAACAGAGCATATCAAGCGGGTCTATTTTCAAGTACAGGCTTGGTATCGTTCACAAGGTCAAGACGAAAGCTTAGATCCGTTGGAATGGGAGTGGGAAATGGTGGATGGAGAACTCAGTCCTGTCACCATGACCCAGGAAGCCGGCCCCGAGGAAATTTTGAGCAAAATATCTTGTTCTTGTAAAACCGACTGTGGCACGAGGTGCGGGTGCCGGCGGAATGGGTTGGGGTGCTCACTTGCATGCAAGCATTGCGATGGCAATTGCTCAAATCAAAAAGGCACTCCCAATGGGGCCGAGGATAGTGACGAGGAAGAAGACGAGCAAGGGGAAAAAAATCAGGAAGGGAACAGATATGAAGAGCGGGAAGACGAGCATGACGAGTTTGAACAAGATGATTAGTATTTAAGTTAAAAATCTAAGTTTATAATCTCGTATCGGTTGTTTGAATAAAGTATTATTGTCATAATTTGCAGGAAGAAGACGAAGAAGAGTTTCAACAAGATGTCTAGTAATTATGTTAAAAATTAAAGTATATAATGAATACTCCAAGATTAATAAAAAATCTTACTTATTTTTTGAATAAAGCATTATTTTCATAAGATGTGGTTTTTCACTTTCTCCTTTGCCATTCCAGGCATGCTGCCATTTCTCGCCTTAATTCTCCCGCTGGACATCTCCACAGAACCACCCCTGAGCACCTCCGGGAAATGTAATGCTGGAAATGAATTGGTCATCCCCCAAAACCCCCGAGTAACGAGTTTGGAGCGATTTCCAGGCATGCGATTTCTCCCCCCAATTCACCCCCTGGACACCCCCACAGAGCCACCCCGAGCACCCCCGGGTAATTCTAATGCCAGAATCGAGTTTGGCATCCCCGAAAACCCCGAGTAACGATTTCCAAACAATTTTTCCGAGTTTCCAGTCACTCCTCTAATGGTGTAAGAAGTGATGCATTTGGAAAATGCATTTTCGGGTCCAGAAGGCCTTTTTCTGAAAATGGGGAAACCAAACTTTGGCTGTCGTTTTCTGTGATCTTCCCGAACACAATGCAGAAAACCGCATCTCTCTAGCTGCTGGCTCAAATCCGTTCCTCTACTTTCGGTAAATGCCCTGGACTATGAAACGGGGATTAAGCAAAAAAAAATTTCGACTCGAGTTGGTATTAAAAAGTAATAACATAAAAATAATTTAATAAGATATCGTTTTTTTTTTCAATTAAATTTAGATATTGTCGATTAATAATAAATATAAATAAGCCTAAATTTAAACTATGACCTAAATCAAGATAAAATGTATTAAAAAGTACTTAACTTAATTCGTTTCTGTCTATCTCTTAAACAATATAATTTACTGCATCACATCTTGATAAAATACTTATTTAAAGTATATTGAAACCTCGATTATTTATATGTAAACAGAATTTTGTTATTTATGTGTATTAAAATTAGCTTAATATATATAAATTACGTGTCACGTTGTTTGTCCGCAATGGACTCCTAAACTACTAAACCGATTTTAATCAAATTTGCACACCGTCTTCAGTTTGATCCAACTTGAAAGATAGGATAGCTTACATTTTAATTTATAGTCGTAATATTATTTTATTGCAAATTATTTGTTTATTGAATTGTTATTATTTTAAATATGATATTATCATTTTGAAAGTCTTCATGTAAAGTCTTGGTAGCTAATTTGGATCAGGGACTGATTATGACATTTCGGTTGGATTATCGTAATGGGATCGATTACGCCAGAGGGAAGTTTTTTTTTGTTTTTTTTTTGTTTTTACATGTGAAAACAGTAATAATTATTTTAATTTTAACTGTTAATAAAATAAACTATTTTAGAAAGGTTTAGATACAACTCCCTTGATTTTGTTAACAAGGAAACAATCCTCTCTATGATCAATCACAGCGTTGTATGACTTAATATTTTTGCAATATCAAGGATGCTGTGCATTGTTGAGATGACACTTAAATTCAGTTTTAATTATTGAAAAGTTTTAACATAAAAAGTTGTGGTATGTGCTTTGAAACTATACAGTTTAATAAACTGGGCAACTATATGTTGCCTGTTCACGTGTAGGGAAACCGTCGAATCTGTTTGTGTAAGCTAAAGACAGGTTAACCAAAAATATTGTGTTCCGATTAGTGCTAAATTAAATTGAAAATAAAAGTAATTATAATTTAAAATAATAAGTATTATTGTTAAAGATTTAAGACTATCTGTCCTACTTCCCTCATTCATAAGTTAAAGTGTTACATGTTATTTACTTTGTAATGTCACATAGGTAATAGGGTAGTTTTGCCCTACATATTAATCTATTAGTTTATATTTTACTGTATTGTTATGTATTACATTTTACCAGGTTAAAGTCATTACGTTAGATCTCGGCACGTGTTTAAATAGTTTAATTTTTATTCTCACGTCGAATATGAATTGGCTTTAAAAGCAGGTTGTTGAGGTCAGACACCAGGAGTTTGTAGTCTGAGGTTGTCTGTAAGGATCACCCTTCGGGGTGTCCCTAAAACAGACCCTGGGGTCTGGGCCATTGTGACTCTTGACGTATTTTCGTGAGTAAGTGTGACATGCCACCATGTAGTTTATTTGGTAAGAATCCCTATTCTTAATGTTTATTACTCATTCTTATTACTTATTTATTCGTTCATATATTTGTTGTTTGTTTCCTGTTGTTTATCTCATCTTACCCTTGGTTACTTTTCTGCCTTCAGCAGGATACCTGGCCGGGAGTGCCTGTAGTAAGCTACTCCTTATCCTATAACACTAAGGCACATTCTCCCAAGTCTCTCCAGGCGTGACAGTAATATACCTACTCATTTGTTAGAAACTTGAATAAAAATAATAATAAATTTTAAAATTCTTTTGTATTGATTTTTGCTTAATATTAATCCAGTGAATTTTTATACCAGCTTTAACGTTTCCGTCTTCATTCGTAAATAATAATTTCATAGTATTAAGGGGTTGCAGTAGTAGAAAATCTGTCATGGAGGTCGCCATATTTTTTACAAATGGCATCTATGTAAACAAGCATGGTGGTCCCCATGACTGATGTTCTCCTACTGTTCCTCTTAAATAGATTACTACAATGTAATGTACTAATATAACAAAAACCTTAGCCACAGCAACGCGTGGCCGGGTCAGCTAGTATTATATATATTAGGAGAAATAAAAAAAGTTACATACGGCAGTCAGTACTCGAACCTGCAATCTTTACCTATAGCCAGTAATGCCTCTATAACTTTAGCCCCAAGGCAGTTAGTCGGCCTTTATTTTTTGACACAGGACACAAAAAAAGGGATTTAGAGTTTTATGTTTCAATTGTAGAGAACCAGGTTGACCGAGCTTTGCTCGCGAAATCCCCTGAATTCAAAACTTTCTGAAAATCGTTGAAACCGTTTCCGAAATTATTTATCAAAACAATTTGTTTACTACAAACAAATATTCTTTTAGCAGTTTTAAAAAATGGATTTGAAACAATTTATTAACTATCTTAGCAAACTAAATTTAAACTTACCTGAATTTTCGACACTATTTTGTGGTGTTGCAAGTGTTTCTGTGGTTTCTAATTCATCAGCTTTAATTTCTTCGTTATCGTTTTCTTCGTTATTATCGGGTGTAGTAACATCTTCAACAGGAAGAGTCACAGGTGGTGGATTATCGATAGATTCCAATTCTTTTGATTCTACCTCATCTTCTTTTATATTTCCATTTTGATGAATTTCTGTAGCAATTTTATTTAACTGATCTTCTTCTTGTTTTCTTCGGATAACTGGAGAGCCTATCTTTAAGTCTTTACCACTTCGGCATTTAGCTGAAGCTAGTATATTCTTTCGGTTTATGGCTTCCACACTAGTTGGTTTTAGTAATCGGTTTTGTGCACTCTTATCATCCTCATCCTGTTTTTTAGAGTAATGATTTAATTCGTAAGATCTTGTTGGGGAAGATGGCGGTGAATATCTGGAATTATAACTAGATTGGCTGGAACTCACAGCAGAATCGTTGTCGCTTTCATCTTCAACTTTACTAGTTGGGAATTTCTGAAAGGCGTCGTTGTTCGATTTATTATATTTTTTACTTGAACTTATGTAATCGAAACTGCAATCTGATCGTGTTGGTGAAGAAATACTCTCTAAAGATTTTGGAGGATTTAGATCATCATCATTAACTTTATTTCCCTTTGGGCTACTTTTATCACAATATTTAGGAAACTCGATGTTATTCACGTAGTCACTATTGTCACTTTTATTAATACTTGTAGGATAAACTTGCAGACTTTTTCTCTTGAAAGCTGGTGAATATTTTGGAAGATTACTTATGGAATTTGTGGGAATCACTAATGAGGGTTTTAATAAATCCTTGTGACTTGAAGAATGTCCTTCTGTATTCTGAAAACTATTATCTAATTTTGGCACCGGAAGATAAATTGTTGCTGCAGTTTGACTTTTGATTTCTGGTATATTCACACTAGACGACACTTCATTTTCTACTGCTTCTGGTATAACAAGTCCTTTAAGTTTAGAGAGACCTTTTCTTCTTTGCTCAAACATCTGATTCCATTTGGTATTTTTTTGTTTGGTCAAAGCGGATACATCTATTAAACTCTGTGATCTTGTATGTAAAAGATTTGGTTCAGGAACAAAATCAAATTTTAAATCTTCTGTTGATTCGTACATTTTTGGTCTTAGATCAGTATTCGAGGTACTTACGGATTGGCATATAAGTAAGTTATTTTGTTTGGGGAATTCTTCGAGAGTGTGGTTAGTTGACTGTTGTAATAAATCAGTATTAATACTATTGGTGTGAATGTCTTTTTCTCTATAGTAATTTGTAGAAACGTTGTGATTTTCTATGAAATCTGGAAACTCATGTCCGTCTGGTGGCTGTCTTGAGTCACTTGATAGAGTTGCCATAATTCCATTAGGGTCTAAAAGAAATCACACAATGAATACACAGCAAAAAAACAATAAAAAGACGACTTTATGTCTCGTGCAATACAAGATTGTGTGATAAATGAGGATTTATCATTGATTATTATTATAGTTGCTGCGATAAGATATAAATAAATTCGCCACACATAAATTATGACTATTTTACTCCTGTTAGATATGATTTTGTTAAATAAATATCAATTCTTGCCGCAATTTCATGTTGGAAATATAGGAGGATTACAAGACCACGCCTATGAAAACTTATCAACCTTCACCTTTAAAAATAAATGTGGAACTAGCTTTATTAAAATATATTGCAACTAGTGATTTATTCTAGAATAACATTACAACATATCTTAAAATAACAATTATTTTTATTGTTTATCCTCATCAAATACTGACTCATACAGATAACTTAACATTTCCTATATTGAAACTGTACATAAGGGCATTAAACATGTTAATGAGCATTTTTTTGCTTTCTTATCCTATCGTAGAATATAATTGGAACAATTTTGAAATCTATAAAAAAGACACAATAAGCGCTGTTTTTTATTCAAATAATTTATTTAAGTTTTAAGTTTAAAAAAAAAAATCAAATAATACGCAAAAACACTTTTTTTAGAAGTGCCTCAATCATAGATATGCGGTAATCCATCATGATAAGTGAACAAAGTGTTTATTATGTATTTCCATCATTTTTATTTACATTACTCATATTAAGTGATATTATATTACGAATATATACAGGGGGCCAGGAACTCTCATGCCAAATTAAAAATCCTAAATGTTTCTGCACAAAATTTATTGGCTTTAGCTTTAACAAATCGAGTTTGTTTACTGTCACTTAAGATTTATTTATTTTTTGCTTTATCATGTTGATACATTATAAGGAAAAGTATCAACAAGTTGGTTGGACAGGCACTCAAAGCCAAAATCTGTCGAATATTCCAGAATAAAAACATTTTACACAGAACCATTTATACATAAAATGGTGGAGGGCGAGCATGTCTGCATCTCCCCAATAATAAAAGAGGTCATAGAGATTAATGAGAAGAAGGAAAACCAGAATGGAATGTCAAAGAGAAGAATTTTCTAAAAGTACGATATCATGGAGAATGGTATTACATATCAAACAGCCCCAAATACTCTCAAGGAAAACTTCTTCGTGTATCAAGATGTTGTCAACTCAGGCGGGTATTCTTTGCTAATGAAAAATCTTTATTTTGGATAACAAAAAAAATACTTTACTCTGCGTAATTCCGAAATGAAGAAAAACAGTAAATGTTAGATACAAAAGCGGCAGATAAAAATCCTTGTCTGGTACACAATTTCTAACAGAGATGTCTTCCAATCTTTTGTGAGAAGACTGAAGCTTTAGTTTATCCACGAATATGATTCTTATGACGATATCCTGGTTTGTCGAGGCCTAGCATTATGACATTACTCAAGAGATACCCAAAACTACCTTCGGCAACACCACATTCTACAAACTTGTCGCAGGGACGATTTTTGAGCTTTACCGTCTAGGAAGGTTTACTATGGAGACTGGGAATCCCAAGATGGCAAATTTACGAAAAATTGAGAAAAATTGATCTAAATTCTGTCCAGGATCTCATAAGACATATTCGAAAAAAATGTTTTTTAGCATTATAACAATACAGTATTTAAAAGAAATTTACTTGAGAATATAATTTTAAAAAAGCGCCAGCTCCTTTAGGAAGATTTTTTTTGTATAATTTGGAATAAATTGACTTAAAATTAAGCCTAGTTTCATTTTGGTAGAACAGTTCTAGTTTTCAGTTGGAAAATGTTTCGTACAATAAATATCATTGCTTTTTACTACAATTTAATTTTTGTGTGGTAAATAAATAAAATCTTTCCATAAGAAATATTGCAATTATTGAAAAAGTTAATAACACAAAAATAACCGCCAATTCTCATAAAAACGATTATTGTATTGCGAACAATTGATGAAATTGTAAATCAACAAATATGTCAAAGATGGAATGTAAGAAAAAAAATAAAAGATTTATTTGCAAGAAACCACAATTTCTATAATGTAAATATATAATAATTATTTGATATGGTTTACTTTGTTGTGAAAATATTCTATCTATCTATTATTCGATGCAATAAATGTAGATAAGAAGTTTTTAATGCGTTATGGGAACATAAAAACCTAAAGAATTATTTGTGAAAAGTAAAACATTTGTTGCAATTGCAATTATTAAGTCGATTTCATAATTAAATATATTTTTTACAGAAATACTTATATATATATATATATATATATGAACAGTAGTGGTGTTCCGGGTTTCAATCCGTTGGTTGTTTGTGTCTTCACGACGTTTCGCCAACATCTCAGCTGGCATTTTCAAGTGATGCTTCCTTTGCGGCTGCTCCAAGTTGAGCAGCCGCAAAGGAAGCATCACTTGAAAATGCCAGCTGAGATGTTGGCGAAACGTCGTGAAGACACAAACAACCAACGGATTGAAACCCGGAACACCACTACTGTTCATTCTACCATCCGTGAAACACTACATCATAACATATATATATATATATATATATATATATATATATATATATATATATATATATATATATATATATATATATATATATATATATATATATATATATATATATATATATGTAAGGATTTCTACGGCTGTCGCCGCCTTCCTTCTTTCAACCAACGTCTCCAGTCGTCTCTATCCTGCCATTCTCTATCTCTAAGGTCTCGTCTTTCTATGGCCTCATCCACTTCGTCCCTCCATGATCTTCGAGGTCTGCCTCTTCTTCTCCTTCCCAATGGGCTCCAATCCGAAATCTTTGATATCCACCTTGTACGATCCGCTCTTCTTACGTGTCCATACCAAGTTAAACGTTTTTCTTCAATGTAGGTTAGTATGTCTTGTTCGACTTCCATTCTTCTTTTGAGCTCTTCATTTCTAATACGGTCCATCCTTGTTACTCTGCAGCTTCTTCTCATGAACTCCATTTCGGTTGCTGTAATTTTTGATCTGTTTCGTTTGTTTATTACCCAGTTTTCTGCACCATAAGTCATTATACTTCGTACCAAGGTATTATATATTTTCTTCTTAGTATTTCTGGTAATGTGTCTATTCCATAGTATCCCATTTATTTGTCTAATGCATGTTCTTGTCTGTGCTAATCTGCTAGTTATCTCTTGCTCAGTGGTTCCGTTCTTTGAGAGTATAAATCCTAAATATTTGAATTTTTCGGTGCCTCTAATTTCTTTACCTTCTCCCATTTCCAAGTTTTTTATTGGTTCTTGCTCTGTTGTTAAGTATTCGGTCTTTTCTAGATTTATCTCCAGTCCATTCTTTGTGTATTCCTCTTCGAGTTTTCGTAGCATATAGGATAGGTCTTCTTCGTCTTGGGCCGTAACCACCTGGTCGTCCGCAAAGCTTAATGTGTACAAGAAGTTGTCTCGGACTGGTATACCCATACCTTCACATCTCCTTTTCCATGGCTTTAATATTTGTTCTAGGAATATTTTGAACAGCGTCGGAGATGTAGAGCATCCTTGCAGTAAGCCTTTTGTGGTCCTAAATTCTTTTGAGTAATTATTTCCGGTTTTAACTCTTACCTTGTTGTTGTTGTAGAGGATTTGTACGGCATTTATTAACCTCTCAGCGATTCCGATTTCCTTCATCGTTTTCCAGAGTTGTTTCCTAGGAACCGTGTCATATGCCTTTTTTAGATCGATGAATGCCATGTGGACCGCTTTATTTTTGGCCATTTTTTTCTCAATCAACTGCTGGAGGGTATAGATGTGATCTATACAGGACCTTCCTGCTGTGAATCCCGCCTGATCATCACCTATCTTATTTGAGATACATTTTTCCAGTTTTCCTTTGAGTAGTTTTTCGTACAACCTTCCCATACATGCTATCACACTAATGCCCCTATAATTTTCGCATTTTTTCCTATCTCCCTTTTTATATATCGAAGTTATATATGCTTTCGACCATTCATCTGGTATTTCGTTCATATTTATCGCTTTGCTAGTTTAATATTTGATAAATTTGTCTAAATATTATTTTCCTTACAGAAACTTTTTACTAAAGTTACCACACATTGAGCAGAAAATTGATTTTCCCACTGTAACTTCCTGTGCCATGAAAAATATATGGCAGAATCACTTGAGGTAGGTATACTGTTATAAATTTTTGCATACCTCTTAAATTTTATTTAAAATTAATGAGTTCTATGTTATTAAGAAAAATAATTTGCATTTTTTAATATGTGTAGTAAATACAAAATAAGTCAAATAAAAAAAAATGTTTACCAATATTCATTATCTTTAAATTTTAATAAAATATGGTGTTTTTGTTCAGAAACTTAAATGCGTGTACATAATTTTTATTATTTACGATTTAATATAAATAAGAATAAAATTTATGCGATAATCAGATAATTATGCGATAAAAATTACTTTACGCGCTTGTTTCTGTGTAAAGAAGTTGGTGAAACTTGTCTTTCTTAAGAAGTATATTCTTTGTACTGTCGCAAAATTATCGCAGTTATCACATTTTAGCTTATTTTCTTATTGCTTTGTCTGTTTTTAGGCTTTTTCATATCCGAGTTAGAAGATTTTAAGAAGGAATTTTATAATTAGGTAAAATTAGCGTTCACAGAATTGATATTTTGGTTTGTTCTTTGAATTATTATTAGCTTTGCTTCTAGAATCTTGAAAGTTGCACGAAAAATTGAAGATCTCTACTTTCATAATTACAGTAGTCAACATCTTCAAAAACGTGAAAAATTAAAATAAAGGTCCTAAAAATATGAGCGATAGCTCATTGGATTCGGAATCACCTCTAGAAAAATGTTTTTGAAGGAAAAGTGTGCAGGCAAAAAATTAGAAAGTATTATTAACAAATTAATAAACTTTTATGAAGATTTATCGCATGATCTTGTAAAGTATACATATGAAAAGGGCTCCACAAAGTTTCAAATTTTTAGGCTAATTATTTATACTTTTAATCCCATTGTTTATGTCAACAGATATTAGGAAAAATTTTTTAGTTAACAATTGAATAACTTTTTGAAAAACAGTGATAAAATGTTTTTTCCAACTGATTTAGATTCTTTCAAGTGTTAGGAAAATACTGAAATTTTTTCAAATTTTTAAAATAACATTTTATCTCATAAAAAACATATTTTATCTGATAAACACCGTTTAGCGGTAGCGCGCGTATGCCGTAAAAGTCGCTCAAAGCCCATTTTCAACGTCAAATTAAAAATATAAATAATGGAGATAGAGTTCCGGGAGGACGGACTTTTTTTTCGGAAATTTCCTCCTCTTTAACAAGCTTTTTTCGAAACTGCTCAAATATAATTATTTTTCGAGTTAATAACAAGAACATAAACATCTGTTTTGTTTCATCTTATTTTGTTAATAACAATTGCAATTTTTTGCCTGCACACTTTTCCTTCAAAAACATTTTTCTACAGGTGATTCCGAATCCAATGAGCTATCGCTCATATTTTTAGGACCTTTATTTTAATTTTTCACGTTTTTGAAGATGTTGACTAGAGTAAATCCGTAATATACAAATATTTTAAATTTTCGGATTGATAAAAAAATACAGTATTTGTTGAGTAGCGAAAAAATTATTTTTTAGAGGGTTGAATTAGGCTCTAACCAAGAAAATCTCCACTTGAGCCTTATTACTTAAATCAAGACCTACTTTGAAAAAAAAAATTGGTCAATTTAAAGTTTACCATACCCAGTACCAAAAATGAGTAAAAACGCGATAAGATGTGGGTATCTCCGAAAATATTCAACGAATTTTATTTTTTCTGGTGGCATTTAAAATGACTTTAACAGATATTTCCAACGCAACTAGGTAGATTAAAATTGATGTAGGTACAATTTGATTTTTGGCAAATTTTTGAAAATTGCATTTTTTTTTAAACTTTTAACGTAACTCAAGTGTTTTGCAATAATCAACGTTATCGTCTAGTTAGTTGAAATTTTTACTGAAAATAGTACTCAGGACAAAGAAAAAATCAAACAGGGTCGTGATATACAACAAATTCAATATAGGTCACAAATACTTCTTTTTTGGATCTTTGACAATACCTCTCTAGGGCCTTAAGACTCCTAGAGTGTTATAACTTTCAGAATGACGTTTTATCAATAGATACAACAACATACTAAAATTTGAAAAAAATATGAGGATCCTCCAAAATAGTCCGAAAAGTGGAAAAAATGTTTATACCTATATATAATATAATATATGTACATATATCATACTTTTATCATGTAAATAAAATTCTTTGTTGTGTTCATAATACTTTCTTTGTGAGATACCAGAAAGAGATTCTAACAAAGCATATATCGTTAAGTACTTCTCACCTTTATAATTAGCAAATATAATCCTTTTAACAGTGTTGAATTCACAGTTAAACCGTATAAATATGGCCTTTTAGTGTTATTATTTCTTGATAATTGTTACTTCATCGCTAATATAAAAATATTGCCAATAGGTAGTTTAAACTAGTAAGATCAATATCGAAGATATAATTACATGCTTCCTTTCGTAAAAAATATTTAATATTTAATATTTGTTAAAATCTAACTGAACATTAAACTTTTTAATAGTTCTACGAATTTACAGTTTAAACCGAGTCAAATTAAAAATTTCTTTAAAGTTAACAATAAAAATTCTTTGTTCCGGAACCAGGATTGAAAAAAAGAATAAAAATAGGCTTACCACAACGTATCGGTATATATTCCTCGAGAAGTCACTGTAAATCATATCTAAGTATTCTATTTAAAACATAAACATAGTTCGATATTTTCAATAACACTCACAAATACTGTAATTAATTAAAAAAGTACACTGTAATATGAATTAAACAAATACCGATACCGTAAATCACTTCTAACTAAACTATATACCGCAAATTTCTTCCTTCTTTGATTGGCTATTGTTGATATCGGCAGCGATCGGTAAATGTTTTCACGGATTTTTAAACTTCGCGCAGACTACTATTTCTTAAGACAAATTTGCGAAAAAATGTCAGTAAATATTGTTTCATTCACTTTTTAATTGTTGCTAAGTTTTTTGGCAATTGTCGAGATTTTTAGTTGGAGTTTGCACAACTAAAGAAGACTAACTGAATTGGAGATTGGAGGTGGGGAAATGGCAAGCAAGCACAGAGCACAAGCATCAGGTCAGTGGACGTTGAGTCAAGGGCATCAGGCTTGCTATGGTATGGATTGTCGATCACATTGTAACTGCATTTTAACTTGTTCAATGGCAGCAGCAAACCTTTAGTTAAAAGGATATAGAACGTTTATCTAGTATACAGGAGAAATGGTTGAACTAGTGACAACTATGCATACGCTGGGCATTGTTATAGATATATTACTCCTATAAATTTCTTAATATACACGGTGAAGACATTAATTAAATCTTATTTAATCCAATTTACTAAATTTTGTTTATTAAATTTTTAATTTAAATATATGCTTATTTTTTACTTTCTCCGTAATACGTTGTGTAAGTGCTTTTTTAATATTAGATAAACAATAAAATATAATTTATTATTATTAAGACTCTCTTGATTTACAAACATGAATGATATTCGAAGGAATTTTATTATAATGCAAAACCGTTTCATTTTTAACAGATATATCCTCAATTTTCTATTAATTTTATACACTTTTTCCGCTTGATAAAACAAATTATTTCAGAATGACATAAACCCTTTCTAAATAGAAATTTATAATCCAATAAGCATGGAAATAAAGCATTAAAATATGCTTTACAGTCGATTTTTTGGGCAGTAAGATAGATTAAAATGCAATTTATGCATTGGATTTGCCAGAGCGCCAGGAAACTTTGTGAAATGAATTTATAACAATAAATACATATATAATGTACAATTCGGTAAATATTTTAACAAGTTCCATTTTGTTGAATCCCTAAGAACGGATACAGTATCGACAACGTTCTACGGGATACCTATACTTCATTTAAAAACTAGGAGGAGTGATTTGAAAAGCCAGACTTACAGCCAAATAAGTTACTAGAAAATTTACAAGGCGGCAAATTTAAATACATTTCTTTCATTTAAATAAAATTGAAAATAAATGTTTATGGACACTTTATATATGGTCTAAGATGGTCACAAAGTAAACTTACAATAATTATATTAAAAAAAGAAATCAATTAACATTATAAATATTTCACACTTTGAAAACATAACCTATAAATGTCACAAATTACTTGATAAATGTAAGTGGCAAATTTTTATAGTGTAAACTTGCCTCCAAATTAACCAATAAACAAACGCGAGTGTTGCCAACTTAAATTCAAATCGCTCCTCCTAGTTTTTAAATAAGGTATAGTGCAGACAAAATCTACTTAAATCGTCTTCTGGTGTTTTAGTAAATTCTCCGGATTATATGGTACACAGGAACCTACTTTTTTCGTCGGTTACTGGGTATTTCAGTAAATTTCTCATAAAATTAGCTAAAACTCGAAACTCGGGGGTTTTTGGGATCGTTGAGAATGAATATAATATTGACTGTGATCTCCGGAGTACCTGTTGAACAGGAAACCTGCTTTTTAGGTCGTTTGCGGGGTTGTCGGAAAATTCCTCATAAATTAGCTACAAATCCATACCCGCGGGTTTTTGGGGTTGCTAAGAACAAATATAATATCGACTGCAATATCCAGAGTACCTGGTGCAGAGAAAACCTACTTTTTACATCGTCTGCTGGGGTTTTCGGTGAATTGCTCCTAAAGTTAGCTACTCGGGGATTTTTGGGGTCGTTAAGAACGAATATGATATCGAGTGCGATCTGCGGAGTACCTGGTGCACAGGAAACCTGCTCTTTACGTCGTCTGGTGGGGTCCGGTAAATTCCTCATAAAGTTACCTACAAATCGGCACTCAGGTTTTTTGGTGTCATTGAGAACGAATATGATGTCGACTGAGACATACGGTGTACCTCATGCACAGGAAGCCTATTTTTTACCCCTTTCTTCTGAAGTTTTCTGCAATTCGTCATGAAATTAGCTAAAATACCGTACTCGTAAGTTTTTGAGGTTGCTGAGAACGAATATGATATCCACTGCATCCTCTGGTGTACCTGATGAACTGGAAATCTACTTTTTATCCCAGATCCTGAAGATTTCTATAAATTCAATATGAAATTAGCTATAACTAGGTACTTGCGGATTTGGGGATCGCTGAAAATGAATATAATATCGACTGCTATCTCCGGAATATTTTGTGAACAGGAAACCTACTTTTTAGGTCGTCTGCTAAAGTTTTATGCAAATTTGTCATAAAATTAACTAAAAGTCGAGGTTTTTTGAGGTCGCTGAGAACGGATATAATATCAACTGTGTACTCCGTAAAACCTGGTGTGCAGGAAACCTACTTTTTACTTCGTCTCCTGGAGTTTTAGCTAATTTTAGGTATGACGAATTTACAAGAAATTTTGGGATCCAAAATAAAAAGAAACTTAAATTTTAATTTTGAACCACCTTGTATAGTGTATATATGACCATAACCTTCCCATAATTAAAATAATTTATCTACTATATATTATTGTATATTTATGAATATAAATTGATTTAATATGCTTTAGTGTTTATATTTTATTATGTATTTCTTAGGTTATTTTCTTTAGCATAGGAATATTACATACATAATATTATTAATGACTGACTGCTAACTTTAACTAAGTAATCTTTACATTAGTTGCACTTTGGGTGTGGTATTTAATAAAAATATATACGTAATGTTATTTTCTCAGCAACACGTTAGGTTAGCATTTAAACAGGATGAAGATAAGATGCAGAATGTAGAAAGGTATGACAGAAAAAAAAACTAAAAGTTGCATATAAACATGAAATTCAAAGGTCAAATTAAATATTATTACTATTTTTAAGTAATGGATAATTATTTCCATAACTGAGATTTGAATCTACTTTCGAATTTTTATGAAACAACGTAGGAATAATTATGAACGTTACTAAGATTTGAAATTAGTCTGAAAACGATCGTATGTAGGCTCCACTAGGTTGAAAAAGGATTTTTTTAAACCCTTTTCAGCCTCGTAGAGCCTATATACGTTCGTTTTTAGACTAATTAGGTTAAAACGGGTTTTAAAGTCGAGTCTTTAAATTAGAGTACCTAATCGAAGGAATTCTCAAAGGACACTGTCCACTGAGGTACCTTCTCTGTTAAATGGGCAAAGTGGACAGTGGAATATGAAGATTCTGTGAGTATGCAAAGTAATTGTTTTCCAACTACATAAGCTGATAATAGACTTTTTTAAAAGTCTAGACTTTATGGACTTAATTAGATATAGGGTATTCACATTCACAAAAGATTTTTAAGATCGCAGTATAGTAATGTCACCTGGGCCAATCGACTCACTTATTATCTACAAATCTATTATTGGCAGAGGCACAAGTAAAAAATTGCAAAGCTTTCAATTTTTAAAAACAAAAAATAGTTAAATATCTAGATTTAGATCGGATTAGGTATTAAGTTTAATTGTATGTTATGTTTTTTTTGTCAAGTGTTTAGACAGGAATATTTATTACAGTAGTAAAAGCTTGTAAGAAAACATTTTAGAAAAACAAAGTTAATTTATTAAACAGACGTGATTCAATGCACACCCTATTTGTTTTTATTTATGGGACACTGCCCAAGTTTATTTTCTTTTGTGTTTTATTACGTAATAAATGAAAGGTTTTCTATAAAAATGAGAATCAGTACTTATAATGGTACAAATATCATAAACTTCAAAGAGCAAGTGGTAAACAATAAAGACCGGAATTCACGAAAGTCACGAATTTTAATAAAACCACTTTATTGCTATAAACAATTACATAAATCAACGTAAAAAGTATCAATCGCTGCCTAACGGTGATAAAACGTAAATTACACGATAATATTATTGTTATGATTAATTAATTATAGGTTTTTAATACCAATATTTTTATTGTACTACTACAGAATACATAATATTACAGGAGTGTTATTGTATGGATAGTTTCCACTTTATGAATACAGAATACAGGGTGACATTGACATAAACAACACGTTAATATATTTTGGAATTAATTTAGGTCGACTATATTTGCATTAATTCATATAAAAATAAAATTACGTCATAACATATATATTTGCACCTCCACTACTCCTACATATTTATTTATTCACTCAAAGAAACACATATTTAGTTAACTCATAGTTAATATGACTAATTCATTGGTTTTTAGAACTGATTGTATGTATTATACAAATTAAAAATCAATTATAGTCCGGGAGGCAGTGACAATTTGTGGACTGATCGTCATTACGTTTTACACTATGTTTTTTCAATTCTACTGTTAGTATAAGTGGTGAAAATAGAAAGCTGCCAACCGACAGACGCGGCAAAGGGGGAGGCAGGTATTGGAAAAATCTGCGAACGATGGACTGATTTTCCTGTTAATAAAATTTATCAGACATGTTATTTATAAAATACAGAAAATAAAATATGGAAGCTGCCAATCGCAATTTACGTATCTTTGAAGCTGCCACCCCTCCCAACATGATAAATAGTCCGAAAAATGGACTAATTTTCCTACGGCTGAAACTTTGGAGTATTGTTATTTAATATGTATACAAACATAAAATAACAAGCTGCCAAGGTTTTGGCACGGAAAAAGGTAGCTGCCAAGCTGATAAAGTCATAACGCGCCGCAAATACGTTGTAGATGCGCTTCATCTTTAAACGCCTGGTCGGCTGTCTTGGATCTATGCGATTATTATTATTATTGAACTTTTATAAACTTGAATAGGAATACCATATAATAGATCTATATTATTCTATATTTACAATTACAATTTTAGCGTTATAATATTAATCTCTGCATGCTACCTTGAGAGAACGAGAAATTAAATAATGAATGCAACAAAACTAAATATAAAAAAATATAAAAAAAAAAACATAAATATTATTGATGCATAGTAACTCAAATAGAATATAACAATGAACAAACACTAAATATTTTAACATCAGAAGTAAATGCAGCCTTAAAATCAGCTAAGATCGGAAAATCTATAGGGTCGGATAACGTTTACATAGAAATGTTAAAATTATTAGACCAAGAAAATATTCAACTATTAATTAACTTGATTAACAGAATCTACAGAACAGGAAATTTCCCCCCAGAATGGAAAACATCGGTATTAATACCAATCCCTAAAAAATAGGTTGCAAGGAGTGAAACGACGGAAAACCAGTTATCTAGGACATATATATACAGAGGAACGAAATACCAACTTTTGAGACTGCTCATGGAAGGAAAGATAGAAGGCCGAAGGGGTCCTGGAAGACGAAAGTGTTCATGGCTCAAAAATGTTCGAAAGTAGACAGGATTGGACACACACACCTTATTGAGAGCAGCACTGAACAGAGAAGAGATAACTGATATTGTCGCCAATGAAGAAGGCACCTAAAGAAGAAGAAGTCGCGATTAAAAATTGTCTTCGGTATCTGCATAATTACACTCGCAAATATCATCATCCGAGTAGTGAATATCATATTCATCTTCATCTTCGTCCTTATAATCATCTATATGCCTCGATTCATCATCTGTAATGAAATAATAAAATGTAGTAATTACATTATTCAATTTATAAAAACATCATAACAAATTAATATTTAAATCATGGTATTTTATTTACCTTCAAGTTGTGAATCTTCAGCATCATTTATCGCAGACTCTAAAGTAATTTCGTCAATGGATTGCGGAATCTGATCACCTTCAAACCATTTGAATATATATTTGTTATGGGCCAAATCCCAGCCATAGTCAATTGGAGAAATCTGTACTGGCACAGAAAGATGAGAGCGTCTCCATAAATGTGAAATGAATCGTGCTCTCCTTGTATGCTGGAATACTTCTGTTTGACAGGGTGGCAATGTCGCTCCATCAATATTTTTTTTACTGAAGGAAATTGACCCGAAAATCCAAGCGGAAATGCTTTGTTAAAAGCACATACTCGTGCAGAGTCCACATTATTTAATTTGACAAAAAAATAAATTTTACAAAGGTAATTTTGAATTGTTTGGAAAAAATCTTCAACATTTATATTGAAATCGCTTAGGTCAATGAATGCATCGATATATTTTTCAGATTTTTCTAAATGTTGAAAGGACGTTTTTTTCCTTTACGGTAAAATGACGGGTTAAAGTCACACCCATTTTATTATATGGTATACCTATTCAAGTTTATAAAACTTCAATAATAATAATAATAATCGCATAGATCCAAGACAGCCTGCCAGGCGATTAAAGATGAAGCGCTTCTACAACGTATTGGCGGCGCGTTATGACTTTATCATCTTGGCAGCTACTTTTTTGCGTGCCAAAACCTTGGCAGCTTGTTATTTTATGTTTGTATACATATTAAATAACAATACTCCAAAGTTTCAGCCGTAGGAAAATCAGTCCATTTTTCGGACTATTTATCATGTTGGGAGGGGTGGCAGCTTCAAAGATACGTAAATTGCGATTGGCAGCTTCCAAATTTTGTTTTCTTTGTATTATAAATAACATGTCTGATAATGATTATTAACAGGAAAATCAGTCCATTGTTCCTAGATTTTCCGGATTTTGAAATTTTCCTGTCAAGTGCAGCCGTCCTGGTGCGCGGCCGACTTGGGACTTTCATACTTTACCATATCTGAACATCACATGTGCAGTCTACCAATGATAGGAAAATCAGTCCAAAATCGTGTCACTGCCTCCCGGTCTATTAAAGAAAAACTTGGAAAAATGTTTTCCGCCTACAGGTTCTGAATCCCTTAACCTCCAACATTTACTGTTAATTAAGTTACAGGGAATACAACTAAGTTTTTATAGACAAGGAAATAAAGCACTAAAATTCGCCTTCACCAAATATTAGAAAAATGCATTGTTGAAGAGCTCTTATAACAATTAATTAGAATAAAAAAATAGGTAACTTTGTAATAATTAACGGAAATAAGTTCAATTTTGTAACTCCGGGATTTTTGGTGCCCAGGAAACTTATTTTTTTACGTCGTCTTCTGGAGTTTGTAATTTCGTCATGCTAAAACTCGATGCTCGAGGTTTTTCTTGTTGCTGACAACGAATATGATATCGAATGCGATCTCCCGAGCACCTGGTGTATAGAAAATCTACTTTTTTACATCGACTTCCCGAGTTTCTTATAAATTTGACATGAAATTTGTAACGTTTGCAACGTTATTTTTTGGCCTGGCCTATTTACTATTTAATTTTTATAATTCCTCGTCTATTGGAGTCGCCGCAAACTCGGATTCGGTGTTGAGAGGGGAATTTTTAGTTCGATCGTGAGAAGTAATTCTTTTCATTTTGTGCTTCTAAAGTAATCAGTTCTTTCAATACATTCCCCCTTCGGTGAGTCAAAATTAAATTGTTATAATTTTTAGTAGTAATCAAAAACTTGGTGAATTTATTTTAATAATTATATTGGTTATATTGTTTCTAACATTTAATTATTTCGATTACAATCATTGTTATAAATCATTTTTTATTGAGTTAAAAATAAGTAAACAGTTCAAGTGATTAACTTTTTTCTTTCTCGAACTTGGAGAAACCTTGAATGATTGTAATCGAAATTAAGGTTTAGTGAGACGGAATTTTGACGGTTTTCATTTTTATTTCATAGGCCGATTGCCAAATTTTGAAGGGTCCTAAGAAAGGGCTGAAAACAAGGAACCAATTTTTTTTTTTGTAAAGAAGCTTTGGCCTAGCCGAATATTAATTTGCTGCCATATCCAGTCTGTGACCGCACAAAGGCCTTTTTCTCCGAAGAATCTTCTGAAGAATTTTATTTGAAAACATCTTGCCATCGGCATCTTTAACCAGGAGCCAAAGTGGACCGAATTTTCCGTCGACCACGTCCTTTTCCGAGGAAGAATCCAAAATGATAAAAAACTAGTTTTTCACTATTTTTTTTTAACTAATAATTCGTAAAAATCTACATTCAGAATTTTGAATAAACAATTTTAAACTGATTTATTCTCTTTTATTTGTATGTCTGTATTTGGCGCCCTTATTTATTTGTTTGGGGAGAGTTAAAAAAGAAAGCCAGAAGGAAGCCACGAACCCTGGAGCTAGCAAGGGTATTTTAACGCTACAAATTAGCAAAAACTTGATACTTGAGTTTTTTGGGGTCAATAGGAACAAATATGATATCGAATGTGTTCTACAGAGTACCTGGTGCACAGGAAACTTACTTTTTACGTCCTGTATTGTAGTTTTCTAAAAATTCATCCTAAAATTAGCTGTTACTAGATTCTTGGATTTTTGGAGTCGTTGATAACGAATATGATATCGACTGCGATCTCCGAAGTACCTATTGCACAGAATACCTAATTTTTATGTCAATGTTGGGGTTTTCGGTAATGTCGTGATCAAATTAGCTAATACTCAACACTTAGAAGTTTGTGGAGTTGCTAAGAACAAATATGATATCGACTGTGATCGCCGGAGTACCCGGTGCACAGAAAGCCCACTTTTTACGTCTTCTGCTGGAGTTTTCTCTAAAAGTGTCATAAAATTAGCTAAAACCCAATACACACGAGTTTTTGGTTTTGCGAAAACGAATATAATATTGACTGCTATCTTCTAAGTACCTGGTGCAGAGGAAGCAAGACTTTTATTTGGTCTCCTGGATTTTTCTATAAATTAGTCATGAAATTCGGTAAACCTAGTTTTTGAAATAACTGAGAACCATAGAAAATGCTAAGAACGAATAAGATACAGTCTACAACCTTTGAAGTAATTGGTGCATAAGAAATCTAGTGTGTATGTCTGCAAATCCGTAAGAAAATTAACTAAAACTCGATACTAGAATTTTACAGAAAATTTCAAAATACGACTTAAAAAATGATTTTCCACTAGGTACACGAAAGATTGTAATCGATATCATATTTGTTGGCAGCGACCCTAAAAACCCTTAAGTGTCGAGTTTTATCCAATTTCATGACGAATTTACATAAAACCTCAGGAGCTTTTTGTGCAGGAGGTATCCCGGAGATCGTTGTTGATGTTATGGTCATTCTCAGCTACCCAAAAAACCCTAGAGTAACAAAATTTAACTCATTTCTATCAATAATTACCGAGTCGTAAACTGTTTCATTTTATAATTTTTATAAATGCACTTTAAAATGCATTTTTGTATACACAAATGCATTTTTTTCATATTATATGATCCCATAACATAATCAGAAAGTTTCCTAAAACTCTGAAGAACCAAATGCCCAAAAATGCACAAATTATGACGGTGCATTGCTTTATTTCCTCAACTATTAATAAAATTTATTTTTGGGATAAAATATATCACTACGAAGTAGAAAAATGTGTTTTAAGTACAGATATAAAGTTTAGTAAATTGAAATATAGATTAGTTTCTATTTTTAACAGTGATAGATATCCCTTATATTTTAACGAAGGTAGGACACATATCAAATTGCAAATACTGCAGAAATCGATTACGTAATGTATTGACATTGGCGGGCACTTGTTAAATAAACTGGAAAATGTATTCGTAAAAATTAACTTAATAATTAA
This sequence comes from Altica lythri, assembly GCA_964028335.1. Taxonomy (NCBI): domain Eukaryota; kingdom Metazoa; phylum Arthropoda; class Insecta; order Coleoptera; family Chrysomelidae; genus Altica; species Altica lythri. The sequence continues at coordinate 97,006,906 of OZ034800.1, read as the reverse complement.
GTCACTGTGTAAAGATAGCAATATACTTAATTTTTTAGAATCATACTCTGTAAATTCGTCACGAAATAAGCCAAAACTCGATAAACGGGTTTTCTGGGGCCGATGAGAACGAATATAATATCGACTACTGTCTCCGAACTACCTAGTGCCCAGGAAACCTATTTTTTATTTCGGTGTTCTGAAGTTTGTTATGAAATTAGCTAAAACTCGAAAGTCGTAGATTATAGCGAAAATTTTAGGAGACAACATATAAAGTAGGTACGTTTCCTGTGCATCATTTTTCGAATATCGCAGTCGATCACAAAAATCCCCGAGCATTCAATTTAGCTTTTTGCATGACGAATTTACAAAACTCCTGGAAACGACGTAAAAAGTAGGTTTCTTAGGCACCAGGTACCACGTAGAACGTTTCCATTTTGATTCATTGTTTTAAAATTATCATAGATTAACCTTATGTAGTGGTACTAACCAGAATAGTGGATAAGTTACAAAGATAAATACAAATATATGTATGGAGAAGCGAAAATTGATTTTATTAAATGCAAGAGACTGAAGTAAACGGTCGGAGGGAAACAGAGATGTTAAAATCAAAGTTTGAAAATGACTCGAAGAAAAAATAAAACATCCCACACCAGAATAGAGTGAGAAGATTCAGTGGTAGAAGATCTGGAAGATATAAAACTGGAAAATCAAAAGAAGCGTGATTCTAATATATTAAATTTGGTCATTAACAAATTTTTACTATTCAAATATATAACAAGAAAAATTCAATCAAAATGAATTAAAGTCTGGGTATAACCTTGGCCGACATTGAAGTAAATGAAAATTAAGTTATTTTGCAACAATTGTTTTAAGTAATTCATACATTCTTTTACTACGTCAAAACTATTTGGTTAATGGCACTAACAATGGATGTATTTTTCTAACAAACTACTGATAACATAAATGATTAATTTTTTTTACAATATAATACGCAATCAAAACCTTGAATTCTTAGTTACCATAACTAAAATGTAATTTGTCAATTAAAAAAATATTAAAAACAGAAACTAGAATATACTATCAAGAAAGTTATTGATGCGTTGAATACTAATCACAGAATTGCACTATGGAGTCAGGTTTTTAAGGTAAACTAAAAAATACTTAGGTTTTAAAAGTAGAAGTATTCCTTCTTTCAATGAGTTTTCTCAAAATCATTTTTTCCCATTTTAAAGTTGTTAAAGTATGTTAGTGAATTTTCCTTTGTCTAAAAATCTATTAAGATAACCTATGCGTGATATTGACGATTGCACAGACTAACAACAAAGGGCGATTATATCCCATTTTTTCCCACTGAATCTAAATCCAAGGTCCACCTATCCAAAATCCCTCAACCCCATGTTGAATGAGAAGATAAAAGGCATAAATAAAAATACTACCCTACCAAATTACAAGCAAGGTTACCACTCTGACTCTGGGAATGGAAAACGTGTATAGTTATTGAAATGAGTCCTTTAGATATAGTTCCATACTATATATTGATTAATAGCTCGATCCCCCCTATTTATCTAAATCCTGCCCTTACCTACCTGATTATTTCAAAAAACACTCCTACCAAACCAAAGCAGACTAATTCACCTAACCGTGAAAACCGACAGTTTAGTCACCTATTTTTATTGAAATAATTCAATTCCACGCTATAAACTGAACAAGATTCAAAAGAGGAATAATTTTACTTTAATATGTTTAATACTGGTATTACACATAAAGTTTTATAATGAAGAAGTTCGTGAATTTATTCAAGGAGACTATTTCATGGGAAAATAATTTTCGAAATTAACATACCTATAGCCTAATTTTTTCTACAAATAAGATGAGTTTAGTTATACAATGAACCATAGGATTTGTTGTATATATATATATATATATATATATATTTAGCTCTGCAGGCCTAAAAGGCCCATGGATTGTTGTACTATTTCTCTCCATTTTTTCCTATCCATCACTTTATTTCTCCATCCTTGTATAGCTAGTGTTTCAATATCATGCTCCACTTGAGTCCTCCATCTCTCTCTTGGCCGCCCTCTTCTCATCTTTACTCCTATCTTCCGCTCAGTGACTAACTTGGGTACTCTCTCCTGTTCCATTCTTAGTACGTGCCCAAACCATCTAATTCTTTGTGCCTTTATGACTGCCGTTATACTTGGTTCATTATAAAGCTCATATAGTTCTTGATTTGTTCTTCTCTCCCATACTTCATCTATTTTTTTGCCACCAAAGATTTTCCTAAGCACTTTCCTTTCCCATACTTCTAGCATACTAATATCGCTTTTTCTTAAGACCCATACTTCACTGGCCTTATCATAGTCTGGTACATGCGTATCTTTAACTTTCTTGAAATTAATTTGTTTCTAATCAAATTATTCAGACTGTATAGACATCTGTTACCTTTTAATATTCTTGCCCTAATTTCATCTTTTGAATCAGGCTTTCTTGTAAACGTCGTACCCAAATACATAAAACTGTCCACTTCTTCAAATTTATATTCTTTGCCATGCCTGGTCCTTATCGTTATATAGCGACCCCTCTGAAAGTCACTGTCAGTCCATGCCATATATTTAGTTTTCTCCGCATTTATTTCAAGCCCTAAATCCCGACCTGCTTCTTCCAGTGCTACTACAACCTTTTGAAGCTCTGCTTTACTTCTGCATACAATTGCCAAGTCATCAGCGAAACCCAAACATTGGTGCTTCTTCGTATAGAGCATTCCCGATCTGTTAATATTTGCACTTCCAATTACTTCCTCTAGGGCAAAGTTAAACAGCACAGAAGAAAGCGGATTTGTTGTAGGTATATGATAATAATCATGCATATGTATTACATTACATTTTGTTGTTATTTTATTTAAATACATGTGAAACGGCGTATTGTAGGTAATTATAAACATGGTTATATGATAAATATTGCTTATCATTCTAGTTTAAAAAATTATAATAACACCATGTTATTGCTACATTCCATGAATAATATTAAATTCATTTCTGTACTTACCTACACAACCTTATATAACAAGACAATTAACAATAATAATAAATAATACAAATAAACGAAGTTATTACAATCCGAATATTAATTATTTAAAAATGTAGCCTCTGATCACCTATACTTAATATATGCAAGGGTTATATTACTATATTTGAATATACGTAGGTTTTATTGCAAATTGTTTCTAAGAAATTATTTTTATTATAAAGAAAAAATTCTTAATCTAGACACGCGGCAGCGTGTCAAGCCAAGTTCAAGCAAAGAACTGGCTAGCCAGCGCCAAGTGTAATATTACACGAACCACTTGGTGCCACTTTTGACTCTTCTATAACTCAAAACCTCTTTAACGTAAACACATAAAACTACGTGTGTTTAGTTATATCCATAAGGACATCTAGGAGCCCAAATTTCATGAAGCTAGCTCAAACGGTTATAAAGATATAAAGGTCAAAAAGTCTTAAATTTTAGCACTGACTGACTGACTGACATAAGTATGTACCTAAACCTAACTTACTTCCAGATGACCTAGAAGGGTGAAATTTGGAATCCCGCTCGGTAATTGGATGTAAGCGTAGGAAAAAGTCTAAAAATGAAAAAAAGTTAAAAAATAGGGGGTGTCCCCATACAAAACAATTTTTTTAATTGTAGCGTTGGAACCGTTACAAGCAGATATTTGAAACTATCCCAATATATGTATGTATATTGCTATATTTGCTATATAACAGAAATATAAAAATAAAGTTAAGTCAAAAAATAAGTGGTGTCCCCATACAAAAAACTTAAATACGCGCTAAACAAACGGTGTGTCGTCGGCGGCGCGCAAATTAAATTGAATTAAATCGATGAAATAGACTGTCCACGGTATTTAAACAAGCGAGCAAAGGAAGTGCTAAAAAAGAACGAGGATAATTCATCATTAACCGCTGGATTAGAAGACGTTATCACGATCAAATTGGGTGCGCGAGTTATGTTGCGTAGGAATATTCATGTTAGTAAAGGGCTAGTGAACGGCTCTATTGGACTTATAGAGAAAATAAACTGGGATGTCGATAGAAACAATAATGCACGTAAAATTATTATCAAATTCAATAATTTAACAATTTAACTTATGAACTAGAACGTGTCAAGACTAAGTTTCAGATATTAAATAATGTATATATTCGCCGGGAACAGTTCCCTATTTGCTTGGCTTACGCTATTACCATCCACAAATCACAAGGACTTAGTCTGGACAGCGCTTTTCTTGACATAGACACTTCGATTTTTATATAGCAGATGACAGGCCTACGTTGCGCTCTCCAGAGTTAAAACACTAGACGGAGTACACCTTATTAATCTAGACCCTAGTCAAATTAAGACACAGGATAGTTCAATAGTAGAATATAACCGCCTCAGATCGTTATATCGCCCAGATTTAGCTAATTTAATTATAAACAGGAAGCAGATAATGAATGGGCAATGCGCACTATTGTCTCTAACATTCAAGAGAATGTAGGTAATAGCTTTGCAAAAAGTAATGATATCCCACCAAAAACATAAATGTAAAAAAAGAGAGCCAAGTTCAATACAAAAATTATGCTTGGCTGTGGGCTTCGCCGCAAAAAGAATGGAGATCTAAATGAGTGCCAAGTTATATGCAAAATCCAAATATATATTTATAGGAACAAAATAACATTATGAACAAATGTTAAACTTTATTTCTTTGCTTTATGGAATACCTATAATAATTGTTGTTATTTAAAAATGTGAGATCTTAAAGAAGGTTAGATTTGACTTGGCCAGTTTTTATCAGAATTTAAAAATATATGTTGAATAACTTTATAAAATGACTGATTTAATGAAAACTGGCCAAGTCAAATCTAACCTTCCTTAAGATCTCACATTTTTAAATAATAACAATTATTATAGGTATTCAATAAAGCAAAGAAATAGAGTTTAATATTTGTTCATAATGTTATTTTGTTCCTATAAATATATATTTGGATTTTGCATATAACTTGGCACTCATTTAGATCTCCATTCTTTTTGCGGCGAAGCCCACAGCCAAGCATAATTTTTGTATTGAACTTGGCTCTCTTTTTTTACATTTATGTTTTTGATGGGATATAACTTTTTCTACGACTACCTTGAAAATGAATGATTTAATAATTTGCACGATAAACTTTTTTTGATAAACTCTTGTTTTAAGATTTTAAAATTGAAAGTTTATATATTTTTAGATTTTTTTATTTAACTGATTTTTACATTTGGATCAATTTGGGATTCTGCCACTTTTAAAATTTACTCATGTTTTAGGTTATTGCATTTGACACTCCTTGAAATCCTAATTGCAATAATAAAATATCATTTTCTCCGATTAAATATGAATAATCAGTTATTTAAAAAAGACCCTATTAACACATATTGAATAAAGCTGAAAAAATTAGGTTATCATCCATTAGTGTTTTTTATACATCGAGTTTTACACAGAAAAGGTCAGTGAAGTGACCCGCATAAAGAAAACTGGCTAACAAACAATCGTGTATTTGAAAATCTGTGTGGATTTTAAACTTTTTTAAAATAGATAAACATCTGATTTTTTTAATAATACAATCTGATTTAATCAGAAATGATCTAATCTCATACATCCGATGAATCATTGTTTAAATAAACACTTCTATATTTTCTAAATTCTGCACGCATGAAAGTGTATATAACAATAACAGTTACTTTATTGTGAGAGTTTTATGCGTATCCATTTTTATGTACTTTGCATAATATATTCTAATCACTAAATCTTCTTAATATATATAAATTACGTGTCACGTTGTTTGTCCGCAATGGACTTCTAAACTACTAAACCGATTTTAATCAAATTTGCACACCGTGTGCAGTTTGATCCAACTTGAAAGATAGGATAGCTTACATTTTAATTTATAGTCGCAATATTATTTTATTGCAAATTATTTGTTTATTGAATTGTTATTATATTAAATATGATAGGTTTGTTCCAACTCGCGTTTTATAACCATCCCAGAATCGTTTTGAAATCGTTACAGAATCAATTAGTGCGCATGATCGTACCAAGAATCGTTCTAGGTATTAGCCTTTTATATATATATATATATATATATATATATATATATATATATATATATATATATATATATTATTTAGCTAGCAAGTTTACTGGTAAGCTTAATAGGAGAAGGTGCTTAATAAAAGATGATGTGTCAAAACTTTATTACTTCTGTATTGTACCTACGCAGCAAGTTTTAAAGTATACCTGATTCTAATTGTTTCTTTGTTTAAAAATTATTGCTGAAATGAACTCCTCGTGTGGTAAATAAAGTAGTATTTGATATTATGTAACAATTTTTAACTATTTAATTTTTAGAAAATACAGAATTTATAATTATTAAAACTGACGACCGGCCACGGGAGTTCAAGTGGTCGGTTAACGAAACAAAAATTTTACTCGATGTATATAAAAAATACAAAAATATGTTGGGTACAGCACAAGTTAAAAATAACAAGCAATTGTGGGAAAAAATAGGACAGGAAGTAAGAAGTTTGTTGAAAAATGATGTGCAAGACAATCATTGCAAGAATGAAAGTCTTGGTAGCTAATTTGGATCAGCGGCTGATTATGACATTTCGGTTGGGTTATCGTAATGGGATCGATTACGCCAGAGGGAAGTTTTTTTTTTGTTTTTTTTTTTTGTTTTTACATGTGAATACAGTAATTATTATTTTAATTTTAACTGTTAATAAAATAAACTATTTTAGAAAGTTTTTAGATACAACTACCCTTGATTTTGTTAACAAGGAAACAATCCTCTCTATGATCAATCACAGCGTTGTATGACTTAATATTTTTGCAATATCAAGGATGCTGTGCATTGTTGAGATGACACTTAAATTCAGTTTTAATTATTGAAAAGTTTTAACATAAAAAGTTGTGGTATTATAATTTAAAATAATAAATATTATTGTTAAAGATTTAAGACTATCTGCCCTACCTACCTCATTCATAAGTTTAAGTGTTACATGTTATTTACTTTGTAATGTCACATAGGTGATAGGGTAGTTTTGCCCTACATATTAATTTATTAGTTTATATTTTACTGTATTGTTATGTATTACATTTTACCAGGTCAAAGTCATTACGTTAGATCTCGGCACGTTTTTAAATAGTTTAATTTTTATTCTCACGTAGAATATGAATTGGCTTTAAAAGCAGGTTGTTGAGGTCAGACTCCAGGAGTTTGTAGTCTGAGGTTGTCTGTAAGGGTCACCCTTTGGGGTGTCCCTAAAACAGACCCTGGGGTCTGGGCCATTGTGAGTCTTGACGTATTTTCGTGAGTAAGTGTGACATGCCACCATGTAGTTTATTTGGTAAGACTCCCTATTCATAATGTTTATTACTCATTCTTATTGCTTATATATTCGTTAATATATTTGTTGTTTGTTTACTGTTGTTTATCTCATATTACTCTTGGTTAGTTTTCTGCCTTCAGCAGGATACCTGGCCGGGAGTGCCTTTAGTAAGCTACTCCTTATCCTATAACACTAAGGCACATTCTCCTAAATCTCTTCAGGCGTGACAGTAATATACTCATTTGTTAGAAACTTGAATAAAAATAATAATAAATTTTAAAATTCTTTTGTATTGATTTTTGCTTAATATTAATCCAGTGAATTTTTATACCAGCTTTAACGTTTCCGTCTTCATTCGTAAATAATAATTTCATAGTATTAAGGGGTTGCAGTAGTAGAAAATCTGTCATGGAGGTCGCCATATTTTTTACAAATGGCATCTATGTAAACAAGCATGGTGGTCCCCATGACTAATGTTCTCCCACTGTTCCTCTTAAATAGATTACTACAATGTAATATAACAAAAACCTTAGCCACAGCAACGCGTGGCCGGGTCAGCTAGTATTTGTATAAAACCAGAAATTTTGCTGTCATTTCTGGTGAATTTTCACAATGTCTTTCAAATTCGGAAGTGCAACGAGCTTTCTCAACTTATGATTTATATTCAGAGCATAGAAATACATAAAAATACGCTTATTCTACTTTGAGAAAAATTTCCCATTCGTACAAATCCAATTTTTTGCAATTTAATCAAAATTTTGAAGGTGTGCGAATCAAACGAGCAGGTCGAAATACATATCGATAGGTGGGTCCGATCAAATATACAGACCACTTTTTTCTATGCCGGTGTTTTCAATGATTTGTGATTATAAATTATGCAATATGTTAATTAGTTGTATAATTTAGATATGTCAATACAAAGGCATTCCAAAATTGATATTCTTGTCTGCCTTGTGACTTAACGCAACTTTTGTATCCTGAACGTTTCATTCATAAAAATGTATTATTACCACTTTTATTGTCAACGTTTCTAAATTATATTAATGATCAATAAACCTAATTAAGTTTGCTTAACCAACATCTAATTAATCTTTTATGTCATGTCAAGAGCACCTAATATACAATTAAATACAGATTTGTGAAATCATTGTAAATGATTATATTCTTAAAGCATAGTAAATAACTGATTGGAATAAGTAAATGTGTCTTCGCGATAATTTTAGTTAAACTGTTTTGTTTCAACAAAAATCTCTTCGGAATGCTTGAAATTTTCTCAATATACATTAACTAAGTGATTGTAATAATATTTCATTTTTGTTTTAGTGTAATCTTATTACACAAAATAAAGTTTTAGTTCTTTATGTTTCATATATATATATATATATGTATCATCTTTGGATTTATATATATATATATATATATATATATATATATATATATAAACAAAAGGGGCAAATTAACGGGCATGTACGCAAAAAGGTTACCATTCCTACTCGTGGCCTTATGATCCTTTTTGCGTACATGCCCGTTAATTTGCCCCTTTTGTTTGTCATAAATACGCATACTTGGCAACCTTTTTTGTTTTTATATATATATATATATATATATATATATATATATATATATATTGATATGGATTTTTCTTCTTGGTGCACGTTCTTTCAATGGAATGTTGGAACGTGATCCATTATTTGTAAATTGGTTGCCCATGTTAAGTATTTTTTGGTATCTTGATTGTTTTTGTTTAGTTTAGAGATTGTTTGATGGATGGGGATTATTATTATTATGATGATAGATTGTCATTGAGTTAATTTTGAAAAATGTCATAAAATGAAATGATTGTAAATGAAAGAATTTGAATTTAAATTAAAATAAAAACATAATATTAAATAATTAAAAGAATAATAAAATACAAAGAAACCAGAAATTGAAAGATACAGAATAGCAGAGAGTTGGAAAATTGTAGGAAGAGGAAGGTATAGAAAGAAAGATTTAGAAAGAAGCGATAGATTTTTTTTATTTATAATTTTTATATTTTTATATTTTAGGACAATCAATTTAAAAATTTTGGAATCCACGACCGATAATTTTATTGAAAGTGGGTGTTCCAGAAGGAAGATCCATTTCAATATAGTATATATATATATATATATTCGTATGAAAATAGTAGTAATACAATATATGTTATTAACAATAATATAGTCATTAAACTTGAAGAATTCGTTCTATAGGGAAAACACTCTTCTAAATATTGTATCTGTTTTATAAAATTAAATTACTAAAAATTCCAGTCTTTTAACCGAAGTCGGGACTCGGGACACAAAAACGTGACTCCTAGTTTAGAGCATTTACTTCTACACCAAATACTCCTGCGATTGCAGTCAATATCTTATTCGTTTTCAGAGATACTAAAAAACCCCCGAGTATCGTGTTTTGACTAATTTATGACGAATTCATAGAAATCTCCAGGGGTTGAGGTAAAGAGTTTCGTGTGCACCAGATACTCCGGAGATCGTAGTCGTTATCGTATTCATTCTGAGACCCTAGGTATCGAGTTTTAGCTAATTTATGACGAATTCAAAGAAAACTTCGGGAGGTGGGGTAAAAAGTAGGTTTCATGTGCACCAGGTACTTTGGAGATCGTAGTCGATATAGTATTCGTTCTGAGAGGCCCTAAAATCGAGTTTTAGCCAATTTATGGCGAATTCACAGAAAACTCCAGGAGATGAGGTAAAAAGTAGGTTTCGTATGCACCAGTATTTCGGAGATCTCAGATATTCGTTATTAGCGACCCCAAAAATCCCCCAAATGACGAATTTACAGCTACACGTGTTGATATGTATCACCCTGTAAATCTACTGTTAATATTTAACTATCTCTATTTGCATCTAGATTAAGATAGGTATTAAGTTATTATTGTCTTATAAAAATGCATTATTATTCTATATTAATTTTCAGATATTTCTTTCGTAGCAATATTTTGTTTCTTATTGTTTTAATTTTGATTTTAGAAAAAGTTATTGCTATTACAAATGTTTTTTCAGAAATTCGTATTTCATCATTTTTTGTGTTTTCATTGGAACAATGTACAATAAAGACTTCAGTTAACAATTACAATTACCTATTAGAAGCAAATAATTATTTTGCTAGTATAAAAATTACACTGCAATAAAAACAAGTTAATAGCTTCCATTTTTGTTAACTGACTTGCAACTAGGTAACAAACTACTTTCAATTAGGACTCGTCAAGGTATTTTTACTTTCTCAAATATAATAATACCATACAAAAGAATGTTTTTTTTTTTAAATTTAATCGATATTTAAAAGTAGGATATTTATAATAAGAAGTTTTTGTGAGAGATTTATTCGTACTGCACTATATAGAAACGCAGCTTTAACCCTTGCGCACCCCTTAAACACGTAATGTTTCAGCTTTCTAGTTTAGTGATAAAGATTTTTTATTTTAATCAGAAGATTATGTAGAATAAACCCTATACGGACTCTATTGTTCGACAAAAAATGTGACGCCTTCGCCAAGTCTGACACGAAAAACGTGTCATGTTGAACCTTTTGGTTTCGTGATTATAACTCTTACCATTTTTAGCTTAATATTTTTTAATTGCATAAAAAAAATTGTGATAAGCTTGTCCGACAAAAATTGATGCGTTTTTAGTTCGTCTAGTACGCCACCCAAAGCATATCAATTTTTACTCTTAGGCCGGCCATACACGTAGCGGTGCTCCCCCTCGAGCGGCATTGCGGGGGTTGATCGTGGCGTGTGTACCAGCTGGTGCGATAAAACTCCAGCGGCGATGTGCCAGACAGAATTGAGAATTTTTTACCCCAAAGGGTCAGCAGACCGCAACGTGTGTCTGAAAGAAGGAGCCTCATGGCAGCATTCAAAACCGCATTTAAAGCATTTCAGAAAGAGTGAGCTTTCAAATTAGTTATTTTCTATTTGTTTGTTTTATTGTAAAGAGTAAAAGTGCCCGGAAGGAATATTTCTGATAGACTTGTCAAAAGAAACCCCTACTGAATAGGTTTTAAAAGAGTTATAATTATAAAGTCATTAGCTACGAAGTTTTTTCATCTTCTACTTGAAAATTAAATAGAAAATATAATACCTTACCGCCACATTATACAAGAATCAAAACTAGCATATAAACACTATGATCAACTATTTGTTCTAGTTTTGTTATATTTGCGGATATTTGAAATGAAATTTTTGTGCCATAAAAATCTTTTACAAAAATTATACAAAAACATAATAATTATTCTCTACATTGTTTCAAACTAGCTGTTTACTGAATGGAAAAACTATAATTATAAATTAGAAACACGTAACTATTAACATTTATGTAATTCTATGATTTAATGTTTTATGGACCAAGTATTATCTAGGTCTAGAAGTCTAGAGTCTAGAAATTTTAAAAGAATAAAAATTTGATTCGTTGCATCTAAGACTATATATTTTTTAACTTTATGTAACGGGAACTTCTTAAAACAATATTTGCTTATTAACATATTCGCGATTTTGTCTCATGATAACTATAAACTAATTTAGTATACCATAAACATCAGAATTTATTATGATATATGATTTTGTAACAGTAAAATACTCACGTTGGAATAACAATTTTTTACTTGTCATAAAATTTATTTCTACAGGAAACAGTGGGATGTTAAAAATGGTAAACATTAAAAAAAATGATTTTCTTCTATCTTACGGCACTTATACATGTTGGCCTGTTTGCCTCGCTCGGTGTCACTGGCTTAGTTGCTCGAGTAAAGCTCATTTGGCGCAACTTGTCTTTGCTCGCCGTCGCTTGTGATCACTTGCCTCACTTTGGATCCGTATCGGTTTTTGTGCACAAATGAAAGACGCTTGTCTAAGCTCGGCAATAGCGTTTGTCTGCCCGGATTTTTACGGTTCACATCCATCGCAGTTAGACGCGTTTAATGTAATAAGTCTTTCATAACAGTTATATGCGCTTATTGAATAAAATAGCCTTTGGTTCCTGTATCCATCATATTCTTGGCTATAAGCTTATTAGATGTTATTAATTTGTCGGTGGTTTAAGTTATTTTGATCTTGATGATGGTACCACTACTGGGCTTTAAGGATCTTTTCGTGTTTTCTGTCCCTTTGATCTGACTAGCGTTAAGGTATATTGTGGTGTGTGTTTATAATTTATGCTCCCTTGATCTTATTGACAATACGGACACTGCGTTAAAATTGTCTGCCCTTCATATAATTGGCCATAAAGTCATTAGTTGGTTTAAGTTAATGGTAGGACTACTGGGTTTAAATTAAATGTTCTGTTCATTAGTTCCTATCCCTTGATTTAATTAGCTATAAAGTTTTTATGTTCTCGTTCTTCCTGGTTACAGAGTTACTCTAGTTAACTTATCTGCGTTTTGTTTTTCCTTCGTGATCTTGCCTATCATAGTCTCTACCAGGATAAAACAGGCAACCCTTTCTCAGCTTGGTAGATCCCACATACGTCCGTTTTTAGACTAATCAGGTTGAAACGGGGTTCAAGCAAAACAAATCGACTCAGTTAGTATTGGGTCTTAATTGCCAGTCTATGCTTAAGTTTGATAACATTTAATATATTTGTAAGCCTAAAAGTTTTTGATTTTTCTTTTTCGTGTAACCTCCTAAAAGTTTACTAGCGTTTTTGATACAAGATGCTTTCGGTAGGTAACACTCGATAGTACTACCATAACTACCAATAACTATGCTTTATAAGATTTACGGTTAATTTACTAATATAATTGTTTAACTAAATTATAAATATTTGTTCTGCAAATTTAAAACCGTTAGTTTATTGTGCTGGCATTTTTGCGAATTAGAAAATATGAATGTAACTCGTCATCTGTTTAAAAAATCTTTAGATAATTTTGTAAATATGTAAATTGATTTTTCATTAAAATTAATTAGAATCAAATAAATATTTTGAGAAATTTATAATCAGTAAAACAGTCTAGTAAATAATAAATAAACCGATACTCAAAATTTGTTTAATACGAACCTTTATCTATGTTCTCTTTTTCAGCAATTCCATTTTTAATCTTTTCTTCGTTTGTATCGGTATTTTCTACAATCACAACGGGTGTTGATTTCACTGCAGTCCTATAACAATTGAATGTTGTATTAACTATTTCACGTAAATATTATAAATATATGTAATCTGTTTACAAATTGAAAAGGTTTACAGATAACATTACCTGATAAAATTAAAATCTGAAATCCCTTCTTCTTCTACTTCTCCAATTGTTGCTAATTGAGAGGACAAGCTCCATTTTGAACTATACAGATCTACACCATTAGTATAATTATCATTTTCTCTATCGTAATAATCAAAATCTGTCTTATACCTTTCATTTTCAAGAAACATTTTCATTACTTCTGTTGTATTCTCAGTTTCTTTAATTCCATTAACTGATTTCGGAACGAAATCGACCAATCTAGGTAAATTTTCAATATTATTTTTCTGTTCTTCACTTGATTTTTCTGTGTTTGAATGTAAATCTTTCGATCGTGGTGGTACAGGAGGTTTTTTCATAATTAATTTAGTATCATCGATAACATTTTGCTCCTCTTGTATATGATCAATTTCATCAGGAACAATAATTTTTGTACTTTCATTACCATAACTCAAAGGTGCATCTAGAAAACATAACGGACTAATTTCGTCCAAAATAATATTATTATTTTCTTCTCTGGTTAAAGACACTGATTTCCCAAAGCCTTTATGCAAAATAATATCTTCATCTTCATATATATTTATATTTGATATATCTAGTTGTCGTTGTATCGAAGTTGGAGTTGAAGGTAAACTCCCGGAAAAACTGGATGTTGTTGTTGTTGGAAATGAGCCAAATCTATCAATCACTGTTGAAATCGTACTACCGGTGTCATCTGATTCACTTAAACTTTGAGTAGATTCTTGAAGAAATAGATCAACATACACTTCAGCGTCTGGTGGTCCAAGGCTTCCATCTGAAAACCGTCTATCTCTTCTTGAAACATCTGGAGAATTATACGAACGAATACTTCCTCGAGGTGATTGCATTACCCTTTGTTTTACTGTATCTTGAGACTTGGCATCTACAGTATCTGACGACTCTTTATTTAAGGTGGCGTTAAGATTTTTCAATAATTTTCTAGATATTTTTCTGGGAGGTACCGGCGGTGGAGGAGGTGCCACTCTTTTCTCTTCAGCACTTATAATCAAAGGTGGTACTTCTGCTTTAGTTCTTGTTTCATAATGATACGTATGACGGATTAATAGTTTTATGGCAACATTGGAATCTTTAAGACACCGTACACAATCTATCCTGGTCATAGTATTTACAGGAACAGAATCAATTTCAAGTACCTCATCTCCTTCTGTTAATTTACCCCATGAACTTTTAACTCTCGATGCAGGACTATCTGCTGCACATGATTGTATAAATAATCTTTTTACAAATTCACTAGCTTTTGTACCACCTTCAAATTTTAATCCAAATCCTAACCGTTCTCCTGGTAATCTATAAACGATAACCTCTTCCGTAACATCTTTAATATTTTTTTTATTTTGATCATCACCAATCGTCAATACTGTTACATAACCTGAACTAATAGAATCAAAATTTATATTTTCATTATTTTCTTGAGATTCCCTTGCTCCGACCGAAACGACTGTAACAAAATTATCCACTATTGCTTCTGACATTGTAGTTCAAGAAGTAGTTTATCGCCCTCCTGTGTCATAAATCTGAAAAATCAAAATAAAATATTAAGATTAATAAAACGGGTACATTCAAATTAATTCTGAGCATATGCCTTTAGTGTAAATGATTTAATTATAGCAGTATTATGAATGGCCAAGCTTTACTTGTGAAACATCTAAAACATAAGACCTTTGTACTCAAATAATGTTAGTTTTGCGAGCATCTTACTTTAGCAACACGTGTGGCACGAGCGAAAGCCTGATTATTTTGCTTAAAATGATTATTGATTGCGCGAAGTTTGAGAAATCTGACCTGTTTGTGTTTGACGGTTTGACTGGAACGATTCAACAAAGGAAGCTCATATTATTGTTAGTGATGAATCTTGGATTTACTCATACGAACTGGAAATTAAACGCCAATTTTCTGTGTGGGTGTTTCATAATAAGGAAAAACCAACAAAAGTGATCCGTTCTCAAAGTGTGTCAGAGAAAATGGTTGCAACTTTTGTATCAAAATCTGGTCGTATGGCAAGAATTGCTTTAGAAGATCGCAAAACGGTTACTTACGATTGGTATATAAACTGCTTACACTGTTCAAAAGACAATCGAGATTTTGAAGCTTCAAAACATCGAATTATTACCTAGACTCCTAGACCATCCACCGTATAGTCTCGACCTAAGTCCCAACGACTTCTTTACGTTTCCAAAGATCAAAAATTCAATGCGTGGACAGCGATTCCAGTCGCCAGAAGAAGCCATTGATGCCCTTAAAACAGCGACTTTGCAGGTGTCAACTGATGACGGGAATAACTGATTTAGCGATTGGTTTGAACGTTTGCAAAAGTGTATCGATCTTGGTGGGACATATTTTGAAAAGCAGTAAAGTACTTTTAAAACTAAAAAGACAACCCTCGTATAAGTATTAGATAACAATTAACTTTCAGTAGGTTACTGTAGAAAAAGTATGATATGCAACTCGATGAATTGTAGGTAAAAATGCTTAAAATTATGTGTAGACATTGCATGGGTTTTACTATATTAAAAAAAAACAAAACTTACATGTATTGTAAAAGCAAAAAGTTCTGTGAATCACCCCTTTTTAATTTTTCGACAAGTGCGCTTGAAGCTGACCTTTCTTACAGTAATGAAGTTAATATTAAATTCTTATATTGTATGCAAGTGGTAATGAATTTTAGAAAAATAATTACGAACCTATAGGCGGTACCGAACTTGGGCATATTTTCCCTATTTGGATAAAACCTTGTAAACACAGAAACACGTTTCATTTAAAAATGTAAAAATCAGAGGCTTATAATGACAATAATAAGTTTTCTTTCATAATGTGCAAGGTATCTCTTCAAAACGAGTTATAAATGACTTAGATCATGTAGATATATGCACCTGCAATAATTGAAATATCGTGGCCTCCTTTTTACTAATTCTACTCCATCTCTGACTCCATACTACTACATACCTATTAACAGTTTGCAGATGAACTACATTTAACTGTAGGCAAATTATTGAAATATTTTCCTTTAATTATATATTTTTTATTTTATTTTAAACACAGATATGTGAAAGTTTAATAATTCTTATTTTCAATTAGTTGTCGGAACTCTAGCAGTATTTACGACGCGATAAATTGTTAACCTACAAAGTGCAGTCAACATTTTATTTATAATATTGTTTAAAATAAATTATATATGTATACATTGAACTCAGTCAAGTGATAATAATAAGAATTCATAACATATACCTAACACAAATTAAAAACAATATTGATGAGGAATAATGTAATGCGGGATTAATTTTAAATTTTAAATTTTTGCGCATTTTAAAAAACGCAACTTTTCTCCTTTTAATAAATCTAGATCTATCACAAAAAAAATATATAAAAAAATTAATAATTGTTATCAAATGTGAATATTTTAAATGTAGTTCATCAATATATCCAGAATAAGAGGCCACGATTGTTTTAACGGTATTTCTCTTATAATATTTTATAACTGAACCAACCGTAAACTATTATAAGAAACCTTAATATAACTTAACTTTAAAGGGTACATTAAAACTAGTTGCCATACCTTTAAAATTCCCGGGCACATTTTTCAGGCTATTCAGTGATTTTAAACATAGGGCACTCAACAGAGATAGTAAACAACTGTTTTCACCTCTCAGAGACCCACTTGAAGTATATGACCTCGTACGCTCTCGCGTGTCCTCGCACATAGTGGCATTTATGTCTTGGATTATGGTACGGGCCAATATTTGCTAAAAAGTGTGATGATGGGCATGACAGTCACGATATTAACAAAAAAATCACAAAAAAATATCTCATTAATTTAGGTGTGGTGATTACAGTTAGATTCAGAAAATAATTTTACTATAATTTCATAAAATACAATAATAATAGAAAATGCGCATCATGTTTGCTATTTTTTTAATGCATTAGTAGGTAATTGTAATTAACTTCAAATTTAATTCGATTATAGATTACAGTTATCTTAGTTCTGAAGAATTTTAAAATTTCTACGACCCGCAAGTAATAATCAAACTTTCTGACCATCAATCTAGCGATATCCACAAATTAAACTTTTACACTATTTTTTTTTTATATTTCCTCTAGATTTTTAATGCATACTTATATAAAACTAAAAATTAAGCGTAAACTAAGCGCATTTATCCGAAATGGGGTTACCTACGTTTATCCTATATCATATCCTTGACCTACTTTTACTATTATCATTAGTAAAATTGCTTATCACTTTTATTTAATAGTCTTAATTATACTTTTTATATTAATTTTCTTTCGTATTAATAAAAAATTGTTGTTTTTTACGAGTCGCAGGATTGACCCTAGAATTTTTTGGGTCACAGCTAGCTAATTAATATTCAAAAAAAGCTATCCATTTTGAATGTTTGCTAGAGTACGGTAGACTGGATAAGGTTGTAATAAGTTTCCCCTAAATGCTCAAAGTAAAGCTATTATAGCTCTAACAATAGATAGAAGTCTTGAAGCTGTAAGAATTGTCTTTAAATGCTTTTGTTTAGAATTTAATGAGAAATACGAGGTTTGTCCCAAAAGTATCCGCCTGCATCTATTTTTCGGCACTTAGCTTATTCTTCGCCATCTGGTTGGTGGCATCCTTCGAAGTAGTCCCCATTTGATTGAACAACACGCTCATATCGATGCTTCCACTTCCTAATCCAGTCTTGAAAGTCAGTTATTGGAATCGCCTTAAAGACAACAGTCTTCTTGTCTTCGAATCTGTTTACTTTAAGTGACATTTTCAATCGAGGAACAGCCAAAAGAATTTTGATGTGGACATCCTTGCTTTTTTGTTTCTGGGTGATTCAAGCGTCTCCCAGTGCAGCGATTGCCACTTTGTCTCAAGATCTTACTGAAAAATCCACGTTTCGTCGCATGTAATAATGTTTTTCATCAGTTCGGGATCTTCTTTTAACCTTTCAAAGAAATCTCAGCAGACCTGTTGACGCACGAGCTTTTGGTCACGCGTCAGGTTTTGTGGCACCAATGTTGCATAGACTTTTGTCATGCGTAATTCTTCGTGTCAAATTTTTCTATCCGTTTTCTTATCGGCGTTTACAGCCTCGGCAATCATCCCAATTTATGGTTGATTTTGGTCACTGTTTCTGGAGTTGAAACAGTGACAGGGTGACCTGGGTGCTGGTCATCTTCAATGCTCTCTCGGCCCTCACTGAAATGCTTGTACCACTCAAAAATACGCGCACGAAATTAATAATTGTTCACATAGGCCTCTGCAACAATTAAAACCGCCACTGCACAAATACTATAAATAGTGAGAAAAAAGTGGTTTGGTACATGCACAGAAAAGACTTCTGGATAACCAACTCACTACTCGTTTTTTTCCCACTCATCTAGGGTGTCCTCTAGACACGCAGTCTTGTTATTTAATAGGCAGAACTCGTATTGAAGACACAATTAAAAAGTTTCTTCTCTAATTAATATTTTTGTGTATTATTTAAAAATAGTCGTCTCTATCGTTACCCAAAATTACAAACATACGGCACAAGTTAAAAATTTAATATAACACAAATTTATTTCAGTTTTTCATTTTTTTCATAGGTATTATAAACAGTTATTTTATAAAAAAAAAATGAAAAAACGTAGAGTTTATATAAATATCGTAGAATAATAATAATAACTTAATGAAAAATCTTAACCATGGTTTCCATAAACTACAGGAAGTAAATGGTTAGCGTTCCGTTAATACCTTGTAGAAAACTAAACAACTCTTAATCATAAAATTATAAGAATAATGATAACCGTGGAAAACTGTATCACCTGATGGCAACAGGCTAACAGATATCCGTTAATTAATCTGCTTTTATAAATTTTGCCTCTATAAAATTTATTCCATAATCATTAATCGGGTTGCGCTGATTCCAGACAGTTAATTTAAATCATATTAAAAACCATTTAAGTCAAAAATATTAAACCGAAGTAAATATATTAGTCTAGTCGAGAAGTTGATTTCCTGCGAAAAATAATTACCAGTCTCTTAAAAATATGAGTGATAGCTCAAACGATCCAGAATGGCATTTAGAGAAAGCCCATTTTGCGATTTTTTTCTGGAGATAAAAATTGCAATTGTTATTAACAAAAAACTGAAAAAATAAATAGTCCTTTCGGTTTTTGTTAATATCTTAAAAAGTATAAGTGATAGCTAAAATATTAAAAACGTTTCTGAAAGAGCAGAAAATTTCAGCTGGGATGTTCTGGATTCTCGGAATTGTAGCACCAATATTTATAATTTTAATTTAACGTTGAAAATCGGCTTCCGCGCGGCAATTTTGGCATGCGCGCGTTGGCTCTGTAATGACCGCAACTTTTCAATAATTTTTTTTATGCCACTAAATAATATTATAAAAATTAGAAAAAATTCAGATGTCATCTAAACACTTCAAATAAAATGGTCACGCGATAAAAATTGTTGTATCATCATTTTTTAAACAGTTATTTAATTGTTAGTTAACAATTTTTTACGGATTTCTGTTATTATAAAAGGCGGTATAAAAGTTTTATTAATTGTTCTAAAAATTTTTCCTTTCTTGGAGCCCTTATTATCAATGTTTTTAACAAGATGACATCATAAAAGTTTTAAAAATTTCTTTAATTCATTAATTATTAATTTGTTAATTGAAAAAAACAATTAAAAATGAAAATAATGTTGTTTAAATATATAGTTTTTTAATTTAAAGCTATTGCTGGTTTTATGTTCATGCTAGACATTATATAAATTACCTTTATAATTTTTTCAGGCCATTTGTTTATAAATTTTTTATAAACAAATGGATTAATTAAATATTTTCGAAAAATTTTTTTTCACCATATTATTAGCGTAAAAAAATAAGGATTTGTAAATAAAAAAAAATTCTTAATAACAATATTTAATTGTTTATAATCGTTTTTTTTTTAGAAATTTAATGTTTAAATTAATTATTAAGAAATCTTTTTTTTTTAATCATTGTTTATATTTCTAAATATACCTAATTGCTAAAAAAAATTTTTTTTTGTAAACAATTTAGTTATTTATTTATATACCAATTTGTTATAAACAATTTTTTTTTTATTTGCAATAATTTTTTTTAGAACATAAAAAAAATAACAAAAGCAGCTATCTACAACAAAATGCCAAAAGAAAAAAAAAATTAATTTTTTACGGAACTTTGTATTTTTTTTTTGCATTTTGTTGTAGATAGCTATTTTTGTTATTTTTTTATGTTCTAGAAAAAAATTATTGCAAATAAAAAAAAAATGTTTATAACAAATTGGTATATAAATAAATAACTAAATTGTTAACAAAAAAAAATTTTTTTTTAGCAATTAGGTATATTTAGAAGTATAAATAATGATTAAAAAAAAAGATTTCTTAATAATTAATTTAAACATTAAATATCTAAAAAAACGATTATAAACAATTAAATATTGTTATTAAGAAATTTTTTTTTATTTAAAAATCATTATTTTTTTACGCTAATAATAAGGTGAAAAAAAAATTTTCGAAAATATTTAATTAATCCATTTGTTTATAAAAAATTTATAAACAAATGGCATGAAAAAATTATAAAGGTAATTTATATAATGTCCAGCATGAACATAAAACCAGCAATAGCTTTAAATTAAAAAACTATATATTTAAACAACATTATTTTCATTTTTAATTGTTTTTGTCAATTAACAAATTAATAATTAATGAATTAAAGAAATTTTTAAAACTTTTATGATGTCATCTTGTTAAAAACATTGATAATAAAGGCTCCAAGAAAGGAAAAATTTTTAGAACAATTCATAAAACTTTTATACCGCCTTTTATAATAACAGAAATTCGTAAAAAATTGTTAATTAACAATTAAATAACTGTTTAAAAAATGATGATACAACAATTTTTATCGCGTGACCATTTTATTTGAAGTGTTTAGATGACATCTGAATTTTTTTTAATTTTTATAATATTATTTAGTGGCATGAAAAAATTATTGAAAAGTTGCGGTCATTACAGAGGCCACGCGCGGATGCCAAAATTGCCGCGCGGAAGCCGATTTTCAACGTTAAATTAAAATTATAAATATTGGTGCTACAATTCCGAGAATCCAGAACATCCCAGCTGAAATTTTCTGCTCTTTCAGAAACGTTTTTAATATTTTAGCTATCACTTATACTTTTTAAGATATTAACAAAAACCGAAAGGACTATTTATTTTTTTAGTTTTTTGTTAATAACAATTGTAATTTTTATCTCCAGAAAAAAATCGAAAAATGGTCTTTCTCTAAATGCCATTCTGGATCGTTTGAGCTATCACTCATATTTTTAAGAGACTGGTAATTATTTTTCGCAGGAAATCAACTTCTCGACTAGACAATATGGGTTTTATCATAATTAAATTCAAGATAACAAACTTTAAACACATAATAACAAATCTTGCGTTTTAGCAAATTTTAAAAATCAAAAAATGAATGTATGGAGAAAGTTACCGAGTTTTTGTTAATCTGAAGTACCTACATTACTATATAAGTCACCATCGTGGTAATATTGTTTTCTATCTTTTATTGTGATAATAGTTATACGGGTATATTCTTATAAGTAAAGACAAAGTTGAAATCAACTTTAGTATAGTGTCTGTTTAAAAACTTTTCATTTAGATAATATCAAGAAAAACCAAGCTGGGAAAGAGTTTGTATTTCTGTCCCGATTCGAAATCTTAAATCCCATTTTAACCTATTTAGTCTGAAAATGAATGTAGAGTCTACTAGAATGATACAAGCACAAAGTAACTTTGCTGTGGATACTAGAGCATCAAGAGTTTGTTGGAAACGAGATTCCTGATTGGCTTGCAAAAGAAGGAGCTAGTACTCATCAAACATTTCTGTGGCATCTGGATAAATTTCTAAATTGGGAAAAGAAACTCAGTACAGCCAAGGTTAGTACGGTTTTCAGTGTGCTACTCTAAATTACTCTTAGAGCTATAGAAACCTGAACTTGGAGTAATCGCAGAGATTCTCATAAGACAGTGTCCACTGAGGTACCATTTATGTAAAATAGACAAAGAGGACTGTGGATCATACAAATTTTGTGAGTAAGTAACATATTATCTGTAACTAAAGAGTAATTGTCCGCCAATGACATAAATATCTGGGACAGGTCTTCTTAGAGCATAATCAGGTTTTAAAGGTACGTCTTAAGCGGATAATAGACCTTATGGACTCATAAATAGATGTTGGGTATATAGAAAAGATCTCTTAGGTGGCACTGAGCCAATCGACTCCCGCTTATATTCTACAATTTACAATTATAATACAAGATTTCTATACTAGAACAATTTCAGGTGTACAAATAGACACATTATATTTTTATATAGTTGTAAATAATACAGCATTTCTATTCATTGATATACCGCCTTACCAAATTAATATATGAATTACATTAAGTCTATGCATATTTAAAGGTAGTTTATTTTTTTACAAAAACTCTCGTTTGAGTCCACCTAACCGTGCAACCAGTTTGATCTTTCTACGTGTGTAACTAAAACTTGTTCATTCACTCATTCGGCTATGCAGAAAAAACCAGTTTTTAAATGAATACTTTATGTTGTACATTGGAGGAGGAACGAGAAGAGTTCTGGGTAATTGCCTCATCTTAAAGGAATTTCACATCATTTCACGTTCATAGATATCACGCAGACACTTACTCGTTTTAACACAATATATAGATTTAGAAAGGCTTAAAACCATTATTATCCTTCCTGCATGTATGGGAAATTGTTATATTGTTACCATTTGTTTTATCTCATTTATTTTATGGAATCGTTTAAAGTTTTACCCAAAAGATTTATAGGTAATAACATATTAACTGAATATAATTTTTACGTAGAGTATTGTATTATTTATGATATTAATTCAATTTTGTAATAAACAGAAGTCTACAAAAGGTTAGATTTGATTGATTTTGTTAGTTATAAATATTAATTTTCAAATCTAAGTCATTAGTCAAAAACCAAACTCTAAATCTCTCACAAAAAAATGTTCAAATCATTAAAAATTAATCAAAAAGTCTTAAAGAGATGCCGAGAAGTTCCTAATGTTACGAAATTGCTTTTATACAATTATTCTGATAGAAATTTTCATTCCAGAGAATGATTAACTTAATTCTTATTTTTTTAGTTGTTATGCACAGTAAAAACATTAAATTTAATCTTAATTTTGATTCAAAGTCCAACGCATTCTTTAACATGCAGTTTTTTGTTGAGGCAATACAATATACAATAAATAACTAAGAATTAAACGAAAATGTTTCAAAGTCATTAATAAAACGTTGTTCTACCTATTTTTTTTATATATAAACCTCTCTTAGAAGTCTTAATAATGCAATAAATAAAAATAAACAATGAGTCCGTTTCGCGAACGTGGCGACGCTGGTCGTAGCCCCAAAATGTGGGCACAGCTAGCCGAAGGCACAAATGGCGATAGGACTCTTGTGTGAGCGTTCGTTGTTTGTGTTTTTTTTTTAGACACATGTTTCCCTACCATCCTTTGCTCCCAAGTACCCAACACCTTTGCTAGCCAAGTGCAATACCTTACTTGGTTATGCCGCACTGATGACGGCTAACGAGCCAGAAACATGCATGTCTGCGGTTACCATTCCTACTCGTGACCCTATGATCCTTTTTGCGTACATGCCCGTTAATTTACCCCTTTTGTTTATCATAAGTACGCATACTTGGCACCCTTTGTGTTTCACATCCTGGGCTTGGAACGACTCAAGCACAATGAGTCCGTTTCGCCAACGTGGTGACGCTGGTCGTAGCCCCAAAATGTGGGCACAGCTAGCCGAAGGCACAAATGGCGATAGGACTCTTGTGTGAGCGTTCGTTGTTTGTGTTTTTTTTTTCTTTTTTTTAGACACATGTTTCCCTACCATCCTTTGCTCCCAAGTACCCAACACTTTTGCTAGCCAAGTGCAATACCTTACTTGGTTATGCCGCACTGATGACGACTAACGAGCCAGAAACATGCATGTCTGCGGTTACCATTCCTACTCGTGACCCTATGATCCTTTTTGCGTACATGCCCGTTAATTTACCCCTTTTGATTTTTTTTTAAGTTAAATTAGATCTACTCTCCTGGTAATACCCAATTTGCAATAATAAAAATACTTGTGGTTGGGTAACTTGTTAGAATGTAAAAATATATTCACTAAAATGAATAAATTACGCTTTCTTATTACAACAATAATTCTCAAATGACATTTGTATAAATATACTCTGAAACCAGTTTCATTGCATGAATGACAAATGTTTTTCTATACGCACAACTAAATAAAGATTTACCTACACATAACGAGATTTATTTGATAAATGTTTATTTTATATTTATTGATAAACTTATAAATTCTATACTAATATTAATCATATAAATCACTTACAAAATATTTAGATAAATACTTCGTGTCTTAAAAACAATAATTAGAAATCAACATTTCTCGAAAGAAAGTCGCTTTCGTTAAGATTCTAAGTATACCATTTCCATAATCATAGATATATGTAATTTGTTATGATACCACAATCAAAATTTTAATATACCTACTTCCTTTTCGTCCATGATTTGTATAATTGTTTAACCAATAGGTATTGAAATAACAATTAAAATTGATGGTGTCACGACATAATAATTATATTTAAAATGAACCACGAACATCAACTGTTATCAAAAACGGTATTTTGTGATGAATTTCTTAATAATTTGATGCACTTTTATTAAACAATTAAAAAATAACTTTTGTCCTAAATGGTTTGGAACAAAATATTTACTGTTTTTTTAAATAAACCCTAACATTATCATAAATAAATTGTACCATCTATTTATGTGGAGTGGCCCATTCTGTTGTACAAGAATCATGTCTGTGAATGTCTCTCATGAGATCCTGGACATAATTCAGGTCAATTTCTCTTGTATTTCGTATGTTACGAATTACGATCGAGTTTTTGGAGCTTCACAACATTGAATTGTTAGACCATCCACCGTATAGTCCCAACCTAAGTTCGAACGACTTCTTCACATTCTTAAAGGTCGAGAATTCAATGCGTGGGCAGCGAAGAAGCAATCAATGCCTTTAAAACAGCGATTTTGCAGGTTTCAACAGAAGACTGGAATAACTGTTTTAGGAATTGGTTTGAACATACGCAAAAGAATATCGATCTCCTTGAGACATATTTTGAAAACCAATAAAGTACTATATAAGTCTATATACTTTTCCTTTATGGCTATGCAAAACTAAAGAGACAATTCTCGTAATAAAGCTTTATTGCTCAAAAATTCATTTTTATAACTGTGTATCAATCGTTAAAAGGTGGTTTTGCTAATGTTAGACTAAGTACCAAAGAAGATGCACCCAAAAAGGCTGTTATTGACGAACACATAAAAAATGTGTGCAAGAGGATTTTAAATGACCGCAAAGTGAAGTTGTCGAGATAGCTGACGCTCTAAAGATATTGAAGGAACTTGTTGAGCATATCATGCATGAATATTTGAGTATGGCAAACCTCTATGCTTGAAGCTATTCGGCGGAAGCCCAAAATCAACCAAAAACAACAACGAATTAATGATTCTAAGAAGTGTTTGACTACAATAAACTTAAATGAATGCATTGATATGTGACTGTAGATGACACATGGCTCTATCATTTTAAAGCAGAATCAGCCAGAATCGTGCATAGACGCAACATTCGGTTGGCAAGGTTATGGAATCAGTATTTTGAGATCTGCATGGTATAATATTCATCGGTTATCTTGAACCATCAACAGCGACTATTGTGTAGCATGTATTGAAGCGTTTAAAAGACGAAATTGCGAAAAACAGTCTCATTTGAAGCAAAAGAAAGTGCTATTTCATCAAAACAATGAACCGTGTCACAAATCAATGACAACGATGACAAAATTGTAAATGAACTGGACTTTGAATTGCTTCCGCATTCACCTTATTCTCCAGTCTGACCCTCAGTGACTGTTTCTTGTTTTCAGATCTCACGAGAATGCTCGCCTGAAAAAAATTGTCGCTGATGAAGACAAATCGTATCATAAAAATGATATTGATATTACCCTGAAAGGGTGATGATGAAATAAAATTTTGTATAAAAAATATCTATGTTAGCCTAACTGTTATTTGTTTTATACTTTTCTTTAAAATTTACAGTAATACAAAATACAGTATAAAATTATAGTAAGCAAGCGAGTATAAAAAATTGGTTCACTATCTAAATTGCACAAATATACTTATTGTCTATTGTGGTTTTAGCGGATATGTTGCAGTTGCAATTATAAGCATCGACTTTTTCTACCTATGATTACGGATATTGCAACAAAGTTCCTGATTTCTTGTATACATATTTATTTTTAGTTCTTTTGGTATAATACCGGTTTAACCTGTATACTGAAAGACATAATACTTATAAATTTTTATTTATTATTTTTATTGAGTTACTGCAAAAACTACCGAATCTTGAATATTGAATTTAATCTGCATATTTTGGAGGAATCTTTAAAAAATCATTCTTAAAAATTTTAAACGCGAAAAATTCTCACAAAATTCATGCAGTAGAAAAGTTGTAAGAAGGAAAATTTTCGAATTATATTTTAAAATTTTAAACTGTTTCATAGCATCGCTATCTGTTGGGGATTATCTAAAGGAAATGCTTACAAAGAGCTACATTACACGGGTAGATGACAACTGTTGAATTCATTTGAAAACTTTATAATATTATTGTAGATAGAGCGAAAGTTTGGTACATTCTACAGTGTACAGCTTCATAGTTAAAGATTACAATTCTGCTTGCAGCTTTTCGTTAATAGGTAGCTCTAAATTAAAATTTATTTTTTCTACAAGCATGCGTAAAACAACACTTTCCCGCACGCATTTTAATTCAGAAAATATCTCTTTCCCGCACGCATTTTTTTTTATTAATTAGATATGTTTTCCGATAACCTTTTTGACAAATTATTGTATTATTATCTTTATCTTGTTGGACTACATACAAATAGTAAAAAAAAATAGGATTATTTTACATGAAAATAGGGATTTTTAAAATGTTTGGCTTTAAAAAAATTTAAAAAAATCATAATTTATTAAATCACCCCTGTAAACCTTACTCAAAGCAACAACAAACTCACCTGTTTAAGTAGGGTTGCTATAGCTACAGTCGTGTATTTATTGACACTATGAAAGATTTAATTGTCACAATCACATCTTTTCAAATATCTAAATAATTTTCGAGGTGATTTTGCTTGTAGAAAAAATACTGATCCTAACTCTTGCGGAAATTAACTTTCCCGCACTTAACTGCTTGCCCGAACTCCGCTTCGCGTCGTTCGGGCATCGGCAGTTCGCGTGCGGGAAAGTATAACTTTCCGCACTTGTTAGGATAATAACTATATTATACGAAACTGCTACCGATCGATTGAAACCCAAACTTTGAGATACAACATTTCGGATTTAAGATTTAGTCATTTAAAAATGAAACTAATCGTAGCTCTTTTCTTGCTGGTCGGAAGTTAACACTTGTGCAACTCTATATTTTCTATAGCCACCATTTTTTGTCTGTCTCCTTACTTGTTTGGTGCTTAAAGCATTAACGGCAGCCTCTAGTTAGTATATATTCGATGGAAAGACCTTGTCGTGAAAAGGTAGTTCTAAAAGTTTAAACACGAAAACTTGTAGTATAATTGTCATCAAGTCAACAAAAAATTGTTGCAAAGTGAAACGTACTGACCTTTAAATGGTAGGGAAAAATTACTTCTATAACTGGTCAGGCAGAAGAAAAGTTCTAAAGAGGAAAATTCCCAATTCCCGGGTTATATTTTAAAATCTTAGAATGGTTGCATGGCGTCGCTATCTGTTGGAGATTATCCGCAGGAAATACTTACAGAGAACTAGATGACTCGTGTATAGATAACTACCGTTAAATTCATTCTGAACCTTTATAATATCACACTAGATAGCGCGAGAGTTTTGTAAAATCTACAGTGTGCACTTGTGCAGCTTATAATTATTAGTTAGAAGTTTTTATTGCATCTTATAGTTGTTAAAAGTTAGCTTCAAATGAAGGGCGAAAATTGTTTAGCAGTACGCAGTATCAGGAAAGAAAAAGCTAATAAGAATTTAAAACTAAATAAAAAAGTTGCGCTCATGAGTCGCAGAAGAATTTTGAAGAAAAAGCGATGGAATTAAGAGTGGAAAATGACAACTGAAAAGAAAAGGCGATTTAATGAAGAAGACATTAGAAAAAATACAAGGGAAACTTTCAGAGCTAACACGTTTTGACATAGACTCGTATCTGAATAGGAAAAACCACAGAAAGTCTATAACTGATTTAACAACCAAAATAAGTGAGTTGTTCCCATGGACCCTGACGGTAAAACCAATTTCCTTGAAAAAAATGTATCTTGAAATCGGTCGTAGTTAAATAATGCGGTGTACTATCAATGCTAAATTTCTACAAGAACTGTTACAAGATCATTAAAAAGTCTTTCTACGTTCGTGCGCCAACAGAATTTGGAGAACATTTATCCAAACTAGACAGGCTCTCCTTCATCATCTTGTTCCTCAACATATTCAGTCAGAAATGTTTCTTTTGATGACTCCTTCACTATTACATCTTCATCCACCGTGACGAAATCCGTGAAGTTATACTTCTTATCATGGATATGATTTGTGTGGGGTTAAATGGGAAAAATCATTACATATGTAATGGTGTGAGTAAGAGAGAGACAGAAACACATATAAGGTATCAGTACATTGAAAAGAGATAGATATACAAAAAACAGTCTGAGCTAATGTTTTGGAATATCATAGTGACGTATTACATTGTGTTTGACAGATTAGTTTATAATTCTGTCACGTAAGTAACCATATAAAGATTAGTATTTTATATTGATAATAATATTCAGTAATGAGTATTGTATTGTAGTCCATACTACCGTCACCTGGTTGCATTATATTTTGCACTATGGGGTTTTGTAAACACTTTTTTTGTACATTGATCGTTTTACTGTTTGGTTTTCGTGTTTGAAGTAAGGACACACATCAACTGGTCTTATTTTTCTAAGTATTTATTTAATTGAATACAGTTAATTAAAAAAAAAAAATATTTCTACTTGCCTGTGTTTGTAATTATTAAGTTCTATTAGTTAACAGTGCATAGAAGTGTAACTTCTGCCGGCAGTCCCACTGATTGCCACACCCTTTTTTTTAAAGCACCAGCAGATTCAACTGAGCGTCAGGAACGGAGGTATCACTTTGTCCAAACTTGCATCGGGTTATGACTTCTACCCCTGTATTTCAAAACCAGTAGGTTTGAAGCAACTACCTATATAATCATTGCTTTTAAAATGAAAATTTTGTGTTTCCATTCTTTATCAATCAAATCTATCATTCATGGTACAATTTTTCTTATGATCTAACTTTAAATGCCCTGGTCGAGCGGCTGAAGTTTCGACGTATTCGGTGGCAGAAATTTGACTTGAACATTTGAGGGATCAGGAACAAGAACATTTGAAAAGCAATTGTCTTCAGTTATGATGATTTTTCTTTTCTGCCTCTTCATTCAGACATTTAAGAAATCCACATCTTTTTGTTGATCCAATAAATCATATAGAATGATTTCATGTTCTTGTAACACCTTGAAAGTGCAATTTTCCCAATATCAATGACTTACTCGTGGCAAAGAGTAGTGTAACTTGTTTTTTTCTTTAAGACATTTCTCATTCTTCAAGGACAACATACGGTTGGTAAGGAAGGAGTGGAAGATAGGAATTATAGAATGTCAATGACGAATTCGGCGTTAAAAACTGTATAATTTTATAGAGGAGAACGAAATACAATACGAAATATGGAATTTTTCAAGGGACCAAGCTTTTGGTATAAGCTATACAGAGAGATACGAGTTATAGAGATGCAAATTACCGAGAGTTGACTGTATAATTTGTTTTTAGTTGTAAATACTATTATTATTGCTTTTAGAATAACTAAAATCTATTCTGTACCCTGTAGTAGTCATTAGTCATTTGAACGTCAGTAGATTACCATCTGAATGTTTCATGAATTATTAATGAATAGTTTCATTAGATATCAATTAACCCTTTATCTAAGAACAGATGATTCATTAACCCTAATTATTAATAGGTGTGTTTGGATTTTATCAAAAATTTATCACCTAAGTTTGAATCGACACAGGTACTGTTCTATATTATTTAATTAATCCCAGAAAAGAGGGTGTTTAATAATTGGCTCATGATGAATAGATATATATTTTTCCTTAATTAAAATGACGTGCTTAGCTTAAATCATATTTCATATTTTGAAATTTATTTGTAAATATAACATATAACAAGGATTGAATTAATTAGTAATTAAATCTTTTGAACCTAAACGTATTCAATATTAGAACTCTTATTTAACCTGTTTTTGAATAAGTTTTAAAACATATTTTGAGTTATGATAATAAAATATAAAATCCAACTGGCAGGAAACCCTCAAGAAACTTCAATGTTTGATGTGTAGCTATTGTTATTATTCGGTAAGAAGGATAAAAAATTAAATCAGTTGGGTTGAGAAGATAATAACTTTGCAGAAGCGAAATAAAAGCGGTGCAAAACAGCAGGGGAAGCGCAGTGATGAGGGCACAGTTACCCCGAGCCTGAGGCTTCGAATACTATATGACATTCCGTGGAGTGTGCGGCATTTGGAAACTATGCCTTAAGTTCAGATGAAAAGCATTCCATAGAGACCATATGATAGATAAATAAGCACACGGCTAAAGGCAAAACACTGAGGTTTCAGCTTATCTAAAATCCGCCACATACGTAAAAGCTCATAAAATTCATTAAACACCCTTAATTATTTTCCCCTCATCGATTTTTAATAAACCATCGTTACTCATAAAATTTCCAAAGGGAATAATATACAAAACGGGTTCAAATAATTGCGTCTTTCAACCCTAACTTTAATTAATGACATTGTTAATTTGTTTATTAAAATTAATTACAACTATTTTTCAACGTTTAGGTCGCACTCGATGTTAAGAAAACTTTATTTCATCAACTTTAAGTAACTTAATTCTCTATTAGAAGAGGATTATTAAACAAAATTAAAGTAAAGTTGAGGTAATATTTTATTTTAATTTACTTTTATTTAATATTCTCTTTGAACAAACACATTTAAATCAAAATAACCATCTATTTAATATGCCTATTATATATTTTATGAGGATCTTTTATAATTAATGAAATAAGTATAGGTACTTATTATGCATTATAATATTTCTAGAAATTTTATTCAGTAGGGGAGAGTTCCCTTGAACCGGACATTTTTATTGGAATGGCTCTAGCGGCTAAACGTTTCATCATTTATTTGAAATATTTTTATCAACACTTGTCAGAAAATTAGGCATTATATTTCTACACTCAAAAGTTATAAAAACATAAGTCAAGATGTTAAAATTTTATTTTTCTTATTGTTTACCAATTGTCCAATTCATGAACAGGTTTCTATGAAAAGGACGGTTGTTCCCATGAAATGGACACTAGATGATTGTTATAAGGTTTACAATTTATATTATTAATTTAAAAACAATTGTGACAGAAAAAACTCCACAAGAGTTATGAGCCCATTTCTTGCAAAGTTTACACTCGAGCCACTCTTGTTTACTGTTTTGATATTGACCTTGACAGATTGGACAAACCGAATTTTCTTTTTCACCTGAATCATCTTTATTCTTTTGCGCCATTTCTTCATAAAATTCTTCCAGGTTAGTCGGTGTCGGAGACTCGTCGTGTAGTGATATTTCCGAGGATATATCAGTATCAGAATCGTTATAATTTCTAGCAACTTTTGGTGACTTTATATTCATTTTGGTTTTCTTTGCTGACACTGTTGCTTTTTGAGAATGTTTATTTGTTTTTCGTTTCATCGCCTTTTCCTCATATGCTTTCATAAGTTCATTCTTTTCAGGACTGTCAGTTATAACAGCACTTTTTCATTTCTTTTTATTAACTTGGACAGATTTTCGCGGCATTGCTTTTGGGTAGGTTCTAAGAACTTCAGGTGAAATTATATTTAGTTCAGCTCGACCTTGAATTGTAATTGATTTATTTAAGTTCTCCACATTTTTAGAATGGCCAGCGCTAGTTGAGGGGATAGATTCCAAACAGGTGCTGTTAAACTTGGCGGTCTGCTTACAGGAATTTGAAGTGTTCAAATTAGAAGTTGACTAAGAAACTATATCCAATCCACCAACGTCAGGTAAATCATTGGACTTCTTGTCTTGATTGTCTTGTTCTTGGGTTTCTTTGTTGCAAGGATTTTGCCTGTCAGTTACAGATGATGCCAGAAAGTCGTCTTCAGTAAATATTGATGAATTAAATGGATATATTCCTGTTTTTAGAAAGCTCTTACAAATATTGTGTATTGAAAAAGATTCACTATATGCAACATTAACAAATCCTGCAACTTCGTATAGACTAACGGTTTTACCAGGATTTGAGACAAGCCAATTATTTAATGCCACCTTGTACCTTGCCTTAAAAGGGCCGTAAACTGCCACATCAAGTGGTTGCATACGGTGACTGCAGTGGGGTGGGAGTGTTAAAATGATTATATTATTCTCCCTTGCAAAATCAATTACTTGTATATTCACATGAGTAATGTGGTTATCCATAATAATCAAAGCTTTATCTTCACTCGTAGGTTTAACATGGTTAACAAAAGGCTTTAGGGACTCTACAAATATGTCTTCTGTAATCCACCCAGATGGATTTGTAAACCCTTTAGACCCTATTGGTGCGTCTTTAAGCATAATGTCCTTGAAATAGACCCGAGGAAACACGAATACAGGTGGCAATGATCTACCGGCAGCATTTATAAAAAAAAGTGTGGTGACAAGCGTTCCTCTTTCGGCAGATGCAATTTGACCAACCTGTTTGGAACCCCTTACTGCTATAACTTTTGGTGATTTTGTAACAGTCATACAACCGGTTTCATCCAGGTTCCAAATCATGTTGGCTGAAAACCCATATTTCTTGTACAAACTTTCTAATTTGCAAAAAAGGTGCCTACGTTTGATTTATTGAAACTAGATGCTCTGCTTAGAGACGTATTTTCTGGTTGATGGAGCGATAAATCCTTATTGCGTTTCATAAACCCATGAAGCCAGTGAATTCCAGCTTTAGAATTTCTGTTCCATTCTGGTGGCATAGATATGTTGTTTGCCTATGCAAACTGGTATGCAAGCTCTCTTGTTTGCGTGGTAGTTAGGCCATGACCATGACACATTTTCGATGTTGTTTTAAGGTAAGAAACTAATAATTGTTCTTGTCCTGCCGAAATTTTTTTTCTATTTCCAATATTGCGGTTGTAAACAAATTCATTGCCAGGCGCACTTTTCGCTTTTTTACAAGCACAGCTAATAAAGACTTTGAAATGCCGAAGTTTTTAGCTACACTCTGAATCGACAAATCTTGGTTTACAACTGTATCTACAGCTTCACGAATTTCTTCTTCAGTCTTTCTTGTTCGCTTCGACATAATAAGCCAAGTCTAAAAGAAAAAAAAAATCGGTAAACTAGGTATTTTACCCAGAATCTAATTTCTTATTTCCTTGAATCGGACACTCCGGTTCCCATGAATCGGACGTCCGATTCATGAATATCGTTGGTGTCCAATTCATGGATTTGTTTACTTTAAAGTGAACATTCATTTTTACTTTTATGATTTAAAATATCAATGAGATCAACATACCTGGTTTAATCTAGACCTAGTAAGCAAAAGACCAACACAAAAATCTTTCCGATATCTTCAAAAATAGCCAGTTCACATAAATTCTTAAAACACTCAAATATTTACTTTGCTTGCCTCAAATATTTCTTTGCGTGTAATAAAACCAAACGATATCGCCGACGCACCAATACTAGCTCCAACTCGTGTTATACGGTTGACTAATATCATTGTATAAGTTAGTCTTTATACAATGCTAATATACAGGAAATATTAGAAATAGGAAATATGCAACCCAATATGCATAAACCGAATGTGTCCGTTTCATGAGTTGTCCACTTCAAGGGAACTCTCCCCTAGATCTTTACTTAATAACAAAAATGTATTTATTAAAATTGCAACCTATTTAAGTAATGAATTTAAACTATTTTATTGGTTTCCTCTACTAAAGTATAGTTATAGTACATTCACAATAATTATAGCAACTGAATTTAAGACTATCCACTTATAAAGTCGAAGCGATGGGATTTCCCAACTTCAGGTAACTATTGGATAGGACCTGATTAAGGGATTTCACACTTTCATAATTTCATAATTAATGGAAAAACTTACAAAAAGAATTAATTATGTAGTTAGTTTGTTAACATTACGCTTTACCTACAATTGACTCGCCTACAAGCCGGTCCTGGCATCTTGTGTTACTGTTATAATTCCACAAAATAGAGTATTTAAAATGGATTATTTAGTTTTACAGGAGTTATCAAAATGACTTTTAAAATGAGACACTATATTGGTAATTATATTATACTAGGTGCACCCGCGACGTCGTTCACGTGGCGTGTTAATTTTTATACACCAGATGTTAAGTTAAAAGAAAACAAATACATATGTGAAAACCACATTCGAATCGGATCAGTAGTTTTCATGTGATGCGCGCACAAACATATAGATAGACAGACAGACGTACAAAAAAAAATAACCACATTTTTGGGTTCTATATCGATGTACCCGCGACATTGTTCGCGTGATGTATAGATTGTTGTATAAAAATTTCTCCCCCCACACCGTAAAAGAGGTGTTGGAGAAATTTTTATACACCAGGTGTTAAGTTAAAAGAAGACAAATACACATGTGAAAACCGCAATCGAATCGGATCGGTAGTTTTCATGTGATGCGCGCACAAACATATAGATAGACAGACAGACGTACAACAAAAAATCTAATCACATTTTTGGGTTCTATATCGATGTACACGCGACGTCGTTCGCGTGACGTATAGATTGTTGTATAAAAATTTCTTCTCCCACACCGTAAAAGTGGTTTTCCCAGCATTTCCCTTTACTGCCCTGCTCCTATTGATTGCAGCATGATGTAAAGTATCCTATAACCAGCTCAGGAGTATGAAAAATAATTGTACCAAGTTTCGTTAAAATCCGTCGAGTAGTTTTTGTTTCTATAACGGTTATACAGACAGACAGACAGACAAAAATTTTACTGATTTCCTTTTTGGCATCAGTATCGTTCCCTAATCACCCTCTGATAGTTATTTTGGAAATATATTTCATGTACAGAATTGACCTCTCTACAGATTTATTATAAGTATAGATAATAATAAATCTAACTGTGAACAACGTGCTTTTGTTCTACAAAGACTAGTTTAGAATATTCTATTTGTTATACAAATACATATAAAGTTTAAGCTTTGTATTTTGTAAATATAATATATCCAAAATAAATGTTTGGTAATTTTACACACTATTGTAAAAACTCTAACTGTCCGTCATTCTCATGTCGGGTTTTACTGGTTTTGGGTAACCCTACAGGCATATGGATAGGATCGGTGTATCATGGTTTCTAATTAAACATTCAACATAACAACAACCACACTGAATCAACTCTATAATTACCACGCTGTTATTGTTTAACAACCACAAAGCTAACTTTATTCAATATAAAGTTAAAGTCAATTTGACAATAAGATATCACGTTTCCTTTTTATAAACTAAGTTCCTAAATAGTGATTATAGTTTTATTATTGTTGGGCAATGTGAATGTTACTTTTTATTCATTATATTAAAAAAAAAGAAAAACTAACGATGTTGCCAGATGAGTCGAGACGACTAAAAGGTTTTTCTGGTAGGTACGGGGGTTGTCTTTTTAGTTTAACATATAACCAATTCTTATGGGATTTTTAAAATTTAATAATTAGACAAACAAGACATGCCATTAAGAATAGATTGTCACATTCGACAGGACTCGAATCTGCAATTTCGTTAATATAAAACATATTTCAACTGTAAACGACTAAAAGTAGTAAAGTTTAGATAAATAATTATTTTAATATAAATTAAGGAATGAGTAAGTTTACAGAAAGACAAACTACACAAATAACTTCATGAAATTATCTTGATAGAAAACTTTCCTACAGCTTCAACCCTACCTAACTGATATAATGAAACTCCTAGAGATTTCTGAGCCTGCAATCTCCAAACAACAATTTAAACCCAAAGTACATTGCGTGGAAACATTGATGGTGACCTCCTAGCTAAGATAGTAAGTAACACTATTCCAATTGTTGCTTAGAACTCATTTCCACTTTGATGCCGTACAAGGATTCCCGAAAGATGCTAGATTGAGATTGATCGAACTTTCCGGAACATTCCAACAAACACATAAATGTAACGGGATCTATGCTTAAAGTTGTTACAAAATTCGCAATTTAGTTAATACGAGAACACTTTCGGATAATCCTATTTAATTTAAGAGAAACCATCCGTAGATAATTTTTATAGAAAAATATAAAGTAGATTTTAATTAATTCTATGATGGAAGGGTTAATCAACTATAAATCTATCTATCTATAAGTAGTTAATTCTAAATGAAATTTTTTAGGTAGGATAGAAAAATTGCACACTATCCTCAATTTCAATAGTATTTCCTTTACGAGGTTCATCATTTAAATCCGACAATTCATATTTTAACACTGAAAACGGACGTTTTCAGACTAATCAGGTTAAAACAGGGTTTAAAATAGCATTTCAGGCAAAAAACCCTTGTAGTAGGGATCAACAAGAGATTCTATTGGTTTGCTATTATCTAGTATAATTATTATTGTTATTAATCATTTCACAATTGGTACCTACTAATAAAAATCTTACCGATGTTATTGTAACCTCTTTTTTCCTAGTGATGTTAAATGCTCGTTTTATAGAGGTTAACCAATGCGAACGGCACTCAGGGGGTAGGAGGAGAGCGAGCGTGGATTCGAACGAGCTAGATGATACAGTATTGGAAAGATATAAAGGGATATAATTGCTAGAAAAATAAAAGATAAAAGAATTTAAAAGGGACTAAAGAGAAAATGAGAGAAATGATGGAAAAGGGAAAGGAAAATGGGCGCCACTTATTTTTTTATCATAAGGATGGAAAAATATAAGAAACCCAGATGAAAAAAATATTAAATATATATGTTGGATAAACTGATTTATCAGATGTTGTAGATAAAGTTAAAATAAGAAAGATATAAGAGACATAAGATAAGATAAGGTAAAATTAGGTAACCCGGCAGATGTTCTTGCTAAAAATTTAAATTACACACTTTTATTTAAGATACTAAAAAAAATTATACTTACACTTTTCTTTTACTCATCCTTATGGTTGTCAATCTAATCGGTAAGATAAAGATAGATTCAAAAAAGCACAATCTATTGCTTTAATAAAATAATATATTCTTAAGAAACGAAATCTATTACTTTGGTAAAGTATAGATTAGAGAAACTGAAGGTATTGATCAGAGTAGCAGGCTCTAGCTAGGAAAAGAAAATCTATTTAAACACTAAACAGACTTTATTATCTGGTTTGATAATAAATAAGAGATACAATAAACAAAATAGAATAAAGAAAATATCAGTGTTATAAACAGTAAATCATATATCGGTATCATAAACAGTAAATCATATTATTAAACACAGTTGTGTTTAAATTCAAAAACATAACTATTACTACCATAAAACAACAGCTAAGTAAATTCTATTGTTATTTTTGGCGTACTGAAAACTAAAAGTGAAAGAGAAAAATTTAGATAAAAAATTAAAAAATATCACTTTTGGTTTTGCATTTATCTCGAGATAAAACGTACTCATATAGACAAGTGTAGATAGATCTTAATTAAATAGGGCGAGATAATAATTAACAGATAAAAAAATATATGTAAAACAGTTTACAGATAGCAGGTACAAAAACTATGAGTAAAAA
Organism: Altica lythri; assembly: GCA_964028335.1. Taxonomy (NCBI): domain Eukaryota; kingdom Metazoa; phylum Arthropoda; class Insecta; order Coleoptera; family Chrysomelidae; genus Altica; species Altica lythri. The sequence continues at coordinate 96,968,247 of OZ034800.1, read as the reverse complement.
ATTTCAGATAAGCAAAAACACAAAAACACATCCCGAATTTTTTTATTACGGCACTGCACACTTAATTACAGGTGAATACAATTAAGGTAAGATATTCCATAGAAATAAATGGTACGTTATTGCTCGATACAGGTATAAAAAATATTGTTAAAAACTTACATTGTCTTCCAAATGTTTCTGAGATATATTTCTAGTATATGGCTTCTTTCTCTCGGTAATTGGTCTTAACGGTACGATATAATCTAAACCCATTCTTGTTTAGATTTATAGATAATTACAGAAAACCATAAACTCACTTTTCGAAGCGTGGGTTTCGAAAACGATAAACGTAACAATGGCGGACGTGTCGTTGTTACATAGAAAACCCAGGAAGCATAAAGGAAGCGCTGTCTGGAATCCTTTATGTGAATCCTCGGTACGATAACGGTAAACGATAACAGAAACACTTAATAGCAAGTAATTTTTAAATATCTTAAGAAAATTTGCCGGGAACTGAAACTAGCGGCTGTACGTATGATCTTGATCGTACAAAAGCCCAAGCTAGAATCCACGAAAAATCCGTTGAGAAGCTTATCTCGCGTATGCACCTAGGTCACATGATGGGAGCGTGAAATTTGATTGGAAGATTATGTCATAAGATCTACTTGTTGGTGCGGATGTTCCTCCACAATGGTACAACTGAAAAATTTAACCCTGCGTAGCAACAAAAAACGTTAGGATTGTAATAGCATCTAATAAGTCGAGAATACAGGGCGGTAAAAAGTAAGAAAGAATTATAAAAAAATAAATTTTATTCTTAGAGTTTTTTAAACACGCTACATTATAATTGATTAAGACATTGTTCATAATAGACGTTATAAGGAAAACAGAAAAGTGGAGAAAATTTCAAATAGAAAATAATTCCATCATGGGTTAAAATGATAATTCACTTATCCTCTTTGAAACCTTCTTGTAATTCGAAATGATTAAAACCGTATTAGAAGTTTTGGCTGTTCTGTTTTCTTTACATTCTGGTCGACAAAGTAAAAGGGATCACATTTATGTGTGGATATAAACGGCAAGTGTTTTAAACCCCCTTTGTATTTAATTAAAAAGGGATCGCAGTAATTGCATTGTCTGCTACCTTTTGATAATGTACCTACAATTTAAGTTAAGTATATATTTTTAATTAGTATGTTTTACTGGAAATATATATAATTACGATGCCTTTAAATATATACTCCTATGTAGAACTCCCTCGATTTGAGTTGTAACTTATATTATATAGTTAAAAATACGAAGGTCGCACCTTTTTTGGCAACATTTTGTCATGTGGCAACAATTACTTTAGAAGATCGTTTGTTTACCAGAAGGTTTTGCGAAACTCCGACAAAAAAACACAAAACGGCGAATCATCCTACATCATGACAATGCAAGTGCTCCCACTGCCCAAAAGACAATCGAGTTTTTGAAATTTAAAAAACATCGAATTATTAGACTATCCACCGTATAGTCGCCAGAAGAATTAACCGATGCCTTTAAAACAGCGATTTTGCAGGTGTCATCTGAGAACTGGATAACTGTTACCAAATGGTTTGAACGTACGCAAAAGTTTATCGATCTTGGTGGGACATATTTTGAAAAACAATAAAATATTTTAAGTCTATAAATTTTTTGACTTTATGGACATATGCAAAACTAAAAAGATAACCCTCGTACATTATACACTTTCTTGTTTACATATAAAGAAAAAATGGAAAAAAACTCCAATAATTCTTAAATATCTATAGCAACCCTGTAAGACTATTTTTCTGTAACTCCAAACACCGGATACCAAACAAACAATTTTGAATTATCATACTTTGAAAACAAAGTATCTACTACCGAAAACCCAGTTTACAGATGTAATCAATGAAAATAATATTTTGATATCAGATTTTGAACGCGTACTTGCTATGGAAGCTAGAAAATCAATTCTTGAGAAGAAAACTGTATTTGAAATTTTATTTTTAGATTTTGATAACAAATTAATTAAAAAAGTTTATTTATTTTACACTATTAAAACTTTTTTCTGACAACTTACATTATGTTGTTTAAAAATTCACAATTTATAAAGTGTAATTATTCGTGTACCCAATTTCAAGGTTTAAATAAGCAGAGGCTGATTGCCACAAAAACATAATTAGATAAAAAAACAATCCTATTAACTGTCAAATCCCCTCATAACACGTTTTTATAAGAGATTTACTTTCAACGCGCCAAAGGCATCAAGGTATTACATCTTAAGGGCATCAGAACCGAGTAGTGGATCCGGAGTAGTGACTTAAAGCTAAAGATCCTTTCTTGATGTTTACAGCGAAAGCCTGTCAGCAGCTGTCGGATGATGCTCCTACAGGCCGCGATTTCTCACTGTCGTCAGTCCTAGTCCCAGTTCCACCTTATCCAAATTGCGCTCTGAGGTCCACTTCACTACAAATTCACGGTTGCCGAAACCAGTGTCGTCCTTAAGGACATTTACGTTATAAAGTTTGACTTATATTTTCAGCGGTACCTATCTAGTTTTACTTATATTCAACAAGTTTTTTATAAAAAAACGCATTGATGTATTTCCTAATTGGTACTTCATACAAGCAATAAATTGATGTTATAACGTATGCCCTAGATCCGAAGAAACCACAAAAAATTGAAAATTACTCGAAATTGTAATTAAACGTCTATACATCTGTCTAAAAACCGTTGCGACCCTGAAAGTTTCAGATCTGTACTTAGTCGGGATTGTCGGGAAGTAAGTTGAAGATCTATTACCAAATTTCACCCAGACAGACAAAGAAACAAAGAGAAAACAAGCGTAGAATATAAATAGTAAAATCCTCCTTTGGGATCTACCATTTTTTTCTTTGATTATCAAGTACTTCTGTAATAAGGTGCCCCTTGTTTATTAGCAACTTCAAAAGTACAACTGCCGACATCATTCCTAAAGCAAAGAACATTTGTTTGATTTTGAGAACTAACCATTATTCGAGTTTGTTTTTATTTATAAAAATTAACGACCACAAACTAAGGTTACAGTTTAATTTGTGCAGTTTGTACTTAGCGCTCTATTTCTTGTTTTTAGAGAACCTGGAGGGCCAACACAGTCGGCTAAGTATCAAATTACTTCTCTGAGTGGAAATATTTGTTAAGTAATTTATTTTTTTATTATATAGAATTTGTTTAGGAACGAGTAACCGTACAGTGTTGTACTCTGAATCTATTCTGTGTCCCACTCTAATTTACATAGAGCTTAGAGTCTTATTCTGTATTCAAAAGCAGAAAAACGAGCGGCTTTAAAAATACAACTGTTGCAGTTATACTATAAAATAGTGTCCTACTTAGTTCTTTCGTATCTTTTACTATGAACTACAAAGTGGGAACTGGGACTGTAAGGATTAAAATTGAAAATAAGGAATAGAAAAATCAGTCATGAGTCAAATTAAATTTGCCTTTCTTCTTTAGAAAATCTTGACGCAAGACACTGTTTCAAAAACGGATGCCACGTGACCGGAATGTGCCTCGCCAAAAACATTTTAGTTGTGGGATGTAGCTACTCTGTGTTCTCGTCTATCAAATACCTTTAGAGCCCGTTTTGTTTGCAGAAATAACTTCAAACATAATCATTGTGTTATATAAACGCCGTACCGGTCATTTCGAACGTTATACATATGTAGGTAAACTGTGAACAAATCTAGAAAATCTCTTTGATGCATCTAGTCTATTACTCATGAAATTATTTCTCAAAAATGTTATTATCCAAAGGTGCATAGAGCACATAAAGCAAACTAAATTGTTGAAGGTTCAACATATTTAAAATTTCCGTATCTCTACTTTCTGCGGAATGCAGAATTTCCTTATTAAAATGGAGTATTTCAAAATTCTCATTCATTCCCTTTGGAATTACTAAAATCAAACCGTAATGAATTTGATTATTTGTTCCTGAGCTTGTTTCACATTTCTTTATTTGTATTTTACACTAACACGTAAATAAATATATTTTATGCATACAATAAACACGGTGCAAATATTTGTCTCTATTTATTAAATTGGATCTTTTACCAGTTGCCGCTATCTATCTACTTGATTAAAATGGACAACATAGAGAATAATGCAAGTTTAATCGGTTTTAAAATGAGATAAAATATAAAATCACTCTTTTCGTATGAAATGAATTGATTAAATCACCTTTTATTTCACTAAGCTTTTAATGAATTTGGCTGATAAGCTGTGTGTAGGTTTGACTTCACCCAAAAACATTCGTTCCTTTATTATTTTAGGTAAATCTGGATTAATTATGAAAAAAACGTTATTGTCAAATCGAAGTTTGTCGGTTCAAGTCAGAGATAATATATAATAAAGGTTTCTGGTTCAAGTCCACTAAGCAAAAACAGCTTTTAAAGTGAAACTTCTCTAGTTGCGATATATATACGAGGGTGGTCTGAAATGAATGCGATCTAGTAAATAAATCTCATTGTTCATCTGTGCACAGCTACTTAACTAAGTTTCTTCTGGTATGGCGAATTTCAACGTCGTCGCTCCATACTCATCAACGAATTTAGACTAGGTCCACCCAAAACAGCAGTAACACTGCAAAACATTGATGCGGTTCGTCAGCTAATTAAAGATGACCGCCGTGTAACATACCGGTAGTTAGAGGCATCTTTTCGCATTTCAAAGACCTCGATTCAGAAAATCCTACGAAAAGAATTTTGTGTTGTGAAGTTGAATTCCTGCTGAATCGCTCATTTTCTCACAGAAGAGCAAAAAGCGGTTCGCGTGAATTGGTGTCGAAAAATATTGGAACGGTTCAATAAAGGAAGTTCAAAAAACGTTTATAGGAATCTTATTGGAAGTAATCACCAGATCTAGCTCCAAGCGACTTCTTTTTGTTACCTCATCTTAAAGTTGCGCTCAGAAGACAACGATTTTTTAGAAAAAAAAACCGGAAACTATTTGGTCGTGTTACAGAGATAATAGCATTGTGGATAGAAGATATTAGGTCATACTGGAGATACTCGCACCTAATAAGAGTAGTGGGGATGAATAGTTATACCGAAAGTAATATATCCAAACATCACAAGTTTCATTATTCAAGTGCCACACACTTTATGTATTACTAGCGGCCGCCCGCGACTTCATCCGCGTGGACTTTAGTTTTTGGCCACCGAGTTTCATACAAATTTGCAATCCCTATTTTAAATCCTTAGGGGTGGAATTTAAAAAAGTCATTTCTTAGTACACCACTACGTAATAAAACAAATTTATTCTCGAATTTTCAAGACTCTACGCGTCTATCGACAGTGTCATCTCGGCCAGCAGCAACGTGTTACCGCCTCACCGCTCCACACACCCCGCACATTAAAGCGCAAGTGGTATTAGACTATTATTATTTTAAAACTATAAAAACTTGCATGCTATATGCATGCAAAATCTTAGCCCGATCAGTTTTAAATTGACAAAGTTTCATACAAACTTTCATCCCCTATTTTATCCCTTACGGGTGGAATTTATTAAAATTCTTTCTTAGGGCATGCCTACGCCATAGTAGCTATATGCATGCAAAATCTCAGCCCGATCGGTTTGAAATTGACAAAGTTTCATACAAAGTTTCAGCATCTCCTTTTTTATTCCCTTAGGGGTGGTAATTATCAAAATCCTTTTTTAAGGAAGGCGTCAGTCATAATAGCTATATGCATGCAAAATCTCAGCCCGATCGGTTTAAAATTGATAAAGTTTCATACAAACTTTCATCCACTATTTTATCCCCTTAGAGGTGGATTTTATCAAAATCCTTTTTTAGGGGATGCCTTCGTCATAGTAGCTATATGCATGCCAAATCTCAGCCCGATCAGTTTAAAATTGACAAACTTTCATACAAATTTTCATCGCATATTTTATCCCCTTAGGGGTGGAATTTATCAAAATTCTCTTTTAGAGAATCCCTACGTTATAGTAGCTATATGCATGCAAAATCGTAGCCCGATCGGTTTAAAATTGACAAACTTTCATACAAATTTTCATGGCATATTTTATCCCCTTAAAGGTGGAATTTATCAAAATTCTCTTTTAGGGAATCCCTACGTTATAGTAGCTATATGCATGCAAAATCGTAGCCCGATCGGTTTAAAATTGACAAAGTTTCATACAAACTTTCATCCCCTATTTTATCCCCTTAGGTGTGGAATTTATCAAAATCCTTTCTTAGGGGATGCCTACGTCATAGTAGCTATATGCATGCAAAATCTCAACCTGATCGGTTTAAAATTAACAAAGTTTCATACAAACTTTCATCCCCTATTTTATCCCTTTGGGGGTAGAATTAATCAAAATCCTTTCTTAGTGGATGCCTACGTCATAACATTTACCTGCATGCCAAATTTCAGTCCCATCCGTCCAGCAGTTTGAGCTGTGCGTTGATAGATCATACAAACTTTCATCCCCTATTTTATCCCGTTGGGGAGAGAACTAATCAAATTCCTTTCTTAGCGGATGCCTACGTTATAACATCTACCTGTATGCCAAATTTCAGCCCCATCCGTCCAGCGGTTTGGGCTCTGCGTTGATAGATCACTATATCAGTCAGTCAGACACCTTTGAGTTTTATATATATAGATTTAGGCTACACCATTATTGACAAAAGATATAATATATTGTAAGTCATCCCTCAGTAAAAGAACAAAGGTAAAATAAAAATCCTTAAAAATAAGAAATCAGCTGTTTTCTCCTAATTAAGTGCAACTGTCTTTTGTAAAATTTAAGGAAGCTATTGTTTCAAGACTTCTAAAGTTCCATTGAGCTTTGGGTGTTTGATTAACCTATCTTTCTGCTCGTTTTTTTTTTCTAAATGAAAAGAATTTTCCTTTGTTCTATTTGTTGAACCTTACAAGCAACTAAGTAGTTAAAATTTATAATAATTTAACCATAAAAAAACTCTATTACATTATAATTGGAACTTTATCAAAAGATGAAAATGTCTTGATATTTACTTTAAGTTTTTTATAAAGGAAATGTTCAAATATCAAGGAGAAACCACAAAAGTTTAGTTTAATAATTTTATTTTTATTCTAAAATATAAATTTTTTGTAGAAAATATCTAATTTTTCAAATTTTCCAAATTGATACAAAACACTGTTTAAATAACTTAACAGCTTTTCAGAATTTTTTGAATATTTGCACGATGTTCATTTATACGTTCATATTATCCCAGCTGTCATGACCAAATCAATACGTTCCAGTGCTTTATAAATCGGAAAAAAAATCGTGCTATAATTTATACACACAGCATTTGATGAAGTCCCTGCATTGTACGAATAGACGTTAAAGATTAGAAGCCATCATAGTCTGTTATTTCCATCGGTTTTTAGTATTTATTTATCATTCATCTGAGGATTTGGCAGAGAAAGAACTGAAATAAATAAAAAACAAATGTATTCTTATTTCTCATCAAAAGTTACGTGAAGTTTGAAATTACAACATAAGAATTACGAGGGTGGTATAAAAATTTTCGGACCTCAATGTAACGATGACAGCATTTGTAAATTCAAGCTATTGAATTTCGTTGTTCATCTGCTTACAGTTACGTTTTAAAGTTTGAGACATTTTGTGTATCAGTGGTTTGCGTTAGTTGAGGTGAAAATTGACAAAATCGAGTATTGAGATGTTATTAAATATTTTTTGTTTTTAAAAGCCAGTAGTCTACGCAAATCAAAGATAAACTGTATTATGTGAATGGAAACTTTGCAGAATCATTTACTATTGTAAAATTTTGGCCAGCTGATGTAAAAATGACTGTAAGAGGTTGTAAAAGTCCAAAAACAGTAACTACTGACGCAAACATCTCCAAGGTTTACCAAATGGTGCTAGACAACTACCGACTTAAATTGAAAAAGATTGCAGAGATCATGAACATGTCAAATCAACATTTAGGCATGAGAGAGCTGTCCAAGCATTAAGTGCTGCATTTAGTCACGTCAGACGAAAAACGTGTCCGAATGAGCATTTCCAAAGCGCTGTTGGTGCAATTTAAGGGCAATAAATCCTAGTTTTTCAGCAGCATTAAGAAAGCGATCTCGAGTTAAAAAAACCTAGGAATAAAAGTTGGTGGATCTTCGTCCAAGATGGCATTTATTGGATTTCCCAGAACTTAAAGTTGTATTGGGCGCAGTGGAGTTTATGGCTCGTTAAGAATAGTTAACTAAAGGGGATTGTTAAAAATGTTAAAGAAACCGAATCCACGAAGCAATTGTTATTTCCAATAACTTCTTGATCATCCGCTTTACTCAGTAGATCTAGCCTTATTTCCTTATCTAAAAATTGCGCTCGCAGGACAAATTAAAAAGCAATTACTGAGATTGGTTACAGAGATAGGAGCATCGCTGGAAAAAGTTCTTAAAGTTACAAAAAAAGTATGTTAGAAAAAAAAACAAAGAATATCTTGTCCTTTTTTAGGTTGAAAACGTTTTAAATCACCCCCGTATATGAATGGAGCGTCTGATGAAGGTAAACGACAATACATGAAAATGAATCATTATTTACACATGCGAGGCTTATTGAAATGTTAACCCTGTTCTTTACTAAAGAGTTATTCTCTCCAAAGTATAATTATAGGTACTTGGGCTACGCTGGGCAAGAGTTTTGACGATAATAATGACAGTTATTTGTTTTAAAATATAATTGTTAAAACCAATTTCTCATTTTCTGTTATCACTTTAATAATAATAATTCTCATTCGTTGTTTGAAGCTTTTTTTATAATTATAGAACAGAATGAAGTATTACGAATTTGACCGAGAAAAAGTTTACCTATTTGCATAATACCAGAATCAGAAAGTATTATTTTCACATGAATATTCTAAGTTTGTAATTACATCGTGAATTCGATTACCGAAGAAACCAGGAAGTTGAAAAATGAGTAAAATTAGAGCCAGGGTGCAGCAACTTCAAAACGCAGCCGAAAGAAGAACAAAGAAAAAAGTAACGAGCCGCGCGGTCCTCGTCGACGGTTACACGGTGGGTTTTGCAAGTCTATAATAATTCCTGAGTCGTGGCATTAGACAGAGAGCGAAGAGAGACGTGGAAAAGCAGCGAAGAGGAGTCAGAAGCTGGAAATCCTACTCTAGTCGTATTTGTCCGCTACGACGAGTTTTCAATCAAGTTCTCTTGAAGCACGAAACCAGAGCCGCCCAGACCATTCATTCATCAGATTTGTAACAAAATAAAGAATCTCTTATGCACAAGAATTATTAAAATTAGCCACATAGAAGCACATATATTTTCTGTATAAAATTGTTGGTGGTTAAGCTGTAAATTCTACGAATATATATAAAAAAATAAAACAAATTTAACAGATTCTATGACAAATTGTGTTGACGTAATGTTTTCTACACACAATTATTATATTTACAAAAAAAAATTACGCCTTAAACTTCGTACAAATAAAAATCTGATGGAATTATCGCCCCCGAAATATCCTAAATATAATCGTTGTACCTGTTTCCTCGTTTAAGTATATCAAATACAGTGTTATATTTACGAACTCTTTTTGTAGCTATATTTATTAAACTTGCATATTTAACGAAATCCAAATTATTTTGTATTGTGTTACATTATAGTCCGAAGTCATTGTGATGAACCTAGCCTGCATGAATTAACCTAATTGTTACCCGTTACTGTCAGGAATTCGGTGGTGTAACTCATCATACCTATCCCATATTTGAAAAACATATTTTTTAAATAGAAAAGGCTCGTTGTACTGGTTAAGGAATTTAAACAGGAAAATGCTTTTGAAATAAAGATTGTGGAGCTAGATTCTAGAGAAAAATCCGAACGCAACACAATAGCGGCACCTTCGAGTTGATGTTCTCTGATCCCCACTCTGGACGTGAAATCCAACAGTCTTATATGGCCTCTATCTATTCTACCGTGTGATAAAGTGATTATGCCACTTCATTGAACAATATGTCGAAGGGGTTATTCAGTAAAAAAATTCAATCCACAGTTTATGGCTAAACAATAATAGACAGAACTTGACCCTTATCGAAACTCAAACAGAAAAAACAAGACTAATCGATACCTATACATTTTTTTTAACAAGAATTAATATACCGTAGAACTCACTTTTATATTTTTCTTAGCGTCATAAAAAATGGATCGATTTAAAAGTAATTCTGCAGACAATTCCTTCTAGTTTAAAACTATGTAACACAAAATTTTTCTATAAAAATTGAGTTGTTCTTTTTGCTCTTTATTGTATATCGTATTCTTTTTAAATTTATGTAAGTTTTCAGATCGCAACTCCATTAACATTACTGTTATGAATTATTCCTTGAACTGGTTTGCTCAACTTTTACCTTGTAAGAAATAAAATATGCTTTTACTCAACATCTTGGAACAATGTAAACACTAAGTGGTAATCCTGATTGTTAGAGCATCTAGCTTAAAAAAGACACGGAAAGATGGGGTAATATAGGAATTTAACGTATTTTATAAATAAAACAATCGATATTTAATTGCACAAAGTTGGAACTTTTATTAGAAAAAACAGTTTAACATATTTTAATTATAACCAGTCAAACCAAAATTAATTTAATTTTTTCTTATATAAATATGAACTTAAAAAAAATTACCCATCTTGCCCGCCCATAAAGGAAGACGGAGGTACCTCCTAGGATAAGATAGAGTACAGAATATTTTCAGTGTTTCTTCTCAGATCGCTACTACGTATGGAGTCAAAGTTGTATCAGTTTTGGACCCTATTTTAAATATTTCTAAATTGTTTTTATTATTTTTGTGTAAATCTATCTAGCGAAACATGCGATAGGCTGACAGAAACTGCTATTAATAACAAAAAAGTTGTTGGATCTGTACATTAACCATAATAGAGTAGTATCCGAATGACGTGCAATAAAATCCTTTCGAATTTATCTATACCAATTTTGGGTTTTATTGCTTCCTTCACCGAAGATTCCCACTGTAACAATCACACCCTCGATGTTCCGAATAACACCCGGGATGACTGTCTCCTGATCTCTTTCGACTTTCTATATCGAATTAGTATTTCTGTTTTATATATAATACTAAAGTTACAGGAATTTGACTGATAGCAATAAAGATAACATTTGCAATCGTTGGTAAATCCAGATAGTAAATTTTGTATTTTCTATTCTTTTTCGTGGTAAGTTTACTAAAACTCGACAATTTACACTTTCATTAAAGTTCAAAACTAATTAATTATGCCATCATTTTTAAGTGCTTTTTTTTCGATAAATTTTGTAAGCCTTATTAACCGGTAGAAAGTTTGAAGAATGTTAGCTACCTACGAGTGGTTCCTTGAGCGGAATCGAAGATTTTAAAGTTGTATATTTGATACTTATTAGGCCTTATTACCCGCATTTATATTATAGCAAATTTTAGATAAAAATAAATAATATTAGGTTACCTGCTCTTACAATGACAATATAAAATTAAATTTTATTTTGATGCCTAAAAATGAATAATCAAAATCGCTGTCATGTCAATCATGTATCTGCCGATCACTCATTTGTCAAAATTTAATCCGTTCGATACCGATATAATGAAATCTAAATAAAAATTTATATATTCAACACAATACTCGTAAAGTTAATATATCACGTTAATTAACGTGTAAGTGAATCCAGAATTCATCAACCTGATGAGTGATCAGAAAATCGAGATAAAAAAGTTGATCAATATTTATTTTTCTAGGATTTTAAAACAATTTAAGGATTCACTATTATATTTTAAATTAAATTTATATCCTTTAAATGTAATAAACACTAAACAGCTTGAGATTTTCATATTATATAGGAAACAAGATAATTTCTGGTGCGACAGATTTCAAGTCCAGTGTGTTCGGGGTGATGATAATTGACCTTAATGGTCACCATTTAATGTTAATTTGGCAATGACTAGTTCCGAGCTAGCACTTTCCCCTGTTTCTTAATTGGATGGCTAGTAGAAAATTATGTCCGTCACATATTATCAAGTGAAGTGGTATGTTATAAACGCCAAGTTATTGTGACGAAAGCGCGTTATAAAAAATATATTTGTAAAATATTCAGTTCGTCGTTAAAAAAATGGAAACTAAAAACAGTTTAAGCTGGATTGATTTTGTTATAAAGGTAGCGATTATAATTATGAAAAGATATCTATAAAATACAAACAGAACATAGATCTTCAAGAAAAGCAACATAAAAAAGGTGTATAGCACTTGGGTAGTGCCGACAGAACTGAATTTTCTCATGTTTGAGCCTGTTTCTTTCGGTATAACTCCGCACTCATGCAGGTAACTTAGCCCAAAATTGAAAGCATGTTATGCTGCAACGATTTGTTGTCTAAACGGCATGTTCTCCTCCTTTTTCCACTCCCTTCCTTACTTTCGAGGGGGCTTAGCAACTACGGATTTCTGAATGGACTTTGGGGAAAAATTGCGGTCCTCATTTGCTTCTGCCAAGAGAGTGCTCTTGTACTGTAGTTCTGGTGTCTGGCTATTGTTGCGTGCTTTTCTCTTTGTGTCCAATTTGTAGGATTCCATTGATAATTATAATAACGTCGGCCACTATGTTTTGCGTCAGATTTTTAAGGTCCTGTTACTGATTATGTCATATCTTTAATACAAGGCGCGAGTATCTCCAGTATGACGTAATACGTTCGAATGCTTTTAAAATGCAATTCTTTCTTCATAAATTCGAGTTTACATATACAAATATAGGCCATATAACGTAACAAAAGAAGTGTCACTTTAAAACAAGCCTGACTACAATTTGACTGCTAAATTTTTACCGTAGCTAAAAATTACTAATTTCATCTTTAGACCTAAAATATAAATACGTTACATGAAAACGTATTTTCTCTAAATTTCTTAGATTAAAATATTCTAACATAGTTTCAAGTTAAGTGGCACTCAAGGTTTCTGACAAATCATTTCACAAAGCACGTATTCCAACAAAAAACACTTAATGTCTCTATGATTTTTAAGTGTTCATTTTCCACCCTCATTTTAACATGAACTAAACAGAACTAGTGTCCTAGTCTACAGAAAATATATCCTAAATCCTAATTGAATATCCGTTTGAATCAACTTAAATGCAATTGGATTTATTTAATTTAATTATCGTAAGTAGCTATTTATATTTATAATCTGTATTAAATAACTCAAAAGATTTAACGTAAAAGACACATTTTACTATTATATAGGTTATAAAACGAATAAATAACAAAAAGTGACCTTACTAACAACCAATCATAACTTTAAACAAACTAAGAGATTATTAAATTGATTCAATGAATCCAAATTAAACGCTCTTCCTGGAAAAAGGTAAATGTTTACTTATTGTCTATCCGGGAAATTTGCGGATTAGAAAATAGTGATGGTAGATCAGAATTTAATGAAAAATTTACAGTTAATTCGGAAGTTTTTTAGCCAACCATGGTGTTACAATAAAAATCTCCTGTTGTTTAAACTCTCAATACAAAAAAAAATAAGCGTTGAAAAAAGAACTCTGAAAACAATTCGAATACCATTTAGTTTTTGCAAACCTTATTGAGTAAATTCGGTGTTTATAAAACGAAAAAAAAAGGATCCTGATGCAATTTTATAAATAAGATATAATACAATAATTGCGTCCTTTTATAATATTATAGTTATTAAAAAATAAGAATTGATCTAAATTAATTTACTTGTGAGTTGAATAGGAAATATCGGTATTAGTATCAGGGGCAAATGGTCGATATTATATAACCGAATTTATATTGGTTAGAAAGCGGCTGTTGTTTCCCAAGTAATGAGCTCTCCTCTTCGTACTTAATAGACAACTTCGAAGCTAAAACAGTGATTGATGAAGTCTGTAAATGTAGACTTGGAATTGCTCGTTGAATAATAGTGGAGGCAACAGCTCTTTTGGACAGGGGTGTGTCTGGTGGAGGGTAACATGGTAAATTAACTTCGGCTTTAGTAAAAACTAGCTATTACTCGTGGCTTCTTCTTTGACGCGTTCCAAATTTTTAATTTTTGTTCTTACTTTTTAATGGATTTAAATTAGGTATCATTTATTTAAACAGTTTTCTTGATTTTATACCATCTTTACCGATTAATTGTTTGTATTAATTCGTAGATCATCTAAGCAGTACAGTTTTTCATTTTTATAAATTGTTGTTGTGAAGAGTTTTACTTCATTACTTTAATATGAACCAAAGTGTTGTTAAAGCTCATCGTATTTTAATTAAAGTGTATGAGCAAAGGTGAAAGTGTTTTTTACGTTTTAAAGCTGGTGATTTTGACTTCAATGACAAGGAGCCACTTAGGTTTCCAAAAATTTAAAAATAATGATTTGAAAGCATTTCTCAATAAGGCTCAAGAAAAACAATTCAAGAATTGCTGACAGTATTGAAAGTTGACTGATCAATGGTAGAAAAACGTCTTAAAAATTTGGGCATTATCCGGAAAGAAGATCATTGGTGCCCATATGAATTCAAACCAAGGGACATTGATATGTAAAAGACAGGACAAACTCAGTTTTTTGTACGAAAATACTTGTCGCTTAACCGGAAGAAACACACTTGGAAAATCCTACCCCACCCACCATATTCTCCAGATTTTGCACCGTCTGATTACCATTTGTTACGTACGATGGCTCTTTGAGCAGAAGTTCATGCGTCAATAAATTAGTGATTCCATGGAATGCATCTCAAAAAGAATAGTTTTTGCTACATAACTTTTGTTCTCTGGTTAAAAGTGGTAAAAAGCACAAGTGAATATTTTAATTAATGTAGTTTTCGATTTTCATTTTTTTAAAGCCACGAACTAATTCCGATCACTAGTATAAAGATCTTATAAGTTTATAAAACCTATTGATCTATAAATATTTTAAATTATGTTTTAGAAACAAATATAGTTAAATTCATATCTACTCTAAAATTTGACATGTAGTTACGCAAGTTGTATTTACTTTTAGTAAATTTACGCACTAATGGAGAGGACTACAATTTCCTTTTTGTCAATCATTTGAGAACGTCACTGTTAGTTTTGGATAATGATGTAGGTAATATTTGTATTTAGGTTACTAGAAGGGCTTGTTTAAATTAACTTCTTGCGGTCATCGATGCTCTTCGTATCCACTCATCAACCTGTCTTTAGATATCTCAAATATAATATGCAGCCTTTATAACTTAATTCACTCGAATTGATTGTGAGTTTATTTAGTTTATCCTTACCTGTTTTGTATTTAATCATAAGTAGGTACATAGAATAAAAATATAAATGAAAAGTAAATTTTAATCTTGGTTGTGCTCGTCGGAGTTTCAGGGACAAATTGTGAAAATAATGTATGTAAGAAAAAACAGCGTAAATTAGAGCTTTTCTTTAATAATTTTTGGTAAAATGTTAAATATTGTGACATATATTACTGTGCTGGTAACTTCCTAAGTGCCGACAATGAGAGATACGAGTAGTACACTAAATTGCTAGAGGCTATTTTCATATCCGTTATCTTCAAACTCGCAAGAGCCAATTGAAATTATTTTGTTGGGCATATTCGTTTTTCTTGAGCTTTACATTTGTAAAATTGACAACTTACAATATATAGCTGACTAATAAAAGTAAACCAATACCTAATACCAAGTTTAAAACAGAACTTAATATTGGCTGTTTGTTCGGTGCTCATTTTTTGACTTATTAAACAGGTACTTTGAGCGTGATGACTCGGCGTGAAGTGATTCGATTGTAATGAAATTTTGACATAACATCAATGAAAGATGTACCATACATAATTCCACCCCAAAATTTAACACTTTTGCCTTTAAAAAGTACCGCATCTCTGGCAAAAGTAAGTCTCTGTTGTGCTAATTGTTTTCTCCAGACTCGACTTCGATGATCGTCAGCATTGACCAATTCAATATTTGTCTCATTCAAAATGTAGTTTTCGTGACTGTCTAGTTAACCTATTAGAAAGCAAACTTGAGGTAATGGCGCGTCTTCTGATGATTTCCTTAGAAAACACTTGCTGATATGTCTGCAGGAAAAGCCTTAGAATACTGCTGACCTGTTTCTCTGAGCCACTTGAGCCTTTAATTTATACTTTTGGACGCCCACTTCGAAGTCTACTTTCCACAGAACCCTTTCAATGCGATTTGTCGATATGTTTGGCCTTCTTCATAAAGCAAGATTATTCGCAAACGACGTTCATTATTGAGCGGATTTCCAGGCATTTTTAAGACGAGTTTATTCTTAAACAACAATTACGAAACTACATGTTTTTCTTTACAATAGGGATAAGGGTTATTCTAGCCATTGTGTTTGTTATTGTTACTATGTAATACTTTGTTACATGTCGTAACATTACCTCGTATGCTATACTTGATCATTTTGGCAACTTCAGATTGATACAGGGATTTTATGGATCTAAAATATAGCCTCTAAATTAAACACTGTTTAGTTTCCTAATTTTAATTATGAAACTAATAACAACTTCCAAATGTAGATTCAAATCTCGTTCTATATCGTTAAGCTTTAACTCATGTGATCAATCTAAACTAAAAGGTCCAAAGTACTTTATAGCAATTTACAGGAAAATTAAAAAAAAATCCAGAATAAATAAGCAACAAGAATAATTTGATGAGTGGACTGCTTAGAAAACCTATGTTTTTACTATTAATTCATAGCTTTACAGATAAACTCAACGTCTTTGAATAAAACTTCTTTTTATTTTTAAAAATTTATTAAAGGAACTGTTATTTTTTTGGTTACAAAGTTATCTCTTATATTCATAGTGCTTCACATAATTCTTATTTATCTTTGGTAAAACTTGGTAGGATTTCAAAAACTCATTAAAACTCGTTTAAATTCATTATCTCGTCTCTTTAGTCGTATAGGTTGAAATTCTATAACTTTTGATACTTAGTAGAATATTTGTGAGCCATATTCTTCAAGGTGTTTTAAAGAAAAGTTACAAGTTAGTTAAAATAATAGTTTTTTTTTATTTAACAACTCGGTAATTTTAAGTAACAAGGTTCGACTGTATTTTTAATTAAGTTTGTTTAACTTGTTTATTTACTAATTTTTATTCACTTGTATTTAAATTTAAAGTTTTATAAATTACAAAAAATGTTTTATTAATTAATAAAGTTGATAGTGTAAGTATTATCTTCTCGTCAAAATTAGCGCTTCACTTAAAAATTTATTAAACTTCCAATACCAATATCTTTCCAACCACTGGTAGGATTTCAATGTTTTTTTTCCAATTATAGCTCTGTTATTGGTTTATAACAAAAAAATTAATCCACATATTATACGGTGGGTTTAAACACTAAAAAATTTTTTCAAAGTTTTACCATATCTCCTGAGGTTTTTGAAGTAAAACTTCTTTAGCGACACTAGGAGTAAAAAAGTTATTCTAACGGACGTGACGTCATTCTAATAACAGAAACCGGAAACAAAACCTAATACTGACACGATTTTGCATGGGCGCCGGCAGCAGGGTGCAAGAGGGTGCGCTTGCACCCCCCTGCTATGAAAGAAAATACCTGAATTTACCAGAAAATTATATATTTTTTTAATTTTTTTATTAAATTATTGTTTGAATAAAAACTAAAGGCGTCGCGGTTGTTGTCCAAATCATTCTACATTCTATATATATTAGATCATAATAGTGTGTAGATGCAGATGCACCTCCCTGAAAATAATCCTGGCTGCGCTCATGCGATTCTGCCTACTATATTAAATGAAATTAAATCTGTAATTGTATGAATTGACAGCTTGTTATCTTGTCAACCAAAATACATTGAGTAAATAATTTAAATTTGTGTATAAAGTGTTTGTATTAAATATGAATAAACAAAGTGGATTTATTAATGAAGAAAGTGATGAAAAAATATTGAATGAAAACAGTGAGTACCTACTCTGTATGCATACATTTTATTTTTGGTGTGTAATTACACTATTTATTCCTAATTATTTATACCTATTATTTATACCTAGCTATTTTCGTTTTATAGGTTTAAAGAGCTAAGAGCTAAAAAGAAAAAGAAATTGTGAACGTCAAAAGGCATATTATAAGCGCCAGAAAGATTTAAAGAAAAATGAAAAAAGACGAGACAGCGACATTTATTATGATTTGATTAAGTAAGTTTATATACATACATACATATTACGATAGTAAAGAAGCATGTTGCACGTTTTTGTTCATAAAATAATAATATTCGACATGTTTTAACACTTGCTTATACTTATTTTAGGTTTGGTTAGGTAGCCATAAAGGCCATAAAATCACTAGTCAGGATGGCTGATCTTTTACCAGCAATAACAGATCCTTCGTAGGACTGAAGAAAACAAACTCAACTCAGGATTTTAAATTTTATGGAATATGCTATAAAATGCTACAAAATGAAATGGTTATCTAACTATCGAAGGCTCTTGTGTTGTGTTGTATTACAATAAGGTAGATACAGCTACAAAATCACACATTCTAAACGTAATATGTGTATATTTTTAATAGTGTTTACCTATTATTAAAGCAAAACTTCTTTAGGCGCGACTAGGGGTAACTCTAACGTTAGATTCTAACGGAAGATTCTGATGGAAGTAACGGTGTGATTTCAGCTATGGGAGGAGCTTAAATTTTCAAAATTTTCAAACGGTTTCAAATACATTAATGTTATTTAGAGAGTAAAATCTATGTTTCACATTTTAGTTTTCATAAACCTATTATTTCATATATAAAAAATAATGATAATTTTCAAATTCCTATTTCTAATATAAATATAACATCTCATTTTTTGTAAGGTATATAGGCAATAAATATGATTGAATTGTAATTAAATATTTATTTTCCGATACGTACGTCAACAAGTTTTACTTCAATCGTGCGTAAAGGTTACACGCACACTCTTTTTTAGAAAGTTTTTTATATTTTCGCCGTGTTCTGTGTCTCTGTGTCATTCCGTGGAATTTGTAATCGAATTTAAACCCATTTCCCGACTACCTAGAGCTCTGAAATTTTCAGGATAGCTAAGAACTGGATGACAATGCATGTTTCAAGTGTGTTTAGGCATATACATAGATTTTGAAATTTATACCGAATTGATATTAAACATGATCTAAGTTGTGTATAGATAATATTATTTTGAAAGTTATTAAATAAATCGTTCGTAGCGTAGTTGGTTAGGCGGCGGTTCAGTCCACTTGTGACAGTTCTGTTATGTTATCATAATGGGATCGATTACGCGACAGAGAAGTTTTTTTTTCTTTTTTTTTTTTGTTCTTACATGTGAAAACAGTAATTATTATTTTAACTGGTAATAAAATAAACTGTTTTAGAAAGTTTTTAGATACAACTACCCTTGATTTTGTTGACAAGGAAACAATCTTCTCTATGATCAATCACAGCGTTGTATGACTTAATATTTTTACAATGTCAGGGATGCTGTGCATTGTTGAGATGACACAAAATATGACCTATAAATCAGTAAAAAACTTTCTATTATAAAAAGTTCTTTTTGTAAATTGTGCTTATTTTTTTTTAAATCAATTCATCTTCGATTTTTCCAGAGATTTTTAACCATATTCATTGACCAGACAAAATCTCCGAATAAGCTGTGGGAATCTTAACAAGTCACTGCCAATTGCAACATCTCTTTAGGATGAAATTAGCATAATCGCCGTTATGCAGAGGTTGCGAACAAGAAGAAGTAACAGTAGAACATTGGTAGGTGGTAGATGGAACTTTCCATCTCCCGAGGAGGTACCACGCTGCAACTTGTTAATATGTGGTGAAATGTTCTAAACATGTTTCCCCATTTGAGTTGTAAGTCGGTTCTTTCCCTTCCCTTCTCACCTTTCGTTTCCCTCCAATCCCCTTCTTTCTCTAAAACCCTTTTCTAGAAAATCCCTTGATGGGTTCTCCAGAGGTTAAATGTTTCGGAAGTAAAATAGTTCTCCATTCGGATCTCCGGGGGGGGGGGGGGGGACAGTCACGGGGAAGTCATGATGAAAATAACATAGCCATCGATGAGTCAACTAGTGGACCAACCTCTAGTTCAGCCAATCTTACCCAGAAATATAATGTATGACTGCTCTGCTTTTTCTAAAATCAGAAGATCCGTGTTGGGCGAGTACTGGCTTACACCAGCCGATGTTAGGGAGATCCTTTGAGGTGTGGATATCCCTACACAACGGGAAGATGCACAATGGGGCATATGTGGCCTCAGTGCTGGCAGAGCACTTGCTTGCCCCTCCCCAAATTTCCAGATCCAGATGGGTTACACTTCCTCTTGCACGGATAACAACATTTATTCGGTTGGGCATGGACTCGATTATGGTGTACACAACATGTTGGGGGATGTATTTCCATTCATCTAGCAGTGTATTTTTTAATATAATAAATTTACTGATAGTAATATTTATTCAAATTTAGTTCTATAATGAAATTAGGAAATCAGATCAGCAAGGTTCTAATCGGCAAATTAAACTCATATACCCTTAAGGGTTTAACAGTCTAGTTGAGTTCGTATCGTACAAAATAGTCTTTGCGACCTGACTGTGGTTTTGTGGTATGATATCAAATATTAGTACATGTAAACAAAGACAAAGCGACGCATGCAGCCTCAAGCAGTCGTGTAAACTAAATATCAACTCTTGTATGTGGGATGGGCTACTGTTTGTTGATAGTTCTTTGATTATAACCGACTTTGTACTGTAAACTGAATGTTTTCTCTTATTTGCAATAACGATTTATGAAAGACTGAATTGCATATTTGCTAAAGGGATTTCAGAAACTTGTATATTATATGTGACAATTTAATATCCTAAGTCAATTTCTGATAAATCAAAGTAACTGTGTTACATTTTTAATTAAAAATATAATCTGTTCAATTTATTCTGCAAATATTAACTGAACACATCTGATAACAAATTTTTGATTCTTAAAGGATAACAAAGATATATTTTTATAATTAAAGGTAGGTTTTCAACTTGCAATTTTTATATATCCGATATTATTTATATGGAAAAATGTTATAAATAAAAATATTTTTACTTATACAGGGTAGACCAAAAGTCTGCCAAAATTTCATACGAGGATAAACAAAAAATTTAATCTAAAGCTATACAAATTGAAATTTAATTTCTTTAAAATCACATCATCCATATGCGTTTCTTCATTTTTTGACACTGCTGAAACCTGGAGCGGAAATCAGTCATTGGACTGACAAATGTCGGAAAATCGTTTGCATTTCCTCTCGAATACAAACCTTTAATTTCTCAGAATCGCTAAATTGCAGTTAAAGACTTTATTTTTGTCCTATACCCAAAGGAAAAGATCCACTGGTGATAAGTACACGTTGCGAGGTGGCCAATTAACGTAACCTTTTTCGGATAAGTTTTTGAACAAAAATTTCGTGAACTTACTTAAAAAGTCCTTGGAAGTATGCCAAATTGCATCATCGTTGATATTAAAACTATTTAAACATGAACCAATAATGTTTATTGCTGATAAAGCTGCCCAGAAAGTAACCTTGTATTAGTAAAAGAATATTTAATGCTTTCATTTCGGTTTTAGTTTAGCTCCAATAACTACAGCTTTGTCTGTTTACATGTCCGTTCAGTATGGTTCAACTAAAAAAAATCTTGTTAAAGTGTTTCTCTAGTAGTCAGCGAACTAAAGGCTGTGACCATGATTTTAAGGCTTTAACTGCTGAACTATTTGGATTTTGTATGGAAACAAATGTAATCATTGTGTAGCTCTAACACGCTCTATAATTTCGGGATTCCGTGATGTTCCTCTTCATCAGATTGATCTTCAAAAAAAAATTTTCACTATTAGCATCATCTAGCTATACTTCATCCAA
Organism: Altica lythri; assembly: GCA_964028335.1. Taxonomy (NCBI): domain Eukaryota; kingdom Metazoa; phylum Arthropoda; class Insecta; order Coleoptera; family Chrysomelidae; genus Altica; species Altica lythri. Next base: position 96,946,378 of record OZ034800.1, on the reverse strand, counting down.
AAACTTTTGCAATCATTTTTGCCCCTTTTTATAGTCCCCATTACAAAAATTGAACTTTTTTAAATAGTTACAATGTAACACATATAATTAAAAATGTACCTTTTTACAATTTTGTATTAGGTCTGAGACACTCGAAATCACTGTAGTTTGATACACGCTCAAAACTTGAATTTGATATTAAAGATAGATAAAGATACTAGACGTTCCACAAAATGTGGTTCCCATCACAGCAGTTAAAACCTAAAGTGGGATTAACCACTTTCGGCAAATAAAAACTCCAAATTAAACAGTAAAGTTATGATAAAGTAACAAAACGAGAAAGGTATGTTTTGAGCATTCGTTTCTTAAAAGAAGTTGTGCGTTCATATGTAGGGATGCGGAATTGGCGGGAATGTAAAAGTTCGCGGCACGGGATGTAATATTTTGTTGTTGATGAAGTAACTGAAAATTAGCTCATCATTCAGGACGTTATAAGCACATTATGGACTATTTGAGATATTTTTCATCGGGGGTATATCTAGATGAACAGTTAACTGAAAGAAGCAACAGGAGTTTGGGGGTCGAGAGGGGTCAGACAAGGCGCACGCTTGCAAGAGGCAGCACGCGACTGTGCGACGGGTTAAGCTATAACGGCCACATTTATAGACAAGTCCGCTGAGGGAAAACCTGTGCCGTTTCTGTGTCTGGTGCCTTTTCGGTATTGTTTGACTGTGCTTTTGGGGTAAGCTTTTCTTTTATTATTCCCCGGCACAAAGCCATAAGCGCCGTTTTTTTATTGTTCTTTATTCTACTAAAAAACTTTTAAACACTTTCAAGCAACTTTTCCACTTATTACACTTTTAATTTATTACACGCGCCGCGGGTATTTAAACTCATAAACAATTTGTTTTAAAAATGTGCGGTCCTACATAACTATTTTTAATTAAACCAAGCGCGGAACTGGATAACAATAGAATTGGAAAATGAATTGTACATCGCGAGACTTCGTCGCACAAAAAATTGCATCGCTCTGCATAGTTGAAACTCATTTCATTTCGAATGCATATCAAATGAACGTATTTCCTTACCTAATATTTTCTCATATTTCGATATTTAATCTTTCCATCAACGAAAAAATTATAACTTTCCAGTTGTCTCATTCACGTGAAAAATTCAAAACCAACTACAACTTTTATTACCAATTATTCTCTAAAAATTCCAATAAATGTAAAAACTTAATAAATAATAAAAACAATCAAAAAGCAATAAAATTTTCCGGTTAAATATACAGTTTAAAACTTTATATAAAACTTTTTATATTTCGCGTATCTCGAAACATTGTTGCGCCCTCGCGTTAAGTAGGTACATTCATTAGAGCCGCAATATAACTCCAATATCATTCCATCAATTTAAATCAATTTTAAGGTAAATATAATGCCATAATAAATAATTTACTTGATTTTTTTATACGATAAACTCGGTATATATATATATATTTTTTTTTTAAATAATCGAAAATAATATAAACAAATATTTAATTCGTTAAATTGTTTAAATAGATCATTCATGAACAAATATTTAGCTCGTAAAATTATTTAAATAGGCCAGTCAAAAACGGTAAAATAATCTATAACTGTGCAATTTTGCTAATAAACACCGATTTTCGTAAAAATTTTGGGTTAAATTTCTGCTTATACTCTGTTTTAATGGGTAGAGCACCCGTCGAGAAAAAAGTTTTATGGCTTCATTAGACCGAGTTTGACGTTTTCAAAATTTTGCGGAAAAACGCCCCAAAACCAAAAAAAGTCGCAGAGGAAAGTTTAGGTCTAATGAAGCGATACAAAAAGTTTGGAAAAAGTATCTATTACAACTTTTTTCCCGACGTGCAGTATACCTATTAGATCTATTATGTACCGGACCATTTTATTTTTATTTTTATGTGTTAAAAACTACCCTTTAGAGCAAATCCACAATTTTACAATATATATATATATATTGAAATGGATCCTCCTTCCGGAACACCCTCTCTCAATGAAGTTATCGGTCGTGGATTCCAAAATTTTTAAATTGATTGTCCTTAAATACAAAAATTATAAATATAAAAAAAAAATTATCTTCTTTTGAATCTTTCTTCTTCCAATACTCAGCTCTTTCTCTATACCTTCCTCTTCCAACAATTTTCCAACTCCTTCTTGCTGCTGCCTTTCTATCTATCTAACACCTTTCTGCTGCTCAGCTCTTTCTCTATACCTTCCTCTTCCTACAATTTTCCAACTCTCTGCTTTTCTGTACCTTCCAATTTCTGGTTTCTTTCTATTTTATGTAATTAGATCTTTTGATCAGTACCTTTTCGTTTATTTGGTTATTAATTTCTTTTTATTTTAATTTAAATTCAAATTCTTTCATTTACAATCATTTTATTTTCTGACATTTTTCAAATTAACTTCTTGACAATCTAATCAATAATAATCCTCCTAACAACATAACATCCTATAATCTAAACAAAAACAAATACAATATCAAAAAAAATACTTAATCAAGACAACCGATTTAAAAATCATGACCACGTTTCAACACTTCATTGAAAGAACGTGCACCATGAAGAAAAATCCATATCAATTTCCCCCAAATTTGATTTGACTTGGTGAATCACTTCACCTTGCCAAATCAAATTTCCTTTCAGTAGGAAATTTTTCTTCACCATCAGTTGTCAAGCTTTTAATTTAAGATATTTTAGTTTTACCTAAGACACTACCCCTAACATATGAGTCCCCTATCATTATATCTACTTTTAACGTCTTCTTTATTAAATTTTTTATTTTTACTGTTTTTAATAAAATTTATTCCCCCTTCTTTATCAAAATGTGTTTTTTATAGTTTTAAATTTGTTCCCCCTGTTTTAAAATTTCCCTATAGGTACATATAAATTTTATAAATTTTGTAACCTTAACCCTTTCCTGATATTTCCATATATATAACTTCTTTCTAAATTTAAATACCTTCCCCCTTTCCTGATATTTCCCACGATACAAACTTTTAATAAATTTAAATTTCTTTCCCCTTTCCTGATATTTCCCTCGATACAAACTTTCTATAAATTTACATTGTTTTCCCCTTTCTTGATATTTCCCTGTATATAACTTTTTCCTAAATTTAGATTGAACAAAATTCCCCCAGAAATAACTCAAAAACATCTTCTTAAATTTTTCCAACACAAATATTTCATCTTTACTGGCAAAACATATCAATGCCTGCCCATCTAACATCTCACGCAAGTTTTCTCTTATTTCTTCATGGTCTCTACACTATTTTAATTTATTTTTCACCATTCTTATGAAAATTTTCGGATGAGTCTTATTAATATTCCCATTAAATTTATGTTCAATTTTAATTATTCCCATGTTATTTTGATTTTTATTTATATTCCTTTTTTCCAGTTCTTCTAATAACATTTCACGTTCTTTTTCTTGTATTACCTTTATTTCTTCAACTTTTTCTTCCATCTCACTTATCTTCTTTACTGTATCTTGTTTTATAATCTTTTCTAAGTCATTCAATTTTTTATTTGTATTAGTATTGATTTCTTTGATTTCATCTTTACATTCCTTGTTAATAATTGTTTTAATTTTTACTTCTTGTTATTCCTCTATTTCCGTTATTCTCGCAATTATTTCAGTTCTTATTTCTTTCTTTGTTTCTTCCAATTTTTGTTTATTTATTTCCATTTGCTTCTTCATCTCATTTTTGAATTCTTCTTTTATTTCTTTTTTCATTGAATCTATATTCTTGTTCATATCTTTTATTTCTCTTTTCATCGAATCCATATTCTTGTTTATTTCTTCTTTATTTTCTTTTTTCATAGCATCCATATTCAAATTTATTGCTTTAATATCTCTTTTCATGTCTTCATTATTTTTGTTGATATTTTTTAACATTTCCATCATTTGTTCCCATGATGAATCCCTTCTATCCCCTATCTTACTATCCTGATTACCCTGATTATCCTGACTATCCTGAATACCCTGCCTATCCTGACTAACCTGATTACCCTGACTATCCTGAATACCCTGACTACCCTGACTCTCCTGATTATCAATATTATCTATTATCCCCTTGTTCTGACATTCTATCTGTAATTTCCTTTCCCCCTCTTAATTTCATATAATATACCTATAATTTATTTAATCTTTTACTCCAGAATCACACACTTTGTTTTTAATAAAGCAAGCTTGACACCTAATAGTAAAGAAAAATCTCTTACCCTCAGTGCCGGAGCAGCCCCACGTTTCTGGGCGCCAATTGAAATGGATCCTCCTTCCGGAACACCCTCTCTCAATGAAGTTATCGGTCGTGGATTCCAAAATTTTTAAATTGATTGTCCTTAAATACAAAAATTATAAATATAAAAAAAAATTATCTTCTTTTGAATCTTTCTTCTTCCAATACTCAGCTCTTTCTCTATACCTTCCTCTTCCAACAATTTTCCAACTCCTTCTTGCTGCTGCCTTTCTATCTATCTAACACCTTTCTGCTGCTCAGCTCTTTCTCTATACCTTCCTCTTCCTACAATTTTCCAACTCTCTGCTTTTCTGTACCTTCCAATTTCTGGTTTCTTTCTATTTTATGTAATTAGATCTTTTGATCAGTACCTTTTCGTTTATTTGGTTATTAATTTCTTTTTATTTTAATTTAAATTCAAATTCTTTCATTTACAATCATTTTATTTTCTGACATTTTTCAAATTACCTTCTTGATAATCTAATCAATAATAATCCTCCTAACAACATAACATCCTATAATCTAAACAAAAACAAATACAATATCAAAAAAAATACTTAATCAAGACAACCGATTTAAAAATCATGACCACGTTCCAACACTTCATTGAAAGAACGTGCACCATGAAGAAAAATCCATATCAATATATATATATATATATATATATATATATATATATATATTTAAAATAGTGTTAGACTAATTTAGTTGTAGATCTTTTGATATTTTTGAATATTTATTAATATTAATTTATTATTTTTATCGGAAAATTTCAACACTTCAAATTGTTATACATTGACAAACTCTTTAACCATCCTAAAAACCACCCCTTTAATTAAATTAAAATATTCTTCAAAGATAATATTATAATTATTTTTAATAAATATATACATGTAAGAAAACGTCCCATGACTGGCCTAAAATGTTTAATGCACGTTTTAGCCTCCAAACTTCTCTTATAGTTACCTAGAATTTATTACGATGTTTCTTTTTAATTGGAATTTAAAGTAATATACGAATATTTCTTTAGATTAAAAATTTCCTTATAAATAATACAAAGAATGTTAACAGTAACAACATTATTGCGAGCATTATAGATTAGTTTCGAGAATACTTCACGTTAATAAAAATATTTGCGATTAATAAAATAAATAAATAGTTCATGATTTGATAAAAATAAATGCATACACTAAAAAATTAACTATTACAAAGGTAGTAATCAGATAATAGAAGTTTTCTATTAAAAGTTTAAATTACGCTAACTATTAAACCAATAATGCAAGTGTAAACATCTGCGATAATAGAAGGAAAACGGTTTCATTATCTAGTTAAAATACCGCAGGAAAAATACTAAAATCAGCTAAAATCAACTTTTCATACACACACTCGTTAAAAGTTAACTTTATTGATACGCTAATTCTATTTCTCAAGAATGTAATATAGTTTTATATAAGTTCAATAAACATACGAGGTCTGTGAGAAAAATCCTTTCACATCTCAGCCCTGATGTTACTTTTCTTTATTGAGAGAGAGAGGCCCCTACAATAAAATAACACTATAAGCAGTATTTTCACTTTCTTAAGAAATCCTTTTTGGAGTAGCCTCGAGTGCTCTCTTTGCATTACCTTCAACCATTTTCTTGTCGTCCAATTAGTGTACGTTTTTCGTCCCCGGTTTCAGCGAGAGTGGCCACTGTAAAGATTGTTGTTTTATTTCGGCATCATAACCAGAAATCAACGATTCATCACCAGTATAATATTTTTAAGCACATTATTGTAATTATTAACATTTTTTAAATTATCCTGAACAATTTCTAAATTAAGGTTTTTTCTGTTCCATACTAAACAATTTTAAAATGAACTTCACACACTCGCGTATTTTTAGTATTCTAAGATTATCTTTTATATTCCCCACAATCACACATCGGCTTTGATCAATCGCACGGCCTCGTTATTATTCATTGTTATTATCATTGAAGGTTGACCACAACATCAATAAACGATTTTACCACCCTTTTATTGTGTTTAGTCCATACACACATCCCCAAAGGCCTTCTGTATAATTTGAATCATTTCAGAATGTGGTTTTCTACGCTTAACGCATAATTTGGTAAAAATTGGTCGATCGCATCTTTTTATTATTTTTATCAATTTTATCAATAGCAAAATCTGTCAAACGCAAAAAAGGGTTTACTGTTGACGTTTATGCATTTTAGAGGTGGTTCGAGTACTAGTGCGATGATATAAAAGAAGCTATACTTCTCGAGCAGACCTCGTATATATAGCTTTGCATCTTTCTGTAATATTAAAAGATGTTCAGACTCTGTTTTCGTAAAATTGTAGAATATTGCAGAAATCGTAGGAATTTATAAAAAATCCTAAATATTTGTAAATCAAAAAGTTTTAAAAGATTGTAAATTATCGTAAAAAATGGTAAACAGGAAAATTTTATTAAAAATCATTTAAAACCCGTATAAATCGTCTAAATATGTAAAAATTCGTAAAAAAATAAAAAAACTTAAAAATCGTGTAAATTGAAAACTATAATAATCAATTGAAGAAATGTATATATTCAATTTTAAATTAGAAGTAAAAAAAATAATTTTTTTAAGATTATATGAAAGAATTTTTTTATAAATTTCGATGACAACAAATTTCTAACCATTCGTTTATATTCAAGTTGTGTTGTATTTTTTCAATATATTCAATACTCTTCAATACTGTAAGCCCAGTAGGACGGAATTTTTTCTACCCAACAAAATCGGAATATTTTTTATCTTCTTGGTCCGATTGTATCCACGTTAGTGGAGTTTTAGAAAATTCTTACTTTTAAACCACCTTAGGCGAATTTATGAACTGCATTCTTAAGTAGAAGTTCCGTTCGTGGGAAACATTAATGGAGTTTTTTTTATTAAGTTCAGTTATAATTTATTTGTTATATTCACTGGGAATATTTAATGCACGAATTTATTATTTTAATACTAAGTAGAGTATTATTTTTACGGTTAATTCTAGGATTTACACACATGCTCAAAATCTAGGGATATTTAAAAACTTTATTTATAAAATGGTTCAAAAGTATTTAATGGAATAACTGGTATAAGCCTGATACGTGGGAAGAAAATGAAAATATATTAATGCAATTTTTTACCTTCCGAACAGCAACGCTGTTATAGGAAGGTATTGTGATCGCGAAAAATTTCGATCTCGGGTTTTTAGCGGAAATACGCGTTTTAGGGTTCCCTGAGCCTAAAAAACCCAAAAATAAAAAATGTCTGTCTGTCTGTCTGTCTGTGTGTCTGTCTGTGTGTCTGTGAACACATTTGCGGCTAAACGGCTAATCGGATCGGAATGAAACTATAAAACCTTACTTATAATCACCATCGGAGGAATCTGATAGAATTTGAGTAAAATCGGCCGACCGGAAGTGGACGTTTACTCTTATCAAAAAATGGAATTTTTTGAAAATATTGGGTTTTTATATAGTTATTGGCAAAATATTTATACTTTGTGGAAAGAACATGTAATTTCCGACATTTTTGAAAGAATACATTTTTTTGATATTTTCATTAGTTTTCGAGATATTGACACTTTTATCAAAAACTGGAAATATGTGAAATAAAAATTGTGGATTCGCTTTTTTTAAACAAAAATTGGTAGTTATTATATTTTCAACATCTGACAGCTGTCAAATTATGTTTTGGCGTATTTCAACATTTAATTTTCTATATTTTGACATCTGACAGCTGTCAAATTATGTTTTTTGAGAGTATCAACTTTTGACTGGTGTCAAATTATTTTTTTTTATATTTTTGACATCTGACTACTAACTAATTAGTTTTTTCGATATTTTTGACATCTCCATATTATGGCCACTCCAATTCTACCACCCACTACTTGTTAATATCAGTCAGATTAGCTCCTTCTATATTTTGACATCTGACAGCTGTCAAATTATGTTTTTTGAGAGTATCAACTTTTGACTAGTGTCAAATTATTTTTTATATTTTTGACATCTGACTACTAACTAATTAGTTTTTTCGATATTTTTTTCCGAACAGCAACGCTGTTATAGGAAGGTATTGTGATCGCGAAAAATTTCGATCTCGGGTTTTTAGCGGAAATACGCGTTTTAGGGTTCCCTGAGCCTAAAAAACCCAAAAATAAAAAATGTCTGTGTGTCTGTGAACACATTTGCGGCTAAACAGCTAATCGGATCGGAATGAAACTATAAAACCTTACTTATAATCACCATCGGAGGAATCTAATAGAATTTGAGTAAAATCGGCCGACCGGAAGTGGACGTTTACTCTTATCAAAAAATGGAATTTTTTGAAAATATTGGGTTTTTATATAGTTATTGGCAAAATATTTATACTTTGTGGAAAGAACATGTAATTTCAGTCATTTTTGAAAGAATACATTTTTTTGATATTTTCATTAGTTTTCGAGATATTGACACTTTTATCAAAAACTACCACTACTTGTTAGTGTTCGGAAGGTCGTGTGGTGCCCACACCAGATTTTTATAAAAAAAATCACAACAGAATACAGAAAAAATATTTTAATAAGAAATGTGCATTTATACAGCGTCTATCCATATTGAGGATCAAGTTATCCAAATTTTCTTGGGGAATCACCATCCATCACTGTTGAAGAACTTGAAACAATTGATTGTGATTTTGAAATTGATTTTGGTCTTGAAAAACTCTTCACTAAAGCATATCCCACGTATGCACAATAGGATTGAGATCAGTCGATTGAGCTGGCCATGGCAAAACAAGAAATTTCTTGTCACTCTGGCTGTATGTGGAGTAGCATTGTAGCATCAAGATAAAATCAGGGCTAACGTTTTTCGCGCAGAGCACAACTACAGATTCTAGAATGTATGATAAAAAACGATACAGCAGAACAAGCTCAGTTCTACTGCCAAGCGAAATTTCTGCCCATACCATAATTGTGCCTCTTCTGTAGCTGGAAACCTCTTGTGTATGTTGCATTCTATTTCTTGAGCCAAGTTCTTTCCATACGCATGTCCTTCGAGTATCTGGATACAAACCAAACCGATATACATTAGTAAAAAAAAATTTTGCTATTAATTTTGCTTCCATACAACATGTTCTTGTGCCCTACGTAACAAATTGAGGCGATTCCCTCGATTTAAAGGTTAGCATCTCCAAAGTCTTTGGCTAACTAAATTACCTTCTCTTAACCTTCTGTAGATGGTATGTCTGGAAACAGTTAGATTATGAGCTCCACGGATATGATTAAATAACTACCGTGCCTTCTTTCTGCGATTTCTTTACGCTTCTAACTGAACATATGAATTGTTGTCAACCTTGATCTTCCCTGTTAAATCTAATTTAATGTGTAAAATCAATAAATAAAAATTCAAAACATTTATTATCCCTAGATTTTGAGCATGTGTTTATTTTGTTGAAGATCCCTTTAACAAGATCGAAGAATAAAAGTTTCGAAAAAAAGTAGAAATAATAATTTAGGGTAAAGTAAACCGATGAAATCGAGCGAAAAGAATCAATTGACCATTGGTACCGAAAGAAACGTAATTTAAGTAATTAGTGCATCGTAAATCTATTTCTAAACCAAACAACAGCGGGCCCGGCAAAGTAAGGGTTCACTGATTCCCACATAAACGGTTTCGTGAATGAGAATAAAAAACGGCCTGCTTTATATATTTTCTGCAATTTCGAAAGTCTACTGCAGATACCTGCGATAAATAGTAGCCGTACCTACGGCTCAAGTAACTTTTGAATTATACCAACTGTATGACCATTTTGGCATATATTTATTGCCAAAATGAAAGGATACGAGAGTGGAGGTCCTTCAAAAAATCAATTCATTATTGAAATGAATTATTTTCTGACGGTAACTGAGATTTATCAGTGCCTGGTTAGAGGTGTGGTTTTAAACGATTAAAGGGTTTTATAGCTTTGCACCTTTTTATTGGACTTTAAATAATACCAAATCAATGGAAAAAAATCGTTTATTTTCAGTTTGTTGTTACATGGATAGAATAAATATACCACTTTAGTATTTAAACAAATTTTACTAAATGCATATATTTTCTACCCATACACTACATGCACGACATTTTTTATTAAATTAAAAGTGACATAACAACATACCAAGTCTCTCCCTTAATTTTGTTAATTTCCTTTTTAAAATTTTGATAAATTTTTTTATACTTATAAGCAAAACTATACATTTTTAAATGCCAAACAAAAAGTTTTGATACCTTTTATTGTGCAAAAGATATACGGGGTAATGTAAGAAAATTCTGCAATAAAAACATACTCTGTCTCTCTCTTAAATTTTAATTACTTTCTTTTTTCCAATTTTAATAAAATTTTATATACATTTAAGCAAGCTATACATTTTTTAATGGTAAACAAAAAATTGAGATACATTAAATTGCGCGAAAGATATACGGGAAAATATAAGAAAGTTTTGCAATAAAAATATAATTCGTCTCTCTCTTTTTAAGGAACTAATCAACATTTTAAATCACTCCACAAGTGACAAAGTAACGCTCTTAGTGATTATTTGTTGTATGTCCTTTGTAACGTTTTCTAAAAACTTTTGTATTTACCTCGTATTTCAACGGATTAGTAACAGTGATACGTACGTCGCAATTCTTCGTGATTTTCTTTTCTCGTATTTGTCAACGACAACTGACAGTTATTTGACATTTTTTTGTTCCACGGACGAAAGTGAACATTACAGGATTTTTACTTGTTTTGCTGAGGTTTATCTCAGAAATTATTTCGTATGCGTTTTACGACAAAAAAATTTCACTTGTGCAGGGATAACCAATAAACCAGCAAGTTTACTTTTCTTATTTAAATAATTTTATTCGAAACGAATGTGTTTGAGAAAAATTTCTGAGAACTTAGAAAGTCTGATTAAAATTTATGTAATGGATATCAGTGCTATAATTCCAGATGAAATTTTACTACTAATACATATTTATTAATAAATTAATTACACATTATCAACATTTGAACTTCAAGGAACTTCAATGAATGATCCCCAACAGATCGTAAATGCCTTTGCAACCTTTTTCAACTCTGCTTTTATTAAGTCAACGGATTTTGATCCCAACGATATTCCCGTGACTAATGCTCCTTTACTAGTAGATAGGGTTATAACTGAGGAAGAAGTTGTTAAAGCACTAAGAAAATGCAAACCAAAAATGACCACGGGTCCTGATGGTATTCCCTCATTTTTGTTGAAGGATTGTGCGATTGTGTTAGCTAAACCATTGACAATTATTTTCAATTTGGCTTTAAAAACCCTCTGCTTTCCTGATATTTGGAAGGAATCTAAAATTTGTCCTGTGTTTAAAAAAGATGACAGATCGGTTATTGATAACTACAGATCAATAACTATCTTGTGTAACTTTAGCAAGGTTTTTGAAAGGGTTATATATGATCAAATTTACTCTCACATAAGTTCCCAAATCACTGAACACCAACACGGTTTTATCAGGGGTAGATCCACTTTGAGCAATTTAACCTACATAACTCAATTTATTTCTCATGCCCTTGATTGTAGATCTCAGGTAGATGTTATTTATACCGACTTTTCCAAAGCTTTTGATAGGCTTGACCATGGTATTTTGTTGAAAAAACTACATACTTTTGGATTACATGACAATTTTGTTCTTTTTCTTAGATCCTACCTAAATGAGAGACGTCTAAAACTTCAATACCATGGTTTTAGTTCTTTTAAAATTGTTGCAACCTCCGGAGTACCGCAAGGTTCTATCTTAGGACCATTATTATTTTTAATTTTTATAAATGACATTGTTCAGATTATTAACTCCGATAACTTAATTTTTGCTGACGATTTTAAGTTTTTTTGTCGAATAAACTGCCTAGAGGACTGCATGTTGCTTCAGGATGATCTATCTAAATTAAATATATGGTGCAAAGAGAACATGTTGCCTCTTAACATAAAAAAATGTAACCAACTATCTTTTACCCGTAAGAGTAATTATACTAAATTTTCCTATCAGATTGACAACACTCAATTAAATAGACTAAGCGAATTTAAAGATCTTGGTGTCTTATTTGATTCCAAATTAACTTTTAGTAAGCATATAAACAATATAGTTACAAATGGCTATAAAATGCTTGGTTTTATTATTAGAAATTCTAAATGGTTCTTGACAACTGATACAATGAAAATTCTTTTTAATTCTCTTGTCAGGTCAAAATTGGAATACGCAAGTCTGATATGGAATCCTGGATATAAGTTGTAATCAGATAACTTAGAGACTGTTCAGAGGCGTTTTTTAAAGGTCTTATGCTACCGCATAGACGAAGTTTATCCCACTCGGGGTATCGATAACAATGTGTTACTTAACAGATTCCAAGTCCAACCTTTAGACACTCGTAGATGCTACTTAGGTATTCTTTTCTTATATAAGTTATTGAACAATGTCATCGATTCCCCTTGTTTACTTTCTCAGATTAATCTATTTGTTCCGAGGTTACCTGTACGTAATAGCAATATGTTTTACCTTCACACTGCAAATTCCAATGTGCTGTTATTCTCTCCCTTGTATCGTGTTTGTACTGACTTTCGAATTTTTCAAAACTCTATTGATATGTTTAATTGTACAGTTTTAGATATAAAGAGGACTATTTTAAAGTGAGCTTGTAGCTACGTATTGCTGTTTTGTGTGTGATCTTTTTTTTCTCATGAAGTTTTTTTTTTCAGATCATGCACAAAATTGCGGTGATTCTATAATTTAATTTATAACACTTGTTTTGTCATTATTATTTAAGATGTCTGTACTTGTTTAAGTTTATTCTTTTATTTCTCTTTTTAAGTCTTGTATTTTCTTCCCATTCTTAAAGTGGCATTAGCTGTTGGATGGTGTATTAAATAAATAAAATAAAATAAAAATAAATAAATTTATAGGTTTTTTCCCAGATAAATATTTAGAATCAAGTGCACTTAATTTTGGAATGATTTACTGTAAATAATGAAGGGTATGTAATATATTTATAAAATAGAATAAGGGATTAATGGATTACAACAGACTTTTAAATATTATTCAAATAAATTATCCAATCAATACAGATTGTAATTGGTTTATACCTAATTTTAAATAAAATAACATTTAAAATAAATTTTGTTTGCCAGCTAATAAACTATATAAATCTAAAATAATTACAAAGATCTAAAAAAATCATCCTATTAGGTAAACAAATTAGATATGTCAATAAACATCATTTATTGACAATCATTCAAGAAAACCACATTATAAATCATTTGTAGCTTTCGAGACATACAAAATCAAATGGAGATTTAAATTATTTTTACGATGTGGAATATCGGGAATGGTGTATAAAGGCAGCGATGACACATTCTGGAAAATAAATCACTTTTAATACAATCGAAGATTCACTAGGATTTAACGAATGAATGTTTTAGCATCAATCAAAACAATTTCATCTTTAATCAAAGTCAATTTTATTTATAGGTACAAATAGGGCAGACATTATTAGTTTACGTGTTCACGTTTTGTATTTTTTAATAATAGACATACTTTTTATCTCCTACCATTATAAAGATAAACGGGATTTTAGCAAGAGTTAAAAATGTTTTATTTTAAGTATCTACGCTACTGATAAATATCTGTCTGTAATATTTTTGATTACATTTAATATTTTAATTAGTAAATTCAACCATGATTAAAATGTATTATGCTCTACATTTTTTTTGTTCCTGTTACGTTGTTTACATTATTTAATAGTAAATATATATTGGTAAATTAGATTAAAACATACCCAGACACGAATTGCAATTGGCAAATAGTAATTATTTAAACATATTTGTTTTCGAACGATATTCATATTCCCATCATATATTTATTAATAGGAATATATAATATATTACTTTCGTTGTCGTAATTAAAATGTTATTCATATCATATGAATATGCAATAATTTGTTGAAAAACGAATACTGAGTGGTCACTCCAACAGAAGCAATGGAAGTTTTGTTGGATCTTTAAGTTCTGTACTTTTTGTGAAGCAGAAGACACTAAAATAAAACAGAATAATGATCTAATCACAGATAAAGGATAAGCTAAAACATTACTACATAAAGAAGATATCAAGTCCAGGCCAGGAGACGAATTCTTTTTTAAATTAAGAAGATGTTGTCTGACTTTTTCGGGAGTTAAGTTAATAACTTTAAGAGAAGGGTCTACTCGATCAAAAAAAATGTATTGGGCATTTGGTATTGGCACTATTGGCAGGATTTACAGGAGAAACCTTTAAAAAAGTCTAGGCGAGGATTTCAGCATTTTCAGAGCTACTTTTGAAGGCAACTCCGTTGTCTTTTTCTAATAATGGAGAACACTATGCGGCAGGCAACTTGCAACAGTCATTTTGAGGCTTCAGTGGACTCTTACTTTTTTCTTAGTTCGAGATTTTTCCGCGTTAAAAAATTTAGGATTTAGAGCTTTAAAGAAAGTGTGTAACATTTCTAAAACATTTTTAAAACTATGCGGACATTTTTTAAATGCCTAGATGAAAAAACTTTTATACGTGTCTGTAACAAAATTATTTTTAAATGTTAAATAAACCGTATAGCAATGAGAAGAATTCCTGGCCATTGACGAGCTTTTACTTGATACCGCAAAAATTTGAACATTGTGTGGACCAACATGAAACATTTGTTGAATTAAGCGTTTTCTACATTCTTGATTCATCCAGTCGGAAATTCCATATGCACATTCCATAATCACTCAGACTTAAAACTCACGATTCATGCGGGTTTTAATTGTTCCAAGTCTCATTACAGAACAATGGTACGCTTACGACACAATCTGATGCTAAAGTTTTTAAATATTCTAAAACATCCATGTATATGAATGGGATATCCATATCTACTTATATATTCATTCATATTTATTAAACACTTTTTTATTTAATGTTGATGCGGAAAATTGTTACGAGTTTCAAATAGAAATGAAATTTATAAATTTCGCATAGAAAATAATAACAACGAAAAAATTGGTAATTGTTTAGTTTTCCATTACCTATTCAATTTTTATCAGTTTTAAATATTTTTTTTTAAATTAATTCTATTAGTTTTGTTTTGTATTTAATCTAAATCAGTTCTCAAGTAACCTCTTCAAGTAATATGTCAACCTACTCATTTATTCGAAGACTTAATATGTCAATCTGAACTGGCGGTAAGACGACATATAGTTTAAGTCAAGACTGTGATAAATTGCTGTATATCAATTTCATGTCAGTGTTGCAAAAAGTAGAAGATTAACGGATACAACTGATTTTACACCACCTACGTCGTCTTATTCAGGATAACCTATTTACAGATTTTCCGTTAGATGGGAGTTTATAAATTATAGTACTCAGACGTGATAAATTAATATATATATATATATATATATATATATATATATATATATATATATATAAATATATAAATATATATATATATATATATATATATACAAAAGGGGAAAATTATTGGGCATGTACGCAAAAAGGATCAATAAGGCCACGAGTAGGAATGGTAACCGCAGACATGCATGTTTCTGGCTCATTAGCCGTCATCAGTGCGGCATAACCAAGTAGGGTATTGCACTTGGCTAGCAAAAGTGTTGGGTACTTGGGAGCAAAGGATGTTGGGGAAACATGTGTAAAGAAACATAAAAACACAAAAACAACGAAAGCTCACACAGGAGTCCTATCGCCATTTTGTGCTTTCGGCCAGCTGTGCCAATGGGTTTTCGGCTAGGAACCAGCGTCGCAACGTTGGCGAAACGGACTCATTGTGTTTGAGTCGTTCTAAGCCCTTTGCTCCCAAGTACCCAACACTTTTGCTAGCCAAGTGCAATACCCTACTTGGTTATGCCGCACTGATGACGGCTAATGAGCCAGAAACATGCATGTCTGTGGTTACCATTCCTACTCGTGGCCTTATTGATCCTTTTTGCGTACATGCCCAATAATTTTTCCCTTTTGTTAATATTAATACGCGTTTTCTTGGCACTTTGTTTATATATATATATATATATATATATATATATATATATATATATATATATATATATATATATATATATATATACAAAAGGGGAAAATTATTGGGCATGTACTCAAAAAGGATCAATAAGGCCACGAGTAGGAATGGTAACCGCAGACATGCATGTTTCTGGCTCATTATATATATATATATATATATATATATATATATATATATATATATATATATATATATATATGCGCTTATTTCTCACTATCTCTGGCATTTCTAGACTAGATACCTATATACATTTCTATTGCAGTAAATCTACTTTTAAGGTCGCTTACAGATGGACAACTTTTTGATATCGAAGTCGTAACACCCACTTCTTAATGTAGGATCTTTTGGATTGAGGTGTTTGAAATGCCCAGATCTCTATCTCCCGATATGTTACACGGTGGTCATTCTTAATTAGCTGACTAACCGCATCAATGTTTTTCTGCGTGACTGCTGCTTTGGATAGACCTAAGACCTAGCCTGGATTCGTCGCTGAAACAAGAGCGACTACGTTGAAATTTGCAATACCAGCAGGAACATGTTCTTGGCTAAAATCCATTTTTCGACCGACTGGCTTATTTCAATTATTCACTGTACCTACACAACTTGTTGTGTCACAATGAAGCCAGAGTCTTTATGTTAACAAAAGATTGAGGTTAGATTTGTGCCTGAAGGATCTATTGGTGGCGCCGTCTTAGCAGCTACATGCAAAACTAACAAGACAACCATTGTATTTTTATAAATTGAAAAAGGAAACACTGGTCGTGTTTTTACATTTCTTTATTACTACTTTAGTTTACGGTCAATTATGCTAACTAGATATACAATGAATATTTTTGATGTCAAATTCCATCATCTTTAATTTAGTTTTATTCACAAAACAACATTTCCAGTTAATGAACTGAAACACGTTTCAGCTCATTTATTCATTCCAAAATAAGTTGAATATACTCTGTATATTTATCTTTTCAATATTTTTCGTAAAGGAAAAGACGGAAAGACTTGATAAATTAGACGTACACTAATTCTGTGTGTGTCGGTTGTGCGGTAGACGTTCTGTCTCCGTCTCGGTATCTGCTCCTTTGTATGCGTATATTATCCATCTTCATCGTATATCCCAAATAGATCTATCTGTTCTCCTTTGCCACTATAGTATAGGATCGTAGCTTTATGTTAACGTTATCTATTAGCCCGTATACCTCTGGAACCTTAAAATCAACTAACTAAAACTAAACCTAGTGCTGTGTATTTTATCATTTATAATCCCTATATTATTTATTACAATTTTTTGTTCAACATATAAGTTTACACTAAATAGTTATTGTTTAATTTAATTGTTTCTTCTTGTACGACATAAAACGGTTTATGCATATAACTAAGCGCTTAGCTTTTAATCGAGTTTAACGTAATTAACGGTAATAGTTGGGTGGTGACCAAACTAAAATAACAATACTAAGAAAATCGATAGATTAACAAAATATTTAAAAGTACCAAACGTTATTTGCTTACCCACTGATTCGCGTCATCTAAAATTATCACGATATCCATTTTAACTCAAAATTAAAATCGATTTAAAACTTGAAATTCTATAAAAAAGTACATGTGTTCTATTACAATTCTTGGCAATGTAGAATTGCAACTGTGTTTAGTTTTTGTGATACAAAAAAACATTTTTAGGCTATAAAAAAAATTGATAACAACTCAAACTCGTGAACACAGAATTTTAAAAATGGAAGAATTTAATATTTTTGAAAAACTAGGTACTTCATTAAACATATATTAAATAAAGTTAAGTATTTCCAATCTTAACTTTTTGCTGTCCCACAACAAAACCTTACAGATCTGTGTTATTATTGATAAATTAAAAACTACAAACAGTATAAATTTAAATCCTTATAAAAATGGTTAAAATGCGGTATACGTATTATTAAACTATTTTCTTCTCTTTACGAGTAATTGTTTTGTTAAATAAACGATTTTTATATTTAATAGTTTGTACAAATATGGATAATCAAGGCTCCGGACTATTGATAGTGAAATTCTTCTAGTCATTCGAAGAGTCTCAGGTGCCAGTGTAGGTTTTCCAGCAGGATACGGCTTTCCCGCGCTTACCTCCTCGCCGTGATACTCTCAATGCAGTGACACGGAGCACAGTGATTGATTACCTCTATTTAGCTAAATCCTATTGCCATATCAGCCTGAATCTCATTATTATGTCAAGCCAAGATGCTACTTGAGTTAATGCATGAACAGTAGGCATCCTGGCTTGCTTCGCCTGTTGCTATAATTTATTAATAGCCCAATAAAAGTACAGTTTGGCAGCTGGTTGGTTCCTGTGCTCCCCTATCGGCCTCGTCGTTTATACCCACAATTCCATTGCCACTGGCACTCTTGCTCTTTCTTATTGTGACGAAAACTCCATTGCGCGAAATCATAAAATTACTCTGAATAATGACTGTTTAAACTTTCTGTGCGAAATGCCACTGCTTTGAATTGCCTTTGTTAGCAAACGGGACAACATTATTTTCCAAACAGAAATGTTTTCAGTATATTCTAACAATTATTCTTGAAAATGCCGTTTAATATTTTAACATCAGAATATTACCTCAAGTTATTAACAAATGATAATAATTCTGTTATACAAAAACGATTACTGTATAGGAAAAATGAACCAAGTCACAACTTTATGATAATAATGAGATATAAAACAGTTAGAGCACGGAATAAACCGAGTAGATAGTATTTTCAAATTCCTTTAGAAACTTTTGAAATCTGAAATTTAATACAACAAGCTTATATTTTATTCGAAATAACACAAACATTATATAATTCAGTTTATATAGTTATATTTTTTTGGTAGGTGGTAGATGGAACTTTCCATCGCCCGAGGAGGTACCACCCTGCAACTCATTAAGATGGGGTGAAATGTTCTAAACATGTTTCGCCATTTGAGTTGTAAGTCGGTTTTTTCCCTTCACCTTTCCGTTTCCCTCCACTCCCCTTCTTTCTCTAAATGGATATTCTCGGTACAGTTATATTTAGGTTTATACCTACGAGGACATCCTTAATAAAAAAAAAATAAAAAAAATATCTGACGTGTTATTATGGTACAAGAAAGGTTAATTTAAAACGTATACATCTGAGAGCAGATTTTTAACTCAGCCAATACATTGTTTTTCTATCTGTTTTTAAATCATTAATATTCTAAACATGTGCCTGTATTTTCATCTGACAAATTTTCAAATGATTGTGATGTCCCCTCACTCAGTGGTTGTCGTAGCTGCATTTGAAAAAAAGCTATGCCACGAATATAAATTATTTTCAAAAAGGGACAATAGATAGAGATGTAAATGACTACGTCTTTCTTTGAATTGATTGTTTTTGTGTTATTAAATACATCTATGATATATGAAACACAATAAAATAAGGTATTATTTCAATTTTACTGTTCGTTTAGTTCTTTATAAGATTAATTAGCATTTCATTCCAAATAAGTAAAAAAATGACAATAAATTAAACATAAAATTACATATTGATACAAAGATATGGTCGGAAATGAGATTGAGATTAAGTCTTACAAAAGAATAAGACTTACAGGACACTGTTCACTGATGTACCATTTCTATAAAATGGGCAAAGTGGACAGTAAAACATGCAGATTCTGTGAGTTTGTAAATCAAACAGATCTCTAACTGCAGAGTAATCTTTCGACAACGATATAATTATTTGAAACAGGTCTTCTTAAAACCTGATTAGATTACAAACGTACGTCCTAAACGAAAAATAGAATTTTTAAAAGTCTAGACCTTATAGACTTATAATAGTATAAGATCCCACTGCTCGATCCTGCAACTATTTGTTTTTTTGATGAAATTAATTTCAAATGAAAGTTACGGAAGTATTCAATAAATTAGCGATAGGTTGCCTATTAGAAATTTGCTGCAATTACCTGTAATTAATTTTTGTATAATTAATTTAATAATATACATTGCAGCTATATGTTTTTTTAATAAATTTTACGTCATTTCAAAGAAAATGATGTCGAGAATAGAAAAAAAAATGGTTGCCAGCTTTCAGTCAGCCGCTACGCTAGGGTAACCAGGTGTAAACAGGTATATTACTGTTGATTATTTACAGTCATCTGTTTTTTTTTAAATTCTAATGCAAATTAAAGTTTTATTATTGCTGTTTACAATAAACTATGGTTGCCAGTTAAAAAATTGCCGCAAACAGAGGTTGCAATGATTTTAATCAACCATTCTCCCTCCAGGTAAGTGTGTGTATAATCTTTTATTGACAAATTAAAAAACAATTTTTTAATACAAATTATGTACTACACAATATACTTAATCTAAATTTAAAACTAACAATTATTGTTCATATATTTAATTTGTTCCATTCTTGTTCTGTATCAGCACCATCTCAATCATAAGAGCTATAATCTGCATTCATGCTTTCTTCTATGTCTTGTTGATTCTCATCTACAGTCAATTCTTTTGATGCCAACAAAATTTCTTCGACTGTCATTGGTGTCGGGTCGCCCATGAACCACGTTGGTTTTAAATTCCCATCAATTACTGACTAGCCATACTCGTCCGGATGAAATTTGACACAACATGGCTCAGTTGCATTTTGCCACATGCAATTTATAAAAATGGGCCGCAACATTTTTTGTTTTAATGACCTCCAACAAGGTGGAATCAATTTTTAGTCAAAACTCGTCACTTTCTTTAAAAATTTTTCTTTTATCTTCGTCGCTGAGTATTGTTTTTAGAAGATTAAATATCTAGCCTTATTAACACTCGTACATTTCTTAACACCGTATATAAGTGCGGTAAATTCTTGGACAACAGCAATTTTTTCGTCATCAAAAACTTCAGTTGCATCTGTCAACGACGCAAAAACTGTTTGGAACTTATTGTTATTGGAAAAAATTTTGAAAGGCCTGACCTTTCCTTTATTATAAAACGCCGCTGAATAATCGCAGCCAGTAAACGCATGGAATGCTGGCAATGCACGACACATAATTGGACCTAACCTTGCCGCTAGTTGCGTACAATTTCTGCAGCTTAGGTCTTTCTTAGATTTTTTCAATTTTGTATTAAATTACTAATAAAAACAACCAAACATGTGCACAAAATACGCAATGAAGTGTTCACCCTTGTGTTCTGTTTATTTTCCTGTTTTCACGAAGTTTATAAACTATTCATTTTGTGAAAACATTTAAATTGCTTTGTGAATGCAAGGATGCCGTTCAAATACCATGAAAGTAATCCCAATATATAGTTAGGAAATATGTTCCGATATGTAGTTTCCCAAACTCTGGCTATGTCTTATGTACATTTCTGAGATTCTTCCGACGAACCTTACAATATCCCTAAACATACCTCGAAATTCCAATCAACAACATATAATTCTGTAATATATCCATTATTAAATGATGGGTGACTGGAAAATGTTATTAAATTGATTAAAATATTTCAGAATTTTATTGAAAATGTCGCAAAACTTAATGACGTTATTATATATTTTATAAACCATAATCTTATTCAGAAATTATAGAAATAAACCGAGCAAAAAAATCGAAAAACAGTTTGGTAGTGAAAAAGTATTAAACAACGCGGAGAATAAACCTGTTGATTTAACTTAGATTAAAATCAGTCGCTTTATAACGGAAGCTAAACCTATATTGTATTTCAGGCTGCGACATTTTTGGATAATTTACACCAAACTTAGCATAACTTTCTTGTATTACGTTATATGTAGTTGATCTGAACTGTTTGCTTATTTTATCTCTATAACGATTATTCAAATTGAGTTTACACTTTGAATGCGAGAGATATTCAATTATCTTTAGCTCTAAATATCATAAAAAGATATAAAATTAGTTGTAGCAGTCACTGAATTCTGTGAAATAAATTATTTACATTTGTAGTTTATATTAAATGGTTGAGATTATACTGGAGAGTAATTTGTGATAGATGCCAACTTCAAAAACACACCTTACAATCGCAATAAAACGCATTAGAGAAAAAACATAATTGAATAAATTATATTAAAAAAAAACTAAATAAGAAAGAGGTTTTTATAAAAAAAGAGTGTGCGTGTAACCTTAACGTAACCTTTAAGTAAAACTTGTTGACGTACGTATCGGAAAATAAATATTTAATTACAATTCAATAATATTTATTGTCTATATACTTTACAAAAAATGAGATGTTATATTTATATTATTCATTAGAAATTTTTATATATGAAATAATAGGTTTATGATAACTAAAATGTGAAACATAGATTTTACTCTCTAAATACCATTAATGTATTTGAAACCGTTTGAAAATTTTGAAAATTTCATAAATAAATTTTGAAAATTTAAGCTCCTCCCATAGCTGAAATCACACCGTTACTTCCATCAGAATCTTCCGTTAGAATCTAACGTTAGAGTTACCCCTAGTCGCGCCTAAAGAAGTTTTGCTTCAATAATAGGTAAACAATATTAAAAATATACACACATTACGTTTAGAATGTGTGATTTTGTAGCTGTATCTACCTTATTGTAATACAACACAACACTAGAGCCTTCGATAGTTAAATAACCATTTCATTTTGTAGCATTTTATAGCATATTCCATAAAATTTAAAATCCTGAGTTGAGTTTGTTTTCTTCAGTTCTACGAAGGATCTGTTATTGCTGGTAAAAGATCAGCCATCCTGACTAGTGGTTTTATGGCCTTTATGGCTACCTAACCAAACCTAAAATAAGTATAAGCAAGTGTTAAAACATTTCGAATATTATTATTTTATGAACAAAAACGTGCAACATGCTTCTTTACTTAACGTAAAGCTTCCCTATGAATAATTATTTACTATCATAATATGTATGTATGTATATAAACTTACTTAATCAAATCATAATGAATGTCGCTGTCTCGTCTTTTTTTCATTTTCATTTTTCTTCAAATCTTTCTGGCGCTTATAAAATGCCCTTTGACGTTCACAATTTCTTTTTCTTTTTAGCTCTTTAAGTCTATAAAACGAAAATAGCTAGGTATAAATAATAGGTATAAATAATTAGGTATAAATAGTGTAAAAATAAAATGTATGCATATAGAGTAGGTAGGTACTCACTCATTTTCATTCAATATTTTTTCATCACTTTCTTCATTAATAAATCCACTTTGTTTATTCATATTTAAAACAAACACTTTATACACAAATTTAAACTATTTACCACCAATGTATTTTGGTTGACAAGATAACAAGCTGTCAATTCATACAATTACAGATTTAATTTTATTTAATATAGTAGGCAGAATCGTGTTAGGTATTTTGTATCAGGTTTTGTTTCCGGTACGCGGTACATTAGAATGACGTCACGTTCGTTAGAATTACTGAGTAACCCCTAGTGCCGCTAAAGAAGTTTTACTTCAAAAATCTAACTAAAAATTAAAAATAAACAATTTAAAAACACGCTTGTATAAAATCCAACTAAAAAATACTAAATGAATATTAGTTTAAAACACTAAAAAGCATTTTTCTTTTTGAAGGTGGTCCTTTTTTGTTGCTACTTGGCTTTGTCAGATGTGGGCGCAAATTCATGATGTACTATTTTTAAAACCTTCCGAATACCAATTTTAAATCAAATTGAAATGTTGAATAGGTCGTCGGTCATAAAATATTTGCCATATCGAATTTTTAAGAACCAACAAAAATTTATGATTTACTACTTTAAAAACCGAATTGATTCAGTTAATTGTGAGATAATCGCGAACCAACAACATATATATATATATATATATATATATATATATATATATATATATATATATAGATCAATTCTTTGAATTTGGTTAATAAACATCGAATTTATTCAATTAAAAATTATAGAGGTTATATTTTAAAAAATGGTGAATGCACATATCGCTCTCACCAATTTTTTAATAGTGAAAGGTCCCCTGGATTTCTCTGCTGAAACAACTTAACAATAACTATCTTAATTTTAATAAAATCTTTACAATTGTAAGAATATAAATCGGCTACCATTCTTAAAAGTAATAATAAATTTCGTTTGAATCATCATCGACTAATCAAAACAACAGGATGAATTATTTTTTTGTTCTTCACACTGCCATACATAATATCATTTTATAGCTATACACCTAACTAATAAACGCGACAAAATAATTAAATAAACACCTGTTTTATTTTTAAAGAATGTTTTATAAAAATATTGCACATAAAACTTGATAACATGTACAAAAAACCTGACAATAATGAAAAATTGCTTACCTCTAAAATCAGGATTGAGCAATATAACAGTCGACGTTGGAGGGTTTGTAAATCATATTTGAGGTGAAAAAATACATTTTAGAAATAAAGTGTTTAGTAGATTATCGCTGAATGTTTCAGGCTTCACTTGAAATATTTGCACGCACCGCAAACGATAGATTATAAGAGTGACCTTTAAAGACAGAAATTAGGTGAATTAAGCTATTAGTGTTTACTTTTGTGTTCACATAGCCATTGTATGTTGACTGCTGCGTTTGACGGTTCTGTTTATGGCAGATTTTCATAAATGTTACCGAAGTTACATGTTCATCTACGCAAGTAATTGATTATAGTGCGGGCAGGAAGTGACGCGAGCTTGTAGGTGATACATCACTAGCATGTGTGTGGCCAGCGCATGCATATTCATGTGGCGAAGTGCGGCGGCTAGCGTCACGGTACGGTCGGTATAAAAGAGCGTCCACTATATTTCTCAATAGTTGGATGTGTGTATACAGGTCAACGAAGATAAGGAGCGCACAATTTTCCATTATATTTCCCTGAATATGAATGTGCTGTTCCCCTATCACGAGGAAAAATAAAACCGTGATTTCAGTTTTTTGCCTACACATAACTGACGACTACGCAAAAATTAATGATTTCCAAATGCAATATGGAGAAATTTTATGATCTCCGCATCCACGTAATAGTTTTATTCCATCAGAAAACTTTGATATAATTTTATATTTATGGTTGTAACCTTTTATTGCTGTCATGAAACGTGTTAAATACTAATTCTGTGGTACTGTACAACAATCTAGGTATATTTCCTTTGATTGTTTTATGTAATATTCACGATTTGAAAACCGATTAATTTTTTTCCAAAGATATCAAAAGTTCTCGTAAAATGTTTTTTATTTCATCCTGTCCAGTAAATACACTTCCCTATAATCAATTTGGCGCCGGTAAGTAAAACATTACGGTATCCGGTACTGTAATGTGTTGCCTAGCAACGCTGCTATGATTGCACATTTAAAAATACTATAATGACTATAAAATTAAAATAAAATAATTAATTACTTACGTTTACATCCATATTTAAAAAGAAGGTACTCTTATTCAATTTTATATTAACAATTAAATCTTAATAATAAAAAAATTATTTGACAGTGACAGATGGCTTTCAAGGTAATTTGACCTAACTAATCAAGTTACGAACTATTTTTAGTCAAGTTACGAACTACTGTTGACATTTTTACGAATTTATTAATTTATAAAAACAGGATGAAATAAAATATAATACGATACATGGTCGTTAGGTGTTATTACAGTACTCGTTTTTATTTCCGGACTTGGCTCCTACGTCGCCTCGTCCGTAAACTAACTCGTACTGTAATAAGTCACCTACCGACCTTGTAACGTATAATACTATTAGTGCATAAGTATTGACGATTTCAACAGCTTTCTATACAAAACTTATTACACACATAAAATTAACTATAATTTACACAACATAAAACTCATGATGTAACTTATTGATAAGCTACATAGTTATGAATCAGCAGGGATCTCAATTGCCCTCTTTATTGAGTTGGACCCACTCAGTTCCTTTTTTCTATATATTTTGACCCGTAGAATACTAAAATTCAGGGTGAAAGTCTGACCGATATTAAATAAATAGTTATAAACAAATTTATTGCAAATGACAAAATAAGTTTCTTCATACAATGCGGTTGGAGATAAAATTTACCAAAAGTTGCAATTTTTAAATACAAGGCAAGGAATAATTGGTTTACAGAAGTGTGATGTTGATGAGTTTTGGGTGTTTGGGTTTAAGGACACTGTTATAGGACTTAGTTTCCTTTACAGGTATGGATGGTGGAGTTTGTTGAAGTTAATGCCAGTCTCCGGTGCCATTCGGTGTTCGCTTCCTGGTTTTCTGACTGTTTCGGTGTTTCCTGGATCCTAATTCCAGAAACATACCTAACCCGTTAAAAAAATCTTTTTTGGTGTGAATGTAAGTGTGTGCACTGTGCGGGTATGTACCTATATCAAGAAGTAAACTTACATTTTCTCTGCACAAAATATATAATTGTAAATCCAATTAAAAGTTATGTGCATTAAAAAATGGTAAAATATGTTTTTTTAACATTCGGTAACGGCTTTTTTGCTTAAAATTACCAATTTCACTTTCAAAAAATATCAAGCACCTGTATTTCAGATTAGTATCCTTATCATAAATTCCCCTCCGTGTTATTAATTTGTTAATAAATGCCGGAATTTCTTACTTGAAACGGGATTCAGTTACACAATTACTACACGTGTAAACGTGTAAGGTGTTACGTTATAAGCACGAAACAGTGTTCTAATATAGAAATTTGTTGACATATATTATGTATCGTGTAGTTCTACACATGTCCAACAACAGTTACGTTATGTAGCTGAATAAAAAGTTGCCTAAAACCATTTTCTTTTTAAATTTTTGCTTAAAACTGAAAATTCATTTATTACTCTCAAAATAAAACTATTATTGATATAAAAATGTAATTTTTTGGGTTTTAACAGGTTGCTATGCAATTAAGAATTTTATGTTTGTCATTGTCATCCTTACGGAGAATATTGTCAATAAAGTCATTTCTGAATTAGGTACTGGTTCAATTGGAATAAAAACCTTTCTTGCCTTTTTTTGTATAGGAAGCCGTTTTTATGCAAACAAATACTTATTTTTATAAAATGTTAAATAAGCGCAAAGCAACAACTGTTGAAAGTGACCTCCCTCGGACGTGACAAAGGATTCCAACTTATCGCCTCATTGATTGTCGTATTAGCGCAATTATTCCTGGTGTATTTCTTATTGTCTAACAGCTGGCTAAAACGCGAAGAAAAAAGAAGATTTTTCTTCTAGATTTTCTTTCTAAAAAGTCAGAACAAATGAACAAACATCTGAAACCAACCCTGCAACACCTGAAGTTCTAGCTTATATTTTGTATTAACATTTGTTTGTTATAACGACTCTACCGCCTATACATAATGTAGTAATAATAATAAATAAAAAGCCGACAGAAACGAAACTTCTGATGTTTAATCCTGTTAATTCTGGTATAACTATTTATACACACTGCTCTCGTAAGGCACGGGTATCTCCAGTATGACGTAATTCGAGCTTTTTTAGGCATGGGCAATATAACATTTCTAAAATAATCCCTATGCAATAAAAATGAATATTGAATATTGAACTACTTACTAAATCTTAATGTTGGTAATTCAAATCAATTAATGGAATACAACATGCTTAGTTATAGATTTATTAAAAAAGTAATATTCTGTATTAATATAATTATGGTTGTCAAACAATTTTAGTTTTAATCAATAAATCGCCTATTGAGCATATTCAAATTGACATTAATTTCAAAACGAATGAAATGTCAGTGCTGTTGTTCGTGTTGTTTATTATAAAAAATAATTCAAAGCTCATTGGGATTTGATTTCAAGATTTTAATTAAAGTGTCGTAAATAATTTTATATTTTGACAATGCGGTGATTAACGTGGGTCTTTTTGGTGGATAATGACAAGCGTTCTGAACAGATGTGCCTATAAGTTCTTACGGACAAACTGTTTCAATGTTTACACATTTCAGGTAAAATTTAGTTTGAATTTGTGGTACGTTGTAACTTATGTTTATTTTAAAATTTATCTATCTACTGTTTTTGACATTTATAATTAGTTTTCGAACTATTCACATATAGGTTACAAATCTAATTAAATAAATTTTGAATAATTCTAATAATAGATACGATATTCAATTTATGAAATTCAAATTTCAGCAATAATTCAAACTAAATTTAACTTTTATAACTCCAATATTGATAGTTACATATATTTTAAATTCGAAAAGTTACGGGTTCAACCTGAACTCTGCTCGTGAATGATAATAAGAGCTTTCTACTCATAGAATGTTAATCAAACTTATCCAACCATCTTACTTAAGTAGCACGTGTGGGACGAGCAGAAACCTGATTATTTTCCTTAATGTGTATATACCTTGAATTTGCGTTGCATGGGACAGTCGGACGAAATCGGTGAGTTACTGCCCGTTCAGGTTTCGTATATTTTATCGAAATATTTAAAACTATGTGCTAGTAAGCATTTTTTCGATTTGATCAAACATTCGAATCCGTTTGAATGGGTTGTTAAACAGTTTTGTTTGTATAAATTTTTAGCAATTTTTAACGGTATTTACCAGTTTTAACGATTTACACCATTTTTAACAACATTTAATTGTTTTTTAGCAACGTTTAATGGTTTTTGCCATTATTTTCTTGATACCAAATTTAAACTTTTTTTTACAAATTTCTATCGGTTTTTAAAGATTCTCAATCACTATTTGACGTTTTACCACATTTTATTGGTTTTATAACTGTTTTTTAATAACCATTTTTACTTTTTTTAACGAGTTTTAACTTTTTTACAAGTTTTCATTAGTGTAAAGGTTTCTATTTAAACTTTTGATATCATTTTTGATTGCAAATCTTAGGATTATTATATTAATTCAGTCAAAAATAAATGTAACATTTCAATTTTCACAGTAACAAAGACCTCATAATTAAAACATCTAAGAGCGTGGTTTCTTTGATAACATCACCTTAGAGAATTTGCTCGGGCTTTCTAGTCAATTTATTAGATGTGGTATAAATTTGAGTGCTCGCTCGCTACTACAATGAAAAAATTTTGAAGCTACCGCATTATTGGTAGCCCAAAGCTCCTTTGAGTGTGGCTACCGACCGCTTGGCCGTGTGGTCATATTACTTCCCTTCTTCAGTTCCGAGGGCTTACTAAAATTTGAGGACCTTTTACTTAATCATGTTCTGTTTCATTAAATTTTTTATATCTTGATGTTGATGTAGGGATATGTTAAGCTTTAGCCACTTATTTAACAATTTTAGATAAATAATTATCAGACTACAATAGTATTATACGTTACAAGGTCGGTAGGTGACTTATTACAGTATGAGTTAGTTTACGGACGAGGCGACGTAGGAGCCGAGTTTGGAAATGAAAACGAGGACTGTAATAACACCTAATGACCATGTATCGTATTATATTTTATTTCATCCTGTTTTTATAAATTAATAAATTCATAAAAATGTTAACAGTAGTTCGTAACTTGACTAAAGATAGTTCGTAACTTGATTAGTTATGTCAAATTACCTTGAAAGCCATCTGTCACTGTCAAATAATTTTATTATTATTAAGGTTTAATTGTTAATATAAAATTGAATAACATTGACTTCCTTTTAAATATGGATGTAAAAGTAAGTAATTAATTATTATTTTATTTTTATTTTATAGTCATTATAGTGTTTTTAAATGTCAAAAATTAAAAGTAATTGTCTTCCCTTAAGCAATCAGAACAGAGTTGCTAGGCAACACATTACAGTACCTGATACCGTAATGTTTTACTTACCGGCGCCAAATTGATTATAGGGAAGTGTATTTACTAGACAGGATGATATAAAATCGATTTTTAATGGTTTCTAACTTTCTTATTATTAATATACTGTCTTTCATGAGCTAAAATAAATATAAACTAAAGTTACAATGAAGGGTTAACCACAATTAATTACATTTGTATCAAACAAAATAATGTTGAATAACGTGATCTTAATAACCTCATAGTTCAATGAGGAAATTAGAACTGTCTTTACCCTCTTCTAGCACCAAGCGAAAAGGAAACAGTGGTGAACGTTTGTTAAGATCATGTAACAGATAGGTACTTCTTTTTACTGAACTGTCTTCTATAATAACACTCAATTAATTCGTAACTCATAAGATCTGCTAGACTAGGGATAAAACAACTATACTTCTGTGGCGTATCTGCAGTGTTATTATTCCATTTTTTTATTTGTAAATCTAAGAAAGAAAAGCATCTAAACTAAATCCAAAAGTAACAAAATCTAATAATAGTAGTGTTGCTGGTAGACATTTTTCAGTAAAAGAGTAGCTATTTGATCTAAATTTTTAAAAAAATCCTTTTTTAAAAACTACATCTACCAAATGTTCTCCTTTGTTGTTTATGCATTGTTGGAGTCGATCCTGAAAGTTTTGCATAACTTTACGTAGCAGATCGACAGGTATTGCTGCAATCTCGTCACGAATTCTAAAATTGTCCTGGGTGGATCAGTTGCAAACACTTTTGTCTTCGAGTATCCCTACAAAAAGAAGTCGCAGGAGTTAAATCGGGGGACCGAGGGCGCCAACCGAAATCCCCGTTTCGAGAAATGATACGTTCTGGGAAGAAGGCATTTAAATCATTCATTGAAATTCTTGCAGTGTGGCTTGTTGCCTTGTCCTGTTGAAAAAGTGTGTTTTTAATCAGTTCATTTCAGTTCCGCAGTAAAGAAATTCTAAATCATTGCAACATATCGCCCAGAAGTAACTATAACGGTATTTGCATCCTCATCTTCAAAAAAATATGGACCTCCGATTCCATTTATAACTTTGTGAGTCTAAAGTGAAGCAAACGAGGGTTTTCATCGACCCAGTATCTAAGGTTTTGTTTATTGACAAACCCAGAGAGGTGGTCTAGAGGAGCTTTAGGACGAGTTTTCAGTTTGCCTTAAAAGCTATCTACCAGCTTATGGACTATATTAAGTTTATTTGTTAAATTAATAGTTTATTTTATATATTAAATTATTATTCCAAAAGTTTGAAAATTTCTAAGCGTTTTTTCGCTCGTGTGAGATTAAATTTAGTAATAATACCTATTTGATTAATTAATTTTAACGAGTAGAGATAATAATTAACAATAATTAAAAAGTTAATATTAAAATACAGTAGATATGAATGTATTTTATGTCTCGATATAGTAAAAAATTATTCACTAGCTTTCCCTGTAAAATTAAAGTCATTAATCGACGTAAAACATAAAATCGTTTAGGTGGATATACACAAAATACGTAAATATGAAAATATTTTATTCAAATCATAGAAAAACTATAATTAAATCTATGCTATTTGCTACATTAGTTGCAAACATCCAGTTTTTTAGATATTTTTTATATTAGTCTATACCTTTTATATTTAGTTATTTCTTAAAATTTAATATCAATGCATATTACATCGAAGAAAGAAACATTTTTATCTATGTATGAAAATTGAGGAGTGACAGATACACCTGCGACCTATACCTAAGATCTATTGTGTCCCTCTTTCTGGCTATAATTCTGATCTTTCCTCAAAATTATAGTAGCTCTTCTTCTCCTATCTTTCTCTTAGGGTTATAAGAAACTTGTTAGCTTGTTGATACATTCGATTAACGTTAAAAAGTACTTAGGTATACTGATACTTATTGGGCCGAAGATTTATTTACACACATCCTGTATGTATTAAATCTGAATCCAGTGAAAATATTTCCTTTTCATATTAGATTATGCCAATTTTCAAAGTCAACGAAATCTGAAATACACTTCAACGTTTATATATCTTCACATACAATTCATATTTATGTTGAATAATTCTCGCGTATTGTATTATTTGATGCAGAACCGACGTATAATCCGGTTGGATCACGTTACTCGGTCAGCCAGTCTGCTCTGTGCCATCCATTTTCGTTGTGTCGTGTTCTATCTCAGTGCCATCTCCAGACAACAGTCAGCATTACACCACAAAAACACCCCAATATGTAGCTTTTAAATTAATGATCCTAGCAATTGCTTCCTGCCTGTCTCGTTCTCTCCACGGAACTAATATTCAGCACACTCCAACCGTTTATATTTATTTTGAAATTTGCTTTTCAACTGACCATGCCACAATAAAATACCCTGTTGTGTCAAATCGTTAGCGTGACTTTTTAATTGTTTAGCAGTAGCTTCGCTGCTTTTTATAGATCACAAAGGAACTTCTGACTACGAACTGGGATATTTTAACAGCCAATTATAAGAAGTATAAAAATATTGATAAATACAGAACACGTTTTTCTTCACATATAAAAATATGTTTTATACGTTTTTAGTACATTTCGTATCGAAAACAATATTTAAACAAACATATTTTATTTAAACGTTTGTTTAACAATAAAATTTAATCCTGCATTTCTTGTTTTACGACTACTTAGACATTTTATGAAAGCTTGTCTAAAACATAGAATAAACTTTACATTCAAATTCTTGATATTAAAAACAAACTTAATTTATTGTTTTAAGTTCACAATTTGTTATATCTCAAATTGTTAATTTAAAGGAATTCAGTAAAACTACAAGAGAGTTTTAGCTTAATGCTTTAACCTTCCAGCAAAGGACGGTTTCAATTGCAAAGCACTAAAAATTGTTAGTGAATGTGTTATGGTGTCTGAGGCTCTCAAACTGTGCTCAACTCCCGTTCACGCTAAGAAATATGCCGCGATTTCCGTTTTCGCTCCGATGGACGTGAAGTTAGCGTGTTATCAAATTATTTATTGAAAATCGAAGACAATTCTTTCGTCTTTTCTTTTTCAATCCAGAAATTATTTGCAGTGCTTTGGGGTTAAAATGTTAGTTCTTATAGCAATTTAAAACGGATTAACATAAGATAGTGTTATAAACTTTGATAATAAACTCGTATTTCTATTTTTTTAATTAATTATTAACACGCTTTTATTTAACTTCACCTGTATGTATGTATGTATGTATGTATGTATGTATGTATGTATGTATGTTTGTTTGTAACTCTCCACTCCGTTATATAATTATATCTCGAAAAGTTATCGTTTTTTTGAAAAAACCCAAGAATACTTTTTTGTTTAGAATTAATTTTTACATCAACTGTCAAATTATGACACCTGTCATATTGACAGTTTTCGAAATAAACACTATTTTGTGAATATCTCGAAAAGTTATCGTTTTTTTGAAAAAACACAAGAATACTTTTTCGTTTGGAATTAAATTTTACATCAACTGTCAAATTATGACAGCTGTCACATTGACAGTTTTCGAAATTAACACTATTTTGTGAATATCTCGAAAAGTTATCGTTTTTAACACGCTTTTTATTATTATTAATTAACTTCACCTGTATGTATGTATGTATGTATGTATGTTTGTTTGTTTGTTTGTTTGTTTGTAACTCTCCACTCCGCGGCTGCTGCTTCGGGTGAGTCCCATATCGTTATTTTTAGTCACTACCTCCCCGTGCCGGGAGTGGGTAATAAACAATACGTTTAATTATAAACGATATGAATGAAATTGTCTTAGAATTAATCTAACAATTCTTTACATTTCACAATAGTAATTTTTTTTCCAAGTTCTGAAAACAATACGTTTAATTATAAACAATATGAATACAATAAATATAATTTAAGAAATCAAAAAAACACGCTTTCAAAGCATTTCCAACTAAATAAACGAATAATGATTGAGTAAGGGTCTTGTCTGCAGATCTCTGGGGTCATGAGGACAGCACCTACAGCGGCACTGGAAGTTATCCTGGGCTTGCCACCTCTCAATGTTTACATTAAAGGGGAGGCGATGTCGGGAGCTTACAGGCTGAAAGTTAACGGGTGTGATGTTGATGGTTTGCATCGTCATCGCACACTGTTCACTGGAGATTGTCAGGTCCTGTTGACAGGCTTGCTGACTGACCACATGATCCCCTGTTACAACTTTGAGAGTCGATACCAAGTCCGGCTGAGAGACAGAGCTGAATGGACTGTGGACGGCTCTCAAAGAATTTTTGACGACGCAGGAATCAAGTATTTTACTGACGGATCTCGCACGTCAGAAGGAACCGGTGCAGGGGTCTGTGGTCCACGCAACCTTAGGCAGCACTTCAGCTTGGGAGCGGAGTCAACCGTGTACCAGGCTGTGGTATACGCCTTACTAAAGGCTTCCGACCATGCCCGAGGTCGTGGCTGGAGAGGGGAGAGGATAACTTTCTTCTCAGACAGCCAGGCTGCACTGCTGGCCTTAAAACAATTCCGGGTTAACTCCAAGCTGATCTGGGAGTGCATACAAAACCTCAATGAACTGGCTAGACATAACAGTGTCCTCTTGGAGTGGATACCAGGGCATAAAGGTTTTGAAGGAAATGAAACCGCGGATCTTCTGCGTGGGCGTTGTATACCATATTTTTCAAATGTCAAGCGCCCACGCTTTTTTCACAATAATACTAGTACTTTTCATTTATTTTTGTTTTAATTTTATTTTGAAAATTATTTTTAACTTTTTAGTTCGATGTTTTTCAGAAACATGCTTTATAAAAGCGTGTTTTTTAGTTTTTTTTAAACTATATTTATATTGGAACGAAGTTCTCTTTCGCGCGTTACGAACAGTTACGACTGACGCTAGGAGCTAGCCAAAAAAAATTCATACCAAAAGTTGTCACGACACTATGACACGACACACGCATGTTTCTCTCTCTCACAGACCAAAAAATAAATAACTCTCTCTCCCTCTCTCTCATAGATAGATATATTACAATTAAAAAGATACTATTTTAAATTAAAAGAAAATGTACATTAAAAAGAAAATACTGTAGAAAAAATAATAATTAACTGTAATAGTATTACATTTTATTTCATCCTGTTTTTATAAACTAATAAATTCATAAACATTTTAAAAATAGTTCGTAACTTGACTATTTAGGTACCTACGTCAAATTACCTTAACTGTCAGTTACTGTCAAATATTTTAATTTTAAAATTTTGTATTAAATTGTTAATTCCTGTTTTAAATTATAAAAAGTAATTCTAAGAAGATGTGTTATCTAAAGCTCTGGTATTGTATAAATGGACACTTTTGTTAAAAGAAACGAACTGTTAGGTAAGTAGAGATTTTATACAGACAATAATAAATGCTTATGTATGTATAAACACTCTGTTGTGTTTACAAATTACTAATTCCTTCACTAATTAATCGAAAGGAACTTCGTTCCATCCGGGTGTCCCTTGACACCTCACACTTTTTTTTGTTATAATAATGTATACTATTTTCATCAGAACTTGTATATTGTAGATTCTAGATTGTAAGTGGGGTAATTGATCCTGGTGATCGTACTACTTAAATTTGCTCTATGCCTTTGCTTCTTCTATCTTTATTCACTCGTCTCGGCGTTTTTCAGTTAGTGCACTTCATTTATTTTTCTCTAAAATTCCTGTATTCATTCGGGCAATAAAGTGTATAAATATCTGTTTTTTTTTAACTATCAGAACTTATAATCTTTACCATAAAAATCAAATTCCTCTTCAGCAGATTCCGGTTGGTCAATCATTTACCTAACAAAACCTGACTACATTTAGGGGCGGTTTCTCCAAATGTGGTTTAACTTAAACTGAGAATTTCTTTAAACGAACGTTTAAACTGCTTTCCAATTTCTCCACAAAATTTGTCCGAAGGTTTAGTTTATACCTTCAAAAGTCTCGGTTGGTTGTCCTGTTTGTTTACATTTGCATTGTTTTTGTTCTGCTATTAGAGGTTAGTTGCATTGTGATTATAGCTTTTGATTGAATTAAACTTAGTTTTCTGGCATAATGAAGTCAGAACAAGTAGAAAAAAATGTACTTAAGAGAAACAAAAACTTTAAACAAACAGAAGATGATATGTTGTTGGATTTAGTTCACGATTTTAAGGAAATGGTCGAATGTAAGAAGACCGATCATATTTCGCAAAGAGAGAAGGATGATGTTTGAAGGAAAGTGGAAGTTATTTTTAACATTTATAAAACGTTAAAAGCCAAACACCAAAACATCTTTCAATTGGATTGCGAGTACGCACTCGAGCCTCTTGAAAAAGGCGTTCCTCTGGCAACACTACTGTATCTAGTGGTGGAATGGAGTAGTTAGTGCATTCATAACCACTATCAACTACTAATATACTGTTCCTGTATACACCATTTTCAAAATCTTTTTTTAACTCTTGATGAATTAAATACGTGACAGTCATGCGTAGATCCAGGCCATCGTGCAACAACGTTACTAAATAATAGAGAACTGTAACAAATTCCTAACATATTCCTAGAAAACAAACCTTTACGATGCAATAAGTTTCTGCAGTTTCCCTTCCCACAGACTTAATTTTAACATGAGTACAGTCTAGGTCACCGATGCAATTAGGAAATTTTGCTTTTCGGTAAAATCCATGTTTAAGCTGATTTATTTTAGCTTCAGTGGAGGGCATTTTTATGAACTGTGGAAAGAGCCTAGCCATGTTGTTGCACAGTTCCTTGACTACCTTATGCAGAAATGTGAATACTACTATAATCTCCAACATTAATTAAAAAACTGCCAGAGGCAAGGTATCGAAGAGTAGTGAAAAACTTAACCTTAGGAGTAACAGCTTGGTTCTTCGTTGTTCTTGACTGTATGTTACCTCGAATAAGTTCTAAAACCATGCTAGCGGTGTTCTTGGTCATCCTAAACCTATTAAAAAATTCCCATATTTGAAAATGATCAACCCAGTCACGGATTCTTCTAGAACCACGTCTAATAGGGGCTCGTATTTCCAATTCTTTATCTTCCACCGCATTCAAATTATCAAAGATTTCTTCCATTCATTTACTTTACACAACACGGGAAAACGAAGTAATATTCTAGGTTCTGTTACGTCTGTTTACTGTGACAGCCGACAGGAGTAGCTTAACCCACAATCTAGAGTTTAAACCAAGTGGAGAGGCAGTTTAATCGTCGCCAGCAGTTAAACTAACTTTTTCGGTTGGAGAAATCGATTTTGAAGTTAAACTTTCGGTTAAACGATCCCGGTAGTTTAAACTAGTTTGGAGAAACCGCCCCTAAAGCAAATAGTAAATATTCTGATTTAGTTTAACTGACAACAAATATTACAGTTTAACGAAGTACCTACTTCCGCATAATAATCTATTTGATATTAGTTTCCGAAACATTTCGAGTTACATATAAGTATGTACAATACATTGAGTCTAAAACTAATTAACTGTTAAGAAAAAGCTGTATTCACGTAAAATTTGTTAAACCGGTTAAGTGTTCTATTTGCTACAGAATTTGCATTTAGTACCAATGCATAATTAAAGTTCTGTTATGAAACATTATGAAACTATAAATTGACTCCTTCTCTCTCTGTTGGCTCTAAAATCTATATAAGTCACAAATTGTGAATTTCAATTTCGAAACTAGAGACGTAACTATTATAAAAGGACTTACTCGCTTGTGTCGTTTTGGTGTTTATAGTATTTATTCTTTAATATCAGACACTTTAATAATATTTGAAAATGCTCTCAGTCAAATATAATAATCACGATTGGTAAAAATTTTAATTAAAAAACTTTTTAAGGTGAATATTTTTCGTCATAATATAAGAAAATATTTAACGTAGGTAGCTGATTTATGTGGAAAGTTTGAACGTGAGGATTTATTATTAAAACTTGATTTGACAAATAATTTCTTTCTCATTAACCTCATTAATGTGGTTAAACAGAAATTCAGTAAGTTTTCTATGCGATATAAGTTAAATTAAGATATGATTAAAATGACTAACCATTAAGGCATCTGTAGCCGAATGGTTAAGGGCGCTGTCGGTTATGAATGGATATAACTGTAAATCTGTAAATAAATCAAAAAATGTTTTTTAAATGTATTTTAATATATTTTATATAAAAATCGAAAGAATGCATTTCTTTTTAGATTATTTTCTGATATTGTGCAGTCTTTTCAGTACACAATACTTTGATAATATAATGTGCCTATGCTTACAAAAGACTGTACAGTATCCATTGAGTACTGATAAGCTTATTGATCAAAGATGTAAATAATGAAGAAGAGGGTCGATTATTCAAATGAAACCCTACACCATGAGGCAGTAAACAATAAAAACGACTAGGCGGAAAGCTCGTAAACTGCAATTTCTCAACGGCTAAGACAGGAAACCATAATATAAAGTATATTGGATGTTAAAAGGATGGGAACACTGTTAATAAGTTTGTAGATATTTACTATAAAGGGTTTTGAATTTTTTAAACGTTTTTTCAAATTTATGTCCTACATAAAAAATGTGCTATCAATCGCCTGTAAAGACCGTAAATATCTAATAATTGAAATTCTCTGAAGTTAAAGCAAAGGAATGTTACTAGATATAAAAGTCATTTTTGTCTAAACATTACGACATTAAAATAAAAAAAAACTAGAGTAGCAGTCAGTGGGACTGCCGGCAGAAGTTATACTTCTATGCACGCACATGGATTCATAAATTTGTATGCGAATGATTTAGCAAACTCATTATATGATATTCGTGGTAAGCGACCCCAAAAACCTCCTAGTACCGTGTGCACACTCTTTTTGTATCGAATTTGCATAAAATTCCTGGAGACGAGGTCCGTCTTAAGCACCAGGTGTTTCGAACACCATCGCCATTATTATAATCGTATTTAACGACTCAAAAAACCGCCGAGTACCAAGTGTGCACGGATTTCGTACAGAATTTACATAAAACTCCAGGGGAAGAGGTAAATACCCTAGACACCAAGTGCCGCAGAGACTTTCGGAATCGTGATATTCGTGTTCAGCGACTCCAAAAACCCCGAGTATATAAATTGAACCCATTAAGAATACTTACCGAGTTGTAATTTTTCTATCTATTGTCTGTTCGGAATGCACTTTTCGACTATTCTTAAAAACTCTGTTTATATAGCCAACAACCTCAAAAGCATAGTGCAGGATATAATGCAACCATGTGACGGTAGTATGGACTACAATACAATACTCATTACTGAATATTATTATTAATATAATATATTAAACTTTATATGTTTAAACTGTGAAATAAACTGTGAAAGGCTTTCGCGGCCATTGTCTATTGTATCAATGGTTTTTGGGCTATTAGGCCGGCGTCGATTGTCTTGCTGACTTGACGTTTCGCCAACACGAGTGGTTGGCATCTTCAGAAGTTGCTTCCTGGTTGACAGTCTGCGACTTACTAAGCTTTGCGTGATCGCAGCTCGTATTTATACGTCGGGAAGGAAGTGGGCGGGGCCACAGTTGCTTTCGATTCCAATCGGTTCTGGTCGGTGTTGTTCGTTAAGGGTAGAGTTTTCGCACTCTTTATTATCGGGACCCATGTTTTGTTAATCTTGACTGCTTCCTCTTTTTTATTAAAGTTGTTGGGGTGCTTCTCTATCTCTATAGCTTCTCTATAGAGTCTGGAAGGGTATGCTGATGTAGTAGCGAGGACTTGGGTCTCTTCAAACTTAATCCGATGGTCCATAGTGAGGGAATGTTCCGCTACGGCGGATTTGTCTGTTTGCCCCAGACGACAATTGGCCTTGTGCTCTTTAATCCTGGTGTTGATCGAGCGTTTGGTGGTTCCTATGTACACGCTTCCACATGTGCACGGAATGCGGTAAATTCCCGAAGCCGACAGTGGATCTATTCTGTCTTTTGCCGATCTAAGACATTCTTTGATTTTTCTCGTTGGTTTGAAAATAGTCTTCACATTTTTCTTTCTTAGCAATCGACCAATTCTGTCTGTCACTCCCGGAATAAAAGGCAGAAATACTTTTGCCACTGGTTGGATTTGCTCATTTTCCTTGGGTCTACGATTTGTTGGTCCAATCGATCTTTTGATTTCCTGTTCTGCATAACCATTGGCCCTTAAAGCATCATGAATATGAGTTAGCTCTGCGTTTAGTGCCTCGGGTTCGCAAATTCTTCTTGCCCTTTCTGCTAAGGTTTTGATGACTCCATATTTCTGACATGGGTGGTGGTTGGAATCCCTATGTAAATACCGATCCGTATGTGTAGGTTTTCTGTACACTGTGTGGCTTAATAATCTTCCTTTTCGTGATAATAACACATCAAGGATCGCCAGCTTGTTGTTGTCTTCGATTTCCATCGTAAACTGTATCTTTTCATGGATGCTGTTAATGTGTGTCAGAAATTCTTGCAATTTATCCTGCCCATGGCTCCATATTACAAATGTGTCATCTACATATCTATACCAAACTTTTGGCTTGTATGGAGCACTGTCCAACGCAAGTTGTTCGAACTTTTCCATAAAGAAATTTGCTATTACCGGGCTGAGAGGGCTTCCCATTGCTACTCCTTCGATCTGTTCGTAAATCTTATTGTCCCATGAAAAATAAGTGGTGGTGAGGCAATGTTTAAACAAATTGGAGATGTCCTCTGGAAATTTATCATCTATATGTTCCATTGCATTGCTTAGGGGCACTTTTGTAAAGAGATATACTACATCAAAACTTACTAATATATCATTCTCTTCAAGAACTAAGTCTTTAATTTTTGAAATAAAATGGGTGGAATCTTTGACATACGAATCAGTAAGTCCGATGTATGGTTGCAGGAGTGATGACAGGTGTTTAGCCAAATCATATGTCGGTGAACCAATGGTGCTTACAATGGGACGCAGCGGAATGTTGGCTTTGTGTATCTTTGGCAAACCATAGAGTCTTGGTATAGCAGCTTCACTTTTACAAATTAATTTCTTTGTCTGTTCTTCTAGACTTGACTTCTTCACTAAGGTCTTTGTTGTTCTAATTACGCGTTGTGTTGGATCCTTGCGTTTATATGTTTACTTACGTGACAGAATTATAAAATAATCTGTCAAACACAATGTAATACGTCACTATGATATTCCAAAACATTAGATCAGACCGTTTTTTCTATATCTATCTCTTTTCAATGTACTGAATGTTTAAACGGTATTTAAAGGACTTATAGTTATGACTAAACATGTGGTAAATATTTCATCTTTGTTTTTACCGACCAATATACCTTATATGTGTTTCTGTCTCTCTCTTACTCACACCATTACATATGTAATGATTTTTCTCATTTAACCCCACACAAATCGAGTGCATGAATAGAAGTATAACTTCAAAAAAAAAACTAAATTCCAACATGTATTTTTGAATTTATATTGTTATTGATTTCAACTAGGGCAAAAAGACTGCACTAAATGTTGTTTTATAAATTAGCTTTTTCAGTTAGTATTTTGTGGAATTTGGTGTGATTAAAAGATGGTATTTGTTGAACGATGCTAATTTATCTATGTCAGTGTAGAGGTTTTACTGGTTGCTTTCTCCGAACCCCTAACACCACTGGCACAATACTCTAACATGTCATTCATTCATTCCAATAAAAATGTTTTGCTAAACGTCTAATTTACAATGAATCAATCTGAATAATTACACAGATTTTGGCTTCGTAAATTGTAATTAATTAATTAATGCGAATGTAGATATTGTTTGGGCTTTTTGTATTATATCTACGACTAGTATGACAAAAGAATGGATTAATATTGTGCTTAGATCCTCTTGGTTTACTGTCAGCTAAAATTTCATGAATACTTTAAAAATTAACCAATCTTTTAAACAATTTCTGTTTCCTGTTTTAATACTTCTCCTATTTTTACTATTATTTAAACAATTCCTGTTCTTTAACATTGAATTACTATCAGAATGTCATGCTAATACAGATTATTAACATTAATCTAAAACAGTAAAGACGCTAGATCCATTTATCATTAAACAAACTAAATTAGTTATCAATCCGTCTTCGTAAGTATAGATATATCAAAAGCTCAATTCGAATAAATAGACAAATTTCATTGTGTACTGTATTATTTATGAAATGCTAAAAACTTGTACAACAGTATATTTTATCCATTGCATTAAAATGCAGACAACTGGAAACTGGGTTAATGGTAGAAGCTCATCATTAGAAAACGAATCAGAAATATAAGAACATCCTCCGTAATCATGTTGGAACAACTTTTAAAATCTAATTGAAATCCTTGTTTTGAAATTCAGCACGAAAAATTGCAGTTTCTATAAAATTGGTTTTTAGAATGTGAGTAAAATATGCACTTTCGCCACACTTAACTTATGCTGCAAAACTTGTATACCTCACTCAAAATGATTTGAGAAAATTTTATTTGGAATTATTATACATAAGTTAGTTAATATTTAAATTGAAACTGTATTGTAAAGCGACAGAGAGATGAAGTGAGCGTGTTACAGAATAACAGAATTTAGAATTTAGTTCCATGGCGTCATTTAACGAAAAACAACTTGTGGTTTGTATACGCGAGAACTATCAAAACAACGAATTTTCGATTCTAGCGTATCGTAAATCTTGCGCTCACTAGATATACAACATCAAAAAAGCTAAATCGTTTAAAGAATAGGTACACAATCCAATAGTGAATAAGCCACGATTGCCTTCTTACAACATCGCAGAATCCCGAAAGCATATTTTATATTTCCCCAAGGTAACTGTTTGGTCAGCTTTATCAGCAAGAGGCATTATTGGTCCATACTTCTATGAATATTGTCACGACTGGGGGGGATCTAAGGAATGTGCCATAATGTTTTGGGATGAGGGGTAGCTTACTGAAGGCACTTCCCACCCAGGTCGTGGTTATCTACCCCTGGTTAGGTATCCTGCTGAGGGCAGAAAACTAACCAAGGGGAGGATGAGATAAACAACAGGAAACAAACAACAAATATATTAACAAGAAACAAACAATAACAATAAATGATGAAAATATTAATAACGAACTAAATACAATAATCTCAACCAATCTTACCAAATAAACTACATGGTGGCATGTCACACTTACTCACGAAAATAAGTCAAGAGTCACAACGGCCCAGACCCAAGGGTCTGTTTTAGGGACACCCCGAAGGGTGACCCTTACAGACAATCTTAGACTCCGAACTCCTCGAGTACGACCTCAACGACGCAGTTTTATAGCCAATTCTTACGCTACGTGAGAATAAGAATTAAACTATATAAGGTATAAGGTCGCCTTGAAATCTAACGTACTGACTTTGGCCTGGATAATTACAATTAAAAATAATACAAAACAATACAATGAAATCTAAAACAATTAAACAACCCTATTATCGTATGTGACAATATCAAAGAGCATACAAAGCACTACTATATTGTGATATTACAAAACGTTTCTGCTTCACACCTTTTGGATTTTGATGATTTTAATGGTTTGAACAAGATAAGACAATATCTCACACTTCCAACGACTCTTTAAATGCAATTTGTAAAATGTTTTGTCCAAGCTCACGCTTATCTTTAATGTAGGTATGTATACCTCAAAAGTAAAGCCTTTAACAGCAATCCAGCTACTCTTAAGGAATAAAAGGCTTATATTTGCCAGGAAATTCAAAACATGTCCTTAAACACTGCATTTCCACTCCATATTGTTGAAAATTTTCAAATAAATATATAATTTTTTTTAGTAAATGGTAATAACTGTTTCCTTAATAGCTTTATGCTTACATTTGCTGATTTTGTGGAATTGAACACTTAATATTTTTTACGCCTAAGGATAAATACTAATGAACTTCCTGCATTTTGTTAAAATATGCAGTTAACGTTAGCTCAGAGGTATTTTATCTCATTAAAAATAACATACTTTACAAAATTACATACTTATACATATATACATTGTAATTTTTCAACAACAAATGCCTGTTTGACTACATATATATCCAGTTTTGTAAATTCAAGATTGTATATAAGTGTATAAGTTTTGTTGTAGTAGTCGTACGAGACGGTTGTGTTTTCGCGTACGTCGGCTATTCCGGTATTACTGTTTGTTTTGTTTTGATTTGTTTGTTATATTTTAATTTGTTTGTTTTGTTTTGACTTTTCTGGTCTTGTTTTGATATTTTGACCTCTAAGCACTACCAGCATATTTGTTATTGTTGTACGTGTTTTTTATGATTAGTTCCTGTTTAACAAATTAGTACGTGTTTAATAAACGTGACTCTGGCAGAAAGTTATTGAACTGTAACCATACGGCATTGCTAATTTCTCTGTGCTGTGTTTTTTTATTGTGAAAATAGTTCCGGTTTGACGTTCAGTTCCAGTTAATTATTATCATCAACTTTCATCTTCCTTACTTTCAATTATGTCTGACTCTAACAAATGCGACTCCTGCCAAAAAGCCGTCTCAGAGAAGGATAAGTATAAACTTCGTTGCAATGGGGAGTGTCGGCGTAATTTTTGTATGTCATGCACTGGGCTTGATAAAGCAACAACCAAGGTGATCTATCAACAAAAATACCATAATATTAGGTTCTTCTGCAGTGCCTGTGACTCTCCTACACTTAAATATCTTCACGAAAGAATGTCACAGCTACAGAAAATGCAGATACCTCCAGAGAACGTCGAGGCCTTGGGATCTTGTCTAAAAAAGAATAATGACCTATCTCCTGTTATTTCGGAAATTTACGACATTTTAAATTTTCATGACTCCAAATGGAAGGTTTTATACAATAA
Source organism: Altica lythri (assembly GCA_964028335.1). Classification (NCBI taxonomy): domain Eukaryota; kingdom Metazoa; phylum Arthropoda; class Insecta; order Coleoptera; family Chrysomelidae; genus Altica; species Altica lythri. The sequence continues at coordinate 96,901,507 of OZ034800.1, read as the reverse complement.
AATGCATGAAATCCACACCCTCCAGGCTAGTAACTCTGGCAGAGACGGGGAGTCCTTATTCCAATCAATTCGGGAAATGAAACAAGATATTTTCAACCTTACCTCCATTTTTTTGAATAACCAAGAGGATTCCTTTAAGATTCAAATCCATGACACTTCCAAAGAAGAGCTAATGAAGGAAATTGCTGATCTCCGCAAAATTATTAACAAAATGGCTACTAACATAGAAAAGTTAGCTGCCAAAGATAAGCCCAATGTGAATGCTGGCCCATCAAAAAAATACACAAAGTCGATATCAACCCAGACTGACGATGATATTTCATTAAATACTTCCGTACTCCAGAAAACATCGACAAAGGAAGATTGGCAGTATATAGTTGTTTCAAAAATCCCAGCACCATACACAGCTAAGCACCTTGCACACTATATCAAGGAAAAATTAGGCACCACCGACTTTATTCGATGCTTCCCAATGTTGAAAAGCAGGGAAGGTTCAGACTCAGATTTTAAAGTTGGTGTGCAAAACAAAAATTACCTGAAGCAGCTCAAAGAAATCAATATGTGGCCGTCAGGTACAGAAATTACCGATGCTACTAATCTTCCAACGAATATTTATTCACAACCAGTTCCTCCTTCTCATTCAGTTTCTCCTAACGTACCACCGCAGTCAGCTACAAATTGTTCATCATCAAAACCAGTACCTTTGTCTACGGAGGCAAAATATATACAAATTCGTTCTGACAAGGAAGCTATTGCAGCTAGTAAATCCTGTGGGAAGGATTTGCAAAACATTAAAGTTGTGAATAAACCTGACAAACTCGATGAGAGATTGGGCATGGATCCAATGACTCCACCAATAGTGAGGCTGTCCCGAACTTCGGATATGGAAAATGGTCGCTATTTGTTGTCCAGGCTGAGAGACCCCCTGATTCTAAAACCCCTTAGGCTATTCCTTGCCTATTTGCATGACCAGCCTACAAGTGTATGTATGGAAGGGCACACTAGCACTAGCATTAAATTAATGTTAGCATCAGAGGGTCTTCCTAGCGATGTAGACTCCTTGCGGAAGTTGTATTACCGCTTCCACAATGCTTACGGTATTGGCCTAGCTGAAGTTGAAGCAGACCTCTCTTCCTTTAGGACTTATTTTTCTTCAGAGAAGCTCTGCCGGCTCCAAAAAATCAGAGAATGCCATAAGAACTATTATTCAAGTGGTTCTTCATCCAGTTCAAAAAATTTTTAATTAATAAGACGCGAACAGAGGAACAAGCACACTCTGAAACTTTAGATGATGGTAGGCTCAGTTTATTTTTTATTAATATTCGGTCCTTAAGACATAAAACAGATGAATTACTTCTACTATTAGAAGAGCTAAAATTTCCTGAAGTGGTTGCAATTACTGAACACTGGTTAAATATTGATGAGCCAGTCTTTGTTAAAAACTACACCACAGTCGCTCGATTTAATAGAAGTGATTTATCTCATGGAGGTACTATAATAATGTCAACAAATAACGACTTTTCAGCAGTGACTAAATTTGATCATTTATTATCTGAGAAACATTTTGAATTTTCCATTGTTTGTAATAATTTTTATGACATTTTCATTATTTGTATTTATAGAACACCTGATGCGGACTTGCAAATTTTTTATCAAAATTTACTGAGCTTACTTGAATCCCTTCCTTTAAATGGTAAATTAGTTGTATGTGGTGATTTTAATATTGACTACTCCAGTGTTTGTGCTGCAAAAGAATCTCTTCAGAACATTTTTGATTCTTTTGGAATAATCATGCACGTCAACGCGCCAACCAGAATAACTAAAACTAGTTCGACCACCATAGACTATGTCACTTCTTCTTTTGATCCGAAAATCGTTGACTGTACCGTTTTTAATTCGGGTTTTTCTGACCATGAAGGAATATTAACTACATTTCCCCTAAAATCCAAAAGTAAAAATGTTTCGCGCAAATTAGGCCGTATTTTCGGAGATAAAAATTTCCAAAATTTCAATGAGTTGTGTCTAACATCTGACTGGAATTTTCTATCTGATGACGTCGACTCCGAATTCTCTAGATTTGTAAAGATAGTGTCTGATCTTGCATTCAAATCCTTTCCTCTCAGGCCTATTAAAGTGAAGCAACACAAACCCTGGTCTACTAGAGGCTTACGATTATCTTCTAAGAACATGCGCTGTTTATCATATTTAAAAAAATTCTCAGATGGCGTCTCCTTCCAAAATTATGAAAAACTGTACAGGAAAACTTATATTAAAACTATCAAAGCTGCCAAGGATATGTATTACAACAGAAGATTGGGAAATGCGGGTAACATTGCTAAAGAAACTTGGTCTATTGTAAATGAATTAAGGGACCGGGCCTCTTCATCTAACAAAATTCCTACTTCTCCAGAGAACTTAAACAACTTCTTTGTTAATGTAGCAAAGAACTTAGTGAGCTCCATAACTCCTTCCCACGATCCTTTTTCTTATCTCAGAAACGAAAATTTACACAGTTTCTTCATGTCACCTGTATCATTGGCCGAGCTTCGTAACACAATTAATGAGATTAAAAACAAATCATCTGCTGGAACGGATGGGCTTACTCTGAAAATGTTTTCAAATCTACCGGTAAACACCCTAAGCCATCTGACTAACTTGATTAACAAGTCACTTCAACTTGGAGTCTTTCCAAGCTGCCTTAAGACTGCGATAATTATTCCTTTGCACAAAGGAGGTGATAAAGATCAAGCTTCGAACTATCGCCCAATAGCACTTCTCCCCACGTTGTCGAAGATTATTGAAAGATTGGTTAAAAAAAGATTGCTATCTTTTCTTTGCAAGTATAAAATACTAACTCCCCAACAGTTTGGTTTCTTGAGCAATAAATCTACCAATGATGCTATGTTCTCGCTCTTTGACAATGTTTACTCCAGTCTTAACAATCAGAACTCTACAGCAACAATCTTCTGCGACTTCTCTAAGGCCTTTGATTGTGTAAACCACAACATCTTAATTCACAAATTACAACACTATGGGATTAGAGGAATACCACTCGAGTGGTTTAAATCTTATCTTACCTACAGAAGTCAGATGGTAAGGGTTGATGATAGAACATCCTCCTGTAAGCCAATTGACTGTGGGGTGCCTCAAGGTTCAGTTCTAGGTCCTATCTTATTTCTGCTTTTTATTAATGATATTGCCTACCTAAATATTAGTGGTAAACTCTGCCTCTTTGCTGATGATACTAGTTTTACCTGGAGCAACCCGGATAGTACATCCCTTTATAGTATCGTATCTCGTGACTTAGTCACTATTAAATCGTGGTGCGATTCTAACCTTCTGTGCCTCAATCTCTCTAAAACTAAAATCTTATCATATAAAGGTACATTACAAACTTTTGAACTTAATAACAATAGTGTGGAAATCGTTGATTCTGTAAAGTTCCTGGGTCTCATTGTTGACAACTCATTAAAATGGGATTTGCACATCAATGCATTGTCGAAAAAATTAAGTTCTGCGTGTTTTGCGCTAAGATCAGTTTCCAAGGAATTAAACTTGTCAACAGCTCGAACAGTCTATTACGCCCTTTTTGAGTCGCATCTCCGTTACGCCATTCCATTCTGGGGTACGTGTTGTGCGACTCAATTTGACCGTATTTTCAAACTTCAAAAGAGAGCTATCCGTTACATGTTAAGATTAAACAATAGAACTCATTGTGGGGAATACTTTAAAAAATATCAAATTTTAACTCTTCCTTCTTTATTCATTTTTGAATCCGTTTGCTTAATCCGCAAGCACTCGTCAGCGAATCCTGAAACGCCTTCCCACAACTATCCACTTAGAAACAGGGAGCTTGATCTTTGTTTACCAATCCCACGATCAGAGTTAATCAAAAACTCTATATTGTATAATGCAAAAAAGATGCATAATCGTCTGCCTTTCAATATCAAATCTATTTCACTCTTTCCCGCATTCCGTAGAGCTTTGAAGGCACACTTATTGGAGAGATCTTTGTACACAGTAAATGAATTTTTCATATTATGATTTTATACTTCTAAATACATACTAATTTACTACTTCAAGGAACTTTTTCTTTTTTCCTTTTCTTCTTCTTTCTCTTTTTTTTTGATGACTTTCAATTTCTTTAATTGTATTAATATTTTTTTTTTGTATTTTGTTTATGTGATATGTTAGATTTTAAGGTTCTTGTACTTTTTTTGTATGTTTTTTAGCTTTGTCGACAAATTGTAAATTTCTGACAATAAAGCATTATTATTATTATTATTATTATTACTTTAAAAGTTGTTCTATTAGGTACAACAAAGTTTCTTATGTTTACTTTGTTAGAGGGCTGAAAAGACTTAAACAAAGTTTACCTCAATAAAATAAATTAATCGTTTTTCTTGTCCAACACTCGTACATAAATATACTTGAGTAATTAGTGAATAAACTAAAAGTTTTAATGAATCATAGGAACAAGAGGTTCCTGTAAACAATTAAAATGAGTTTTGAAGATATTATTAAACGATTTTTAGTAATAAATATAGTTTAAAAAAACTAAAAAACACGCTTTTATAAAGCATGTTTCTGAAAAACATCGAACTAAAAAGTTAAAAATAATTTTCAAAATAAAATTAAAACAAAAATAAATGAAAAATACTAGTATTATTGTGAAAAAAGCGTGGGCGCTTGACATTCGAAAAATATGGTATGCAGCACCCACGCTTTTTTCACAATAATACTAGTATTTTTCATTTATTTTTGTTTTAATTTTATTTTGAAAATTATTTTTAACTTTTTAGTTCGATGTTTTTCAGAAACATGCTTTATAAAAGCGTGTTTTTAGTTTTTTTAAACTATATTTATTTTTTACTTTTTAGTCCAATTTATTTTATTTCAATAGATTCGTTAATTTGCTGTGACAATTACAAGACCCTCACTCAATCATTATTCGTTTATTTAGTTGGAAATGCTTTGAAAGCGTGTTTTTTTGATTTCTCAAATTATATTTATTGTATTCATATTGTTGATGATTAAACATATTGTTTCAATCACTTGGAAAAAAAAATATTATTGTGAAATCTAAAGAATTGTTAGATTAATTCTAAGACAATTTCATTCATATTGTTTATAATTAAACGTATTGTTTTCAGAACTTGGAAAAAAAAATTACTATTGTGAAATCTAAAGAATTGTTAGATTAATTCTAAGACAATTTCATTCATATCGTTTATAATTAAACGTATTAAAGGTGACTAAAAAAAAATAACGATACGGGACTCATCCAAGGCAGCAGCCGCGGAGTGGAGAGTTACAAACAAACAAACATACATACATACATACATACATACAGGTGAAGTTAATAAAAGCGTGTTAAAAAAATAATAATCACATTTTTACCAAATTAATTAGAACAAAAAAAAAATGGAGTTGCCAGGCATCGATCCCGGTACCTCTCGCATGCTAAGCGAGCGCTTTACGATCTGAGCTACACACCCAGTTAATAAAATTTGACGATAAGCGGTACATAGATTAAAGATTAAAAATATTGTTTTTTTTATGTTATTGTATTATTAAATATCTTTTGTAATAATTTCTTGCAACATTTAAAATCATTTTGATAAGAAGCAAACAAGATGAGTACACAGCTGCCTTGAGTCTCTGGCTTCTTGTGCTGTGTCGAGTGTCCGAGCGAAATATTAGCCCAAACTGCAGACATGCGCAAAGGAGTGGAGAGTTACAAACATACATACATACAGGTGAAGTTAATAAAAGCGTGTTAATTAAAAAGCGTGTTAAAAACAGTCAATTATCTTTCACCGTGTATATTTCCAACTTAGTATGTATGTTTATAAACAATTTTTTACATACTTTCCATATGAAATTGAAGTACAAAATTGCCTCTTTAAAAGTAATCTGTTATATAATGAATTAATCTGATTATAGTTTATTTATTTTAAAGCTTTAGATTTATTTTTCTGTTAGACTTAGTAATTTCATATTAATATAAAATGTAGCATATTTGTTTTAAACATATTGCCATTTTTAAATTTCAACTTCATTAAAATTCTTTAATAAACTCTTTTCTGTTTTATAGCAAATACTTGTACAAACATTCTGTGTTCACGAGAGCAATGGCAGTTTTCAATGGCAAAGTCTGAGCAATTTTTCAGTCTTTCGAGAATAAGCCTAGCGTGAGAGACGCACTAGTTGGAATAAAAAATTTAATAGAAAATCCTTCAACGTAATATCATTTATGTGCCTGTTATTTTCAGTTTTCAACACGAACTCGGAAGAATTCGATAAAAGCTGACATAGGAGTACCATTATTGGTATTTTACGGATTGGCGTTGCGTTTATGTACCTAGTAAATACTAATATTTAACAGTCGGATTTCTGTTTGACTAACGCTATGACAATTTAATAGTGATACAAAGTCACACGATAAAAGTTGTGATTTTTCATTTTTTTATGAAAGCTCTCATAGATGAATTGTACGGTTATTAAATCGTAAATTGAAATCTGTTTTGAGTTGGTCTGTGTTATTAAAACCGTTAAAGTTTTAATATATCTGCTATAATACATTCAAATTTATTACTACACAGATATCTAACAGAAGTATATTAAACATTCATGTATGTATCATCAACAAAATAAACCATTAAATTAAATTATAATAAAAAATAATTACAGTATATTTTGTATTTCTCTAGTATTTTATCAGTTTTTTTTTTATTGGAAGGATGAAAGGAATAATTGGATTAGAGGAGTATGATGTTGGGTTTAAGGATCCTGATGTAGGACTTGACTCTACAGGGAGTGAATGGTGGAGTTTGAAACACTATTTTCTGCTCGAAATAAAATATAATCAAGTTTTTGCTCGTCCCACATGTGCTAATCTAATCTAATCTAATCTAAACAACCTGGCATGGTCTCTCCTGTGGAGCCCCATGTTTGAGCACTGCTTCCTATGGGAATATTGTGACCAGGTTCGGCACCAAGAGTCCTTACATGCACCCGATGCGTGCAGGACTCTAGTTTGTTCAGCTGAAAATCAACGTCACGCTGATCTTCAGGTAGGCTAGAATCCAGGTATCCGAAATTCCTTGAGTTACTGTTGCCACAGAGCAGTTCCCTTGATAAGAGACTTGACTCCTGTGACTAGCTCCTCAAGGTGGTGATAGGATTCAGGATTCGTGTCACCGAAGATGAGGAACCGTTTATGGTCCAAGGCCTCACATTCGAATAGAATGTTAGTTGCCGTCTCATCGTCCATGGCGCACAGTCGGCACGAGGTGGGTTCCTGTGTCAGAATCCCCATCCTCCGAAGGTGTAGTCTGAATGGTCCATGCCCAGTGAGCAGGCCCACTAGTACTCTTATCTGACTCCTACCAATATTCAGTATGTCAAACGTAAGTTTTTTGGAGTAGCCTTTGAGCATCAGCTTCGAGTGCCTCAGCCCTGCAGTGTTACTCCAGTGCTTGGTTGACTCTTCCCAGACCCAGTCCCTGACTTTGGTCCTTACCCAGGCTCTAGGCAGTCCCAATACCGGTTCTGGACCAGTGAATCGTGTGTCCGCTCCCTTCTTGGCCAGAAGGTCCGCGGTTTCATTACCTTCAAAACCTTTATGCCCTGGTATCCACTCCAAGAAAACACTGTTTTGTCTAGCCAGTTCATTGAGGTTTTGTATGCACTCCCAGATCAGCTTGGAACTAACCCGGAATTGTTTTAAGGCCAGCAGTGCAGCCTGGCTGTCTGAGAAGAAAATTATCCTCTCCCCTCTCCAGCCACGGCCTCGGGCGTGGTCGGCAGCCTTTAGTAAGGCGTATACCTCGGCCTGGTACACGGTTGACTCCGTTCCCAAGCTAAAGTACTGCCTAAGGTTGCGTGGACCACAGATCCCTGCACCGGTTCCTTCTGAAGTGCGAGATCCGTCAGTAAAGTACTTGATCCCTGCATCTTCGAAAATTCTTTGAGCGCCGCCCCCAGTCCACTCGGCTCTGTCTCTCAGTCGGACTTGGTATCGACTCTCAAAGTTGTAACAAGGGATCATCTGGTCAGTTGGCAAGCCTGTCAATAGGAGCTGACAATCTCCAATGAACAGTGTGCGATGATGATGCAATCCATCACCATCACACCCGTTAACTTTCAGCCTGTGAGCTCCCGACATCGCCTCCCCTTTGATGAAAACATTGAGAGGTGGCAAGCCCAGGATAACTCCCAGTGCCGCTGTAGGGGCTATCCTCATGGCCCCAGAGATCTGCAGGCAAGCAAGCCTCTGAAGCGAGTCCAGCTTCCTCTGAACAGTTGATTGCTCAACCTTTTCCCACCATACGCATGATCCGTAGGAGACCATGGGTCTGACAACCGTCAGGTAAATCCATCGGACGACCTTGGGTGAGAGTCCCCACGTCTTCCCCACAGATCGCCTAAGCATGTTTAAAACACGCTTAGACTTGTCTATAGTGTGTTCTAAATGCCGATTCCAGGTAAGTCTCTTGTCCAGATGGACGCCTAGGAACTTTACCTCCTCGGCAATTGTTATTTTTTCACCGAAGATTCTGGGTGGCGTTAAGCCCGCCAGCTTATACCTACGTGTGAAAGGTACGACTACCGTTTTGGCAGGGTTGACTGTGAGATGTCGACTCCTGCACCAGCGTTCTACCCTTGACAGAGCTCCGTTGAGCAGTTCCGTCATAGTGGTCACACAAAAGCCTCGGACTAAGATGACTAAATCGTCAGCATAGGCCTGGGCATGTATTCCCGACTCATTGAGCTCCCGGAGTAGAGGGTCAGACGCCAGGTTCCACAACCGAGGGGAGATGACTCCCCCCTGTGGGCAGCCCCTAGTGGCCAACACCTCCCTCGAGACGCCAAACAGGTCGGCAGTGATAAGTCGTCCTCTCAGAAAGGTCTCTATCCACCCAGTGGTGGCAGAGTCTAGCCCTCCGAGGGAACCGACTATGGCATCGATAGAAGTGTTATCAAAGGCACCCTGGATATCTAGAAAGACGGCCAGAGCCACTTCTTTTCGGTCCAGCGCTGATTCTATCTTGTCAACCAAGACGCGCAGCGCGGTTTCTGTGGATTTCCCTGGCTGATAGGCGTAGTGGTGCCGATGAAGTGGGGACCTGACAAGCAGTTCCTCGTTCACACGGCGATCCACCAGCCTTTCCAGGGTCTTCACAATGAAGGAAAAGAGACTAATGGGTCGATACGCCTTAGGTTGGTCGAAGTTTTTTCGACCAGCCTTAGGTATAAAGACGACCCGCACCTTCCTCCAAGTGTGCGGAATATACCTGTAAGCCAGACTTGATCTAAACAGTCTGCACAGTGTTGGTATCAGAAGATCCAACCCATTCTGCAGAAAAGCTGCATAGACTCCGTCTGGACCAGGTGATTTAAAAGAGGAGAAGCTGCCTACGGCCCACCGTATTCTGTCCGCCGTGACGACAACCTTGGCCACCTCCCAGTCCCCTCTGTCCGGTCTTCTGACATGAAGTTCCGGAGTTGGGTCGGGAGGCGAGCCATCGGCCACGTCTAAGCAGCCAGGAAAGTGAGTTTTCAGCAACAATTCGATTGTTTCCTCTCCTGTTTTGGTATACGTCCCATCCGGCTTAAGCAAGTTGCCCACCTTCATAGTTACGTCTTTGGAAAGGGCTACTAAAGTAAGATGCTTGCAGAACATGACTTATGATTTTTATGTTTCACGAATAAATCTTGGTTTTTCAGGTACTCTTATTATTTTAATCCATTACAGACAATGTTAATGAATGTGTATAAAAATAAAATTAATAAAAAATGATTAAAGATATGCTACACATTAATGATTTTGTATTAAAATTTCTAATATTACAAGAAAGAAAATACTTTTATTTTTAGAAACAGTTATCACAGTTTTCATTAAAATCTTTTAAAAGCCATCTCGATGATACGTATAATTTTCGTTCATCTGCCAGCGAGATTAATTATTCTAAACAGGGAATGTAAAGATTAAAGGCAATAGCTTAAATTTCTCTAGAGGCAGATGCTTCCGTGTACCCAGTAGGAGTACAATTGAAGTCATATCCTCATTGTTATAGTTAACCTGTGCACACAATGTTTTGCCGAGAGGGCGTAAAATCACAGGGTCTGTGGCACTGGCATTACTTGAGCAATTTACAAAATTAGGTCTATTACACACTGACAATTAACTACCTACCTTGCCTTTCAATACTGATTATGGTTACTTTAATAATACAAACCTTATTTTAGTAATTTGAATGGATTGTTATTGAAGAGACTAAGAATGATGTTAAATTTATCGTATTAAGTATTACACTATACACATTACATATAAATGTATGACAATCTATTTAAATGCCAAAATAGCATCTGTGGACGAATGATTATAGGCGTTACCGGCTATAGGTTAAAATCGCCGTTTTTAGTTCTTACAGATATTATTTTGATTTGTTTCTAATTAATAACTTCAAACATTTACTATTAACAGTTTTTATCACAAAAAAGGAATTGGTGCTAATATTTAGAAAAAGCATCCATATACTAACAATAAATGTTATCTAGTAGCTACTAAAAAGCCTTATTCCACATACAAATATCTACTCTATATAATCTTATTCATAATTAAATGGATATTATATTTAGTAGATGATCTTATGAGGTTAAAACTGCAAAGAAAGACAAAAAACACTAATTTAAACGCAATTTTATCAACTAGAATAAATTTTATCCTAGTCAATTCTTATTCGTAGCATTTTTCCCATTATTCGTTGATTCCTGATTGAGATCCCGGAATTAGAACCCTACAATTTCATTATCACTGTTTTTTCTATCCAATAATCCTCTTTCTTCGTTTCTACAGAACTTCAAATCAATATCGTTAAATTAATTTTATTAATTGGTCCTATTATTGTCTTTCCTAGCTATCTTAAGAGCATTTTAGTCTACAATAACTTTTGGCACTCTCAAACTTTCTAATTTAACTAATGTACCCAAGTAGATAAGTTCATCCTTGTTTATATGGATAGATAATCCATGTAAGTCTTTTTAAAATAAATGTTTTTCATCAAGTAAAATTCGAGAAAGGCGATTCGCTTAACCTAATTTAGAGAAAACTATCGGGTGTATTGAAAGTAATTTCAAAATAGATAAAATAAACATTAAATAAAATCTTTCTTTAAACAAGCAATTTAATTATTACATTTCATTTTCTCTTATTCCGTTAATTATCGTGGTTAAAGTTGAATCCAGTAAAATTTTATTAGGTGAATATTGTTATCTTCAGTAAATGCAATGGAATTTAATTACAATTGCTAGCAAAATTATGTAAATGTTTTCTTAATAAAATATACAAATTTTGTTTTATAACATTATTTTCTGGACGTTGAACAAATTGTTTTTTTTAAAGATTACCATTTCGATAATATTTAAAATATAATCTCCTGAATATCTGGTGACCAGTATACTTAATGTTTACCTCGTCTCCTGGAACTTTTGGTAATATTATACAGTAAAAACTCAATGCTTAGGGATTTTGGGCTTTTTGAAAACGAATATGACATTGGAAATATTCTCTGAATTATCTGGTTTCTAGGATACCTACTGTTTAGGTCGTCTTATGGAGGTTTTGAAATACAATTAGTCAAAACTCCATACTCGGGGATTTTTGGACTCGTAAAACCAAATATGACAATGAATGTGATTTCCGGAGTACCAGGTGCCCAGTATACTTACTGTTTATGTCGTCTCCTGGAGTTTTCAGTAATATCGTTATACTATTTGTCAAAACTTCTGGAAACCAGGTAAATAGTAGGTAACCTAGGCATCAAGTACTCCGAAGATGACATGCGTTGTTAAATTAGTTTTTAACGAGCTCAAATAACCCCGAGTGTTTAACTTTGACTTATTGTATTACGAGAGTACCAAAAACTTCTGGAGAAGAGGTGTACAGTAGGTGTCCTGGGCATCAAGTATTCCGGAGATCACTTTTAAAGTGATATTCGTTTTCCTCTAGCCCAAAAACCACCCATTAACAAAATTGAATTGATTTCCAATTTTGGTAGGTGGTAGATAAAACTTTCTATCGCCCGAGGAGGTACCACCCTGCAACTCGTTAAGAAGGGGTAAAATGTTCTAAACATGTTTTCCCATTTGAGTTGTAAGTGGGTTCTTTCCCTTCCCTTCTCACCAATCCCCTTCTTTCTCTAAATAAACGTTCTCGGTACATTTGTATTTAGGTTTATACCTACGAGGACATCCTTTATAAAAAAAAGTAGTGTGGCAGTCAGTGGGACTCCCGGCAGAAGTTATACTTCTATGCACGCGCATAGATTCATAAATTTGTATGCGAATGATTTAGCAAACTCATTATATGATATTCGTGGTAAGCGACCCCAAAAACCTAAAAGTACCGTGTGCACACTTTTTTTGTATGGAATTTGCATAAAATTACTGGAGACGAGGTCCGTCTTAAGCACTAGGTGTTTCAAACTCCATCGCCATTATTATAATCGTATTTAGCGACTCAAAAACCACCAAGTAGCAAGTGTGCACTGATTTCGTACAGAATTTACATAAAACCCCAGGAGAATAGATAAATACCCTAGACACCAAGTGCCGCGGAGACTTTCAGAATCGTGATATTCGTGTTCAGCGACTCCAAAAACCCCGAGTATATAAATTCAACCCATTTTCAGCAATACTTACCGAGTTGAAAGTTTTCTCTCTATTGTCTGATCGGAATGTACTTTTCGAATGCAGAAATGCAATTTCCATTTTTACATTATAAAATATAGCGACAAATTTCCTGATACTTTAACGAATCCAATGCAAAAAAACGCATTCCGATCCATCTTATTCGTAAAAACTCTGTTTATGTAGCCAACAACCTCAAAAGCATAGTGCAGGATATACTGTAACCGTGACGGTAATTTAGACTAGAATACAATACTCATTACTGAATATTATTATTAATATAAAATACTAAACTTAATATGTTAACTAACGTGACAGAATTATAAAATAATCTGTCAAATAATCATGTGGTCCGTCACTATGATATTCATACATTAGTTCAGACTGTTTTTTGTATATCTATCCCTTTTCAATGTACTGAATGTTGAAACGGTATTCAAAGGACTTATAGTTATGACTAATAACATGTGATACATATTTTATCTTTGTTTTTACCGACCAATATGCCTTATAAGTGTGTCTGTCTCTCTCTTACTCACACCATTACATATGTAATGATTTTTCCCATTTAACTGTACACAAATCTTTTCCACCGAGTGCATGAATAGAAGTATAACTTCAAAAATAAAGAATTCTGCTTCAAATGCTCTTTTAGAATACATTCTTTTAAAGCACAAATGCATTTGTTTAATATTACAAGATCGCATAAGGGCACAAATTTTTTTGACACTTCACAAATCGAATTCTACAAGAATCATTAAAATCAGTTTTGTTGTTTAAATTTCAGAGATTCAGTGCGTCATTGCCTCGACTACTACAAAAGTGAGCATCACAAATTTACTGGTGGCAAGGGTACAGTGATTAATAGTAATCTCAAATAAAAACACTTATCATCAATGGTTAAGGTTGTTAATGATGATTAAATTGACGAATTGGCAAGATTCAACATTGATGTGTGCCTTGAAAGTCTTTGAAAGAATTAGTGAAAAGAGAACATTCCAACGATTAATAATTTCGACATTTTGTCGTTTTACTTTCAAAATTGTTAAGCTTCTTTTATCAGTAGTCGATTGACGACGATATATTGCATAAGCTATATTTTAAGTAGTCATTTTTGCTACTTATTTCCGTGAATACCGTTCTAAAGTTTACCAACCACCATTTAGATTGAGTTTCACAGGGGCCATGAATTATGTTTTTAATAATAATCTTATGCAAAATAGGATTTACTTCAACTTTATTCTGGTTTTATTTTTTCATTTAACTAAATCCACATAGGTATGTGTATGAGGAAACCCACGTTTTTTCCACTCCAAATAATACAAACGCGAGATAGGTACTCTGTGTTTTACAATGAAATGTATAAAAGATTTTAACTTTTATTGACACAAAATTGGTTTTTGAGAAAAGCGATAATTTAATAACAACCAACTATCGCAATGATGACAAGTAGGTACGTTGTTATAAATTATCGTATTAACTTTAACGCCGCGTTTATTCTTCTAATTGACGTCAAATGTTTGATAGTTGTGAGCAGAGTGTTTGTGTATAGAAAAAGTTTTTTTTCATAATTTTAGATTTTTTTAAGAGCTTTTTTGTGCTTTATGAAAATAAAAAGTGTGAGGTGTCAAGGGACACCCGGATGGAACGAAGTTCCTTTCGATTAATTAGTGAAGGAATTAGTAATTTGTAAACACAACATTTATTATTGTCTGTATAAAATCTCTACTTACCTAACAGTTCGTTTCTTTTAACAAAAGAGTCCATTTATACAATACCAGAGCTTTAGATAAAACATCTTTTTAGAATTACTTTTTATAATTTAAAACAGGAATTAACAATTCAATACAAAATTTTAAAATTAAAATATTTGACAGTAACTGACAGTTAAGGTAATTTGACGTAGATACCTAAATAGTCAAGTTACGAACTATTTTTAAAATGTTTATGAATTTATTAATTTAAAAAAGCAGGATGAAAAAAAAGTGTGAGGTGTCAAGGGACACCCGGATGGAACGAAGTTCCTTTCGATTAATTAGTGAAGAATTAGTAATTTGTAAACACAAGAGTGTTTATACATACATAAGCATTTATTATTGTCTGTATAAAATCTCTACTTACCTAACAGTTCGTTTCTTTTAACAAAAGAGTCCATTTATACAATACCAGAGCTTTAGATAAAACATCTTTTTAGAATTACTTTTTATAGTTTAAAACAGGAATTAACAATTCAATCCAAATTTTAAAATTAAAATATTTGACAGTAACTGACAGTTAAGGTAATTTGACGTAGGTACCTAAATAGTCAAGTTACGAACTATTTTTAAAATGTTTATGAATTTATTAATTTATAAAAACAGGATAAAATAAAATGTAATACTATTATAGTTAATTATTATTTTTTGTACAGTATTTTCTTTTAATTTAAAATAGTGTCTTTTTAATTGTAATATATCTATCTATGAGAGAGAGGGAGAGAGAGTTATTTATTTTTTGGTCTGTGAGAGAGAGAAACATGCGTGTGTCGTGTCATAGTGTCGTGACAACTTTTGGTATGAATTTTTTTTGGCTAGCTCCTAGCGTCAGTCGTAACTGTTCGTAACGCGCGAAAGGGAACTTCGTTCCAATAAAAAAAATTGTCCATTTGGTCGCGCGTAGCTACACATTTTATAATTCTTTTTTGTTAATTGTTATTTTAACATACTTATTAAATTCACAAACAAGCTACATGTTAAGTATTAATAATCTAAACAAAATAAAATATTACAAGGACTATCGATTACTTAACTTTATGTACGCTCAGAATATAATATCTATTAATTTGTGTATTGGAATTTAGAGCATCCTTTAAAAACTCGTTTTATTATAGCCAAAGAATTTATCTTGACCTATAAGTTGTACTGATATTTATGTATAGTCTTAATTAAAATTCTACATCAATTTTAGTTCTTATTTTTGATATTTTATGCAACAAGCAGTGGCGTTTTAATACAAATATTGTGGAAATAAACGTATATCTGGAATGTAACCGTGAGAAACAAACAGTTATGTATATTTTAGTTAAAATTTGTGTTCAGTACATTATTATACGTTTGAAGATTTTTTTTTTTTAATACTGTGTAGAATCACGCAGCAAATAATTCGTTATACATGTAAATCAGCTTTTCTTTTGTGTTAATTATACTAGTCAACAGTGAGAATGTAAAAAGAACAAATTGAGTTGTTCTTTGCTGAATTGACCACGCTAATTACGAAAATAACAATGAAAATCAGAGACTAGTTCTACTTTCTGAGATATGGGAGGATTGAGTTTCAGTTAATGATAGTTAGTGATTTCCACACTTAAATAAAGTACATCTAACGATCCAGATTTCTGAATTAACGAGAAGTCAACACAACAACATAAAAACACACAATGTGAGTTCAATTATCTGGTTAGAAATCTACAATTATCTAAATGTAAAGCTGAACTACTAACGTCTCGACTAGAGCAGTGGAATTGTCTTGACCAGTCGGTTAAAATGACTTCATTCTGTAACCGCAATACTTCATTTCTTAAGTCTTTTTATAGTGAAAATAATCTGGCATTTAGTAGTAGATAACATTGACGATCTCATTGCAGCTTTAAAAATTGACTACCAAAGTGATAAAATGATTCTCTTTAACGATATATAAAGTTAAGTCTAAAAGCTGTCCTTTACAAAATACGAATTGGTTATGAAACTTCCATAAACAAATAAAAATAAACTGTTATGCATTGTAAACTATGACAAATTTAAGTGGCAAATATTCGTTTATCTAAAAGTCGTTCCATATTCAAAATTTTGTTGCTTTTTTTCTTCCTTGGTAATTATAAGACAAAAAACTAAAAATCTTGTTAAAAATCTTCTGCAGTGCTACGAGAGACTGCGTTGTAACAGTTTTTGCATTTACACTTAAACTTCTTTCTCGAAAACTGAGGTGCTCTTAGCGCCGAACATGGCGAACGCTTCCACCAGGAAATTTTGTATATGAAACTAAGATTCCAAGAAAACTGGAATAAATTAGTGCTATAGGATTACTGCTAGACGCTTCTCAGCGAATGATCAGAATACAAAAGCAGGCAAAACGTTTGCGCTATCAGTGACCTTTTACCGAGGAGGAACTACAAGTTAAGCATGCATAGACTTTACATGTCTTTAAATTTCAATTCTAGAAACCTTAAATAGCTATAAAACAAGAGCTAAACTTAAATTTTTATTATTATTTCCGTGTTCAACTCACTTGAAAAGATTAACCCTTTTTATAAATGTTACAAAAAAAAGTAAAAGTTTTTTTTCTAGTGCTGTCAAAAAATATAAATTATAATAAAATCTGAAAATATAGTCTTAATAAAGTTTTAGTATCGTTTTATAACAGGTAACAGAAAATAGTGCCTACTAATAATTATATTATTACAACGAAATTGACGGGTAATATTAATTGAAGTTCATAACTTGATGGTTTTGTAAATTATCCTTCACACGAAGACTAAATTGCTACAAGTATGTATGTCTATTTGTATATTAAAGTTTGCAAGTTCCTTTCCTTTGATATGGAGATAATATTACAATATCAGTTTCTATATTCACCTCTCTGTGATATTTGTGTCCCTTTATATTATATTCATAAGACCACATTGCTAGATTGCACCAAACAGCTTTAACCAAATACCTTGCTACTGGAAAGCGAATAATTTTAGTTACAAGAAAGAGCATTAGTAAGGTCTTGATTAAAGATAATTGCTTCATCTACAATAAGAACAGAAATGTTCATCAAACAATAAAGTTTTAGCTTAATTTTTAAATAGTTATATTAAAAAATATGTTTTTTACATTACTAAAATTAAATATTATTTAAAAAAAATAATCACGAATGTTGCATCGATTCGTAATAAAGGTGATGGCTATCGGCGAACGGTAAAAGGTCTTGATTCTTAGAGATATGGTCCAATCGGGTCCACGTCTTTGTAGAGTTCGCTGGCTGTTACTGGTATGACTTTGGTGATGGTCAGGATTGATGATGTTAGTAGTCTTCTTAAGAGTTAGTAAAACAGACACTATACACTTAGCAGGTTTCCTTAATATTCGTGGAAGTGGAAGAGTCCTTGTGAAGAATTGACTGCCAATTGTGCTCTTTGACTTTCGTGTCATGGGAGCTTGTGATTCAAGACTGTCCTGTAATACACGGGCATATGAGCGCAGTATTTCAGTGACAATTTCTATACCTGATGGGTGTTAACCACCTGGATGTCCGTGGAAGTGGTATCAAAGATCTCGATAGAAGGATCCTTTTGAAGAATTGGCTGACAATTGTGCTCTGTGATTTTCGTATCATGGTAGCTTGTGATTCAAGACTCTCTTGGTATACCCTGGGCGTATGAGTACCTACTGTAGACAGATGGCTTAATATCTACCGAGGATAAAAGACACTAGTTTTAACGGACGTAGACAGATCAGTTAGAACGTTTATATCTGCTGTTTGTTAACTAACTTGTAGGTATTCCCGGTCTTTAAAAACTGATACATTCATTTTACATTGTTATATTCTTAAAGTTAATAAAATAAGATTAATCATACACACAGGTACATTATACGGAGAATTGTTAATAGAAAGCACTTGTTTTTAACATTGAAATTAAGATGTATGATTTTTGTGAAGTGAAATTTTTTGTCTACCATTTCAGTTCCTAATACGACTAGCTCGACAGGTTGTTAATTTGCCAAAAGAGTCTTATTTTCTGCTCATATAGAATAATCTTTACTACTTATGCCAAAATATTTTACAATTATTCTTATAATGAGATCAGAAATAATTAAAATAAATAATTAAAATGGAAGCAAAATTGAACTGAAGTTAATTCTTTTCAGTGCAATTGATTCTCCAGAATTTCCATTAGTTTTATCTAAATTCAGTCCGCAGGCACAAGCTTTATTCTCGGATCAAATAAAATTGGATATCGAAAATTCATAATTTTTTCATGTCCTCTGTCAAATTATTAATCCATTGTAAAGAACTGCAAAAGGTTTTGACAACTTAGTAATTGTGCGATCGTCTGATTTCATGTAATTTATTTATAATGAGCATTTTGCTGTTTTTATATTCTATCAATTGATAAAAAAACTGATAATTGGTGTTCATTGTTTCATACACGCATCGAGAAATTCTTAGGATATTTCTACAAAAAGACCCTAGACTTTTCCAATATGTGTATACTTTTCTGAAATAATTTTACTATAACTATCAGGTTTCAACTAGTACCACAAATAAATGTATATCTTAATTTCGCAATAAATATATACGTACATAAAGGTTAATTAAAGATCAATGTTAAGAAATGTCGAACTTTAAATAATGTGTGAAGGTTCGGTAAATCTGGAATATATACGCTCTACATAATAGAGAATCTTATATAGTATTAGATTCCCTTATAAACTTTGTTGAATACAGTCAAAATAATTCACGCAATATGAATACGAATATGGTTGGTTTATTAAAATGAACGCGTCCTGAATTGCAGTGCCAGTAAATTTGCAGGAATATCCGAAATTACGGTTACTTTATAGCTTAAAGCTTTGCACTTCGCCGCAAATTTCATTTTCCTTCCATTGAAACAATAGTCCAGTGTCAACTGAATTTAACTTGTGTTCTAGCAACCTTTTAAATATTTCTGTAAGAAGATGAAAATAGAATCAATTTTCCCTTTCTTATAAATGTATAAACCGGATTGCAAGTAACTGAAACAACTCAAGTAAGGTAAACATTTTTATTTGTGTTTTGTTATAGGATATAAAGCATTTTTTAATTATGCTTAACTACAGCACGATATATTTAATTTTGGTTTATTTAAAACTTAATTTTCTTAAAATAATAATAAATACGTACGTACTTAGCTAATAAACGATCCTTAATGGATATTTTTTAATGTGCATCAGTTTTATTATTTCCTTTTATTGTTGTCGTTAAGTGTATATTAGTGATTATTTCCGTTATATAGTCAGTTGCTTATGTATAGGTTTTGGTGTATCTGAACATACAGCAAATACTTAAAATTGTCTTATGTACTCCAAAGATCTTTTAGTAACGTCACCTGGAACAATCGAACCTCCTTATAATCTACAATCTACAAGTATGAATATAAAAAAAAATACAAATTACCAGAAGAAATTTAGCAGAGGTCGATACTAAACTACTAGGAATCTTTTATCAGCTAGGCAACAGACTTCACCGAACAGACTGGGATAAAATTGATGCAATATCATATAGAAGCATGGAAAATGAACTGCAAGGAAACACCGACCGGCAAAAAGACAAATTTGAAAGATTAACGAGAAACATTGGATCAAAGCAAACGCTAGACACTCAGAGAACAGTGATTAATGTTAGCAATCGGAACTTGTCTCCAGATGAGGTCTCCGTACTTGCTAAGGGCGGCAACTTTGCTATAACGCCAAAAGATGTGCCGAAGGAAGACATTATCGCAAATCTAGAATCCGCACTAAGATGTCTGCCAGAAGAAACAGCTCAGGAATTACGCATCGAATCAGCAAGAATTTTACAAAAGGCCAAACCACCCAAAAGTAACCTAAAGCCGCCTAGGGAGTTAAGAGCAATTCAATATCTAAACAAGGATGAAAGTATACTGGTGTTAGCAGCGGACAAGGGAAATGCCACTGTCGTAATAAATACCGCAGATTCTAAGGAAAAGATAAATGATTTACTAGATCCTAGCAGTTACAAGGAGTTACGCAATGATCCAACACAACGCGTAATAAGAACAACAAAGACCTTAGTGAAGAAGTCAAGTCTAGAAGAACAGACAAACAAATTAATTTGTAAAAGTGAAGCTGCTATACCAAGACTCTATGGTTTGCCAAAGATACACAAAGCCAATATTCCGCTGCGTCCCATTGTAAGCACCATTGGTTCACCGACATATGATTTGGCTAAACACCTGTCATCACTCCTGCAAACATACATCGGACTTACTGATTCGTATGTCAAAGATTCCACCTATTTTATTTCAAAAATTAAAGACTTAGTTCTCGAAGAGAATGATATATTAGTAAGTTTTGATGTAGTATCTCTCTTTACAAAAGTGCCCCTAAGCAATGCAATGGAACATACAGATGATAAATTCCCAGAGGACATCTCCAATTGGTTTAAACATTGCCTCACCGCCACTTATTTTTCATCGATTGGACCAACAAATCGTAGACCCAAGGAAAATGAGCAAATCCAACCAGTGGCAAAAGCATTTCTGCCTTTTATTCCGGGAGTGACAGACAGAATTGGTCGATTGCTAAGAAAGAAAAATGTGAAAACTATTTTCAAACCAACGAGAAAAATCAAAGAATGTCTTCGATCGGCAAAAGACAGAAGAGATCCACTGTCGGCTTCGGGGATTTACCGCATTCCGTGCACATGTGGAAGCGTGTACATAAGAACCACCAAACGCTCGATCAACACCAGGATTAAAGAGCACAAGGCGAATTGTCGTCTGGGGCAGACAGACAAATCCGCCGTAGCGGAACATACCCTCACTATGGACCATCGGATTAAGTTTGAGGAGACCCAAGTCCTCGCTACTACATCAGCATACCATTCCAGACCCTATAGAGAAGCCATAGAGATAGAGAAGCACCCGAACAACTTTAATAAAAAAGAGGAAGCAGTCAAGATTAACAAAACATGGGTCCCGATAATAAAGGGTGCGAAACTCTACCCTTAACGAACAACACCGACCAGAACCGATTGAAATCGAAAGCAACTGAGGCCCCGCCCACTTCCTTCCCGACGTATAAATACGGGCTCTGATCACGCAGAGCTTAGTAGTTCGCAGACTGTCAACCAGGAAGCAACTGCTGAAGATGCCAACCACTCGTGATGGCGAAACGTCAAGTCAGCAAGACAATCGACGCCGGCTTAATAGCCCAAAAACCATTGATACAATAGACAATGGCCGCGAAAGCCTTTCACAGTTTAAAACTATCCTTTGTTAATCAAATACAAATTTCTATTTATTTTGTTAATCATTTAACTGTAAATAATAAGTAAAACAATACAGATCCGCTATCTCTTCATGTAGTGGTTTTAATTTTTATGTATTTAAAACTTTTCTTGAAAAACTTTATCGTTGTCATTGTCTGAAAAAAATCTTAAAACAAACTTTTTAGCATTCTGGTTTTAAATAAGCAGGTTGTAAAATCTCGAATAAAACTTGAAGTGAATAAAAATTTTATTTTCGTCGAAACAGACAAGATGCGCCTCTGTTTAAAAGCTAATTCCATTCCTTCTATATAAAACAAGGCGTCTCGTTGAAATTTATTAGTGTTGGAAATGCTCATACAGGGCTTGTCACATTCAGGTTCTATTTCCTAGCAAGTTTCTTTGTAAAAATATAGACAATAATTTAATTCTTGTGTGTGCAAGCTATTGTTCTTTAGATATTAAACTCATATTTCTTACCATCTGAAGATAAATTAAATAATAAAATTAATATTTTAAATAGATAGATAATATTATACATGCTTTTTATGTGTAATAAAGAACTTAAATGTAACACAACTGTAGTTTTTCCATATACAAAAGTAAGGACAAAGACTTTCAACAATTTTCACTTCATCATTGCCTTACTCAATGTTCCACTGCAATATGCTTCATTGCGATTTCTACTTTGGAAAGTGTTGGTTTCTTTAGTTTCGGTACAAGAAGGTTCTTCACTGCGGCAACTGCATGTTTTTAGCATCCAACTGATGCTGCAAATTTCAAGCTTTAGCAACTAACAACTTCACCCTAATTTTTATTTAATTACCATATTAACATTACATGAAGTGGCCCTAACTTTGTGTTCCGGAAAAATCTTGCATTTAATAGTTCAAACGTCTGATTCTGGTCGTAGTTGTACATATCCAATAGCACAGGATTTTCTTGAAGCTCTGAAAAAATAAACATATTTCTCTAAACACGAAAAATGGACAAAAACAATTGGTACTATTAGGTAAAACATAACCCAACCTTCAAATTTGTGCTTTTTGTAAGCTTATATCGTATTTTTGGGATAAACAATAGATTGCTATGAAATGTGTTCTGTACCTCACGTGCATATAGAAATTGAAATTATTTTTAATTGTATTTACTTTCAATAGCTTTCTGCTGTCAGCTTTTACAAAGGTGTTTCCCATGAGTGAGTTTTATAAAGAAATCAAAGAAAAGCTTTTATACAATTACCATACAGTAAGAAAATCCTGCAAAATGCTTTTTAAACATAAACATAAATTAGAGTATTTCACTACATCAGAACAGTGTCTAATTTAGATATTTTATATAATTAGAATAAATGTGTAGTGTTTCTTTAATTTGTTAAATCCTATATTTATTCTTTGATTTGTTCGCAGTTTCCAGAATGGTTGAAATACGTGCAGAGTTCCATGAAATCGAAGATGCGATTCTTAAATAGGCATTGTGCCACCCGTCAGCTTCACAATATGACAGCTACGCAAGCAACTTTCCTTTTTTGCACTCTATTGCAAGCCATTTTTACTGAAGGTAAGGTTCATAACTACAACCTTTTGTATTAATATAGAATATTGAAAATTTGAATCTAGTCCAGGCGTTTTATTAAAAGAATACTTTTTTGTGAAAATTTATCCAAATTGAATATTTTATAACAGAAATGATAATTTTTTTCAATAAATTTCGATAAATATAAATTAGGAAAATTTTTATTAAAAAAATTAAATGAGTCGCAAAAGATATCACTCATTATTATTTACGATTTTTTAAATAATAAAGTATTCGAATAGATAACGAACGTATTAAATTTGGTACAAATACTAAAAAAATACTCAATTTTTATTAGAAAAGCGATGGATATGGATATAATGTAAACCAAAAATTACGGCAAATAATTTCGTCATATTTTAATTAATTAAAAAGATAATAATTTTTGTTATATCCTAGGGTAAGAAATATATTTCCTGGACTTACCAAACTTGTTTTGAAACCTACACAGAAAATAAAACAAAATCAATTTTGAAATATGCTATGATTTAAAAATTATTCAGAAATGCCCCAGTAAAGAAGTTATTATCTTGTGGCATTGTAAACCTTATTTGGAATTATTATATTCGCACATATATACGACGATGCTCTTTTAAGATTTGCATTTTCTTTTTGACACTTGTAGAACGAATCATTTTTTGGTTTTCTCTCATCTTGAAACACCCACACAGCGGATTGACGTTTATTTTCCGGTTCGTAGAAGTAAATCCAAGATTCATAGCCACTCTAAACATTTTTGAGCTTCCTTTGTTGAACCTTCCCAATGGTTTTAGACACCAATTGACGCGAACCGTTTTTTGCTCTTCTGTGAGCAAATGAGGAATCCAACGGGAAACCAACTTCGTAACACCTAGCTCTTCATGTAGGATCTTTTAAATCGTGGTCTTCAAAATGTCCAAAGATGCCTCTATCTCCCGGTATGTTACTTGCTGTGACTGAAATTCTAAATAGTTGACTGGTGTGGTGCTTTATTCCCAAACACAGAATCTATTTCAGCGAAAAATTGGTGTTGGAATAATGCTCTTTTAAAAATTCACTGTACTACATACATAACTTGTATCGCAATGAAACTCTGGATTTATGTCAACAAAAGACTGAGGTTAGATTTGTGTCTGAAGGTTCTATTAGTGGCGCCTTCTAAGTGGCTATATGCAAAACTAAAAAGTCAATCCTCGTATAACGTCTTTCTATATCAACAACTTAAACCGCTCCTCCTGTTTTGCCAAAGTTTTATATACTTTCAAAGTTAAACTTGAATTGAATTATTCTTTAACAATATAAAATCCTTTTCCCCCTCAATTTACAATAAATTTTATCTCGATCTCTTGTTGGAAATATCAATAGAAAGATTACTGTTTTAGAATAGCTTTCATTGATTGATATTTAAATTTTTTATTGTTTAAGTGAAAACACTAAAAGTAAAACATAAGAGTCATAAACTTTTCATGAAAGATATAATGAAATTTTACGGTTGGTATCGTCCCGTTGATAGCTTTTTAGTAAGACCAAAAACCAATTTTTCGTTTATGGCCAATATTTTGTTACAATTCCATAAAATTTGAAGCTAATAAATTGATTCGATTCACATATATTGTATGTAAGATATAAAACATTTTTCAAAGTCGTGTCACAAATATCTGAAACGGATTTGTATACAAGAATTTTATTCTTTTGAATAAATTCAATTTGTACTTTTACGACATTCTTATACATATCTTAAATCGATTTATTTCGAAATTTGGTCTGATGTGTTTAAAAGTAAAATATTTTCTTTTGATTTTACACTAAATTACTTTAGAAATAAACAATTTTAAAGTATCAGTAAAAAGAGTTTTATAGTTTAGTTTTTTTGTTACATATATATATACACAATCAAAATAAACTGTGAAAGGCTTTCGCGGCCATTGTCTATTGTACAAAAGGCCAAACCACCCAAAAGTAACCTAAAGCCTAGGGAGTTAAGAGCAATTCAAGATCTAAACAAGGATGAGAGTATACTGGTGTTAGCAGCGGACAAGGGAAATGCGACTGTTGTAATAAATACCGCAGATTATAAGGAAAAGATAAATGATTTACTAGATCCTAGCAGTTACAAGGAGTTACGCAATGATCCAACACAACGCGTAATTAGAACAACAAAGACCTTAGTGAAGAAGTCAAGTCTAGAAGAACAGACAAAGAAATTAATTTGTAAAAGTGAAGCTGCTATACCAAGACTCTATGGTTTGCCAAAGATACACAAAGCCAACATTCCGCTGCGTCCCATTGTAAGCACCATTGGTTCACCGACATATGATTTGGCTAAACACCTGTCATCACTCCTGCAACCATACATCGGACTTACTGATTCGTATGTCAAAGATTCCACCCATTTTATTTCAAAAATTAAAGACTTAGTTCTTGAAGAGAATGATATATTAGTAAGTTTTGATGTAGTATCTCTCTTTACAAAAGTGCCCCTAAGCAATGCAATGGAACATATAGATGATAAATTCCCAGAGGACATCTCCAATTTGTTTAAACATTACCTCACCACCACTTATTTTTCATGGGACAATAAGATTTACGAACAGATCGAAGGAGTAGCAATGGGAAGCCCTCTCAGCCCGGTAATAGCAAATTTCTTTATGGAAAAGTTCGAACAACTTGCGTTGGACAGTGCCCCATACAAGCCAAAAGTTTGGTATAGATATATAGATGACACATTTGTAATATGGAGCCATGGGCAGGATAAATTGCAAGAATTTCTGACACACATTAACAGCATCCATGAAAAGATACAGTTTACGATGGAAATCGAAGACAACAACAAGCTGGCGTTCCTTAATGTGTTATTATCACGAAAAGGAAGATCATTGAGCCACACAGTGTACAGAAAACCTACACATACGGATCGGTATTTACATAGGGATTCCAACCACCACCCATGTCAGAAATATGGAGTCATCAAAACCTTAGCAGAAAGGGCAAGAAGAATTTGCGAACCCGAGGCACTAAACGCAGAGCTAACTCATATTCATGATGCTTTAAGGGCCAATGGTTATGAAGAACGGGAAATCAAAAGATCGATTGGACCAACAAATCGTAGACCCAAGGAAAATGAGCAAATCCAACTAGTGGCAAAAGCATTTCTGCTTTTTATTCCGGGAGTGACAGATAGAATTGGTCGATTGCTAAGAAAGAAAAATGTGAAGACTATTTTCAAACCAACGAGAAAAATCAAAGAATGTCTTCGATCAGCAAAAGACAGAAGAGATCCACTGTCGGCTTCGGGAATTTACCGCATTCCGTGCACATGTGGAAGCGTGTACATAGGAACCACCAAACGCTCGATCAACACCAGGATTAAAGAGCACAAGGCCAATTGTCGTCTGGGGCAGACAGACAAATCCGCCGTAGCGGAACATTCCCTCACTATGGACCAGCGGATTAAGTTTGAGGAGACCCAAGTCCTCGCTACTACATCAGCATACCATTCCAGACTCTATAGAGAAGCCATAGAGATAGAGAAGCACCCCAACAACTTTAATAAAAAAGAGGAAGCAGTCAAGATTAACAAAACATGGGTCCCGATAATAAAGAGTGCGAAAACTCTACCCTTAACGAACAACACCGACCAGAACCGATTGGAATCGAAAGCAACTGTGGCCCCGCCCACTTCCTTCCCGACGTATAAATACGAGCTGCGATCACGTAAAGCTTAGTAAGTCGCAGACTGTCAACCAGAAAGCAACTTCTGAAGATGCCAACCGCTCGTGTTGGCGAAACGTCAAGTCAGCAAGACAATCGACGCCGGCCTAATAGCCCAAAAACCATTGATACAACAATCAAAATAGTTACGATTCTATAAGGAATAGTTATTTATCATGTAAATTAAGATAATTTCTTGATAAAATTATAGTTTAACAATTAACAGAGGACACTCGAAGGGTTTACTGAATTATCCCAAAGGCAAGGGTCACTGATTATCCTATTTTCCATTTATATCACGAATGACAACCGGAACTGAAAAAGATTAGTAATATGAGTGGCAATTTAATTACGTAGGACTTCGAACCGGTTTCATTAATATTGACCGGCACTAATTTTGACATGTTTTTTGTAGACAAATATCCAAGCAATACAATTTAAAGCTACATTTTACTTAGGAACATTTAGATTAGTTAGAAGTATATTTTTAAAGTATATATACAAAAATATTACAGAATTGGATAATCTTGGTAACAACTGTGAAAAGATTTAATTTTGTCCATACCCTTTGCTTTTTTTACGAATAAAATATACTTCTAGTTCGTGAAACTTGTGTTCGTTTCGTTAAGGTAAATGTGTTTACCGTTGTTGGAAATTCTAAATTGTGTAGAAAAAGATATGTTTCAAAGTTTTATTTAAGAATTTTTACACGAATATTCTTGTAATGTAATTCCAAACAAAGTTTCTTCGCCAGTTTAACTGTTTGTTAGTTTTTGTCTAATATAGAAATGTTTATGAACTTAGAGAAACTTTACAAATAGGTGCTTATTAGGACGTAACTAATTTCGTTACCTTTGCTTTCTAGTGAAAAGGTAAGTCAGTTGATAATGAAGTTGTGCATTTCAATTTAGTTGTTTTTCGTGCTAACGGGAAACTGTTAGTGAAAATACTCTGAATACTGCAATTCAATAGTTTCTATTAAATTTAATTTTGATCTACACGTCAACTCTTAACAGGAACATATTAACAGTTAGTTTATAACATTCTGTACTTCCATTAATTGCCAGTAGGTATATAAATTGTTGTTAATTTGATTGCTTTAAAAATAAAAATATGATTTAGAAAATTAATTATTTTTGAGATATTTCTCCAAAAAAATGTAACTCTTGCAGGAATGGAATCTGCGATCTCTACGTATAACATGGCCACTATAGCCACAGATGTGTTAATAGTTAGTCAGCACATATAAAATAGTTCTTTTTTAAAATCTGACACCAAAGTTGGGTTTTTTTTAATGGATATAAAAAAGATACAAAAATGTGACGATGGAAACTCCTGCTTGTGGCGGGAATGGGTTGTACAAAAATTGACCTACTTTGTCGCAAATTGCTCAGTCGGAGTGGTAGGAGTTTTATTGTTAAAGATATGTTCAAAAACGCCAACTAACTACTTATGCATCTGTGGCTGAAGTGGTAAGAGCCTATAGATGAAGATCGCAGATTCAAATCCTTTTAGAGCTGATTTTAAATAAAATAAGTTTCGTTTAAATAATTTTACTAATTATCTAATTTAATTTAGGTATCATACTGTAACGGGATAACCGTAAAGGAAGGGACCTTAATTTGAAAGATTGTTATTGACAGTTGATTTTTAGAAGTTTCTAAAAATCAACTGACCATTTTAAATAATGTTTCTAGAAAATTCTAGAAACTTCTAAACACACATAAGTGTTTTAAATTGGTGTCAGGTGTGGGGTGAAGATACAAGAATGCCTGGAAAAAAGATAACTGATTTATTGGTGGCTGAACTCAGAAGAGATCTCGAGGAATTAGAATTGAAAACTACTGGGAGCAAATCCGTATTGTTGAGAAGGCTCCGTGAATACTACGTAAATAATAATTTTGACCCTGACGCTGTGGAGTTTGAAGACCCAGTTCAAAAAGCAATTTCCCGGCTGCAAGAGGAGCTATCAGAACGAATGACGAGCCAACAAGAAGAACAAACTCAACAACTTTTCCAGCTGTCGCAACGAATGACGAGCCAGCAAGAGGAGCTATCCAGTCAGATGAAGAGCCAGCAAGAGGAGCTTTCCTGTCAGATGAAGAGCCAGCGCGAAGATATGTCCCAGCTATCACAACGGATGTCTACCCTACCAGAAGAGTTATCCAGTTCCTTCTCCCAGCAAATATCGCATTTGCGCTCCGAAATGTACACTCTTCGTGACGAACAAAATCAGCAAGTGTCCAGCTTGCGAGACGAACAAAATCAGCAAGTGTCCAACTTGCGAGACGAGCAAAACCAGCAAGAAGTTTGCCAAAGATTAGGCATCCACAAAACGAGAACCACAGCGATGCACCCTCAGTCTGATGGAATGGTGGAACGAATGAACCGGACTATAACCAACTATCTGTCAAAAGTGGTGTCAGATTGTCAGAGGGATTGGGATCGACATATTCCACTATTTCTAATGGCAATTCGATCGGCCATCAACGAATCAACTGGCCAAACGCCTGCGAAGGTCCTGTTCGGTAGAGAAATGAGGCTACCATGTGACTTGGTGTTTGGTTGTAAACCTGGTAAAGAAATGGCACGTGAACAATATGTCGCCGACCTTCAGAATCGAATGGAGAATATACACAACCTGGTGCGTGGAAAACTACAATTATCTAGTGATCGGATGAAGAGGTACTATGACACACGGACAATGGAAAAGAGTTACCAAGTTGGAGATTTAGTCTGGCTCTATTACCCCCGACGGCGTCGAGGTATTTGTCCCAAATTACAAAAGAACTGGGAAGGTCCTTACACCATCAAGAAGAAGATTAACGATGTCATTTATCGGATCGTGAAAATTCCCAGAGGGAAACCCGTCGTGGTCCATCATGATCGTTTGGCGCCTTACCAGGGAAACCACAGTGGAGATGCGCAGCAACTCCAAGAAGATGGTTTGGCTGGCTCAGGGAGTGTGCGTGATTCCGATGTAGGAAATAACATTCCAGGAGGAATGAATCTAAGGAGGGGGCAGTGTAACGGGATAACCGTAAAGGAAGGGACCTTAATTTGAAAGATTGTTATTAACAGTTGATCTTTAGAAGTTTCTAAAAATCAACTGACCATTTTAAATAATGTTTCTAGAAAATTCTAGAAACTTCTAAACACACTAACTAGATTAAATAAAGTTGTATATAAGGGGATGCATGGGCAGTTAACGTCAGTTCAAGTTCAAGTATTCACACGAGTTCATTGTATTGTCAAGTAGTTAGACGTTATCCAGCAGAGTTCAGTGTATCTTAACAATTTTGTAAATAAAATTGTGTAAAAAGCCCCCATAAGTGTTTCAATACTTTATACACGCCACCTGGTATTTAAATTCTTTTAGACATTAACAAATTCAACATTTCCGTTCAAGGGATCTTTAACGTTTTATTTCCTTAAAGTTTAGGGTAATTCTAATTAATTTGATGGGAGGTTTTGGTTAGACTTAGGACTACGTATGTCCACAAAATGACTGGAAAACATTTATCCTGATTTCCAAAAATAGCAAAGAATCGAATTTAAGAGATAAAGGACTATTTGTCAACCGAAAACCCTTTAAACATATTTTATTACATAGGACTCTGGTCAGAATAAATATAAAAGTCCGACTTTTACGGAACCTATTAATTTGGAATCTTATCACTAAGATGCAAGTATAAATCTACAGAATGATCGTAAAAAAACCTATGAATGTAATAGAATAAATAAAAAAAATTATACAGGTTCTTCAAATTATACAAGATTTTACATATCAAGTTTATGTTGTTATTATGCTACAATTAATTTCTTAATAAAAAATGGATGTAAAGTGGATATAATCATATGTTCCTAAATTGGTATTTTTATAGACACTAAAATAACTAATATATTGTATATATTCCTCTTGTTTAACTCTTAGGAATTTTAACACTTTAAAATTGACGGTAGGAGATAATGATTTTGCTTGAAAGTTAGAAGGGTGTCTGACATTACATTTGCATCATACAGAGCTGTGTAATTGCTTTACATGTGGAGCTAGCATTTTTTATAGCTTTTAGGTCTGAGTTAATTAGAGATGCTAATATTTGAATATGAACATTTACATAAAATTCGTGCTTCGGTGTCTTTTCACATTGTTTATTCAGCTTTTGGAACTGCACCATTATTATCTTTTACAGGATGTTTTTAATAAACTCTACACAAATATGATTAATTTAACCAGGTTCTGCAAATTATAGCTAAAAGCATGATTAAAATACTGTATTTGTTTATAACCAACTCGGAAATAAGTTTTGTTCGGGTAATTAAGTTTCTTTTGAATTTAACGTATATTTAAATTTAATTATAACTCTATTCATATTACTACAAACAGAGCTAATTCCCAAAACTAATCAAAAACACTCTTATATTAATTAATATATTTGTTAATATCTAATGAAATTTTCATTCGGTAGTTTTGGAATATTTCAATTCAGTTTTTGTTTTGGTCAAATCTAGATAAATTAAATTTTACAAAAATAGAATGTATATACGGAATTCCTTGAATATCCATGAACTAAAAGATGAAAGAGATTTTAACGATAAAATAATAAATAAGGATCTTAGTAAGGGCGCCAGGAGGGTTTCCGTGGCCTTAAAAGAGACATGGAATCCCTCAAGTGTTTTTTGTCTTTTTAGTTTTGCATATAGCCATAAAGACAAAAAATATATAGCCTTAAAGTACTTTATTTCTTTTAAAAATAAGTCCCACCAAGATCCATACACTTTTGTATAACGTTCAAACCAATTGGTAAAACATTTATTCTAGTATTTAGTTGGCACCTTCAAAATCGCTGTTTTAAAGAAATCGTTGGCTTCTTCTGGCGACTGGAATCGCTGTTCACGCATTGAATTCTTGATTTCTGGGAACGTAAGGAAGTCGTTGGGACTATACTGTAGATGGTCTAACAAGTCAATTTTTTAAAGCTCCAAAAACTCGATTGTGTTTTGATACCCAAACACAAAATTATCAGATTTCTTTATACATATGAAAAACGCATTACTTTTTTCGAGTTTATTTTTATTTATTGCAAAGGCACGTACTAGAAAATGGTATCTAACTATTATAGCTCGCTTGAAAAGACAAAGTTAGTATACTTGTCTCAAAGAACACCAATACTATCTAAGATTTGACTTTCAGCATTTCTTTATATCTTAGTCAATTAGTTGATCTTTCTTTTTATCGCTAGAGTAATGTTTTCAAATACTTTGATGACTCATTTTGATCCATTTGCACTATAATCTATATAAGTTCAGATTAAATTAACTGTCATATATTTCATAAAGACAATTTTATCAGATCCTCTCATATACCTACATGAAAAACGCATTGCTGGTTTCGAATTTATTTTTATTCATTTTTTACTCACATTTTTCTTTTCCATCCTTAATACCAGTTTATAAAAAATCTAAATCGAAATCTGTAAAACATATCATTCTTTGATAAAACTCTAATTCCTAGATTTACTTAACCTGTGTAATCACATTCGCGTTAACTGATATTTATTACAAATAAACATTTAATTATCGAAGCAAACAGAGTTTGTATTGCAACTACTTATGTAAATAGACATAAATATATTCTGTAATTTCATCAAACAACTACTTTAGATATAATATAACATGGAAAACATTGTACTTGTCTGTGATTTAATGTATTTAATGAGTACACAACAATGCTAAACGATTTATACTAATTAATGGTATCTGTAATGTACTAATCGCTATCAATAACGATTTTCCAATAATTGTACAGTGAGTTTCCTCTGTTGGGCACGTATGTGTCTTACTGAATTGACATTAACTTGTGTAAACCTTCCGGTCGACAAATATATCACGATTATAGTTACTATGACGCTAAATTTATTACAGAATATAATGCTTTTATATCAAGGATTATTGATTGTTTTATTAGAGGCGGTATCTTTGGGGTTAAGTACAATAAAGCTGGCCTATGAAGATTTTTTAAACGTTAATTATTACTGGCTATTTCTTTATTAAAGCAAAAAAAAAAAGAGTGTGCGTGTAACCTTTCCGCGCGATTGACGTAAAACTTTTTGACGTACGTATCGGAAAATAAATATTTAATTACAATTCAATCATATTTATTGCCTACATACTTTACAAAAAAATGAGATGTTAAATTTATATTATTCATTAGAAATAGGAATTTGAAAGTTATCATTATTTTTTATATATGAAATAATAGGTTTATGATAACTAAAATGTGAAACATAGATTTTACTCTCTAAATACCATTAATGTATTTGAAACCGTTTGAAAATTTTGAAAATTTCATAAATAAATTTTAAAAATTTAAGCTCCTCCCATAGCTGAAATCACACCGTTACTTCCATCAGAATCTTCTGTTAGAATCTAACGTTAGAGTTACCCCTAGTCGCGCCTAAAGAAGTTTTGCTTCAATAATAGGTAAACAATATTAAAAATATACACACATTACGTTTAGAATGTGTGATTTTGTAGCTGTATCTACCTTATTGTAATACAACACAACACAAGAGCCTTCGATAGTTTGATCACCATTTCATTTTGTAGCATTTTATAGCATATTCCATAAAATTTAAAATCCTGAGTTGAGTTTGTTTTCTTCAGTTCTACGAAGGATCTGTTATTGCTGGTATAAGATCAGCCATCCTGACTAGTGGTTTTATGGCCTTCATGGCTACCTAACCAAACCTAAAATAAGTATAAGCAAGTGTTAAAACATTTCGAATATTATTATTTTATGAACAAAAACGTGCAACATGCTTCTTTACTTAACGTAAAGATTCCCTATAAACAATGATTTACTATCATAATATGTATGTATGTTATATAAACTTACTTAATCAAATCATAATGAATGTCGCTGTCTCGTCTTTTTTTCATTTTAATTTTTCTTCAAATCTTTCTGGCGCTGATAATATGCCCTTTGACGTTCACAATTTCTTTTTCTTTTTAGCTCTTTAAGTCTATAAAACGAAAATAGCTAGGTATAAATAATAGGTATAAATAATTAGGTATAAATAGTGTAATTACACACCACAAATAAAATGTATGCATATACAGGGTGTCCCAGAATTAACTACGGAAACTTCGTATACGTATTCCTTGATGACAAATAAGTAGGGTCTTTCCTATAAAAAAATTTTTTTTAGAGACTCCTGTCAGAGTTATAACCCTTTAACTCTTTAAATGGTAAAATGTGCGCTACTTGATCGCGATACACAATACTCAATTGACATGGTCCTACATTTTATTTTTTTACTCCAAACCGAAACGATTTCGCAAAAAACGACAAGGAACAAAAAAGTTTCTAAATAATCAAAACTTCCTAAAATAATTTTTTGTTATTGCAAATATTAATTGCTAAGAAAGTTACAAAAAAAATATTAAGAGGGGTTCCTTGATTTGAACCCTTAGAATGGGGTAGGGCAGGTGAAAAGTGGCAGGAGAAATGCGTCTTTATAAAAATGATGTTCACCCAAATTTTTAATTTTTTATCTTGGACCAATCAGAAGATATTAAATTAAAACAGTATTTTACCACCCCTCTTTAAAGGGTTATAACTCTGACAGGAGTCTCTAAAAAAAATTTTTTTATGGGAAAGACCCTACTTATTTGTCATCAAGGAATACGTATACGAAGTTTCCGTAGTTAATTCTGGGACACCCTGTAGAGTAGGTACTCACTCATTTTCATTAAATATTTTTTCATCACTTTCTTCATTAATAAATCCACTTTGTTTATTCAAATTTAAAACAAACACTTTATACACAAATTTAAACTATTTATCACCAATGTATTTTGGTTGACAAGATGACAAGCTGTCAATTCATACAATTACAGATTTAATTTTATTTAATATAGTAGGCGGAATCGTGTTAGGTATTTTGTATCAGGTTTTGTTTCCGGTACGCGGTACATTAGAATGACGTCACGTCCGTTAGAATTACTGAGTTACCCCTAGTCGCGACTAAAGAAGTTTTACTTCAATAAGTTTATTATTTATGGCTTCACACAATGGTGTCTGAGATTTATTTATCAGACCATAGACCCCACTTTAAGAAGTCCTGTTCTGAAAAAACCTCAAAGTACGACTATTACAGAAAAATTCTAACCTCCCTGACTTCAGTAACGCCTTTTTATAACTAATTTAACAGTTTACGTAACAAAAAATTAAACTATCTAAGCTCACCCTGAGATCTAACATACTAACTTTGTTATAGCTAAATGTAATTAAAAAAATATTAAACAAAACTAAAATGCCTTAACTAATAAGTGATAATATTAAATAACGTTTGCAAAATGTATAAAATAAATTTGTTTAGTTGCTGTTCGTTCAACTATTTATGTTTTTAATATTTCTTATACCGAGTTAGAAATACGAGAATTAATTGTTCTTGTAATGTTAACTATGACGACACTATAGAATAGAGAGATACCACGAAATTTGTTTATTCAGGAAAATTGTCGTGATTATTTAGAGATCTCAAAAGCTTGCAGTTAAATTAAATTTGTCAACTATAGGGTGTTTCAACATTTATCCCGAAATATTTAACTATATATTGAGATGATATGAGTTACTATGCTATATCAAATAAGTACATATAAAGAAAATTAATGGAAATAGAGAAAGGAAAATATTCTTATTCCACGGCAGAGTGCAAATGCAGTAAATTTGATATAATTTATCATCATCTTCTTCACCATTCCTAAAAAAGAAAAATAAAGCAAAATAAGAAATTAAAATATACAAATACATCTAAGAGATATTTATTTTAAAGATTCAATATAGTTTAATCTATAATATATAAAATTTTAATGATCATGTATTAGATAGATAATAAAAGTAAATATTTAAAAGTTTATAAAGTTTACAATACTTTGGTAATTAAAAATAATCTTAAATGAGTTAGAATAGAATCAAATTAGAAAATTAAATGACGAAATATGAGAATTCATAAAAGAAATATTAAAAATTTTTACTTACTTTTAAAACACACAATTTTGTTTTTCAAGCCATATTGTAATTTATTATAGTTTAATTTCCAAATGAAAAATTCTGAAAATAGAAAAATATTAGTTTATAGTTATAGCAAATTTAAAAAAAAAAGAATGTTTATTGTGTTCAATTTGAATAATGAATTAAGAATTAGATTGTTTGTAATTTCATTTGAAAGAATTAGTAGGCGAATAGGTAATATGAATGTATACTTAGTTTAAGTTTGTTTAAAAATTCAGTTGTTTAATTGTTGATTTTGGAAGTTCTCTCTTGTTTTTGTTTTTTTGAAGGGATAAGATGTAATAAAGTTTGCTCCGTTAAAATTTAGATTTTTTTTTCAAAATACTTATAAAAGAAAGTTTAAAAGTAGTCAAAAGTGTTAACAAAACTACAAGGAAGTTCCTGATAGTATCTGGTAAGAAGTAAAGTTTATTTTTATGAAGAAATAAATGTTAGAAATTGTATGCTGAGCAGTTCATTGATATAAATGCTTCCTGAATTAATTTAAAGAAAGTAAAACCAGTTTCTAACAAGAAAGAAAATTATTAGTTTACTTACCATTTGATGTAAGAGCTGATTGTTTCCTGATTAGAAGAAATCTTATTAGTCAAAATTTCTAAAGTGTCCGTATATCATTGCTGTCCTGGGAAATGGTGGATTCTTATTGAAAAGGGGATCCTGAGCCTTAGCTGTCCAAAGAGAATACAAGATCTTCATAATACGGTATCGATTTCCAGTTTTTAATAATAAAGAACTTTTCTGTGTTTGATTTTTACGTATTTAATAAACATTTAATTTCACTATACACTGTTTCACTGTTAAAATAGGTTATTTTTCATTATTAGATAAGTTTAATTTGATTTATTAGTTACAAAATTTAGAATTTTTCATATCATTTGATTTAACTACATTTAGTTTTTGAAAATAGTGTGTAAAAGCTCACAACACTATAAGAAAAAAAGTAAGGTTAAGGTTAAGATAGAATCATCGTTCAGAAAACATAATTTGGTATATGATTGTTGAATTTTATAATCGTTTTGTTGAAATTTTCAATATTAGTTGAATTTGAATCTATTTATTATTTAAAATTTTTGAACTCCGACCCTGAGAAGGAGAATAGCCAGGAGCATATTTTAAAATAATAATATTTAAAATTAAAGAAATTAATTTGAGTCTTACCTTCTTCACATTTATATTAAAATTTAAAATAAATTCAAGGTAAGGATTATGTTATAGCATTGGTAACTTATAGACTACTATAGTCAAGTTACATATGTTATAATATGTATAAATACCATAAATCACAGCAAGAAATAAAAATTAACAAATTTATTCACCATCAATTTGTAGTATTTTTTGCTTCGCAAGCTTTTATTTTTTTTAGCAAAGGATATACAATATCACAAATCAAAAATCATTATTCTAAGAACTTTTCAATTAAATTACTAAAATTCTGAAACTCATTTCTAGAGGATTAAAATCCTTCATCATAATTAATTTAATGTAATCAAAAGCTTGAAAACGACCTATTATCGTATATTCAAACTAGATTTAAATTTAAGACAACGGAATAACCTAAAAGTTGTTACAATTAAGGATTTCAAATTTGTAGAAATACCGCAATCCGAAAACTTGACACAGAAAATCACTATGAGTATTTAGTATGTTAATTAATTTGCATGGTATTACGTTCACAAAATTTAGTACAGAAAATTTTTGAATAGAGCTTAATTATTAAATTTAGAAGTAAAAAAGGAGATATACTTTCAGTATAACTATTTATTCCGAGTACTCTTATAAGGCGCAAGTATCTCCAGTATGACTTGTTTTACTACAACAGAATGTCTTTAAATTTTAAATTATATTTGTTTAGATGTAATGAGAGTGATTCTGTAGTGCGGAGTTGCATAAATTTTAAATAATGATTGGCGTCTATCTTTCATCCAATTTTTAACTAAAAAAAAAAAAAAAAAATTAAAATCGGGAAGTTATTGGTTTTGCCCCGTTTTTCGAAAATCGAGTTTTTATCGGATCTCAACGTTTTGAGGTATTTGGAACCTCCCCTGACTATTTTTACGAGGGTGTCTGTATGGTATGTATGTGTGGATGTGTGTGTGTGTGTGTGGATGTATGTAAACCTCTTATAACTTTTGAACAGCTTGACCGATCGGAATGAAATAAAAAGCGTTCCAAAGAGTTCCATCTAACTTAGATTCCCTGTAAGTTTGAACCGATTCAAATCGGTAGATTTCGAGAAATTTCAAAATAACCGAAAAAAACAATTGGTAAAAATGATGTTTTTTGGGCATATCTTTTTGGCGATTGCATCGATCAATTTCATAACCTAATCAGCTCTCAAGCTTAAAAAACCACGTCGAATGCCGTTTTGCAAATTAAATTCGGTTGATTCGTTCGTGAGATATCGTTGTCGAAAAATTTCAAAAAAAGTGTTTTCTTTTCAATAACTTGAATTTTTTGACTAATCGAATTTACACTCCCGGTAACGTTTTTAGGTCTCAAAAAAGTGCGTTGAATGCCATCTTGAACATCAAAATCGAGTAACGCGTTAAAAAGTTACGGCTTTTTAAACATTTCAAAAAAAGTCAAAAACGTCAAAATACGTCATGTTACTATAGCTTTGCGGTTAAAACTAGCGGGAAGTTGCAAGGATGGCCTTTAAGGTCAACCTCTTTTCAAATTTTTTTTATTCCATTGATATTTTTCATTTCCTTGTAGCTTTTTTCCGTAGTTCTTTGTGCATTTAAAATACCTTTTATGCTTAACGGTAACGTTCACTATTTTTTAAAGATTCTACTTTCCTCTCTTTGGTTTTGAATACCTAATTAAAATTATAAAAAACAACTAGGTAATAAAAAATGAATAAAATATAATATCTTCTCATTAATTTTTAATATGAAATGGCATTTTAATTAAGTAACAAAAATTTAACGTAGCGAATATCTATCGTTATTTCTTCCCACATATTTTGTTTGAGTAATGGTGAAATTCCTGGAATATCGACTAAACCAAGGATCCTCACTCATTTAAAATTATGTGGGACTATTTACTTGTAAATCTTAAGAATGTTCCTAGTTGCATTTTAGTCTGCTCTTTAGAATTGCTATCATTTAATCCCAAACCAAAATCGTAGATTCATGTGCTATCTCACAACTACGCCTGGAATCTGTATATGAAATAGGTTAACATTCGTGGAATTTTTAACAAATACCAAACAATATTTGTACTCTCGCTGTTTATTTTGATAACATGATAAGAGTTGCAAATAGTTTCTTACACATATATTATATATAAAATACATAAATTTATAGTAAAATATTTATTTTTACCTAATACAGCTCACAGGGAAATGATTTGCATTGACATGTAGGAAGCATTTCATTGGAAAGTGCCTAAAGCTTAAGAAAAACTAAGTATCTGAAATCCAGCTAGGACATCTTGATCGAAGCAACCGAATCCATGAAGATGCCTATAGGCTTTATGTCTTTGAAAATGGATTTTGAACTACTGAATAGTAGTGTTAACGAGTGTAATGTAACACAAAACAAAATCACACAACTTACAAAAGGAGTCCTTACTTGTGGTAGGTCTAAAACACAAGAAAGGGTTACAGATCCAATAGTTTGGCTATCAATAGCCTTGGAGAACACTCCTATGGTATTTCTGTGCTCAAAAACCGCCTTAATTCAGCTCCTAATGGCGAAGCTGCTTTGAAGGCTTTACAATCCATCACGTTCGATTTTAAAATAACTTGGAACTGCAAATAGTCTCTTAAACAACTGGCTAAATACAACACAGTATCCTTGTTGTAAGACCAGGTTTATCTAAAATGAGATTGCCAACATTCTCACAAAAGAAGGAGCACGTGCTACTTTTATAGAACCTGAACCCTACCAAGGCATCTCGAAGTGTTGTATTATGGATCAAGTTTGAAATTCTCAGTGCAGCCTACTGGAAACATTCTAGGCCAAAGAGAAGCAAAAAATTTTCTTTACTGCGCTACTCTTAATTATTTTTAGAACCTTAAGTAACCAGAGTAATGGCAGGGATTCTCGCAAGACACTCTCCACTAAGGTACCATCTCTATAAAATAAGCAAAGAAGGCAGTGGAAAATGCAGATTCTATGAGTATGCAGAGAAATTATCCGCAATTGTTCGCCAATGACATAAGTATCTAGAATAGGTCTTCTTAGAGCCTGATCAGGTTACAAAAGTACCTTCCAAGCAGATATTACACTTTTTTAAAAGTCATAATTAGATGTGGGGTATACAAGGGTATACAAAAAAAATTAAGTGTAGTAAGGTCACCTAAACCATCATTAATCTACAATCTACAGTTTCTAATATCACTTTATTGGTTGTATAACACAAATAGTTACCAAAAATGTGTTTTTTTCTGGTTAATATTTTTACCATTTCTTTATAAAGATAATAAATTTCTTTTATATTGTCTTTTCCCCTTTATTATATTATACTTGAATAAGGAACAAATTTTTATTATCTACCAAATAGCATTATTTCTCTAACAAAAGGGGATCGCATGAAAATATTCACGTAATAAACTGAATAAATTCTACCTTCATCTTTTAATGACGTTAGCTTCGCTAATAAAATGCGCGTCATGTGCTATTGAAATTACGAAGAACGAAAGATCCCAACTCAGGGTTTATGATAAAACAAAGCAAGCTGGGAAAATAACGAATTATGAAAAATATTATGAATGTCTAATTAAACAAGTCAAACTAAAAACCAGTATTGAAAAAAACTTGAATAATTTCTGCTGTATTCATAATTTCTGCTGTATTCATTTTGAAATGTTGTTTTTTGTACCTATGTAACGGTATAAAGTTTGGTCAAGTAAAAATTAGTTAGTTTTGTTAAAGTTAACTTTAAAACAATAAATTAGAAATATTATAAAGAAACGTTCACTTTTGACGTATACTCCAGTCAATAAATGACCCAAAATGAGGTGTAGAGTGCGTGAGCAGGTAACTAAGCGATTCCTTCAGAAACTTGTTCAGGGGGCTTAGGTTGTTAACATATCAAAAGTCCCGACTCCTAGGTGATGAGCGGGTGGGAGGAGGGGGGGCTAAAGGTACGAATTTTGGGTTTTTCGCTTATATCACGAAAACGTTGCATCGGAGAGAAATATTTTTAAATAATAAAATAGAGTTCTTAAAATTATCTAAAACTTTTATATTATATGTTTTTTTCTAATTCCTAACCGGAGATGCCACGATGTCATGCTATGATGCTGTTGTAGTTGGTAAAAGGGCTATGAATTCAATATTTGACTTGACATTTGCAGACGTACAGTTATCGCGCAAGGATCGGGCATTGCCAATATCTTCTGTCAGCTCATCGATAAAAGTTCACGATGAAAGGGTAGTAGTTGACCCAACATTGCTCTTTCAGTGGATATGTATAAGCAAACGATCAGATGAGGATTTGATGACATATTTTGAGTATGAGTTGGCCCCATTTTCCTTAGCACTGTTCAACGAAAGTGGCATGAGAAAGACAAACAAATCAGTGCTGTACAACTTGTTTGAGCCAACCAAGAAAGATATTCTTCTGCCTCAAATGAACAT
Source organism: Altica lythri (assembly GCA_964028335.1). Taxonomy (NCBI): domain Eukaryota; kingdom Metazoa; phylum Arthropoda; class Insecta; order Coleoptera; family Chrysomelidae; genus Altica; species Altica lythri. The sequence continues at coordinate 96,859,873 of OZ034800.1, read as the reverse complement.
TGTAGTCGATGGAGGATTCCTACTCCACAGAGTTATTTGGCCAAAAGATGCATCGGTTGTGACTATATTTGTAATAGTTATATCACCTACGTCGACCACCATTATCCTGGGACTACTCGCACTGTGGTGTTTGATGGGTACGCAAACACAGCCAATAGAAATAAATCACAAGAACAAATGTGTCTTTGAAGACTAAAAAGGTCAGCCGACATCAATTTGACATGGGACACACAAATACCTGTTAAACAGGAAGACTTTTTATCAAATCCTACCAACAAAACTAACTTCATCTCATTACTGGAGATAAAGCTGCAGGAGAAAGGGATACATACTCTTCAGGCTACTGATGACGCTGACATCCTAATCGTGAAGACTGCTGTTGAACAATCCACTCACAACTCTGTGGCTGTCGTGGGTGAGGATGTAGACCTTGCTGTCCTGTTGATTGCTTTCACTTCTGCGACACGAGATATCTTTATGCTGAAACCCAGACGAGGAAAAACCAAAACAATAGTACTGTCCACCCAAGAGATGCAGCACCGTAGATTTGAACACATCCTGTTTTTTCATTCATTTACCGGATGCGACACAACTTCTGCTACTTTCAGGAGAATCAAGGTGGGCTTCTTTAAATTGTACTTGGAGTCAGAAATCATCCAGCAAGCAGCAATGACATTTTCTAACCCCTCCTTTACTTACGACAAGGTTGAAAAGGCTGGGGAGATGTGCTTTCTGAAGTGGTATAAGGCGCCAAAAAAACAAACCTCCCTTAACCAGTACCGCTTCCAATCGTTTACGAGGTCAGTGACAAATATGAAGCCTGAAATCAGCTCCCTACCTCCAACAGAGAATGCAGCTAAACAGCACTCTCGGCGAACCTACCACCAAGTGCAGCAGTGGCTCGGTAATGAGCTGCCCCCTCAAGATTGGGGGTGGAAACGTGTAGGAGACACCCTGGTGGCAATTACAATGGAAAATCTACCAGCACCAGAGGTTCTTCTGAAAACTATATTTTGCCTCTGCACCAAGGATTGTGTAATTGGAAAATGTGGCTGCCGAAAAGCGGTGCTCACCTGTTCTGCAGCGTGCCTCCACTGTCAAGAGAAGTGCCTGAACAGTGTGCCTGTTGACGATGAGGACGATAAAGACTATTTAGAGCCCATTCAGCAAGAGCCACCCGCTACTGAGGAAGAAGATACCATGGAAGAATAATCATTGCCTAGGCCCTCAAGTTCAAAGAGGATGAAAATTTGATTACTTTTAAAGTTAAGAGTAAAACATTAGGAATATATTGAGAACAATGGGGTTTACAATTATTATTGTATTGGTGTAACGAAACTATCTGTAGAATAAAGTGTGAAATTTGTCATCATCATTATTTTTTCTACTTTATTTAATAACTTGCTTATAAGTGGCCATATATGTTATTAGATGAACGAACAAAGGTTGTGGGTTAAGAATATGATATACAAACTAATTTTCTGAAAATTGCAAAATGCTATACAAGTTTTAAAATAGCTGTAACTTAAGGCGGGTTGGACATTAATCAGCATATGTATATATCTTCTAAAAGGGAATTTAAAAATCTACAACTTCTTTCATATTCAGACTCCTATTCAGACTTTTTGTTTATGAATAGGTTTAGACAATATGATGCAATGTTTATGAATATTTTGACGTAAATTGATTTTTTTTGTAAATTTCAACTTTTTCCGAGGGTATAGCTCGAAAACGGTTAGGAATTAGAAAAAAACATATGATATAAAAGTTTTAGATAATTTTAAGAACTCCATTTTATTATTTAAAAATATTTCTTTCCGATGCACCGTTTTCGTGATATAAGCGAAAAACCCAAAATTCGTACCTTTACCCCCTCCTCCTCCTCCCCGCTCATCACCTAGGAGTCAGGACTTTTGGTATGTTAAGAACCTAAGCCCCCTTAACAAGTTTCTAAAGGAATCGTTTAGTTACCTGCTCACGCACTCTACACCTCATTCCTTGACTGGACTAGTAGGTATTTACAACTCATTGAATTTTATTTTAATTGCTACATTTTTTTGCTAGAATTTTTGTAACACCGCTTCTGGATATAAATTATCTGTTTATTTCTAGGTCGTTTATTTAGATGTCTCCGTTGTTAACTATGAGTTACCGGCATATGTAAGCGTTTCCAGCAATAACTCACTGTCGTTCTAGCAAAATCAACAAATTAGTATTGCAGTTACGCCGACATTGCTAATCTGGGATTAACTGAAGCTTACAGTAGGCCGCAGTAACGGAGACCCTTACTAATGCACAATATTCCCTTACTGTTTATCAACTTACGTAGTATTTTACTCTAAATAACTAAATCCATCGAATTTATGTGTCATCAAGAAATTAATTCCAATGGAAGATAATTTAAGAAAAGATATCAAGTGTCAGAAACAAACACGAAAATATAACCATTGTTTATTATATCCTTTAGTTCAAAGAATTTAAATTGTTTTTATCGATGTATACAAATAAATTACAGAAAAATATCCATTTATAAATCACCTTATGGCTTGATAAAGAATTTTCCAATATGTTTCCACAAAACAATATTCGATTCAATCAAGTTTATATATACAGTTACTTTAAGTTCATCGAATTTTTCCATATTTTGTGTCAAATTATAGTGATCTATCAAATTCCAGTTCATTTATCAATCTTCTATAAACCATTCGTCTCTATTTGCCAGATTTCTCACAATTTATTACAACTCGAAATATAAAATTGGTTAGCAGGTGAACGCTTAATCGCCTCAAAGCAATTTATAAAAAAATCGAAGAACAACTTAAGATTTCAGATTTATTCGTGCAACTTTTAATTAAGTACTTCCGATTCTGATGGAATTTGATAAATAATTAAGTTATTCGTTTAACATTTATCACCAAGAAATAGCAAGACTTTTATCCAGGTACCGATGAGGAATTTTTTGTTTTATCTGCTTCCTGTATCTTTATTTAACTTCGAAGGCACAACATTTTTTATGATGCTAACGAACTAAACACTGGAATAAAATTTGATTATTCATATTGGTCTATATCCAAATATTTGATTTATTTCTGAACTGCCATGTGTCAGCTATGGACTATGCAAATTATCCAGTCAGAAAATTTCAACAAACACAAATTATATAATTTTGCTTTTAAATATAATTAGGTTAAATCATAATTATCGAAAAAACACTTAGCAAATTTTTATTTGTATGAATATTAAACATATTTAACTCACCTAACGCAACGGTATGTATAATTTGTTGGATATTATCCTTGAGTTCTCATTATATGCATGAACATGTATGTAGGTCTAGATTTATGTATATTATAAATCTATTCAATGTTATGTATATAGTACTTAACAAATAATATGACTGAGTTGAATGAAAATCCACTACTAGATACCTAAAAATAAAGATCCAAATGGATACTGTATTATAACCAAAATTGTTTTTAGCGTAGGTAATTAATTCAATTAAATCAAATTTAATACATAAAATTTATAGTAAATTATTTCATTATATATGAATACCAAAATCATGTAGTTTATATTAGGTAGTTATACACAAACCTCTTCTGAAAATCTATACATATAACTAGCTGACCCGGCCACGCGTTGCTGTGGCTAAGTTTTTTGTTATATTACATTGTAGTAATCTATTTAAGAGAAACAGTAGGAGAACATCAGTCATGGGGATCACCATGCTTGTTTACATAGATGCCATTTGTAAAAAATATGGCGACTTCCATGACAGATTTTCTACTACTGCAACCCCTTAAAATGAAGAGGGAAACGTTAAAGCTGGTATAAAAATTCACTGGATTGATATTAAGCAAAAATCAATACAAAAGAATTTTAAAATTTATTATTATTTTTATTCAAACGCCTGGAGAGATAGGGGAGAATGTGCCTTAGTGTTATAGGATAAGGAGTAGCTTACTAAAGGCACTCCCGGTCAAGTATCCTGCTGAAGGCAGAAAACTAACCAAGGGTAAGATGAAATAAACAACAGGAAACAAATATATTAACAAATAAATAAGTAATAAGAATGAGTAATAAACATTAAGAATAGGGAGTCTTACCAAATAAACTACATGGTGGCATGTCACACTTACTCACGAAAATACTTCAAGAGTCACAATGGCCCAGACCCTAGAGTCTGTTTTAGGGACACCCCAAAGGGTGACCCTTACAGACAACCTCAGACTACAAACTCCTGGTGTCTTACCTCAACAACCTGCTTTTAAAGCCAATTCATATTCTACGTGAGAATAAAAATTAAACTATTTAAACACGTGCCGAAATCTAACGTAATGACTTTGACCTGGTAAAATGTAATACATAACAATACAGTAAAATATAAACTTATAAATTAATATGTAGGGCAAAACTACCCTATCACCTATGTGACATTACAAAGTAAATAACATGTATAACTTTAACTTATGAATGAGGTAGGTAGGGCAGATAGTTTTAAATCTGTAACAATAGTATTTATTATTTTAAATATTATTTTCAATTTAAATTAGCACTAATCGGTGCACAATATTTTTGGTTAACCTGTCTTTAGCTAACACAAACAGATTTGACGGTTTCCCTACACGTGAACATGCAACATATAGTTGCCCATGAGAAAAACATGGATTGTCCAAGTCTAAACCACAAATGGACATTGTTTGACCTTGTGACTTATTTATCGACATGGCAAAAGCCAAACGAATTGGAAACTGTAGCCTTCTAAAGGGTATAGTAAAATCTGACGGTATCATTGGAATACGTGGCAACAGGACCACTTTTCCTTTAAACTTTCCAGTTAAAATGCTTGCTTCAAGAATATTTCCGGTAATCTTTTTGATGACCAAACGCGTACCGTTGCATAATTAAGGTGGGTTTAAATTACGTACGAGAATAATAGAGGAACCAATCTTTAATCGAAGATTATGTGGTGGCATTCCAGGTATATGTAGTGAATTTAAAAATTCAATTGGAAAATTTACACTTTGCTTTTCATCAACAACAGTATCGATTGATTTAAAAGACATCAGATCGCCTGGTAACAACTGTTGTATTTGGAAATTAATTTCGTCAACATCAAAATTTTTGGCTGCCAAAATCGCCCGATGATTGAGCCAGTCATGATTCAAGTAATTATTCTGTATATCCGGAAAAATACTCTGGATCAGTTCATTTTTTCCTGAAGAACAGTGCAGAAATTATCTGGCAGTTTAATGAATTGCGTATTTGGTTGCAGTTCTTTTTTACCGTTCGCAATAGTAATTGTTCGGAAAATATTTGTGCTGATGGATCATTTTGCAATAGTACGCGCATGTTTACAACTTTTTATGTTAAAACTTTTCAATAATTAAAACTGAATTTAAGTGTCATCTCAACAATGCACAGCATCCTTGATATTGCAAAAGTCATACAACGCTGTGATTGATCATAGAAAGGATTGTTTCCTTGTTAAAAAATCAAGGGTAGTTCGGTAGTTGTATCTAAAAACTTTCTAAATTAGTTTATTTTATTAACAGTTAAAATTAAAATAATAATTACTGTTTTCACATGTAAAAACAAAAAAAAAAAAAACTTCCCTCTGGCGTAATCGATCCCATTACGATAACCCAGCGGAAATGTCATAATCAGCCGCTGATCCAAATTAGCTACTTAGACCTTAAATGAAAACTCTCAAAATGATAATATCATATGTAATATAATAACAATTCAATAAACAAATAATTTGCAATAAAATAATATTGCGACTATAAATTAAAATGTAAGCTATCCTATCTTTTAAGTTGGATCAAACTGCACACGGTGTGCAAATTTGATTAAAATCGGTTAAGTAGTTTAGGAGTCCATTGCGGACAAACAACGTGACACGTAATTTATATATATTAAGATAAAACTGTAGAAATGTATATGTTTGTGCGCGCATCACATGAAAACTACTGATCCTATTCGAATGCGGTTTTCAAAGACGTATTTGTCTTCTTTTAAATTAACATCTGGTGTATAAAACTTTCTCCCCCCACCCCTTTAACGGGGTGAGGAAAGAAATTTGTATACAAAAATCAACACACCAAGCGAACGACGTCGCGGGTACATTGAAATAGAACCCAAAAATGTGGTTAGATTTTTTTGTCTGTCTGGTATGTTTGTGCGCGCATCACATGAAAACAACTGATCAGATTCGAATGCGGTTTTCACTGATGTATTTGTCTTCTTTCAACTTATTATCTGGTGTAAAAAAAATTCTCTCCCATTCCTTAAATGGGGTGGGGTAAGAAATTTTTATACAACAATCACACGCCTCGCGAACGACGTTGCGAGTACAACTACTTAGTACTAAATATAAATTGAGTTTATAATCAAATCAAATATTTAGTATAAATAACAAATTTTGAAATTATCGCCATTTCTTTAGTTCTGTTTTAATTGGTATCATAACATTTCCCATTGAGCAACTAGTGTGTGAATCTTCAAAAGGTTTCCAAAAACCATATTTATGTTTATTGTGTTTATGTTTACATTACAATCTGTATTAGGCGCGCTATAAGAAGTTTTAATTTCCAAAATTAATAAGTTGACATAATGCGATTTAACACTATTTGATTTCTATGGTTCTTGCTAGTAATTTTGTTCCTAATAAACAAGGTTTAGGGATGTGAGAAAATTTTTAAACACAATTTAATAGCTGAACACTGAGTAATTATTAACCGACCCAGTTTTCTCTCGAAACATTTTTTGCTAACGATTTGGCAAAGTTAGTGCTATGAATACGAAAACAATTCGCAGTTTTGTTCGAAAAGCACAGAAACTGTAGAGCCGAATATAAGACACATCTGTTACCATCAACATAAACAATATCAATGTGCTTGCAGTTATAGTTGTGACGCTGCTGAAAATGTCATTTAATGCTGAAATAACCCAGTTAACATTAAGCGGTGGTTCAAAGGAGTATTCTCACTGCGAAAAAATATCTGAGAGATGCAGTCGTTTAGGATATTTTAATATTATGAGCATTAAGATTCGGAAAGACACTTAACAATAGCATTGAAATATAAATATTATACTTTTAATGTCTTCTCAAGCTAAATTTACAAAATGTTGTTTATGATTTAAAGTTTTGTTTAATTTAAACAATATATAAAAATCTCTTGCTGACACAACTATATTGTTGACTAAAAACTAAGTATAAAGAACTATGAAAGTTCTGAAACGCTCTCGCCTTTTGGCAACACTAAAAACATTTAAAACTATATCGTAACTAATCTGTTTACATTACTTTTACAATTATTTAATGCTAGCTGTACCCGGCGCGCGTTGCTCCGCCAATAAATAAAATAAATTTAAGAAAAATAAAAGAGGAGAAGAGATAGAGAAGGAAAGAAAGTTTATAGTTTTGTTTTACTTATCGCACCAAAAGTATATTTTTCGAACTTATATTTATTCGAATTCGTATAGATATCTATTAATCAGTATTGAATTTAAAACATGAAAGCGCCATCTAGTGGTAACTTTCATTAATACGAATATCATATTCATCTTACCCATTAAAAATACATCATCATACCGATTTTCATGACAATCGATTGAACGGGGCAGGAGTTGCTACTCTGCAGCGCCACCTGGTGGCTAGTGGCGTCAATGTCAATGAGCATATCATACAAACCTTCTCTGTGGAAAAATACATATACATACCAATTTTCAAGACAATCGGTTGAACGGGGCAGAAGTTGCTACTCTACAGCGCCACCTGGTTGCGAGTGGCATCAATGAGAGCATATCACATAAACCTTCTCCGTGGAAAAATACATATGTATACTAATGTTCATAATAATCGGTCCAGTAGTTTTTGAGTTCATTGAGTACATACAGACATACAGACATACAGACAAACATTCATTTTATATATATATATAGATAAAGCGTCTACTAGACGGAACATCGTAATGTGATGTCAGTCAAGAACTATTTGGCCAAAAACCAGGTCATAATATTGGAACAAACGCCCTATTCGCCCGACTTCTACCTGTTCCCAAACATCAAAATCCACCATGACGTAAAACAAAAATTGGCGCAGCTACTTATAACAGCCTGTTGTGAGATGACCTGCAGCACTGCTTTGCACAGTAGAAGCTTCGCACTGGATCAGATAGTTAATCAATACTACTTTATAGACGTTTTAAAAGACTCTGAGAATAAAAACGCAAATAGGCTCAAAACATGGTAAAAAAAGAACTGCTGGATCCTACATCAAGACAACGCGCCAGCTCATAAAGCGCTGTCTACCAAGGACTCTGCGACTTCTACCATTTTCCAAAAATCAAAATCCACCAGGACGAAAAACATAGTTGGAGCAGCTACTCAAAAGCCTGTTGGAAAATGACCTGCAGCACTTCTTCGCATGGTGAAAGGTTCGCATTGGGATACGGAAGGACAGTTTATTAAAGGAAAAAATAAAAAATTTTAAAAAACTGCGAATTAAAGAAGTTAATACACAGACCTCATAAGTGTTTTAAATCCTTGTAAAGATAAGTAGCACTCACTTACGATGTTTTTCTAAACCCTTGTAAGTATCTTTATCCAACTTTTATGTGTTGTAAAAATAAAAAATTAACAATTTACCATGTATAAAAATATAAATATTTAAAGCTTTTAATAGTAAATTAAGAAGATTGATAATTTAACATGTAAATTTTTATTCTCTTTGCAAAATATGTGGCAAATAAAATCAATATAAAGTTACTGCAAACATAAATTTTGTCAGCTGTGGGGACAGATAAAAATGGTCAAATGTTTGGTTTGGTATTTCCCACTATTAAAATTTTATACGGATTATATTAAAACACATTATAAGCAGAATGATGTGCAATTATTACCATCGGCGGGACTGTTCGATGACAAATAACTATTGTCACGCAACAGTAATATACATAAAATGAACGGTGAAGCTCGTATTTATCTATTCATTTGCTGTGCAGCTACAATGTAATATGCTTAATTTGATTCATATAAATATGTGTTTGGCAAAACAAAATGTATCAATGAGTAATTGCTTGACAGCCAATAATCGATAACATCGCAATCACTTCCTTCATATTCAAATCATATTTGACATAATTATTAATTTGTAAAATATTTTTTTCAACTAGAAACTGAATTTAATCAATAACAACAAATTATAATGAGTAGATACATTTAAACAAAGAAAAATCGATCAGCTATTTTATTTTTAAATTGCTTCAAGAATAAAATACCATCAGTCTTCCCGATGCCATATATTTTAACTTTCCGCTTTTATTAAAATGTAAAACATATTATAAATTTTGTTCTACGAAGCCAATAAAGAGAATGGAAGCCAAAGAAATCGTTCCAAAAATTATGTGTCAACCCACAGCATCGAAGTAATATATCAGCGAACAAATTTCTCGAAATAATTGTTTGTTAAGCTTAATAAATATGGGAATTGAAAATCCATTACACTGCCACTACTAAACACACTATCGAATCGTGACAAAAACTTCAAAATTCCTATCAATTATTTACAGCTCTATTACAAATTGTAAATATTGTATGGATGAGCATACTATTTTCGGTTAAAATTTTTCTAATTTAAGATAATTTTTATATTTATTTGAAAAGTTTGGTTAAGGATGTTATTAAAAATCTTTTAACTGATCATTAGTAAACATAAGTAAACGCCATCAGAAGAGAAACGAAAAGAAGAATAGATGTCAAAGGTAATATTAGTTTAATAACGTTTTACAGAGTCTTTGAAAATCAAAAAACATATAGACCGTTTACTAAGAACCAACAACTACTTCCCTGGCTATATGCCACGACGGACATTGAATTACAGTTTAAAGTTGAAGGGGGTTAGTATATCTGCAAGATAGAGCTAACCATTTTAGTTTGCAATTCGTAAGGATTTTTTTTTTATGGTCAAGCACAAGCACTGCAGGAAAATTCCTTTAAGGCGCTCTGAGAGCGGTGCGTGTGCAAAGAAAGCGATTCACGTTGTTCTTGAATCGTTGAAGGTTATATTCGGTGGGAAATACGGCCTCAGAAAGGCCGTTCCACAAAGAAGATGTCCTCCAGAAGAAAGAGTTCTTAAACAATGATGTTCGAGGAGTATTAAGTTGAACCACATAGGGATGGGCGGAAGTGGTTTGTCGTGTATTTCTGCTATGAATTGCTCTAGGTGGAATCAAGCGGGCAATGTCAGTAGAACACTTGCCATGGCAATATTTGTAAAAGAGGGTCAAATCACCAACCTGTCTTCGATGTTCTAAGCTGTCGAGGTTCTTGGTTTGCTCGTGGTCACCAATCAGGCGAATGGCTCTCCTTTGGATGGAATCCAACAACCGAAGGGTATGCTTCGGTGCAGAACTCCAGACATGAGAGCAGTATTTCAGTGATGGTCGAATCTGGGCTTTGTAGAGTGTCAAAAGTTGTTGTGGTGTATACAGCTTTTTGGTACGGAAAAGTACTCCGAGTTTCTGAGAAGCTGTCCTGGCGATTGTTACCACGTGATTATGCCAAGACATATCTCCTCCCAGATTGACACCCAGTAAGTTAATAGACGAAGCCAGTGGAATTGCGTGTCCTGCCATGACTATATCTGGTTCTGCAATGTTAACCTTCTTAGAGAAAACTGCTGCCTGGGTTTTTTTAGCGTTAAATTCGACTTGGTTACTGTCACCCCAAGACAAAATTTCTTCCAGGTATTTATTGAGTCGTGATACTTCATGCTGTCTGCGAAGATGTGCGTCAGCAGCCGATGTTCGAGAATTCAAAGTAAACGATGAGATAAGTGTGCTGTCGTCAGCAAAGCTATAAATTGGATTTTCTGTCTTCGCTAGAAGGTCGTTAATGTATAGTAAGAAGAGGGTTGGGGATAATATGGACCCCTGAGGAACACCAGCATTGACGGTAAAGGTGTCCGAGAGAAACTCGTCAATCGCCACTTGCAGAGAACGGTCCTGAAGAAAGCTAGAAAGCCATGAACAGAATCGACCGGGCATACCGTAGGATCGCAGTTTACTTAGGAGCCCCTCGTGCCAGACACGATCAAATGCTTTAGAAATGTCCAGTGCAATAGCCCGGGACTCCCCATTATGTTCGACTGCGTTGCTCCAAAGATGGGTGACATATGCTAGGAGGTCTCTTGTTGATCTGGACTTACGATATCACTTGTAGACCGGTTTCGGCGTATTGCGCCTCATCAGTACAAGAAAGATATCCGTCCAGAAGTCTGAAACATAAACACAAAAAATAAAGGAAAAGTACGGAAATAGATTCTTCGAGAAGAAGCTGTCAGGTGTTGATATTGGAACATATAAGGAACGAAACAATTAGAGAACGCATGAAGATAGAAAAAACTGTAATGCACGATATTGAAAAAAGGCAGCTGACATGGTTTGGTTATGTAAAAATATTGAACGAAGATCGCTGGCCAAGAGAAGTATTGAAATGGATTTCACCGGAGAGAAGAAAGAGAGGACGACCAAGAAAGCTAGAGAGATAATATTTATGAAGTAACGGAGTCGAGGCAATTAGATGATGTCTAAGACAAAAAATGGAAACTGGGTATGGAGAGGCGGCAGCAGCCTTAGATATGAATTTTGTATAGACATATATAAAGTTTGTTAGGTCAGCTAGTAAAATTGCTTACAACAGCATCAGAATTCATTAAAATAATATTTTATATATACGATAGACTTGAGAAGACAAAAATCTTATAGAAATTTGTATGAAGTCGTAACTCTTTGATTATATATTTTCGAGGCCTTCGTGAATACTTTGTTTAATTTAATAGTAAGATATTTGTCGAACAATTCGAGTTAATTCAAAAACAGCTATTACCTAAGCTTTGTAGTCTCAACGTCGAGCATTTGAAGTTTAATGACTCGAGACAATGACATAGTCTTCGTTTATTAAGAACCGTTACACCGCTTGTTCGAAGGGGGTTACTAAATTGCTGGGAGTGTCTTAATCCGCCAGTAAATTGAGTCTCGGTTTAGTTCCGGCCAGTGTTTCAAACAATACATGTGCCATCGGTGGCCAATGGTGCGTAATAAAAAAACTGCAAGGATTACTCCCAGTTAAAACTATACTGATAAAAATATATTGCATTTGTCTTTACAAGACACTACAATTAATTCTAATCTCATTTTAGTCTCTTAGAATACCTACAATAAGAATGTCCTTTTTATGAAATAGGTTTTGGTTTATAATCCAATTTACAGATACAAGAGTCTAAGTAAGAATAAACAATAAGCATACTTTAAATTTCTCAAAGTAATCCCCTTGTAGTTGGCGCAGTTCTTATTATCCTCTTTTTTTATTTGATTATTATAACAATTAACAATTTTACACTTAGTTTGATTGCCATATTCGAATTTACTGTACCTAATTGTATAAAACAACTTGTAACTCTATAAAAATAAGTCAAATCTTGTTACGATCGAGGAACGTGACTTATTAAAATATATCAGTTTCGTATATATAGGTATGTGATAAAATACTCTTATAGAGTGGATTTATTTCTAACTACGCCAATGTTGGAAACAGTATTATATACACGTCTAGCGGCTCAATTTAAGTGGGCACTGGTCCATAAATGTCAGATATGGACTGCGAACACTGACTAGGTCCAAGTCCAATTTAAAAAGAACTTTGTTAGAAATTATTCGCTCGTGTCGCTAAATGTTCACGGAGAAAGTAACTCAAAATTGAGCAGAACACCATGCTGATTCTGTCAGCTGTCATATATGATCAGCAGCTTGAAAATGATGACTTTTACGAAAATGGTGCTTACCAAACAGAACATAATTTGATTGATTTAATAAATGTTTACGTTCTTGGTCTCTAATTCGTTTTCTTATATACAACGAGTTTCAGTTAAAAAAATATATAATAAACAAGAATATAATTTTTTGCCTAAACTTTGTTTAAACCTGATTATTCCCTATCGGAAAAATCCATTTAAGCCTGGTAGAGTCTAGAATATGTTCGTTTTCAGACTAATCAAGTTAAAACTTAGTTATTATATTAAAAATATTCTGCATATATTTTTTGTATGAAGAAATGAAAAAATAAAAAATTATTTAATGATTGAAGGTTTTTTCTATATTATCCTTTATTTTTTAATGTGGTGAATTTCACACTCTATTTAGTCCTTCTTTTACATCGTTAATCTACCTCTAATAGGCACATTTGCTCCTGCTGCACGCATTGGTAATAATTCAACCATTCCTTTGTTCCAATTACTTCGAAGAAGTAAATGATTCGATGGAACACAATGTTTTCAACATTGATATACTTCATAGCTATATTTATCGATTTTCTTTAAGGAAAAGTGCTGTGCATAAGCAATAAAAGTCGTGACAATTTTATTAATTTTATGGTAGGTACCTCTTATTCTCGATATTCGTAACACTATAAAATAACTTTATTCGCTGTCTTATTGGAATTACTTTTTTTACGGAATATAAAAATTAAATATTTTAATAAATCTATCAAGCTACAATTACAACTAAATCTTTTCTGTTATCTTTATAAATATTAAGATTTGTAAACAAAGCTCTCTCTCTCTTTATAGTTGTAATTTTCTATTTATTGTTGTAGTTGCAGATAAAGTATAGTATTTAATTTAATGCCTTTAATCTTTGAACTGATTGTGTGTGCATTCATAGCTTAGTTTTTACAGCGTTGTCACGTAGAGGCAAAGAATTTCATAATTTATATTAAGTTCTTAATACTCGAGTCCATAGAGCAGTTTTGTTTTCTGATGAGTTAGGTTAGTTTCCTATTTTCTTTTATAAGTCTTTCTTAATTTTATTTAAATGTAGAAAATAGATTTTATTATTATATTGGATTATTTATATTTATTTTAAATGATGGTAATAGATTTACGTACTTATAAGAGTAGCGTGAAAAAATTATCTTTTGGTTTATGACACGGCCACTAAGTAGATTCAATTCTGTGGAAAGTTTTTATTAATTTAGTAGGAGTCATATAAAAAGTGCCCGATAATGGTAAGCCGATCAAATGGAACATGGTATAATAGGCGTGGTGTATGGTGTTCGTAACAATTGACAAAATCTCAGCTTTAATGCTTGCATTCTGCTGATAACCGTATTTGGCATTCTACGTTTGAGTAATTTAACGTTGTTTGCCGGATCAAGCCCCAGACAATCTTGGTGACTTAACTTACGGTCCAATGGTCTACTGTGTCGTGTGTGTATGTCCTACAGGATTATAGTTCAGAGAGCCTTTAACCGTGTTGTCGTTTTTTCCCAAGCTAAGCTCTTTTATTTTATTACCCCAAATGAGCCGTTTGTTTTGCAAGAAAAGCAATTTAAATCTAGTGATTTCTAGATTTGATGTGTACCTATGTATGGAAATTAATTCAGAGTAGTATTGGTGTTTAAAGAACAGTGTAATTTAAACTAACTATTCTGATAACAATAAATTAGTTTTCGTTATCTATGTAATAAAAACAATAATCTAACTATCATAAAGTCATAATCTTAAATCTAAAAAATTTCTGTTTTATTAAGGCTATCTGATTATTCCATTAGAAAATACTACTTACTACCAATATAAAGACAATTTCTTTCAATATCCTATATCATTTTCAGATACTCTTTTATGTCTCTTGGTTAAATTAGAAAAGTTTGGAAGCATTTTCGACTAGCTAGTCATGTCATGGAGTAGTGAAAGATTCGGTTTTTCGATCAGATAATGGATGGCATGCAGGGTGTCTAGCAGAAGAGTGCATTATTTTTTTCACTGAACTCGGCGTACAGCTGTTTTAAGTTTCTTCTGAAACTTTAATTTGGTTTAGTGAGGAACTGTTCGTTGTATCTAAATTAAGCGAAGACATGAAAGTGGCAAAGATAATATATTATTTACTGCTATTTTATACATAAACAAAACTTTCTTGTAATTGAATCAAATTTGCACAAAATATGTAAAAGTACAAATCCCAAGAAAATAGTATAAACAGAATTTTCTTTACACGTTAGTCACAAATGATCAATTTGGAATAAGAACCTTAAGTGTAAAATCGAATGCAATTTTGGAAACGATATTTGACGTTATTATTGAAATGTTACTCAAGTAGCTAAAAAAAGGGATTTTGTGCTCTTAAACTTTTTGCTTAAAGCTCGAACTAAACCAAGGCATTTAGCGCTTTATTCAAATCAATAGCTAGTAAAATATCCAGTTGAAATTCTTCTAGTTGAGTGGAGTTATGTGGTTGAATTTCATTATTTCCCAAATCGTTTTATATAGGTGCAACATTTTTTCCTTCCTTTCCTACGTAGTGAAACTCGCAAAAAATACAATTCCGCCTGAAGAGCGTATGGCAGTATTAAATTGCTTTTATTTTTACACTCACATATAAATCTGCGAGAGATATTATAGTCCATATAACTAAGTTGTTCCGTTTTTGGAAATCCACTTTCCTTTGTGAAAAGTATTCGTATTTTATGGTGGTTGAATTCATTCATTGCAAAATTATTTCTTTTAAAACCGAACCAAACAAAAGGTATTTTTCTCTTTTTTTTTGTGTCACTAAAAAAATACGAATTGCTGTTATTTTTAATCAATTATAGTTACTATATGTAAAAAATCTCGACTTGTTTAAATAAAACAATGTAATATTTATGTATAAATGTCCAAAAACAGTGTATTATAAATTACCATAAAAATCAAACTAAATTAAAATTTTCCTTATGCAAACTTTTCTATATAATTTTTTATCACTAAAGTAGAAATCAATCCAATTTCTTAAATACTTTTTTTATTGATATTTTCTAATGGTCTTAGGTAAACATTAATTATCAATTAACAACTTATCAAAGAAGCTTTATAGTGAATATTCATTTCAGACTGGAAGCAAAGTTCAATTTATAAGAAAATAACTTTAAAAGTCAATAAAGCGTTGATTTTAAAGTTACAACTTTATTAAATAATGTGTACAACAGTTTTATGGTTTTATCTATAATTTTTGTTCTATAATGTAATTAAATTTTTAAAAGAATTTTCTAAGTAAAAATAAAGAGAATAATCCAATTAGATTTTAAAGTAGAATTATTTTATGTAATAAATATAAAGAAAAACAGGATAGATAGATAGATATTTTTGGGGTTGGTTGTTAGCCTATATCACTGCGACCTTTGCAGATCTATTGTGAACACCCATTATCTGTGGAATAGGATTAGAGCACCTTGTCCAGCTCTGCCCTCTTAATGAGACTTAATAGCCTTGAGAGTGGCCACTCCGCATAACTTGGAGCAGCCGGTTTCTCCTCTCCCAGTACTAGATACCGCGTCCTTGCAAGGCCTTCACATTGGCATAGGACATGAAATGCAGTTTCCTCTTCCTCTTGGCAGTATCGACAAATGTCTTCATCTACCAAGTTTAGCTGACTCATGTGTTTTCTGAGCCTACAATGTCCTGTCAAGAGACTGACGATCATTCTGACATCATTTCGCCTTTGTGATAGCAGCTCTGCAGTAAACTTCGCCGAGTATCCCTTTATGAAGAGTTTGGCTTGTCGCTTGCCCGGTGATGTTTCCCACCACTCCTGGGCCTTTTCTAGCCTCCATTTCTCAATGGCTGCCTTTCTGAATGTATTAGCAACTCCGCCGAATGGTTCCGGGCCAATCATTGGAGTGTTAGCTCCCGCACGGGCCAGTTCATCAGCCTTCTCATTGCCCCGAAACCCTGAGTGTCCTGGTATCCATGCCAGTGTCAGAGAATTTTGACTAGCGGAATGTGTCAGGGCCCCAACGCAGTCCCACACCAGCTGTGAGCTTATCTGTGCTGAGACTATTGCCTTTAGAGCTGCTTGGCTGTCCGAGTATATGACTACGGTTTTACCCATTATACCCTGACTTACGATCTCCGTTGCACAGTGTTGTATGGCCGTTACTTCAGCCTGAAACACTGTGGCATACGCACCTAGACTTAGTTGGATTTTTATCCTGTGTCCTCTACTGTATATACCTGACCCTGTGCCTTTCTCAGTCTTTGAGCCATCAGTATACCAAATTGACTCCCCTTGGATTGGGGGGCCATTGTTCCATGAGTCCCTTTCCAGTATTTCTACTCGAAAGTTTCTCACAAAGTTATACCTGGGGACTATCCTGTCCTGAGGCATACTCATTATTTGATCTGCCTTAACCCTATTGTATAACACGACTGCTTGCTTTTTGCCTTTTAATAAGGTAATGGGGGCCTGGCCTTGTAGCAGTCTGTGAGCAGTTGCCATAGCCTCGCCCTGAATGTAAATGTGCAATGGTGGTAGGTTGAGTAAAACCTGTAGTGCGTCCGTTGGAGCGGTTCCCATGGCACCTGTAACATTCAGACATGCCTGCCTTTGAATGCTTTCCAGCTGCCTGATCACCTCGGACTGCTGCGTTCTACTCCACCACACCACCGAACCATAGGTTAACATTGGTCTAATGACTTGTGTATACAACCATAGGTTCATTTTGGGGTTCAATCCCCAGTTCTTGCCACACAATTGTCTACACCTACCAAGGGCTATTGTAGCTTTATGTGTGACCTTTTGAATGTGTTGCTTCCATGATAGCCTCTGGTCAAATACCACACCTAGGTATTTGGCCTCTGTGACCATTGGAACCAGCACGTTATTGAGCGTTATTGGTTGTAAGCCTTGTAACGCTCTTTTATTAGTGAATGGGACAATTGATGCTTTTTGTGGATTGACTGTTAGGCCTTCATCCTTGCACCACTTGTACACCATATTTATTGCGGACTGCATCCGCTCTGAGACTGTACCCAGAAACTTCCCCTGAATGATTATGGCCATATCATCTGCAAAGCCTAGGCAGTGAAGGCCTTCATTGAGGAGTGTTTTAAGGAGGTCATCCACAAGTGCTGACCACAGCAGAGGTGACAGTACCCCTCCCTGCGGACAGCCCTTTCCCACTGTTGCCTCAATGGACGCCTCACCTAACTTGGACACTACGATCCTATTCGTTAGGTTGGCATACACCCATTGGCATATTAGTGGGGGGACTCCCCTCCTTGAAAGTGCGTCGGTTACTGACTCGGGTCCCACATTACTGAAGGCTCCTTCAATGTCAATAAACGCCGCTAGGGCTACTTCTTTGTCTTCAATTGACTTTGACAATAGCCTGTTCAAGTCATCCAGCGTTAGGTCTGTGGATTTTCCCGGCTGGTATGCATATTGACGATCACTTAATGGGTTCTCCGTTAAGATTTCGTCCCTTATATATCTATCGACCAGTTTTTCCAGCGTTTTTGCTACGAATGACGATAGACTTATTGGTCTGTGGAGCTTGGTCGATTGGTCCGTCATCCTCCCCACTTTAGGGAGATATAACAGATGGTATAAATCTATAGGCCAAACAAGCCTTAAAGATTTTACACAGTTGTGTTATTATTACATCCAGCCCTTTCTGGAGTAGGGCTGGGTATATTCCATCCGTTCCTGGTGTTTTAAATGGACGGAATGTGCTGATAGCCCATCTGATTTTTGCAGGTCTGGTTATTTCGGTAGCTAGCTTCCAGTCATCCCTTGAGGG
Source organism: Altica lythri (assembly GCA_964028335.1). Classification (NCBI taxonomy): domain Eukaryota; kingdom Metazoa; phylum Arthropoda; class Insecta; order Coleoptera; family Chrysomelidae; genus Altica; species Altica lythri. The sequence continues at coordinate 96,841,258 of OZ034800.1, read as the reverse complement.
CCTCACCGGCCTTTGACCGTGGCCTGCGCTATCCGATCCTGCTTCCATAAACCGTGAGCCAGGAAAGTGTGCCAATGTTAGCATTCTTAAACTTTCCTCCAACGTTTTGGTATATGATCCGTCCTCCTTTTTGAGGAGGCCGACCTCTTTCGCTGTACCATCCTTAGCCAGGACCTTGTGGATTCTTGAACATGCGGGGGTCGTTTGGACTTCCTCGGAGAACTTCCTCCAGGAGTCTCTTTTGGCTTTTCGGATTTCTTTATTGTACAGCGTTAACTTTTGTCTATACTCTTCCCAGTTTTGAACGGTTTTGGCCTTGTTAAACAGCCTTCTCACCTAAGCCCTAAGCTTCTGTAGGTGTTCGTTCCACCAGGGAGTATTTCTCGTGTACTTTCTTGTCTGTTCCGGGCAGTTTTCACGATAAGCTGACCCAATAGCCTTGCTTACCCTGTCCACCTCCCAGTCCAAATTGTACACATCTCTTATTGACACCATTCTGTCCTCGAGATTCTCATTGAGGGAATTTACATAGTCCTCCCAATTCGTTCTCCGTGGATTTCTGAACGTGGTCTCAATAATTTTAGGGGTGACAATATTAAACCTTACATGCCTGTGATCCGACCCAGACGGCTCGTCCGAGACATGCCAGTTTTCAATCTTGTCGTAGATGTTATTTGTGCAGAGGGTCATATCAAGGACCTCCCTGCGCGTAACTGTTACAAACGTTGGCTTATTGCCTCTGTTTAATATCTGTAAACTATTACTAAGTATAAATTGTAATAGATACTCACCTCTAGGGTTGACGTCCGTACTACCCCACGCTATGTGATGAGCATTGGCGTCGGCCCCCACGATCAACTGTAGGTTTTCCCTCCGGCTGTAGCTAATGATGTCCATTAGGTGGCCTGGAGGACATACCTTGTCCTCTCCAGGAAAGTACGCCGAGCAGATCATTAGCCTTCTGATGCCTTCTTCCGTGGATATTGACAGTATGGCTGTAACAAAATCCCCAGTGGATAGCACCGGAATCAGCATACATCCAACTGCCTTAGAAAACAATATACAGGCACGGGGCTTTATAGCCTTGGTGTCATATATCAACTCGCCATGGTGCGGTTTTAAGCCTGCAACCCTACCTCCGTATAGCTATGGCTCCTGCAGGAGGGCTACCTCCACGCCTTCTCTCTCAAATCTCCGACAGCCTTTGCATGTTGGAGATTTGCCTGCAGGATCCTGACTGTACCTACGTCTTTATGAGGATCCATACGAGTCCCACGAGCAGCTAGGGAAGGGATGGTCCACCTGGTCAGAGCCCCGCATGACCAGGTAAGGCTAATTACAAGGGGGTTTCGCCCGGTGCCCCCAGGGGACCGTTTGCGACCAACTTAACCCGTTGGCCATTCAGTACATTGGCACGGTACCTCACACCTTCACTTGGGGTTGTTTGTGTAATTATTAGCCGTAAGATGAGGGAGGGACAGAAGGCCCTCTCCCAGCTTGCCGTTGCCCGGGGTGTGCCACTGGGAGGCTATTACACCAGGGTCCTGCCGATTCAGGAGGTGGATCCAGAAGCCTAGTAGCGGTCAGCCACTCAAGCTTCTACATCCATCCCACCCTTCACTGCACCACCCCACCGCCCCAAGAAAAACAGGATATATATGTCTAATTTTTTGACGTTTTTGGAGGAATTGTGTAACTATGGTGTACAATATTTAGGAAAAAATCATGGAGTCTTATTTTGACACAAAGATTCTTCTGTACCTAATTCACAAACTTGCAGCTTTTTCTAATTTTACTATCGAATCTCTTAACCGTACACCATTGTGTATCAATATATAAATATTCCAGATGGTTTGTTAAAATAAAGTTTAATAAATTTTTGTTTACAAAATCCTCCAGTTTTAGAAAAAATTGACCCTAACTGTAAAAAGTATAAAAAATAGATTATTAAATCCACCGGTGATAAAATAAAACGAAAAGTTAGACTTATTTTCTCAGTGTCTGTAATCCAGCTTATCCCGATTTTTCTGGAATTATCATTTTAATTAACGTCAGTAAAAGTTCATAGAAAATGCAACGGGTAACACTGTCGTTTCTAATTTTAGTCATAACTTTCAAACTCTCTTTGGTGCTTACAAAGAACAGTTCGGATAGCGAATAGTTTGGAATAGTTTATGTAGGTATATAAGGTGAAGCCATATATACAAAACATTAAAACAATTGCAAAATACCATACATAGCTAATCTGGACTAAACCTAAAGAAAAGAATACGTTAAAAAGTTTAAACATTTGATTAAATTTTACTGTAATTTTCATTGATCCAATAAGAAATGAAATATTTTGCGATTATGGGGTTTAGAACTCTACTCGGCCTGTGTAAAGCAGAGATGCCTAGTCTCTGAGATTTCCGGAACAAGAAGTTCAAACATTACATGATATGTTCAAGATATTGGTTTTTGCCTATTGAATATTCTACTAGCTGATTTAATAAATTTGGATGTAAAATGGTTTTTCAGTTCAGTAACAGTAAAATTTTCTGAAGTTTTTATAGTAAATTTTGTCATGTAGCTACATATGTTTGCTGACCTAAAGTTTCTTGTGTTCTGTTCACGCGCGCGTCTGACATAGTATCCAAATTCATTGCAGATTTTCAGCTTGTCGACTCTAGAGAATGGAAAAGCTTGAGTGCTGCGCCATTCGCTAGGAATGATGATAGAGTTAAAGAAATGATAGGGATTTTCCTCTTTGCCCAATTCCAAAATCGATACGTCTAAAGTAAATTTATATATCCTATACTACATAAAGTACATTCTTAACTTAAAAGTTTTTTCTACTTTCTACTTGTATATCGGAATTTCCTATAAGAATATCCGGATTTTCTGGACATGGAATTTATATTCAGGCTGCGTAAAGTGGAAACTTTCACGTGGGTTAAAAAGTCAGCTACAACATACTTTGTCTAATACAATTCCCAAATTTTATTTAGATCCAACCTTCTATATATTGGTTTCAAATTAGTATTTTGTAACTTTAAATATTGCCAATAAATTCTAAAATTTTATATGTAGGTACATTAGCTGATCCGACAAATTTCGTACCGCCCAACACTGAAACATTTTTCTTATTTTCCATTTCTTTAGAAAGTTTTTTATATTTTCGCCGTGTTCTGTGTCTCTGTGTCATTCCGTGGAATTTGTAATCGAATTTAAACCTATTTCCCGACTACCTAGAGCTCTGAAATTTTCAGGATAGCTAAGAACTGGATGACAATGCATGTTTCAAGTGTGTTTAGGCATATACATAGATTTCGAAATTTATACCGAATTGATATTAAACATGATCTAAGTTGTGTATAGATAATATTATTTTGAAAGTTATTAAATAAATCGTTCGTAGCGTAGTTGGTTAGGCGGCGGATCAGTCCACTTGTGACAGTTCTGTTATGTTATCATAATGGGATCGATTACGCGACAGAGAAGTTTTTTTTTCTTTTTTTTTTTGTTCTTACATGTGAAAACAGTAATTATTATTTTAATTTTAACTGTAATAAAATAAACTGTTTTAGAAAGTTTTTAGATACAACTACCCTTGATTTTGTTAACAAGGAAACAATCTTCTCTATGATCAATCACAGCGTTGTATGACTTAATATTTTTACAATGTCAGGGATGCTGTGCATTGTTGAGATGACACAAAATATGACCTATAAATCAGTAAAAAACTTTCTACTATAAAAAGTTCTTTTTGTAAATTGTGCTTATTTCAAATTTTGTCTTCTTTTTTTAATGTATTCAATGTTTAAGTTTTGTCCTTTTCAACATATTTTTTGTCACGAACTCCGTCATTGGAAATTGGAAAAGCAGAGGTATTGCCTTTTTAAGTAATGATTTCGTTTACATAGCAGCGATGGTCAAATAAAGGTACGCAGACGAGAGAGAAAAACCGTATAAAGAGTGCTGATTGTTTCCAAAAAGTTTTTTAGGTAGAAGATATGTATATGCCTGTCTTTGTTAGTCTCACAGACTTCATGGTACTAATGAATACCTTAATGACGTGCAAAAGATACTGTGACATATTAGAGCCAATAATTGTACCTTTTGCAGGCATAATGAAACAAAGATTTGTTTCAATCGACGATAATTCCCGCCCACACGTGTTAGAATCGTTAACGAGCGTATAGAGTGGAGTGGTCAGCTTTCTTTCAGATATAAACTGCATTTAACATGTCTGGGCAAACATTTCAAGACATAAACATACTTGAAGAACCGCCTCAGAGTTTACAACAACTACCTGTTTTGTGCGCCACATCTGAATAAAATTATCTTAACTTTTCACCGATAATTTTTCAGAACGATGCCAAATAGAGGCAGAAAACTTCGGTTGACCAGACCAGCCAAGATAGTGAAGATTTTTTAATTTTCGAATGATTTTACTATTTAATCAAGATTTAAATACATCTTTAAATTACATACTTTTTAAAGTCACAATAAAGTACATGTATAGGTAGATCAATAAGAAGTTATTATTTCAGTTAGGACGATAATGTTATCAAAACGAATAACAAGAGAAATATTTCATTGCTATTTACAAAATAAAGTCCAGTGGTTCCATTCTATTTCTGTTTTTATGACGCTCCAGCAATAAGCTATTTACACTTCAATGCACGATTCCATACCTTCAATGCATTTAGATATTTCCTTTTGCACCTCAACGTCAACTCGAACTTCGTTCCGCACAACATATAAATAAAAAAAATGTTCTCGACTTCGGAAGAAGCTTTATTTTCTAAGTAAATATAAATGTTCCTTTCTATTTCGGATAGTAAATTTGTGATTTAATAAACGGAAATATTTCGGTTATGAGATTTTTTAAATAAATTAAATGTTTATATAAAAAATAAAACACTTTTCAGCGAGACATTGTTGTTGGGATTATCATCTCCGGAAATTGTAAAAAAATATTGCTCGAAAATGTTCTCCGCTTAGATCGATTTTTGGACCGACTTGCTAATTTCAAGAAACGCTGGATTTATGTCGACAAAAGATTGAGGTTATATTTGTGTCTAAACGATCTCTTGGTGGTGCCTTTTAAGCGGCTATATGCAAAACTAAAAAGACAACCCTCGTACTTATAAGCACGACCTGCGAATGTATTTGCACTCTAAAATTTGACTCACAACATGTTATAGATGATTAAAAATATCTTTTGTTTTTAAGTCATATCAAAATAAATTAATTTGTGTTCTAAAAATATAATTTGACATTAAAGAACTTATACATTTAATTAAATAAATAATAAATAATAAGCAGCTCCAGCAGCAAACAGATTTATATAGCGACCGTTTGTTTTATCCGCGTGACTGCAGGAATGTCGCAAATAGTCTGCGTCAGTTAAATGGAAAAAAGTTTAGAATAGAATCCTCAACTTTCCTGCCACTTTAGAATGTTCATGAGAAAGTTGGTTTCATCAAATTGAAGTATATTATTCCCAACGCAATGAAAGTTTCTGTCTGTATGAAGTAGAAATAGAAAAAAGAGAGTTAGATGTCTCCGACTGAAAGGTAATCGAATATGTTCGAAAATCATTATTGGATTGCGTTTTTTTTTATTGGCACGTCTTTTTTACTTTTATTATATTAGTAAACCTTTTATTAATTGTCATGAATGATTAATTTAAAATGATAATTAATATTAGTATTTGAAGTCCACTCACTAAGAAATATTTTCTTGTATACGAGAATTGGTTGTATTTTTAGTTTTGCACATAGCCGCTTAGTAGGCGGTACCAAAAGAACCTTTAGAAACAAAGATTTTGCTATATAGTTTGTCTCTATCCAAAACTAAAACGACAACCCTCGTTTGTATAAAAATTGTGTAAAACTTATAAGATTAAATTGTCATATTTTCAGTTGTATTGCAAGTAGTGAAATATTAAGCTTATTTAAATTTAATCGGATTAAAGCTCGTATATCCAAATTCAAAGAGCAGTACAAGCCAATACCAGATGATTTTCTAAACAAGGTAATTTGGGGCTTATCTTTCGACAGACACGTTTCCTTCGCACACAGATTTCTTAGTCAGTACACAGACGCTTATTCCATGATATGCTAACAATGTCAATTGTGTCATATAGTTACTTCATCTCTTTACTCTTTGCAGCAAATTAATTCTGAAATTGTTAATTCCATACTTATATCCTCTATTGTATGTTGTTCTAGAATTACCTCCATTGTTGTTTTATAGTCCCGTGTTCTGTCATTTACGAAACAGTTAACTTAAGATTTATGTACTTCAGTTTATTAAAAAAACATTAAAGGAATTAACCGTATATTGTACGAAATTATTTTCTATATAATACGTACACGATGGAAGTGATAATTAAAACCAGATCTAAAATTATAAAGAACAAACGTTACGATTAATTCTGTGTCAATGGAGCACATTTTTTTACATTTCTTCGATTTATATTTAAGTGTTTGACTGATTTTACTGGTATCTTTTGTAGTTGAAATAGACTAAAAAATGGTGTTACCTAAATAAAAAAAAGAGTGTGCGTGTAACCTTTACGCGCGATTGAAGTAAAACTTGTTGACGTACGTATCGGAAAATAAATATTTAATTACAATTCAATCATATTTATTGTCTATATACTTTACAAAAAATGAGATGTTATATTTATATTATTCATTAGAAATAGGAATTTGAAGGTTATCATTATTTTTTATATATGAAATAATAGGTTTATGATAACTAAAATGTGAAACATAGATTTTACTCTCTAAATACCATTAATGTATTTGAAACCGTTTGAAAATTTCATAAATAAATTTTGAAAATTTAAGCTCCTCCCATAGCTGAAATCACACCGTTACTTCCATCAGAATCTTCCTTTAGAATCTAACGTTAGAGTTACCCCTAGTCGCGCCTAAAGAAGTTTTGCTTTAATAATAGGTAAACAATATTAAAAATATACACACATTACGTTTAGAATGTGTGATTTTGTAGTTGTATCTACCTTATTGTAATACAACACAACACAAGAGCCTTCGATAGTTAGATAACCATTTCATTTTGTAGCATTTTATAGCATATTCCATAAAATTTAAAATCCTGAGTTAAGTTTGTTTTCTTCAGTTCTATGAAGGATCATAATATGTATGTATGTATATATATAAACTTACTTAATCAAATCATAATGAATTTCGCTGTCTTTTTTTCATTTTCATTTTTCTTCAAATCTTTCTTGCGCTTATAATATGCCCTTTGACGTTTACAATTTCTTTTTCTTTTTAGCTCTTTAAGTCTATAAAACGAAAATAGCTAGGTATAAATAATAGGTATAAATAATTAGGTATAAATAGTGTAATTACACACCAAAAATAAAATTTATGCATATAGAGTAGGTACCTACTCACTCATTTTCATTAAATATGTTTTCATCACTTTCTTCATTAATAAATCCACTTTGTTTATTCATATTTAAATCAAACACTTTATACACAAATTTAAACTATTTACCACCAATGTATTTTGGTTGACAAGATGACAAGCTGTCAATTCATACAATTACAGATTTAATTTTATTTAATATAGTAGGCAGAATCGTGTTAGGTATTTTGTATCAGGTTTTGTTTCCGGTACGCGGTACATTAGAATGACGTCACGTCCGTTAGAATTACTGAGTTATCCCTAGTGCCGCTAAAGAAGTATTACTTCAATAAATAAATGCACACAATACTCGTATTTTAGGATAATAAAAGACATTTTTTAACTAATCTGACGTTGAGCCAATTGTGTTGGGAAGGGGCTCGTAAACTACAATCTTTAATCTTAACAACTATATAATAAAAAAAAGTTAAATCGGTATCGATAAATGTTGATTCAAACATTCTTTTATTAGTAGTTTATGTTGACAACATATTTTTTAAGTTGTACTTCAACTTCGTTCAAAAGAAATTGCTTGTTTTATGAATCAGCTGACAATATATCCAATATCACGGTGATGTTGCAGATAAAACTGTAGCCGAGATCTTTAGAGTTTTTCCTGGGAAAAGTGCCAGTAAAATTTTGTGGCTATTCCTTTTTTTTTCTATTTCTCTCCTTCAACGATTGCTATTCAAACAAGCGTGCATTCAAGTCATGATTTCCTGGTAATATGCAACCTTAAATTTACATGTTATGTGAGAGTGAATAGGAATAAAGAAAGAAAATAAGTATAAAATAGGGCGGTATTCTGGGTATTCGAGGTAATAAGCTTGAAGTAAAGAATATTAGATTCTTGTTGTTACGATATTTGACGCGTTTCTGGCGAATGTTTCGCCATGCAAATAGTTGATCGTTGAGTTTCCCTAATACACTTCTATTTGTGCTATATCCCCAAACAACAGACAACAGACCGATACCAACATATTTCGTGTCGAAGAAACAAATGGAGTCTCCATTTATATAAACTACCTATATAATAATAAGAATTTCATATTTACGTTTTTTTTTTATTTTTTATTAAGGATGTCCTCGTAGGTATAGACCTAAATACAAATGTACCGAGAACATCTATTGGAGCAGAAGAGGTAATTTATTAATTTGGGATTTAAAGGCCTGCAAGTTAGGACGAGTGGGGAAGACGTGGGGAGGTAAGGAGTTCCACAATCTGGAGACCCTGGGGATGAAGGAACGATCGAATCGATCCGTTCTTGATTTCGGGCATTGAACAGTATAAGGGTGCATGGAGTTGGCACGTCGCGTTGCTCTGGCTGGTCTGGCAAGTGGAGGCATTATAGAGCGGAGTTCATCTGAGCAAAATCCGTTTATGTATCGGTAAAACAAGGAAAGATCAGCCACTGCTCTTCGGTGGGATAATGGGGCTAGGTTTTTGGTGATACTGGTGTCGTTTATTAGTCGAACTGCCCTTCTCTGTATTGCATCAAGAACTCCGAGCCTTGATGGAGCCGCCGATCCCCATACATGCGAGCAGTATTCAAGATTATGCCGTATTTGGGCTTTGTAAAGAGTAGCTAAGTTGGATGGAGAAAAATATTTCCGTGCTCTAAACAGAAAGCCTAATTTCTTTCCTGTTGCAGTTGCTATGAATGCAATATGTTCGTTCCAGAGTAAGTCTTGGGAGATCGTGATACCAACCAGCGTAATGGAGTCGCCCGCTACCAGTGTCTGATCATTGATTGTAATGGATGAGTCGCATGTTTGCCTCTTGTTGGATAGGCAACATGTCTATGTCTTGGAAACGTTGAAATTAACAAGATTCTCTCTTCCCCACTCGTCCACAATTCTCAAATCTTGATTGAGAGAAGCCGTTGTGGATCTTCTGTCCACTTCCAGAATATCTAGAGGTATGGGACGGTTGTGCGCTTTGCTACAGTGTAGGTTGCTATCATCTGCAAAACCATGTATTGGGTTATTAGTGGCTTTTAGTTGATCATTAATGTGTAGTAAGAATAGAGTAGGAGCTAGAGCTGATCCTTGGGGAACTCCAGCGTTGATCTTGTAGAGGTTGGAAGAATGTCCATCTACAGCAACTCTGATGTGCCTGTTGGAGAGAAAGTTGGATATCCATCTGCAAAGGTTTTGCGAGAGTCCGTATGAAGGCAGTTTGTTCAAAAGAGCTGCATGCCACACTTGATCAAATGCTTTTGAGATATCTAGTGATACTATTTGAGTCTCCCCATAGCGGTGGATGGCATCACTCCAGACATGAGTTACATATGCTAGCAGATCTGCTGTTGACCTTTGTTGGCGAAAACCATATTGCCTGTCACTTAAAAGGTTGTGTGTCTCAAGGTAGCTCAGAATCTCGTGATTGACGTATTTCTCCATAGTTTTGCTAATAACAGATAGAAGAGCTATGGGTCTGTAGTTAGAAGGCTGGGTTTTAGAGCCTTTCTTGGGGACTGGTTGTACTCGAGCAGTTTTCCAGGATTCTGGAAAAATACCAGTATCATATGATAGTTGAAATAGCTTAGTGAAAACTGGCGCTAGTTCAGGAGCACAACATTTTAAGAGTAAAGCAGGTATTTCATCGAGGCCGCTTGCTTTGTCGGTATTTAGAGTAGCAAGGACTCTCTGCACCCGCTTAACGCTAAATATGATATTTTTCATTGTGTGGGGAGCCCGTGGAATAAAAGGTAGCTCTATGTTGTCCGGTGGGTTAAGTGTCGAGTGGTTAAATAAGTAAAATATCCTTGTATGTACAGACAAGCCCAAAATCTAGGAAGAGGTAAATGAACGACGATCTCAAAATAACTGATTTTATAAAAAATAAGAACAATTTAAAATGTATGCAAAAAACGAAACTTTATTTAAACCTAAATCTTGAATATTGGGTTAATGTCACAAAATATTTATATTAAAAAGTTCTTTAAGTAACTAATTTAATTGACATAATATAAAGTTATATTTGTGGCGATGGATCCCCACTGACTTTTCAGAGAATTACGACAGGGAAGTCAGAAGTTATAAAAGTAACTTCATCCCTTTCACAATCAAGCATTTCGTTGAAAATTACGAAGTCGCATTTAGATATTCCTTAGATTTAATCAACTCTTACCGTTTAATGATTTATAAATTTACCCAAAATATTTGACGTTATTTAAGAACCTTTATTTATTGTACCTTTCTTATTGTTTTATTTATATTTACAGATAGTAATTATGGTAAAATATTACAAAGATATATTTTATCATTTACGTCTTTAGGAAATTTTTTACATTTCCTAACGAATACCAGAGTCGCTGGATTGTTAGCAAACTACAATCTGTAAGCATGATCTATAGGCTTATTATTAACTGCTGAATTATTTAAGTTTTTTATAGATGAAAACGTGTAGAATGTGGTTTAAAAAAGTTCTTTAAAGTTCTACGACCATTTTCTAATCAATTCAATTGATGGAGCTTTATTTTTATGCCGTATATTGCAATGAGCGAAAAATATTCGTTGCGATAGAGTCAAAGAATCGTTGCTTCGATAGCCTACACAAAACGCACGCTGTTTTCCGATAAATGGCACTAAATTTCCATCTGCGGCTCTTTGATTCCATACCGCGCTTGCCCCATCTTTCCGTTCCTTCGCGATGAAGCTACCGATTCAAATATTAACGAACTTTTGGTACACCCTGTAAGTATAATACACAATCATTTTTCAAAGTGATTTATCATGTGGAATCTTTAAACACAAATGTTTTTTTAAACCAATTTTTTTATATATAGATAAACAAAAAAAGTAGTCTGTAATAGTTATTTAAAAAATACAATACGGTAAATAAATAAATAGTTATTTGTGACACAAGGACGGAAAATGACATTTTGCAAGAGCGAGTAAAGTTGTGTAGCCGAGGTGCGTAGCACCGAGGCGAAACAATACGAGCACTTGCAAAATATTTTCCGGACGTGTAACACACACTTTTTTTTTTGGTCCGACTAATTTTTAATATTTTCAAAAGTTCTGTTATGTTCGACAGTTGACCGTTTGTCCTACCTGAAGTTAGACCAGTGACTAGAAGACGACAGACTGTCAACTGGTATTGGTATGACGTGATGTTAATACATATTATAATTATATTTATAGTTGTATAATAACTTGTTTGATACTGAATATACGTGTTACTAGTGTTATTAGTGTTTTAATTAACATATGTTGCAAACACAACAAGTTCAAAAACTTTTTACCTGTGCTTTTTACTTTGTGACATACAAGATAACATGTTTATTGACATCTATTGCAGGATTAAAAAAATTAGTAATAAGGAATGATTTTCTGATAATCGATTTCAAGTTCCTTAATTTTTATACATACAAATACTGTGCTAATAAGCAGCACAGTAAAAATTGTTATATTGAAAATATTAACATTAATATCTAATAATTTTATATAAAGATAGCAGAGACAATGAACTATTTTCATAATCGAATGATAAGTAGTTCTAAATTGTCATAAATGTCAAATTTTATAATACAAGTTGTGAGAGAAATTTAGAATCCTGCTTATGTTTGGAAAAAGTTATAGGTAAGTTTAGTATATTATACGCTGTTTTTAAATAAATTTAATTAAAATTTGTATTATTCATTATGTATTTTTGATGACAAAATTTAAACTCATAGCGCCATCTCTTTAGATAATCTAAAAGCTACTTTGCCGGCCTAGGCCGGAAAATGCCATTTTCCGGACGATTTTGAAGTAATTAATAGTATTGTTTCTGGACGGAGGACCAAAAAAGAATTATTACATTTCTGCTATATTCGATGTTATGCTGTTACAATACGAAGTTTTGTTGTATGTCTATAACAAGGACGTTTTTTAATAAAGAAAACTGGTATACACATAAATTTCAAATTCTATAACTTTGTTTACTATATCTTTGCCAAAATAACATTATATTCTCTTTAGTATCGGAAACCGTCTATACTACAATAATCAAGATAATCAATTTAAAATGTTAGCGGTGGTGTAGTCTGGTCAATTTAGACAATATGCAACCGATTGTCGATACGAAGTGTGGAATATATAACGAGGGAAACAATTGTAATTACGTAAATTATGTAAACACGTCCGGTGAGGAATGTATTTCAGAAAAAACTCCATTAGCTATTACATAACTACGAACTTAATTACGTTTAATATGCATAACAGATTTTGATTTGAATGCCAGTGAATCCCAATAAGTACCTATTCATGAAATATATATGTAATGCAGGTTGGTATTTCTTCAAATATTCCATATAATTATGCCGATATCCAACCACATCTCATTTTACAATATACAGATTCCCCAATGAGAACAGAAAATCTTTAGTAACCACAACTATGTTTAAAGTGTTTTAATGCACCAAATAAACACTCACTCAAAATTATTGAAAAAACTTCGTTTATAGAGGAGGAGCAAAACACCAATACTCTAGTCAACATCTTCAAAAACGTGAAAAATTAAAATAAAGGTCCTAAAAATATGAACGATAGCTCATTGGATTCGGAATCACCTCTAGAAAAATGTTTTTGAAGGAAAAGTGTGCAAGCAAAAAATTGCAATTGTTATTAACAAAATAAGATGAAAAAAAAGATATTTATGTTTTTGTTAATAACTCGAAAAATATTAATATTTAAGCGATTTTGAAAAAAGTTCGTTAAAGAGGAGGAAGTTTCCGAAAAAAAAGTCCGTCCTCCCGGAACTCTATCTCCATTATTTATAATTTTAATTTAACGTTAAAAATAGGGCTCCGCGCGGCTTTTACGGCATGCGCGCGCCACCGCTAAACGGTGTTGATCAGATAAAATATTTTTTTATGACATAAAATGTTATTTTAAAAATTTAAAAAAATTCCAGTATTTTCCTAACACCTAAATCAGTTGGAAGAAACATTTTATCACTGTTTTTCAAAAAGTTATGCAATTGTTAACTAACTAATTTTTTCCTAATCTCTGTTGACATAAACAATAGGATAAAAGGTATAAATAATTGGCCTAAAAATTTGAAACTTCGTGGAGCCCATTTTATATGTATACTTTACAAGATCCTGCGATAAATGTTTATAAAAGTTTATTAATTTGTTAATTATGATTTTTCATAACTATTGCAAAATATTGTGAAAAAGTTAAAAAGAATTTTTATAAATAAATGCATGTAGTATCTAATAAACAATAAATACGAACTTGGTCTTGGAATTACTTGAAAGAAAAATTTATTGAAGTTATACTTCTATTCGTACACTCTGTGGAATGAATTAGTGTGTAGTTAAATGGGAAAAATCATTACATATGTAACGGTGTGAGTAAGAGAGAGACAGAATCACATATAAGGTATATTGGTCGGTAAAAACAAAGATGAAATATTTACTACATGTTATTAGTCATCACTATAAGTCCTTTGAATACCGTTAAAACATTCATTGCATTGAAAAGAGATAGATATACAACAAACAGTCTGAGCTATTGTTATTGTATTACTGTGACGTATCGCATTGTGTTTGACAGATTATTAGAAAATTTTTATATTTTCGCCGTGTTCTTTGGCATTCCGTGGAATTTTGTAATCGAATTTAAACCTATCTCCCGACTACCTAGAGCTCTGAAATTTTCAGGATAGCTAAGAACTGGATGATAATGCATGTTCCAAGTGTGTTTAGGCATATACATAGATTTCGAAATTAATACTGAATTGTTATTAAATTAAATATGTATACATATTATCATTTTGAAAGACTACATATAAGTTTGGCGTGGCCTATTTGGGTAAGCGGCTGATTGTGACAATTCTGTTAGGAATGTTGGGTTATCGTAATGGGATCGATCTCGCGAGAGAGAAGTTTTTTTTCTTTTTTTTTTTTTGTTCTTACATGTGAAAACAGTAATTATTATTTTAACTGGTAATAAATAAAATGAACTATTTTGGAAAGTTTTTAGATACAACTACCCTTGATTTTGTTAACAAGGAAACAATCCTCTCTATGATCAGTTACAGCGTTGTATGACTTAATATTTTTGCAATATCAGAGATGCTGTGCATTGTTGAGATGACACTTAAATTCAGTTTTAATAATTGAAAAGTTTTTACATAAAAAGTTGTGGTTCGTGCTTTGAAACTATACAGTTTAATAAAAAGTGATTAAGCTCAAGTTTTCCTTAAAATGAACCTCTGTCCGTCCGTCCGACGGGTCATACATGTAGTTTACACTTTTACGAGGGTTGCCCTAAAAGTTTCCGGAAAATCATAGAAAAAACACAAATTTAATCGAAAAAAATAATTTATTGTTTTTCAAAATATTCGCCTTAAAGATCAATACACTTTTGCATGCGAATAAACCAGTCATCAAAACATTTATTCCAATCCGAAGTCGGTATGTCGGAAACATGGATTTTGAATGCCTCAACAGCCTCTTCAGGTGTCGTAAATCGCTAACCACGCATTTTATTTTTGACGAATGGGAACAGGAAGAAGTCATTAGGCGATAAATCGGGTGAATACGGGCGATGAGTCATCAGTTCGATCTTTTTCTCCTTTAAAAAATCGTTTGTTCGAGTTGCTGTGTGAGAGCTTGCGTTGTCATGATGAAGAATGATGTGTCGTTTTCGGTTGTTTTTTCTAATTTTATCGATGACTTCAGGCAAAAAAATTGCTGTATACCATTCGGCATTGACTGTTCTTCGATCCTCAAGAGCAACGGTGGCAACAGGCCCATTTTTACGGAAGAAAAAAGCAATCATTTTCTTTGAAGTGCTTCGTGAACGAACAACTTTTGTTGGATTCGGCTCGCTTTGGAACACCTATACAGTTGATTGTTGCTTTGTTTCGGGCTCGTACGCATATATCCAAGTTTCGTCACCTGTTACAATACTATATACGTTCGGAGAAGCACCGCGATTGAATTTGTTGAGCATTTCTTTGCACCATTTCACACGAGCCTCTTTTTGAGCCTCGGTCAAATTATGCGGGATCCAACGACTGCAAATCTTCTTCACGCCTAAATGTTCATGTAAGATCGTTTGTATTTGACTTTTGCCAATGCGCATTGTTGCCTCAATCTCACGGTATGTCACATGCCGATCTGCCTCAATCATTTCTCTCACAGCATCGATCTTTGCTGGAACAACAGCAGTTGATGGACGACCTTCACGAAATTCATAACTGAGGCTAACACGTCCACGCTTGAATTCTGAAAACCAATCGTATACGGTGGTTTTGGATGGTGCTTCATCACCAGAAGCAGAATGAAGCCGATCGATGCACTGCTTTTGAGTAAGGCCACATTTAAAATCGTAAAAAATCATCGCACGAAAGTTTTCACCAGAAATTTCCATTTTTTCTCAAAATAGATTTTTTTAAAATGCTGTAAAAACGAAAATACTTGAATAATTTTTGATCTGTCAATTGTGTTTACATTAAAAGATGTCAAATTTTACAAAAAAAATAATGACGCCGCTAGCAAATGCCCCCTAGTGGTCGATTCCGGAAACTTTTAGGGTAAGCCTCGTATAAACATTTATCGCAGGATCTTGTAAAGTATACATATGAAAAGGGCTCCACGAAGTTTTAAATTTTTAGGCCATTTATTTATACCTTTTATACCATTGTTTATGTCAACAGAGATTAGGACAAAAAAATGTTTTTATAAATTAATAAATTCATAAAAGTTTTGAAAATAGCTCTTAACTTGACTAATTACGTCAAATTATCTTAACTGTCAGTCACTGTCAAGTATTTTAAAAATTTTTGTATTAACTGTTAATTCGTGTTTTAAATTAAAATATTATAAAAAGTAAGTAATTTATTATTTTATTTTAATTTTATAGTCATTATAGTGTTTTTAAATGTCAAAAAAGTAATTATATTCCCCTAAGCAATCAGATCAGCGTTGCTAGGCAACACATTACCGTAATGTTTTACTTACCAGCGCCAAATTGATTATAGGGAAGTTTATTTACTGGACATGATGAAATACTTAAACGTTTTTTCTTTAATACAATATTTCCTCCAAAGTGGTGTCATTATATTTTTCCATTTATGGTTATAAAAGTTTTTATGTTTTGAACGTCGTATCTACTAGGGAATTTTGGAACAATTTATATTGTCAAATCTGAGTATAATTTGGACATACGGTAACACACCCTTTAGCCTTTAGTAAATGTATTTATCTTAATTTTTAATTAAAGAACCATCATTTCCAAAGTATAGTTTAATTCCGATTTCGAGTATGACGAAGACTTAATATTCAACGTCCAGCGGAAACGTTTTAACGAAGGGTTTTCCATATTCTACAACTCAGCGAATTGACTACCAGCCAAGCTTAAAAATGCGTATATTAGGAAACCGCTCGTCATTTATAACATAGTTTCCTGTTAACGGTATTAATCGGAAAAGGCAATTCTGGCAGGCCTAAAGGGTAGCGGAAAATGGCGACATCTTATTACCAAACTCTCCAATTGTTAATTGTTCAATCTACCAATGAAACGATATAAGAATTAACAGGTTGATTGCTTATAACATAACATATAAAGATAGGATCAAAAATGCCGACTAACTACTAATGCATTTGTGGCTGAAAAGGTTGAAGGCGTTAAGGGCTATAAAGATTGCATGTCCTGCTGAATACATATAATATTTTTCGATTTCTCCTTAATGTCAGTTTCTTGTTTGTATAATTTCTAAATTTCAATAATCTTATGAATGAAATCTCATAATAATTAAATTTGTTTCATAAATTCTGTTGTGTTTATATTGAATAATATAGACTTATATTAAATAAAATTATTTAGCTAAATCATTTACTTTATCAAAAATTGCCGGTGCGTATTTTCACGGTATGTTTATTAGTTTTTAAATTTGCTACTTTCGATTATGTTTGTTTTTAAAATAGCATAATGTTTTCATATTCACATAAATATTTGAGGCTGAGTTCAACGCATCCTATTACAGGGTTAAACTTTTATCAATCACATACAGCAGTCATATATCATTCTAAAAGCGCTGTGTATAGGGGTTTTAAAACACCATCCCATTAATACGATTTTAAGGTCTCCTCAACCGGTCTAATAAAACGTGCATATCAAATGTGTACCGAAATATTAAAGGACTAATGCCGATTCATTCGTAAATTGTGAATTTTATGGTTTTCTCAGTTTTTACTGTTACTGCTATTAAAAAACCGTTGTTTGCTATTGTACATAAATGAAAAAGTAGCGGAGAGAGTCTTATTTAATATTTAATTAACAGCAAAAAGTATATTTACAATTAGACCGGGAGCCAGCGTACATAAATTTGACGTTATTGATTCATATTTGGCAATTTAAGGTCTAAAAAATTTAGTTGATAACTGTTTTTTTTTTTATGGTCAAGCACAAGCACTGCAGGAAAATTCCTTTAAGGCGCTCTGAGAGCGGTGCGTGTGCGAAGAAAGCGATTCACGTTGTTCTTGAATCGTTGAAGGTTATATTCGGTGGGAAATACGGCCTCAGAAAGGCCGTTCCACAAAGAGGATGTCCTCCAGAAGGAAGAGTTCTTAAACAATGATGTTCGAGGAGTATTAAGTTGAACCACATAGGGATAGGCGGAAGTGGTTTGTCGTGTATTTCTGCTATGAATTGCTCTAGGTGGAATCAAGCGGGCAATGTCAGTAGAACACTTGCCATGGAAATATTTGTAAAAGAGGGTCAAATCACCAACCTGTCTTCGATGTTCTAAGCTGTCAAGGTTCTTGGTTAGCTCGTGGTCACCGATAAGGCGAATGGCTCTCCTTTGGATGGAATCCAACAACCGAAGGGTATGCTTTGGTGCAGAACCCCAGACATGAGAGCAATATTCCAGTGATGGTCAAATCTGGGCTTTGTAGAGTGTCAAAAGTTGTTGTGGTGTATACAGCTTTTTGGTACGGAAAAGTACTCCGGGTTTCTGAGAAGCTGTCCTGGCGATTGTTACCACGTGATTATGCCAAGACATATCTCCTTCCAGATTGACACTCAGTAAGTTAATAGACGAAGCCAGTGGAATTGCGTGTCCTGCTATGACTATATCTGGTTCTGCAATGTTAACCTTCTTAGAGAAAACTGCTGCCTGGGTTTTTTTAGCGTTAAATTCGACTTGGTTACTGTCACCCCAAGACAAAATTTCTTCCAGGACTTTATTGAGTCGTGATACTTCATGCTGTCTGCGAAGATGTGCGTCAGCAGCCGATGTTCGAGAATTCAAAGTAAACGATGAGATAAGTGTGCTGTCGTCAGCAAAGCTATAAATTGGATTTTCTGTCTTCGCTAGAAGGTCGTTAATGTATAGTAAGAAGAGGGTTGGGGATAATATGGACCCCTGAGGAACACCAGCATTGATGGTAAAGGTGTCCGAGGGAAACCCGTTAATCGCCACTTGCAGAGAACGGTTCTGAAGAAAGCTAGAAAGCCATGAACAGAATCGACCGGGCATACCGTAGGATCGCAGTTTACTTAGGAGCCCCTCGTGCCAGACACGATCAAATGCTTTAGAAATGTCCAGTGCAATAGCCCGGGACTCCCCATGATGTTCGACTGCGTTGCTCCAAAGATGGGTGACATATGCTAGGAGGTCTCCTGTTGATCTGGACTTACGAAAGCCGTACTGATGGTCGCTGATAATATTAAGGCCCTCAAGGTACTTTAGAAGTTGTTGGTTAATAGCTTTCTCCATCACTTTTGATATAACTGAAAGCAATGCGACAGGTCGATAGTTGTTTGGCATGGTTTTCTTGCCTTTCTTTGGTATAGGCTGAACTCTTGCCTTCTTCCAGCAAGATGGAAATATTCCTTTTTTGTAGGATAGGTTAAAAAGTCTACAAAATATTGGTGTTAGCTCATCAGCGCATTCCTTGAGCACTATAATAGGAATTTCATCTGGACCAGAAGCCTTCCTGACATCGAGCACTTTAAGAATTCGTTTGACAGGACGCTGACGGAATACGATATCAGTCATTTCCGATTGAACTGCTGGAATGTTCGGTGGTGTTTTTGCCTGAAAGTCTACGTTGGAATGAGAAGAAAATAGTTCTGCCAGTAAGTTCGCTTTATCTCCGGCTGTGGTTGCTATTGTGCCGTCGGAACGTGTTAGAGGTGGAATATTTGATTTGGTAAAATTTTGACTGACGGCCTTTGAATTAAAAAAATTAAAAAAAGTGTCAACTTTATTGCTATGTAAAAACTGGTGTTTTTAAACTATCCTACTGACACCTGGAGCTGGATCTCAAAAATTGGAGACGGGCGAGCAAGTGCTCTGCCTGGATTGAGACCACATATGGCCCATTGTGCATCCTCTCGTGTGTAGAGATATCAGCACTTCAGGCCTAAAGATTTAAAATAGGTAATAAAACTCCCTAGAAGGATTTCTCTGATATTGGCTGGTGTAAGCCAGTACTCGCCCAACACAGATCTTCTGATTTCAGAAAAAGCGGAACAGTCATACTCTACTGTTTCCTATTCTTGTTCGCAAGCTCTTCATATGGGCTATTTAACTAATTGGCAGTGACTTGTTAAGATTTCCACCGCTGTTCGAAGATTTTGTCTGATCAATGCCTTAAATTTTCTTGCTGTTTCCTCACAAGGATGAGGTAATAACTCTCTGCCCAGTGTACAGTTCGTTATTTCGTCCCATCACTGTATAAAGTTTTGGTGAGGGTCCTGTTTGATAAGGTCAATACAGATAAATACGATTAAAGCCAATAAAGCTGGTCTTAATAGTTGCTCCCTGTTGAAAAATTTGGAATATCAATTTCCAATCGTGTCTGGCAGTTAATACGAAATTTTATACTTTACTTTCATCGATAATTATTGGAAAAACAACTTTTGCCCCAAGTACATAGATGTGAATACGCCACTGATCACTATTTACGACTTATCTTTATCAAAAGAATATTGGCTCTGCTCTAGCTTTCAAGTTCTTATCTTTGTTGTTTGTCCTCAAATATTTTTAAAACCGAATTGGTTTACTCCATATTTTTTTGAAACCGTGTTTTTTGTTCTCCTCTTTCTTGCATATCCATCAATATTATTCTAAATGTACGAAATAATATTGATATCAAAATTTGTTCCTTATTTAGTATTGTTATTTTTTTTATTAATTTTATTTATTTTCACTTAAATAAAAAAATGCATATTGATCAAATAATTGGTATCAAATACGAGGGTTGTCTTTTTAGTTTTGCATATAAAACTTTCAGACACAAATCTAACCTTAATATTTTGTTTCATTCCGATACAAGTCCTGTATGATTGCAGTCGGCAGAATGAACCTTTTAGAATATTCGCAGATTGTCAATAAGACACCCGGTATGAACCACTTTAAGATGTAGTTAAATTAGCTCCAGCATATTGACTTATTTAATCAAATGACTTTCAAACTGACGACCGCATCTGTTAAAGTAAATTTATTGCAGAAATATGATGCTGATATTAAATTGAGAAGGTTTAGAAACCTTTGTAAATTCTACAAATTTTAGCAAATGACTCTTTACGCTTTACATTCAATTCAGTTTATGAGTTCAGGAAGCTCTAATATTAATATCGCTATTAAAACCATAAAAGGCAGGTTATTGAATAAATTTCAAGTGTTTATATTGGTAACTTTGACTAGTTTATTGTGATAAAAGGTGACATTAAATTTGTATTTTATTGAATTTGAGATGTATTAAATTTTTAAAATACGATATTTGATAAGATAAGGTAAATATCTTATTTTTAACTAAGTATGTTCGAGTCAAAAAAAAAGGATAAACACAAACTTATTTGTAGTTAAAATAATGTTAGACAGTATCTTTTTTTGAACTTCCTCTACACACCAAGAAAACCTGGTGACAAATTCTCCTATTTATTTTATGTTGAACTGCTAACAGTGACAAAATTCTCCCGGAAAAATCACACTATGACATAAATTATATTATATAATATAGCGTATTCCTCCCCTCTCAAGGAACGTCTAATCTTTAGACCTCAGAGAAGCAACTAAACAACAATGAATCATGGACAACTGGGGGTAGTTGTGTTTCAAACTACACCACCGTATACGCTTATCAGTTGCTTCGTAAACGTTAGGGGTAAGTTTGAGAGAAAAAATGATACATTCATAAGGTAAACAATAGAGTTGGTTGGAAACGGCTTTACAACTGCGACAAGTAGGTGATGGCATTTGCGTCATATGACTCTATGTTAACAATATAGTTAACTCTATATAAGTAAAGCTGTTTACAATTTCACACAGCTTTTCTATTCTATTAAGTAAAATAATATGTACAGAAAATATTTTTATTTTCTTCTATATAGGCATCTGTTGCATAATTGGTATCAAGTTACAAACGCATGTGTTGTTTAGAAAACTGCGACCTTTTATAAGGATGAAGCTGAGAACCCCTTTTTTTAAAAGTTAGTTAATTAATATTGAATTTATTTAATAAAATGTTAGAAGTTTTATTCTAATAAATGGTGAATGCGCAGCTGCTCTCACCAATTTTTTAATAGTGAAAGTTCACCTCGATTTCTTTGGTCTGTCATTATCAGATCCTGATTTCTTTATCGTTAAAATATCTTCTTTCCAACAAAAAAAGAATCAATATAATTGGTTTATAAATCAAGTTATCCCCAAACAAATTTTGAAAAAGCATATATACGTTCGAATTATATCTTTGTGTACTATTTTATATGAAGCAAAACTAATTTTTATTTTAGCTTTTTAATTTTAATAATAATAATAATAATAATAATAATAATAATAATAATAATAATAATAATAATAATAATAATAATAATAGCGTTTATTGCCCAACAGTTTCCCATTTACAGAGCAAAAGGTAATATGGTAAAATTTACATACGTCAGTAAACAAAAGTAAACATAGAAGAAACAAAGTTATAAGAATACAAATGTTAAAAAAAAATTAAAATGTTAAAAATAAAAGTCATAAATATAAAAGACTTCAAGATCAAAAATACTTAAATCTAAATAATTAAAGATAAACACAACATATATTTTTTAGTTCAGTGAAATTACACAAGAAATTATTAGCACTATCACACATGAAATTAATTGGAAATTTAGATAATATATTAGTTTGAGCTCGTTTGCATAGAAATGCGTGTTATTTCGTCTAGTTGTTACTCGAGGAACTAATATATTAATTTGTGATAGGAGGACAGGACAATCCACCTTTCCAATTTAAATACGAACAGCACAGCAGCTTGAATTCTACGTTTTTGAAGAGACACAAAATCAAATCTGGTTAATAATTCATTATAATCGCAACCTCTCAACGGATATGCTCCTGTTAATTTAAAAACCAAATACTTCAAGAATTTTTTTGAACCTGTTCAACGATTTGAATGTATTGGGCGTAGATAGGGCTCCAGATTATAGACGCGTATTCTAATTTTGAACGAATTACACTATAAAATAACGAGGTTAATGCCAGAATATTATTAAAATTTTTACAATTGCGAATTATACATCGGTATAGGCGATATGCCGACTTTACAATAAAGTTGATGTGAAAGTTAAAAGTAAGTCTAGTGTCAAAATGAACTCCCAGGTCCTTAATAGTGCTAGTTCTTTCCAAAACAATGTTGTTAATTGTATATGAAAACTGCAGTGGATTTACTCTACGACTACAGGTTAAAATTTTACATTTTGATGTATTCAGTGTAAGACAGTTTGTTACGCACCAGTCATACTTATAATATATTTAATTGACTTTGTAAAAAGAGGCAATCCTCTACTTCTTTTATCTCAACATATAACTTTAAGTCATCCGCGAACATTAATTTGTTGCTATTTAATGAATGGCATAAGTCATTGATAAATAATAAAAACAACAAGGGTCCTAAATTGGATCCTTGAGGAACCCCACTTTTTGAAAAATAGAGTTTCGACGAGAATCCGCGGTAATGAACAAACTGTTTACGATTTTGTAAATAAGAATCAATAATTTGAACGTATGTGTCATTAAATCCCATGCAAGTTAATTTGTGAACAAGTAATTTATGATTTATTTTGTCAAACGCTTTGGAGAAGTCTGTGTACACTGCGTCTACCTGATGACTTCTTCTATCCAGGTTCTCACATAAGTATTGACTAAAAACTGCCAGGTTGCTAACTGTTGATCTTGATTTCATAAATCCGTGTTGGTCAATCGAAATTACGTTTTTAGTAGCCCAGTAAATCCTGTTATACAAAACGGTCTCCAGGATCTTAGCAATATTATTTAATATTGAGATGGGTCTATAGTTTTTAACCTCGGATCGATTTTCAGCTTTATAAATAGGGCAAACTTTAGCAACTTTCCAGGATTCTGGAAAAACCGAGTTCTTTAGCACCAAATTAAACATAGTTTTTAGAGGATGAACCAACACCTTTAAGCAATCTTTTACTAGAAAAGAAGGAAGTTGGTCTGGCCCTGAGGTGAATTTATTTTTTAATTTTTCACCTGCCTCCAAGATTTCTTTTTTAGTTATTGGATCAGAGCTAATATCAACAATTGCATTGTGACTAAACTCAAAATTATTGTGGATCACATCAATATCTGGATCAGAAAATACACTTTCAAAAAATGAACTAAAAGAGTTTACTATCCATTGTGGGCTACTAAATGATTCACCATCATAGAACATTTTACAAGGTATTCTTGACGTTTGGGTTTTATTATTAACAAAGCATAAGAAGCATACATAAGCTGTTTTATGGGTTGTGTTAGTTTATTTATGTTTATAAAAGGAATACACAGAAATTTTAAATAATAATGTACGTAGTGTAGATAAAATTAACTTTATGAGATTAAACGTTATTATATTTTGTGATAAAACCGCATGACGACAAGAAAAATGACTATACAAAAATCAAATAAATCCAACCCAAGATAGATTACTCTTTCGTATACTTTACGCGTCGCTGTTCGTTCATTATTATGATAACGTTGATTTGTTATTTTTACATTGGTAGAATACCCAATTATTTCAAAAAAATTATAAGACTGTTGACATTCTATTAAATATTTAAATATTGTATTATAGATATTTATTGGTTATTAATATAAACCTATTTTAAGATTAAGAGAGAAATTAAAATTATATCTTGATTCGCTTTTTTGTTCTACAACAAAAATTGATTTCTGTACAAAAATATGACGTTATCTGACTTATAAATAACAAAAAGATTGTGTTGGTAAAATTTTAAATTCGAAAGAAAATCTGTATTATATTTAAGCACTGTACGAGACAGCGTTTTGATATATTTGAATTCTTATGTTGCTACGACTATGATCTCGTATACTGAACACGTCCGCGGCTCGCTTTCACCAGATTATACTCGCGAATATCTTTACTTCACTTATCTAGTTGGCAAGTCTATGCAGTTATCTTTCGTTTTGTTACAGGTCAAATACCCGATCCCGAACCGGAGTTCCTGGCACCCCTGGAGAATCATACAGTCACCCAGGGACGCGATGTCTATTTCACATGCGTTGTTAATCACTTGGGTTCTTACAAGGTAAATCCTTTACAATAAATCTTGTTCCTTGCTTAGAAATAACTACAATTTATACGCTCTGTCATTGATAAATATTGTTAAGACCAGACGTTCTGCTACCGCAACATTAATTAATGATTCAATTTGTGCTTTTTTCGGATTACCTACGGTATCTTCGTTGCTGTTTTGAATTAAATGGTATCTCTATTAAGACCCCGAGTTTCCTGAACAACTTGCGCAAACAAAGTAACCGAATATTTACATTCTCGAAACTGCACCAGTTAAACTATACTTTTAAAGTGTCAAACGTTAAAAGCCCTATATTTTTCTCTATCTAGATTTAAAGAAATGTTATACCATTTCTTAAATAGAAGTTATAAATATTCATATACTAAAATTATATGGGGTTAAAGTGACTCTCGATAAAATTGGGTTCACGTACAAAAAATTCTTTGACTAATTTTTCTGGCTTTCATAAATTTATTGTTTGTTTAAGGACATTATTAGTAATAGAAAATATAAAAACAATAGGTATATTAACATTGTGTTTAGAATTTAGCCCAGAGCACAAAACCCTTCTCTTTTAACTTTGGAATGAGATCGTCAATTATTATTGACCACAGTAAAACCAATAAAACTCTCCTTAGAAATTGCTTTTCAATGCTTTTATGGTAGTTAATTAATTTTCAAGATAGTTAACTAAAAAGCTCAAATTATTATTATTGGTATTTTTCGTGGTAAAAAGCTTTCTTAATCAAATCAAAACTATATATGGTTCATATTTTTAACACTGGTAATTTATCTTGTCCTATTTTTTAACGATTTTTGTTTAGAAAATTAAAATTTAAGATTCTTTAAAAATATATTGTGCCAAAGTTAACATGCAAATCACTTTTCTTAAATTTTTATCATATTTGAGTATTAGTCTAAAAGGTTGAGAAGTTTAGAGTTGATGCAAAAAATCGTTTCACCAAACAGAAAAGCTTATTATTAAACGCCTAAAACAAAATCCATTGTATCTGAAGAGAAAAAGTTTATTAGAAACTCCTCAGGGATAACTGAATTTAAATGTCACGAAAAAGTTAAATGAATTCACAGGGCGCACAATTTTTTTTTATATAATTTTGTTCCGTTCGAAGAACCGCTCAATTCTGGGGTTTGATAAAAGATATAGCCGCTGATTCTATTAGGGGTAAGTTGATTGGTGAAAGAACTACAAACTCAATAAGTGTTTGTTGCACGTTTGATTGGGTATTTTTGTGTTACCTCCGGGAAATTTTTACAATGCAATCAAAACGTATACGTCCTTTCGGTTAAAATGGAACTGGCAAGTAGTACGAAATCATTTCAGACGTTTTTCCCTACTCATATATTTCCTGCTATAAAGAATCGGATCCAACCTAAATTGAAAAGATAATTTTGTCAGCAGGCCATGAATTGAAAAGTGTGAGTGGAAAATAGAATAGACCGAAAATTCTTTTTCTCTACAATCCCTGATTTCGCACGAGACAACAATCACCATGAAATCCTACTTTATATTTTAAATTCACTTCGCATCTTTTATTAACACTTGTTAAATTGTTTTTAAATATATTGAGATGATATAAGTTACTATGCTATATTCAATAAGTACATATAAAGAAAATTAAGAAAAATAGAGAAAAGGAAAACATATTCTCATTCCAAGGCAGAGTGCAAATGCAGTAAATTTGGTATAATTTATAATCGTCTTCTTCATAATACCTAAAAAAGAAAAATAAAACAAAATAAGAAATTAAAATATACAAGTACATCTAAGAGATATTTATTTCAAAGAGTCAAAATAATTTAATTTATAATATATAAAATTTTAATGATCATGTATTAAATAGATAATAAGAATAAATATTGAAAAAGTTTATAAATTTTATGATAGGTACATTGGTAATTAAAACCGATTTTAAATAAATTAAGATAAAATGAAATAAGAAAATTAAATGTTAAAACATAAATGTAAAACTTTACATAAATTTTAGTATAAAAGATTAGAAATCATAGAAGAAATATATAAAAATTGTACTTACTTTAAAAATATACAATGTTTGTTTTCAAGCCATATTGTGATTTGTTATTAGTTTAATTTCCAAATGAAAAGTTCTGAAAATAGAAAGATATTAGATTATATTGTAGATAAGATATTATAAAGTTAACAATTCATTAAAAGTATAGCAAATTTTAAAAGAATGATTATTGTATTAAATGTAAATAATGAATTAAGTATTAGATTTGTAGTAATTTGATTTGACAAATAATTAGTAGGCGAAAAATATTATAAAATTAACAATTCATCAAAAGTTTAGCAAATTTTAAAAGAATGACTATTGTATTAAATGTAAATAAGGAATTAAGTATTAGATTTTTAGTAATTTTATTTGATCAATAATTTAGTAGGCGAATAGAGCATAATAATGTATAGTGTAAGTTTGTTTGGAGATTCAGTTGTTAAATTGTTGATTTCTGAATCTCTCTCTTGTTTTCTACCTTTTGAGGGGTTAAGATGTAATAAATTTTGCTCCGTTAAAATTTCGATTTTTTTTGAAAATACTTATAAAAGAAAGTATTAAAGTAGTCAAAAGTGTTAACAAAACCGCAAGACAACTCCTGATAGTATCTGGTAAGACTTAAAGTTCATATTTATGGAGAAATGAATGTTTGAAATTGTATGCTGAGCAGTTCATTTATATAAATGCTTCCTGAGTTAATTCAACGAAAGTAAAACTAGTTTCTAATAAGAAAGAAAGTATTAGTTTACTTACCATTTGATGCAAGAGCGGATTATTTCCTGATTAGAAGCAATTTTATTCGTCAAAATCTCTAAAGTGTCCGTATATCATTGATGTCCTGGGAAATGATGGATTCCAATTGAAAAGGATAGCCTGTGCTTTAGTTGTCCAGAGAGAATTCAAAAGCTTCAGAACACGGTATCAATTTACAATTTTTTTAAAATAAAGAACTTTCCTGTGTTTGATTTTCATGTATTTGATGAACATTTAATTTCACTTGTACACTGTTTCACTGTTTAAATAAGTTATTTTTCATTCTTAATTAAGTTTAATTTGATTTATTGGTTACAAAATTAATAACTTTTCATAACACTTGATTTAACGATGTTTGATTTTTGAAAGTAATATGTCAATGCGCACAAAACAATAAGAAAAAGTAAGGTTAAGGTCAAAATAGAATTATCGTTCAGAAAACATAATTTGGTATATGATTGTTGAATTTTATTATCGTCTTTGTTGAAATTTTCAATATTAGTTAAATCTGAATCCATTTATTATTTGAGATTTTTGAACTCTGACCCTAAGAAAGAGAATAGATAGGGGCATATGTTAAAGTAATAATCGTTAAAATAAAAGAAATTAATTTGAATCTTACCTTCTTCACATCTATATTAAAATAAAAAAATTTCAAAGTAAGAAGTACTTTATAACATGGTAACTTATAGAATACTGTAATAATACTATAATAATAGAACTAGTTATCATATGTTATAATATATTTAGTAAAATAACCAAAAACTAAAAAGGAAAATTTAATAACAAGTAATTGTAAAATAATTTTTATAAATTCAAATTTGCTATTTTTACTAAAATAGATAAATGTTATGTGGATTTTTGTTATCAAGTTTTAAGAAAGCAGAAGCGAGGAAAATTCTGCCGTCAGTAAACTCTTGTTTTAGTTAAATTCTATTTTTCTACGGTAAATGTATTGGTGTGCATATGTGCCAACTAAATTATCGATTTCTTTTCACTGATAAGTGTTTAGCGTCCAAGATATACTTCCGAAGTAGTCAACATAAGCCCCAAAGTCTATTCTTTAGCAATTTCATAAAAATAATAGAGGATTTGGGCAATTTGAAACGGCTCTTATCTACTACTCTACTCTCTGGATCATTTCGATTCCAAGTACCTAATGTACTCAAAAATTAATGGAGGTTTATTACAATATAATTGAATTGACCTATTGGTTCTGTTATGAGGGAACAATACTATGAGCTGGTTTATAATAGTTTTTATCCAAAATTGAACTAATTCCATTTCTATTGATTTAAATTTAGATTTATTATTGAACAGAGATAATTCTCATTCTGGATGATTATAGTATGAAGATTTCGAGTGGTTTTGAAAGGAGATTTAGATGTAATCTTTAATGTGGAATAATTTATGAGATTATTCTATGTTTGTGTTACAATAGAACATATTATGTGTCTGATAATACGAATTTTATTGTCAAAACAATGGTAGCGTAAAGTAAAATTAAATGCAATAAGTATTTTGTTAAGCTTTCAAATTTAATACGATAATGGATGGAGTATATGTCAAACATTTAAAATCAAAAGTTCATATTTAAAATGTTTTCAGCTCAATTATTCAGTACAGAAAAATGAGAATACCTATCTATAAAAATTCAGTAATCCTTAAATTTTTACAATTTTAATAAACCTGATCTCCCTAAATTCGCAACAACAAATAGGACCAAAGCTCGTTCAAAACTATGTGAGTAATAAAATTCCTGGCGGTTTTGTTGGCACTAAATATAATAGTTATATATGAAACAGTTCGTGAAGTATGCTTTTTGCGCACGCACGCGATGTTTAGAGCACGAGCGAAGCGAGTGCTATATATCGCGTAAGTGCGCAAAAAGCACTTCACGCACAGTTTCATACAATATTTTATCTACGATAATCAAATAAAAAATAATTACAAGAAAGCAATTTATTTTTAATTCATTTACAAGGTACTAACAAAACTAATGCTCTCATAGCAACACCATGGCAACGCGAATGCTAAGGATATTTGATTATATAAAGGTGTGTTAAAAACAGTGCGAAAAAGTAAATCCCATTTAAAATACATTGTTACTTCACGCACACTTTTAATCCTTCACGCACTGCTGTCTATAATGACAGTTTTCACGAACTAAAAATTGATACATAATATGAGGTAGAGTAGATAAACACTTTTATTGATACCACGAATAATTATTTTAATCTCAAAATTACTAAGTTGTTAATATTTATTAAGTAATTTATATTAACTAAAATGTAATTTTAAAAACCTTATCGTCTGAATGCAGTTCTAAATTTTCTCTACAAAGCTTTTTTTTATCATTTCCTCTCTTAGCGTCAAAATATTTCAACAGACGTCAAAGTATCAATCTGCTGATGTTGTCTTGTGATCCTCTACCTTCTTTTCCACTTAATCGGTTTAATTTTCGATTTAATGTCTTCGAACATAGTAATCAAGAGAATTTGAGCTTTGTACACTAAAAAAATTATTACTTTGAAGTTATCCATTGACAAAAAAATACTACACAACTGCGTGATTGTACATTACAAAATGTTCTAAGTAGTGACAAATTAGGTTAGGTTAGGTTATGCTTCTGATAATTATGTTTAATGTATCAATGGTTTTTGGGCTATTAGGCCGGCGTCGATTGTCTTGCTGACTTGACGTTTCGCCAACACGCGAGCGGTTGGCATCTTCAGAAGTTGCTTCCTGGTTGACAGTCTGCGACTAAGCTTTGCGTGTTCGCAGGTCGTATTTATACGTCGGGAAGGAAGTGGGCGGGGCCACAGTTGCTTTCGATTCCAATCGGTTCTGGTCGGTGTTGTTCGTTGAGGGTAGAGTTTTCGCACTCTTTATTATCGGGACCCATGTTTTGTTAATCTTGACTGCTTCCTCTTTTTTATTAAAGTTGTTGGGGTGCTTCTCTATCTCTATGGCTTCTCTATAGAGTCTGGAATGGTATGCTGATGTAGTAGCGAGGACTTGGGTCTCCTCAAACTTAATCTGATGGTCCATAGTGAGGGAATGTTCCACTACGGCGGATTTGTCTGTCTGCCCCAGACGACAATTGGCCTTGTGCTCTTTAATTCTGGTGTTGATCGAGCGTTTGGTGGTTCCTATGTACACACTTCCACATGTGCACGGAATGCGGTAAATTCCCGAAGCCGACAGTGGATCTATTCTGTCTTTTGTCGATCGAAGACATTCTTTGATTTTTCTCGTTGGTTTGAAAATAGTCTTCACATTTTTCTTTCTTAGCAATCGACCAATTCTGTCTGTCACTCCCGTAATAAAAGGCAGAAATGCTTTTGCCACTGGTTGGATTTGCTCATTTTCCTTGGGTTTACGATTTGTTGGTCCAATCGATCTTTTGATTTCCCGTTCTGCATAACCATTGGCCCTTAAAGCATCATGAATATGAGTTAGCTCTGCGTTTAGTGCCTCGGGTTCGCAAATTCTTCTTGCCCTTTCTGCTAAGGTTTTGATGACTCCATATTTCTGACATGGGTGGTGGTTGGAATCCCTATGTAAATACCGATCCGTATGTGTAGGTTTTCTGTACACTGTGTGGCTCAATGATCTTCCTTTTCGTGATAATAACACATCAAGGAACGCCAGCTTGTTGTTGTTTTCGATTTCCATCGTAAACTGTATCTTTTCATTGATGCTGTTAATGTGTGTCAGAAATTCTTGCAATTTATCCTGCCCATGGCTCCATATTACAAATGTGTCATCTACATATCTATACCAAACTTTTGGCTTGTATGGGGCACTGTCCAACGCAAGTTGTTTGAACTTTTCCATAAAGAAATTTGCTATTACTGGGCTGAGAGGGCTTCCCATTGCTACTCCTTCGATCTGTTCGTAAATCTTATTGTCCCATGATAAATAAGTGGTGGTGAGGCAATGTTTAAACAAATTGGAGATGTCCTCTGGGAATTTATCATCTATATGTTCCATTGCATTGCTTAGGGGCACTTTTGTAAAGAGAGATACTACATCAAAACTTACTAATATATCATTCCCTTCAAGAACTAAGTCTTTAATTTTTGAAATAAAATGGGTGGAATCTTTGACATACGAATCAGTAAGTCCGATGTAAGGTTGCAGGAGTGATGACAGGTGTTTAGCTAAATCATATGTCGGTGAACCAATGGTGCTTACAATGGGACGCAGCGGAATGTTGGCTTTTTGTATCTTTGGCAAACCATAGAGTCTTGGTATAGCAGCTTCACTTTTACAAATTAATTTCTTTGTCTGTTCTTCTAGACTTGACTTCTTCACTAAGGTCTTTGTTGTTCTAATTACGCGTTGTGTTGGATCATTGCGTAACTCCTTGTTACTGCTAGGATCTAGTAAATCATTTATCTTTTCCTTATAATCCGCGGTATTTATTACGACAGTCGCATTTCCCTTGTCCGCTGCTAACACCAGTATACTCTCATCCTTGTTTAGATCTTGAATTGCTCTTAACTCCCTAGGCTTTAGGTTACTTTTGGGTGGTTTGGCCTTTTGTAAAATTCTTGCTGATTCGGTGCGTAATTCCTGAGCTGTTTCTTCTGGCAGACATCTTAGTGCGGATTCTAGATTTGCGATAATGTCTTCCTTTGGCACATCTTTTGGTGTTATAGCAAAGTTGCCGCCCTTAGCAAGTACGGAGACCTCATCTGGAGACAGGTTCCGATTGCTAACATTAATCACTGTTCTCTAAGTGTCTAGCGTTTGCTTTGATTCAATGTTTCTCGTTAATCTTTCAAATTTGTCTTTTTGGCGGTCGGTGTTTCTTTGCAGTTCATTTTCCATGCTTCTATATGATATTGCATCAATTTTATCACAGTCTGTTCGGTGAAGTCTGTTGCTTAGCTGATAAAAGATTCCTAATAGTTTAGTATCGACCTCTGCTAAATTTCTTCTGGTGGTTTGTATCCTTTCTCTGAGCAGAGCTTTTTCCGTTCGGTTATAAATTCTTCGAGCTTGAGCAGATCTTATTACTTGTTTCGCTTTCAAAAACTTTGGTATGACATCCTCTTCCCTACAACGAGATAGAAAAGCCAAGGAGGCTAATAACTGTGCTTTTTTTTTCCTTCCTTGTTCCAGTTGCCGGTGCAATGCTGCTATCTCCTCCCCATAGAGGCGACAAATAAACTGTGAAAGGCTTTCGCGGCCATTGTCTAGCCTTTCACAGTTTAATTATGTTTAAAACAATTTGGTGGCACATAAAAGTAATAGAATAACATAGTGAAATTTTTATAAAAAACTAGCTGTACCCGGCGCGCGTTGCTACGCCAGCAACTAAAATAAATTTAAGAAAAATAAAAGAAAAGAAGAGATAGAGAAGGAAAGAAAGTTTATACATAGTTTTGTTTTACTTTTCGCACCAAAAATGTATTTTTCGAACTTATATTTATACGAATTCGTGTAGATATCTATTAATCAGTATTGAATTTAATACATGGAAGCGCTATCTGGTGGTAACTTCCATTAATACAAATATCATATTCATCTTACCCGTTAAAAATACACCATACTGATTTTCCTGACAATAGGTTGAACGGGACAGAAGTTGCTACCATGCAGCGCCATCTAGTGGCGAGTGGCATCAATGAGAATATCATTTAAACCTTTTCCGTGAAAAAATACATATACATACCAATTTTCATGACAATCGGTTGAACGGGACAGAAGTTGCTAGTCTGCAGCGCCACCTGGTGGCGAGTGGCATCAGTGAGCATATCATACAAACCTTTTTCGTGGAAAAATACATATACATACCAATTTTCATAACAATCGGTTGAACGGGACAGAAGTTGCTAGTCTGCAGCGCGACCTGGTGGCGAGTGGCATCAATGAGCATATCATACAAACCTTCTCCGTGGAAAAATACGTATACATATTAATTTTCATAATAATTGGTCCAGTAGTTTTTGAGTTCATTGAGTACATACAGACATACAGACATACAGACAAACATTCATTTTTATATATATAGATAAAATAAAGAAATATTTGAAACTACCTTTGTAAACAAAGTAAAAATCTATTCTTTTTAAAATATTATTTATTTCGGGTAAACTTCTTATATTGGCAAAGAATTATTGAAGATCCCAATATTTCTGTCTATCATTTTTAAATTATTTAATAAGTAATTGAACATAATGGGCTTAGATCGATTTGTTCCAGTATATCTCTACAAAAAAGTGAAAACTGTTCGATATTTATTAGATTCGCCCTATTTGCTTCGAAACAATAATTATCAGGATCTGGCAGCTTTTTTCAAGCACTTCAAAAGAACAACTCGAAATTACATCCCCCAAGTTTTTCATTTCACCTATATTTTTGTTTGCTATTTGACTTTCGAAAGAGTATAAAGAAGTTTTATTGCAAATAAAGATCAGAAAACAATGCGAGATGCTTTTCGGTTTCTGCATTCTTAAAAAAAAATCTTCACGACAAAACAATCTTTCCAAAGGTAACCGAAAATGAATTTAGTTCTTTTTGAAAGTTGTAATAAATATTTTCAATTATGAAACTTTCAAAATTTCAATTACATTTTCTCAAACAAAGATATTTTAATTTGTAGTTTAATTAAGAAAGCTTTTCGAAGAAAATTATTACAAAAGAAAAAAGTTATCGTAGTAAGACTGTATAAAACAAACAAACATTAGTAGTTAGTTGTACGACAATTACGGAAGTTATTGTTTGTTTATGTTGGGGTAATTGGCTAAGAATTTTTATTTCACATAATAAATGGTTTTTGTATTATTTTTAAATATTTTCTTAAATTACGTTAAATAGAAAACGTTTTTTAACATTAAGACTAATTCATGCCAACATACATTAGTGTTTTGTATGAGATCAACAGCGGCGTATACCAAAGTGTATACATCTTTAGACATAAATATAAATAAGCATTTTACAGTGTAAAAAATAGTATATTGTAATACAAGTGTTACAATGACAGGTTTCGTAGTACGAGTTCAGTTTGTGAAACGAACCGTGAAGCGGTGAGTTTCGCAAAGAACGAGTACTACAAACCGTCATTGTAATTCGAGTGTTACATACTATTTTTTATAATGAACTTTTAAAAGTATCAAAAAATATATAAAATGAGAGTTTTTCGAAATATTTATTTATGTTGGCAATCTTGACACTTTTGACACTTGTCAGTTTTAATGATTTTAAATTTGAATGTTTGTTAAATTTGTATAAAATATTCCGAATTTAGCAATAACGCTGATAATGTAGTTAATAATGTACTACAACATACTTCTTGATTTACTACCTGAACTCTTTCGTTGACAATCAGTGCAGTGCAACCAATTGTGTACAACAAAAAGTTACCAAAAACAGTGTTACAATGAATCTATTTCGATACTGATTTTAGTGTCGAAATAGAAACTTTGTGAACGTGAATTATAAAAAAATTGTTTTCAGTTTAATCCCAAACAATTTGTATTGTTCTTAAAACTCGATATTGTTAATCATTAGTTTTCGGGATTATTTGATGTCTAAGAAAAGCTTACACTTTTTTTGATATCTTCTTCAATTTACTAATGGTACTTACTTTACCCAAATAAAATTTTAATTGCTAAATTCATCCATTAACGGATATTTTTAATAAAAAGGTCAATTTTACCAGTTATTTTAACGAAATAATACTGTCCTCTTTAAATTTCAGGTTGCCTGGATAAAATCCGACACAAAAGCTATTTTGGCAATACACACTCATATGGTGGCTCAAAATCCTCGTCTTTCTGTTACACACAATGGACACAACACGTGGAAACTACACGTATCTAACGTACAAAAGAACGATTCAGGCACGTATATGTGTCAGATAAACACAGACCCCATGCGAAGTCAGGTAAATTTTATAAAAGAACATTTATATTATTGTACTAACTGAACACCGTAGATATTTTATATATACTTTTGTGCCTTTTTTGTAAAGAAGTTAATTAGTTTTTAGCAGGATTAAATCCAGATTCTGTGAAAAATATATTTTATGGTACTTTTTCATAATTAATTAAAGAGATTAGACCTAAGTACTGCAGCTTAACAAAGTTAACAAAGCTGGATACATTTGTTGATTATTTAAAATTCGTGTCAAAATAGATGCTTTGGAACTTAATGTATTTAATTTTATCTTAAAAGCACTGTTTCTTTATACACAAAGAATCAAATGAAACAAAGCAGGGTTATAACATAAATACTTTATCACGAAATATTAAAAAACCGAGGTTATCGGTTACACAAACGCAAGAATGTTTCATAAACAAAAAAGCTTTAATATATTCTTTCAAACCAGTCACTTCTTATGAGAAAGTTATGATTTAAAAATGAGGGTTTATTTTTTATATAAATCCTATTGGAATTAGCCAAGGAAATAAAGCATCGTCGATTTTTTGTCGATGGATTAAGATGCAGTTTTTTACATTCCATTGTTCAGAGCGTCAGGAAACTTTTTAACCATATGTGATCAACTAATATTATAAAAATGACTCGGTAATTATTGACACAAATGGGTTCAATTTTGGTACTCCGGAATGTTATGCGTTGTTGAAACGAACACAACATCGATAGCGATCTCCGTGGTACCTGGTGCCTTGGAAACCTCCTTTTGCCATCGTTTCCTGAAGTTGTTTGTAGATTAGTTAAAATTCAATAATAGGCGTTTTTTGGAACCTAGTGCACAGGAAACCTACTTTTTGCGTTGTCTCCTGAGTTTTTTGATAAATTTGTCATAAAATAAGCTACAACTGTATTCACAATAGCATTTTTTAATATGAAATGATCACAACTACAACTGTATCCATTTTGCTGTAAAAAATGCGAGGGTATATTATTGCTTTATTTTCTCGACTATATATATATATATATATATATATATATATATATATATATATATATATATATATATATATATATATATATATATATATATATATATATATATATATATATATATATAGTATAGTACTGCAGGCCTTTGAGGCCCATGACTTTTTTTTTTCTTTTTTTTTTCCTTTATCGTTCTTCAACTGCCTTAACAATTTCTCTCCACAGGTTGCGATTCTGTACTTTTGCACCCCAATTTGGTTCTACCTCTCTGATATCTTCCAACACCGCGTCCAACCATTTTTTCTTTGGTCTACCTCTTTTTCTTTTACCTCCTTCCCCTTCTTTAATGACCTTTTTTGCATATCTTTCTTCTGGCATCCTCCTAGTATGCCCGAACCATCTCACCCTTTGAGCTTTTATGAAGCTTGTTACTGATGGGTATTTATAAAGATCTTTCAATTCTTGGTTAGTTCTTCTTCTCCAGAGTCCTTCATCTGTTTTTATTCCCCCCAGAATTTTCCTTAGTACCTTCCTTTCCCATATATCCAGTTTTGTTTCTTCCGCTTTTGTTAAAACCCATGTTTCACTTCCGTATGTCACTGTTGGTCGTATTATTGTTCGATAAATTTTAATTTTGGCTTCTCTAGATAACTCCTTTGATCTTATTAACTTATTTAAAGATCCCACAGCTTTACTTCCTTTCACTAATCTTTTATTTATTTCTTTCCATTCTTCGTTTTTATTTGTCAGCGTTGCACCCAAGTATTCGAATTCACAGACTTTTTCAATTTTATATTTTCTGTCCTCCCCCGCTTTAATCTCTATATATTCTTTTCTACCGTCCACATTCTGATGGTTTAGCACCATATATTTTGATTTCTTCTGATTTATACTAAGTCCGTAATTTTTTGCAGCCTCTTCCAACTTACAGAACGCTCTTTCCAGTTCCTTCCTTGTTC
This sequence comes from Altica lythri, assembly GCA_964028335.1. Taxonomy (NCBI): domain Eukaryota; kingdom Metazoa; phylum Arthropoda; class Insecta; order Coleoptera; family Chrysomelidae; genus Altica; species Altica lythri. The sequence continues at coordinate 96,803,664 of OZ034800.1, read as the reverse complement.
TGGTTAGCAAAGCTATATCATCTGCATATGCAATTATCTGTTGCTTGTGGTGATAAATAAGCCTTGTTGTTTGTATATTGCTATCTCGTACAATTTTTTCCAACACTAGATTGAAAACCGTTGTCGATATTGGATCTCCTTGCTTTAATCCTTTTTGGACTCTAAATTTGTCTGATACAGTAGTTCCTTCGCTCGTTCCTCTGCTGTATGAATTGTCTAATGTCATTTTGATTAGCTTCACGATTTTTATTGGTATTCCTAGTAAGTTCAAGGCATTATACATTTTGTTTCTATATATTGTATCATAAGCCTGCTTAAAATCTACAAACATGACATGTAGTCCTAAATTTCGCTCATAGCTTTTATCCATTATTGTCTTAAAGGTAAATATTTGATCTGTTGTTCCTCTTCCTTTCTTGAAACCTCCTTGGTATTCTCCCACTATTCTTTCTTGGTACACATTCAATCTGTTTCTCAAAACTCTAGCCAGAACTTTGTACACCACATACAGAAGTGATATCCCTCTATAATTCTCGCATATACTTTTGTCCCCTTTCTTGAAGATTGGACATATTATTGCATTGTTCCATCTCTCAGGCGTTTGTTCTTCGTTCCATATTTTACGTATTATTCTGCATATTCTTTTCTGTATCTCTTCCCCGCCGTATTTAACAATTTCTGCTGGGATCCCATTCTCTCCTGCACTCTTATGGTTCTTCAAATTTTCCATCTGTTTTAAGATTTCTTTATCTGTTGGTTCCTCCACGTGATCCACATATTCTCTTTCCTCCTCTACTTCTTGTTCCTGCTCTGGTTCTTTTTCTTGACCATTTAGCACTCCTTCGAAGTATTGCGCCCATCTTTTTGCTTTTTCTCTTGGATCTGCCAATATCCTTCCTTCGTTATCCTTAATATAAGGTACTTGGTAATTAACTGCGCCCTCTCGTGCTTTCTTGGCCTCTTGGTAAAAATTTCTTAATTGTTTGTTTTTAAAGTGTTCTTCAATATTTTGTAATTTATTCCGCATATAATTTCTCTTCTTCGGCCTGAGTAACTTTTTGGTGTTTTTTCGGACTTCTGAGTATTTGCTTTTGACTTCTGTCGAATCAGTTTCTAGTGCCCTTAGTCGTACTAAATTCTTTTCCTCTATTTTCTTTTTACACTCCTCATCCAACCATCCATTCTTGTTTGTTGTCTTCTCCCAACCTAGCTTTTGCTCTGCCACATCTTTCATTAATTTTTCTAGTTGCATCCACTCCGTTTCTACATCGTCCTCTTCCTTCATTATTCTCAAATTTGTTCTAAAATACTCCCGCATTTCTTTTCTTACCCCGTTTTCCTGTATTCTTGCTACATTATACTTTTTCCTTCTGTTGGTTACCTTCTGTACTCTTGGCAGCTGCTGCTTGACGTTTCCTACCACCAAAAAGTGATCTGTATTTGCGTCTGCACCTCTGTAACTTCTAACATCTTTCACTAACTTTTGATGTTTTCTTTCTATTAGAACATGATCAATTTGATTCTTGGATCTTCCATCTGGTGAAATCCATGTCATTTTATGTACTTCTCTATGATCAAAGCTTGTGCTAGCTATTTTCATATCTTGTTCCGTAGCAAACTCTATCAATAACTTTCCATTTTCGTTACTTTGCTCGTGCTTGCTTCTTCCTCCTGTTACTTTCTTGTAAATCGCCTCTCTTCCCACCTTAGCATTCATATCTCCTACCACCATTTTTATATCATACCTTTGGGTTCCCTCCAGTACGCTTCATAAAAATCGTATTTCTCTGTCAATTCTTTATTTTTTGTCGGTGCGTGCCCGTTTATTATTGTTATTTTCCTGTACTTGCCGTGCAACCTTATTTTACATAGCCTTTCCGAAATTGCTTCAAAGTTGATAACACTTTTCATTAATTCTCTTTTTATTATAAATCCGACTCCGAAAAGTCTGTTGTTATCATTTCCGCTGTTAAAAAACCCATACCCGTCTATACTCATTGTGAGCTTACCTTGTTGCTTTGTTTCCTGCAAGGCTAAAACATCAATTCTGTACTTCTTCATTGTTTCAACTAGATTCCACAGGGCTCCTTCCTCAAAAGTCGACATTACATTCCAAGTACCTACTTTTACTATATCATCTCGCATCTTCCGTTTCCTTTTTTTTGTTTGTTTTGCATTTTCTTGTATTGTCTCTAATATTTATATTATCATCTTAATTATCCCTTTTGCTCGCTTCCTGATTCATTGCCTTATTATCTTCTTGTTTGCCGTCCTGATTATTAGTACGTATTAGTTTTTTGAGCTGTTCCCTCCTTTTTCTTCTAGCAGACGTCCTTGCTCATCATCCCATTTCCATACCTTGTCATTAATTCTCAATTTTCTATACCCAACTTTCGTCTGTTTTCCTTTTTCCCTTTCTTCCTTCGCAATTTTATTTATTTGTTTCTGAATTTCTTGCTCCTTTTTTGTCAGCTCCGAATCTATAAATATTTTTTGGGGTAACATTCTTAGTTGACTTTTATTCCGTAATACATCAATTTTTTCCTTAAGGGTTTCTGTCTCGACTATACAGATCTCATCCCCCACTTTTTTTGCACTTCTTATTTTTACATTGATTTTAAGTTCCTTCTGCATAAAGTTTTCTATCTGTTCTTTTAAAGCTTTATCATGGTTAGTATCTACCTTCAGGCCCGATATTCTTAAATTTTTTTTCTTATTTTCTCTTTCCAGCATATCTAACCTTCCTGATAAGCTCTTTATTTCCTCTTTCATCTTTTTGTTTTCTTTAATAACCTCCTTAAGTTGTTGTTGACTTTCCCTTTGTTCGTTCCTGACACATTTTATTTCTTCCATTAACTTATCGGTTTTGTCCATCAGTTCCCTCATCATTCCTATCAGTATTTCATTTGTCACTGCCTCTTCTTTGGTTCCTTTTGGAGGCGTCCTCTTTGTTATTTTAGATCTTCCGAAAAATTCATCCATTGAGCTTCTTTTTCTTTTTGACTCCTCGTCGGTGTCCGTACCGCTCATTTTCTTATCGACTATAAGGATTTTTTAATATCTTGTCTAAAGGGGTATTTTTGGTAATATTTTTTTGCCATATTGAATGTATACCAACTGTTTGTTAATTTTTTTGTCGTTTAATTCAAAACAAAACTAAATCAATAAAACATTTTACAAAGAAAAAAACTGAGAATTACATAGTTTTATGTTTTTGATTTTCTCCATAGCATTTTTGATAACATTTTTTTTATTTTAAATTTATATAAAGTTAGAAAACGTGTTCTTTTTTTAGCAATAAAACTTTATTACCCTCATTTATCTCTGGAAGTAAAAGATAACATTTGATAAAATATTTCTTCTTCCACTTGTTTCAGATGGGTAATTTAGAAGTAGTTATATCGCCAGACATATTGTCAGAGAATGAACCTAACGATGTGACTGAAGCTGTCGAAGGGGGAACAATTCGACTTAAATGTAAAGCTACGGGAGTGCCGGAACCGACAGTTGCATGGAGAAGAGAGGATGGCAGTAATATTATCCTACGCCATGATAATAGAGAGAAACAAGGTATAATTTTTAACACTCTAGTAAAATCACCTGTTCGTAACGTGATTTCAATTAAAAAAACAACATTAAAATCATGCTAAAAATCCGATAACTGATCAAACACCTTCTCTATAGGTACGAGGGAAGGAGGGTTCTATATTCCAAAAATTCTCTGTGGGACTCTATATGATAAATACTTTTAGTTTCAATAAAATATAATATATATTTTATATATCTAAAAGAATTTGAAGTATTTTTAGAAACCCATTATTGTTAAAATGAAACAACAAAGAAATAAAATCGAAATGTCACTTAGACCCAAAGCATTGATTCGAGTGTTGCTGCAATAGAAGAATGATTCAAAACAATAAAAAATAGAAATTAAGCGAGCGGTCTAAACGCAAAGAATAAAAGCATGAAACAGATGCTTTTGATTAAAATCAGAACTCTCAACGGCCTTCTGCTTTTAAAATTTCAAAAGTGTCGGTTCCAGATAAAATTCTTACGGTTGAATGAGAAGTAGAAACAAAAATTTCATATTAAAGTCCAATACATTAACTTATTGATAAAATAATTGTATTTAATTATATACAGGGTGTCTTATTATATTCTGACTGTTTTTAAGAGCTTATATCTTCGTAACGGTTCTAGATCATACGATGCGGTTTTTACAGTTAGGTTTAAAATTACCGTAAGTTTTGTTGTGACACATTTATATAAATGGCCTACTTCTGGTTTACCCGCTAGAAAAGTGGCGTATTTTCAAAAAATAGTAGATGTAATTTTTTAAATCGGAGACCCTGTATAATTAGCAATTTTCTAAAAGACGCATATTTTTACTTTATAACAATACCTTAAAGTTTAAAATCGGTGCACAGAAAGGGAAGTTAAAATTAAAAAATTAGATCTACTGTATTCTGAAAATACGCCATTTTTCTATCAGGTAAACCGGAATTAGGCCATTTTATATAAACGTGTCACAACAAAACTTACGCTCCTTTCATATTACACGATTTCGCTCGTGCGGGAAAAAATCGCCCGATTTTTAATCGTGGTTTTGCTACTTCACATTGAACGATAAAAATCGTACATTTTTATCAGTTCATCGGAACATTTGGTCTGGTCTGGATGAAAACTATGGATCGCGAACAAGTTATTGCGTTATGGATACTGTATCGGCGTCGGAAAAGACAAAGGCGCAATCGCCTTCACTGGATTCACCCAATTAATCAGAGACGAGAGGAAGTCGGGATGTTCCACACATTATTTGAAGATCTTAGAAACGGTGACCAAAAGTTTTTCAACTACTTTCGTATGTCAGTTCGCTCCTTTGATGAGTTACATGGGAAACTGAAGAGTGTTCTTCAACGACAAAACACGCAGTTCAGAAACTGTATACAACCTGTTGAAATGCTGGCAATATGTTTAAGGTAAGCATAATATTACAGTAGTAGGTAATATAATAAAACCTTTTGAATAAGCAAATATACTTTATTTAATTTTAATCACTCAAAATAGATCAGACATCGAGGAATCTCGTGAAGCCGAAATAGACGGACTATGCTCAGTTTCAGTTGCTGTAGAGTGGCTGTAACTAAATCCCTGTAGGTACTGAGATGCGGATGCTTTATCCAGTTCGGATTGTGAATCTGATTGTTTAGGCGTTGATTGCTGCGTTGGCCTTGATTGATTTTGCTGTTCACGTACATATTGAGAAAAGTGAAGCTGTTGTGCGCTATTTTGAACGTAGCCCGAAAAACTAGGATTTGCATATTGTTGAGGTTGAAATGGAGGTTGTTGAACATGGACAAATGCTTGCGGTTGGTTAACGGGAGATGGCTGAAGCATGTACCGAGGTTGTGGTTGATAAGAGGGCACAGAAGAGGGGTTGTTTGATTGAAGATGAGGAGTTTCCTTTAGTTTGTTTATGTTTTCTACTACGTTTAACACTCCCACTTGAAATTGAAGGAATTCACTGTTGGAATAGTTTGTCAAATGAGGCATTAAACTCTGAAGGAAGGACATTTTACTACAGGGCGTTTTATGTTCCAGAGCTTTGAGCATTTTCACCTCAACCTCATCTAGTTTCTTTCGTTTCCTTGTTCCTACGGGCTTGGGTGGCAGGTTTACGTTGGTAGAAACTTCAGGTTCACCAGTGGTGCCTTCAGGCTCTTCATCTTCTTCGAGTGTTCCTGGTACAATTTCTGGGTTGAAGCTGTCTACCGTTTCTTTTTCCGTGTAGATCTTATTCAAAAATTGAAGTTGGTCTGAAAACACATATTTCTTACGATTTTTAGCCCCAGATCCACTTTTTTTAGCAGATTTGTCATCTTTTTTTGATTTTGCGAAACAATCTCGGAGATTAGTCCACCTTTTCACCACTTCTTTGCCTGTAAAAAAAAATAAAATAAATAAATACAACCAATTCAGTATGATAATTATTAATGACAATGTTCACTTTATTTCAGATATTTGGCGAGTGGCTGTACGTTTACGGATTTGCACTACAGCTACAGAGTTGAAATTTCAACAGCAAAAAACATAGTTGAAGAAGTATGTGCTGCGATTTGGTCAGAAATGCGAGAAGAGTGTATACCGACACCAACTTGTGATATGTGGCAGTCAATTGCTTCCAACTTTAAAAGTATCGCAAACTTCCCTCACTGCGTTGGAGCTGTGGACGGCAAGCATATAAGACTGACTTGTCCGTTTGACTCAGGATCAATGTATTTTAATTACAAAGATTACTTCTCTATTGTCCTTATGGCTGTAGCAGACACAAAGTACAGATTTGTTTACGTTGATATGGTAAAGAGTGTGACTCGTCAATATTTAAGAGGTCCAAATTGTGGAAATCAATAGACAGTGGTTCTCCACCATTACCTAAGGAAAAACTTCTTCCAGGAACAGAGAGTCCTAAAATACCATACTTCTTTGTTGGAGACGAAGCATTTGGCTTACACAGACATCTACTGAGACCCTTTGGAGGGAAACGCTTAACAGTTGAAAAAAGGGTCTATAATTATAGATTGTGCAGAGCACGAAGATATGTGGAATGTGCGTTTGGCATCCTGAGCAATAAATGGCGTATATTCCATCGCCCTATCAACGTTCAGCCACATTTCGCAGTGCTCATCGTCAATGCGTGCATCGTATTGCATAATTATGTACGTGACAGAGACGGATATCTTGTTGAGGACACAACGACGATCACAGGCCTGGAATATGTATCAGGGGAAAGCACTACACGAGGAGGCTTGGAAGCAAACAATATTAGAAGTGTGCTTACCTCATATTTTTTGACAGAAGTCGGAAGTGTATCAAGTGAAGTATACAAGTGAAGTATACAATACATACAACACCAATATACATTAAAAAATACAATATACATACGTCCAAAAAGTAAGTTTACTTTGCTTAATAGAAAGTTAATAGGTATAGTACTTACCAAATGCATTTTTTTCTCCATCGCCATTGTTCTCGAAATCCGGATTGAGTGCTAAACATACTTCTTCCCAGGCTTTCCTTGTTGCATTTCTATCCTTATAAATTTCTAAAGTTTTGTCCCATAACACAGGTTTTGCTTCAACTAGGGATATTAACACTTCAGCGTCAACACCTTCCATAATTTGCAAACAAACCACCAAAACTGAACGCGGTAGAAACAATACTGGGGATAGTTCCCGTACGACTAAAGACCGTCTAGTGTGAAAGCGTGCATTTGGTCACGTAGGCCACTGAGCTAAAGGGCGATACGGTAGCCATGCGGTTCTAGTAGCACTGGACGGCTGCAACACGATTACAAAACGTGCCCGTGTTCTAATCGTGCAATGTGAAAGGTCTCGTACTCTTCAACAGTCGATCAAGAAAAATTGCCCGGGCGATTTTTTCCCGCTCGAGCGAAATCGTGTAATATGAAAGGAGTCTTAAGATAATTATAAACCTGACTGTGAAAACCGCATCTTACAACAGTTTCGAAGATATAAGCTTTTAAAAACAGTCAGAATATAATGAGACACCCTGTATAACAAATTTAAAAAAATGTAAATATATTAATTTTTGACCATCCTGTTATTCTCTTATACTTATATCTATTCGTCAGTTTTTTTTTTATTTCATCTTCTTTTAGATTTTTAAAGATTTTTAATTAAATAATTATTTACTTCAAACAAATTAAAAAGAATTGTTTTGTAAAAAATATTATTCTCTTGTAATAGTAATTATACAGATCAAAAATGTCATTCAGTTGCGTTCTGTTTAGTCCTCAACCTTTTAGCATAATTACAATACAAACAATGATTATGTGCTTTCAAAATGATCAACAGAAAACAAAAGAGCTTATTACGGCTATATTGAAAAGGTAAACATTAATAATAGAAATAGTACGTAATGGGAAAAAACAATACAAATTAAAATGTTGATTTAATTTCAATCTTTACGTTTTTTTAAACTGTAATATAGGTAAAATCGTATAATTATACCCAAATAAAAATTTCTCGTTTACTATACACTGTATATAGTATAATATTTAACGAGTATATAATGATCCCCATCTATCTAGCGGCCCAAATTAAGAAATTTGAGGTTTAAAACAGTGCTACGAATTGGTCACTAATTGGTCATAATTGGTCACTAGGTCCGACTAATTGGTCATTTATACAACGACAACGAAAGCTCTCTGATGACCACGATAGCTCTCTGATGAGAACGAAAGCTCTCTGATGATAACGAAAGCTCTCTGATGACGAGGAAAGGTTACAAATGAAAGTTTGTATATGTAAATAAAAGCTAAGAAACAATAGTCTATAAATGACAATCAAAAACCTTGGATTCTGACGAAGAGTTGTTGGTGATGATGAAAGCTCATGTACGGAAGTTTGTATACAAGGATAAAAGCTCGTAGATGACAACTAAAGCTTCTTAATAATGTCAAATGTTGGTAAATTATAGTCGAAGATGATGTATGAGTACAATGGTTCGTGGAAGATAATAAAACTTTGTCAATGTTGAAGAAAGCTTATGGGCGATGATAAGATCTTGAATCATGGCAATCAATTATGGAAAGCTTGCAGATGACGACGAAAGTTAATGCAAGAAAGTCAGCATACGAGAGTAAAAGCTGTAGATGGCTACTGAAACCCCTAGATGTTGACTAAAGCTTCTTATTGATAGAAAGTGCTATTAATTAAAGCGAAAGCTTGACAACAATAGCTTGTGGATGAGGACAAAACTTCGTCTATGACAACGAAAGCTCTTTGATGATAACGAAAGCTCTCTGATGACAATGAAAGCTCTCTGATGACAACCAAAGCTCTCTGATGACAACGAAAGCTCTCTGATGACAACGAAAGCTTTCTGATGACGAGGAAAGCTACCTGATGATCAAGTTTAAAATATCAAGGTCAACCAAAAACTTTTAGCGGCTCAATTTGATAGTACAGAGCTCAATCAAATTAAATTTAATTGGTCACAAACTAGTCAACATTGGTCAGTATGTGATGATAATTGTTCAGCGATATTGACGAAGTTATTAACTTAATATAACTTTCAAGGACAAGCAAATTTTGTGAGCGACCCAAAATCAAAAATTTGCGTTTTAAAAAAATATATTTCTAAAGGTAGAAACAGGAACATATTGTAATTTAAAACTCCTCTAGTGTTATATTAATTGGTCACGAATTGGTCACAATTGGTCAGTAGGTCAGAAGGATTGGTCACCTGTTTTAAAGGATCTTAGAGAGGGGTGACCAATTAATATAACACTAGCTTTAGAAATCTTTTTTTTTTTAATTGCAAATTTTTAATTTTGGGTCGCTCACAAAATTTGCTTGTCTTTGAATGTCATTATTTAGTTATTAACTCCGTCAATAACACTGACCAATTATCATCATATACTGACCAATGGTGACCAGTTTGTGACCAATTAAATTCAATTTGATTGAGCTCTGTACTATCAAATTGAGCCGCTAAAATTTATTGAATGTCCTTCAGGTATTAAAATACTTCTATGAATATCATATATAAAAATTGGAAGTTAGAAAATAAGAAAGAAATTTTTACGCAAATTTAAAGCGTCTGGCGGGAGTTACCGCCCACAAGAGGTGTCTGGCAATATTGGATTATGATTTTGTACAATATTTTGTAAAACATATCCAATAACCAGCTGTTAGAATTTAAGGAAAGTAAGCCATATTTTTATGTACCTTTCTTACCTGTTACCTGTAAAAGGGCCGGGTAATCAAGTTAGCGGGTGCGCATAGGTGCTTAAGTATACATTACCCCACATATTTCTCATAATTTTAAGAGTTAGAAAATAAGGAAGGTCTGGGGGCCCCGGGATCTTGGACTATTATGGACAAGATTAAAAAACCACTTAACTTAATAAAAATGAAATTGACTTATATAATCGGAGGTTTTTGAGAAAGCTGAAAACCAATAGGGTATTGATATTGACAGCGATTTTTGGAGTACTTGGTGCTCAGAAAAACTACTTTTTTCTCTACTGAAGTAAGAGAAGAGTAGGTTTCCTGGTCACTATCGTTGTCGTTGTCATATTTATTCTCAGCGGCCCAAAAAAAAAACAAAATTTAGCTCAGTTTCATCCAGAATTTCGTAAACACATATGGTCACAGTTTCCTGACTCTCTGACGAATCGAATGCAAATCTTTGAACCTTAATCCATCTTGTTGACCAAAAAAGGCGTATTGTAGTAATTTATTTCTTCGACTATAAAGCAAAATTACAAAATAATCTAATTTCTAATACACCCTATATAAATACCGTGTTAAAATCATTGTTAAGAAATGCTACTTAATGATAAAACATCTCATTGTTAATCTCGAACCACGATTTCAATTAAATTTGAATACAGTTTATAACTTTCTTCGAAAATAAATTCTATATTTGATCAATGTTTTACAAATACAAGTAAATATAAGAAAAATAATTTTAAAATTCGACTTGACAATTTTTTGTTCATTATTTTTAATGCTGTCCAAAAACTGTAGTCAATCAACAAGTAAATACTGACTGGTTCTTTGATCTCTTCGTTTACAAACAATGGGTATATAGTAATAAAGACCCTATGTGGTATTGGTTAAAACAAAACAGCAAAAATACAGAAAAAAATTTTATTCAGCTTGTTTTAACTTAACACAAAACTGAAACTTTTGTTTGTATTTTTATAAGTTTACTTTGAATTTTTTTCACGTAGATTCCTAATGGATATTTTAATTTATTTTAAGTTAAAGCAAAACATCAAAATGATTTTAATTTTTCTACAACTTAGTAACGAAATTTATTTAAAAAATAAAGTTTTGTAAATGTTCTGGGGGCACGGTAGTGCCCCCGCCAAGACGAGCCAAGCGAAGCGCACGGGCACTACCTACCTTTTCTCGAAGCGCTTCGTCGTTTTTTTGAACCCTCATAACTTGGGTTTGGATTATGCTAGATCAACAAAATTTTCGGGATATATTGTCAATAGCGGACTTATTGAACATATTAAGTTTTAATTCCATTAGCTTTTATACTTCAGATTTTATTTATATCTAAAAAACGCTGATTTCGTCACTGACTCACTGATGATCATCAAAATTATTAAGGTATTTCCTAATGTCCTAGAAAGCTGAAATTTTGTATGTAAGCTAGTATTAGCACACAAACAACAAAAAAATTATAAAACTTGTAACTTTCATCCCCCAACCCCTTAAACTAGGGGATGGTAGTTTGTATGAGACCTGTAATTTTAAATTAAATTTTGATGACGCTAGAGGTCTAATCTAATAATCTAATCTAAAACTTGGTGCCCCCAGATATATATATGTATAGGTACTCCTTGTTAAAAAAAAAAAAAAAATTAATCGACATATATTGAGACATATCGACATATATTGAGAGACATATACTTCAGATCAGATCATATAAATATGAATGAATAGAAGTGTGCGAACGTCTCCTGCCTCTTACGTCCACACAGTAGCTAAAAATAAAAAAAAATTGTCCTTGACAGCGAGCGCGACGATTGTCTTGTTTTGTTGATTGTCGATTGTCTTAGACATAAATAAAAAAAAAAAATTGTTACAAACAACTTACAAAAAGAAATGAAATCCCACCAAAAACATTTTCATGTAAAATGTTGCCAAGACGAGCCCATATGACTCGCACTGTCAAAAAGTTATCAGATCTCATGTAGAGCCCAGCTTCTAACACTACACGCCCTAACTCTACAAGGCCTAACTTCACAAACTCTACACCTTAGTCAAAATATGTGGCTTGGCCGTTCGTTACTACAAGAACTATTGTATAACACAAAAGTAATGAACAGTGAATTGATTTTTCACCTTACGCCAATATGAATGTAGCGAAATGGCCAAGCCACATATTTTGACCAAGGTGTAGAGTTTGTGAAGTTAGCCCTTGTAGAGTTAGGGCGTGTAGTGTTAGAAGCTTGGCTCTACATGAGATCTGATAACTTTTTGACAGTGCGAGTCATATGGGCTCGTCTTGGCAACATTTTACATGAAAATGTTTTTGGTGGGATATATTTTACAAATTTATTTTCTGTAGCAAAACATTGTTTTTATTATTCTGTACCTGAAGAAATATAAAGGATATACAAAAATAATTTTAAGATATAACTGAAATAAATTGGTATTATTTTAAGGGCTTGTATTGTCGAAAAGTTTTTAACTTGTATTTTTCTTGGAATTTCCTTCTGCCAAGTTAACTTCAGAAATAAAAGTTAGACGTTTATTAGGTAAATGAGCGGAAACGAGGGTGTATGTCGTCCGAGTTTCTTCAAACGGACTCTTGCTACCCTCAAAAAGAATTGAAGCAGTTTTATCGCCCGTTGCACTCGCGTGGAAATATTTCAATTTGCGCCCATGTTCAAGATTAATAATTTTCGAAATCATTGTTCCACAGTATGGGCTCTCGTTCCATCAAATGGAACAACTATTGCGAGTGGCATTTATATCCGTCACCACTTGAGAACCCAACTAAACATTTGTCTTTATTCTTCCAATTGGGTGAAGTGGTGGCCGTGGCCACGGACAAACGAGTCCGCCGGCGAAAACCCCAATGACCCAGCACCGGCTTCTCCTAAATTAAATTTCAAAAACAATATTATATACTTTATATACATTTTTATCTATAGCTAACTAAAAAGTTTCTCTCATCCTTGGATTAATTATTTTTTTATTCGATATAAAAAAAAGAATAAGTACCCATAAATACCGGTGAATTAGAGCCCTTTCAGACGAGGATACTGTATGCGAGATACGCGTATCTAAGATACAGAAAAATCATGCACTCAAATGGAGCTTTTCACACTACATCGGAGAATGCATACAGTATCGCGATACCAAATTTCTGTATCTTGTCCATTCAGCCGCCGGCGACAGAATGCGTATCTCGGATACTGATTTATCATTACGTTATATGTACCTGTTCAGACAAGCATACTTTTGATAGAGAAGACATATCGTATCATAGGCGCAGGGTGTACCTACTTCACAGTGGTTTTAATTAATTTACATTATTAGTAGTGGTGAATGTGTTGAGCTTGTTGTTTTAGTCATTCCCGCTTCAGGGAATGGTAGCTGCAATGCCAAATCTGCCGCCAATGGTGCCACGCAGAATGCATCGGATTGCCGAAAACTGCAAAACGCGTTATTTGTGGTATCTGTAAGTAATTCGACTTTCAAATATGCTAATTAAAGCATTCATTGCTTTTCCATCTATCTGGGTCTATCCAGTGCGTATTACTAAACGTATGCCATCTTACACAGGGGGTATGCCGTCTTACCCGTAGGGGTTGGGTGAGATGGATTTGTGATATGTTTTTATTTTTGATTATTTTTAAAATAAATTATAAATTTTGTTAAACTTTTAGATTGTTTACTTGCTATTAATAAATGACTATTTGATACAGGATTGCTCGTAATTTTAATTTTGTTTCCCGTTTTGTAATAGAAATCTCAGACCACGTTCCCCTACATTCTAAAATATTATGAAGTTCTTCGAACGATTGAATTGACATACAAAAAAAAACTTTGATGGTTCTTGCACTAAATCTTGATAAAGTAAATTATAGGGTCCTTTGCTTTCCCTTAAATTCACTATAGGATGGACCCACATAGTACGTCTCCTTTTTATTTTTTTATTTTTTTTAAAGATACCATAACATCCATAATAAAACGCACTGCACTGCGGCTAACTTCTGAAGTGACGGAAGAAAGGTTCGTTAATAAAAATTATCAAATACAGCAACCAGCAAAACTTGGACCCCCGATTCTGTATTCCGCAAACAGTATCTCGCATACAGTATCCTCGTCTGACAAGGCTCTAAGGACTTATTGAGTTTTTGTAATAGATAGAAATAAGAAGATACCAATTTAAAATATTACAAGCAACACGATAAAATTTAACGTATACAGTGCTGGATAAAACAGCTAGATCCCAAAAAGAAAGGCATGTGTATTAAATAGCTAAGGTTTCCATCACTATCATTAGTTTGCAAGAAATAAAGAAGACGATGCATTGCATAAAGATTAGCAGGGTCTATATCAATACATTATAAAAAAAAGGCGAAGATGGAACTCAAAAAGAAAGGCATATTTGTATCCCATTCAGGTATTAAACTAATGGGGTTGTCATCATTAACTTTACTTCGCAAGAGATAGAGGGAACAATAACTCTACCAACCAAGAAAAGTGAAAGTCTACATCAGAAAAAGAGTATTGCTTTGGAGAAAAGATGAAGATGCATTTCATAAAGATCGGAATCTCCATCAAACAGAGTATATATCAGTACCTTAAAAGATGAAGACGAATAGATTTTCCACCCAGAGCTGAAAAAGAGAGGCATGGTATCAAATTTTGTTGTAAAAATGTGAAACTTTACATCTTTTCAAATATCGCATGATATTGAGCTTAAATTTACGTAAAAATTTACTACGCTACGCTTATCTTGATTTTTTTCCATACTCTGTCTTTCCTGTATCTAACTATCCGGTCCTGGAGTTTCTCTAAGGGGTTAGAGTTCGAAGTTAGGGGAATAAGAGGTGGAGACGCTTGCCTAGACCCTCTCTAGTCAGACTGCCACACGACACGTTCACTCAACATTTCATTTTCGATTTTTTTCTTTTGTTTTTATTGGATGACATTATCGCTAGTGAAGTCTAATTTTTCACTAACTGGATTATAGATTATATAGATACTTATATATTTTTCGATAAGTTAAATGCTTTTATATTTTTTTTGTCGATTTATGTATATTTGGAAAATTTTATTGTTTAATTAAATTTAATTTTAATAAATAAAATATTTCTAGCCTAACTTACCGTGGCTAAATTTTCTTTTTACAATTTTTAAATATTCAAGAATGCTATACTTGTTTTAAGAATATAACTCTCCGAAGGATTGGACACAGTTCATAATAAAATTAAACGGTCTTTTAAAATTTGATATAAATTTTCCTCTTGGGAGTGTTTAGGCAGAGACATAAATCTAATTTACGCAGAGGAAGATCCATTTAATAGAATATGTAGAATAACTTTCACCTGGATTCTATACGTTATTAAAATTTGTTAAATACTTTCTTCTAAAACAGAAAAAAATAGTCGTAAGTAAAAGTTTGTCGACATATAACCGGACTTTTTGAAAATTAGAAATTATACAAACAAAAAAATGACATTAAAGGGAAATCGAAATAATGGTATATCCGACAAAACTTAAACTTGCAATCTTCGCTTACAGCCGGTAACGCCTCTATAGGCAAATATTGCTGGTTCAATTTTTCGTTAATGGTATTTTCTTGTTTCTAAATATCAAAAATCTCGTGAGAGATAGCTAAAAAATGATTAGTTTACTAAATTTCCGTTTTTTTAAACAACAAACATTAAAACTCACAACAAAACCAGTCAAAAGAAAACTTTACTGTTACATCAAAATATAATTATAGATCATTGAATAAATTATTTTTTTTTAAATTACTTAGTATTTTTTTGGAAACCTTGCGAGACCACGTAACTACTGTTAGAACCCATTTCACTTGTTTCTTCACCAGTATATTTTAATAATTTACCAAGCATTGATACATCGTCACAATATATTGTTGATTCGGTACAGTTAGATGATCTACTATTACTATGCTTTGAATAAGTACGATGTCTTGATGATTCTGGTTGTTCAGGATTATATTTTAAGGAAGAGCAATTAGAAGATTGAGGACGTTTGAAAGATGAAGGTGGTTTCGAAGATGAAGGTTGTTTTGAAGAAGGTCTTCGCGAAGATAACGTTTGTTTCGAAGATGCTGGAATTTTTAAAACTTCTAAATTATGTAACAAACGAAACTCTATTGTCTTCTCAAATACATTTAAGAATTGCATTATATGTTTTTCCATAAGATCTACCTTTCTTTCCGTAGTAGTAAATTCTTTTGCCACATCAATTATGTATATACATAAACCTTCCGTAACTTTATATGCAAATTTTTCCTTTACCTCTCTAAGTTTTGTATTTAACCTCTGTAAAATCTTTTCTTTGCTTTCTTGTGTCAGTTTCGTAGCAGGTGGAATGGTTTGATTGCTTTGTTGAATTATTGGTTCTTGATGCTCAGGGGTGTAACTACTTGAAGCTGTACTATCATTACAAGCTCCACTATCACTTTTCATAAAGAAATCTGGTTGCAGTGCTATCTTTCGTATAGGATCGTTTTGAGAAATGGCTATATTCATTGTAGGAGTGGATAAATTTCTAATATCGTAACTTCTGATCGTACCCGTTTTCGTGCTCATTGTTAACTCATGAGCATTAGCTCGAATATCTATACTTGACAAGGGCATTCCAAATTCACAAATAGAGAACTGTTGAGAAATTCGTACATCATAACAAATAACTTTACCGTCAGCTCCCACAGAAAAGAGAGTGCGATCATAAAAACTTATACCTGTGATTCTTTGCGTGTGCTGTTTAAAATTGTAAACAACACCTAGTGTATCTGTATTCCATAAAGTTAGTGTTCCATCTTTAGTTCCACCTGCTAAATGCTTTGAATTTATTTTACTAAAGGCAATAGTAGATAAATTTTTAGGTTTATCTGAACTTTGAAAACTAGCGCAAGGCTCATAAGTCGTATCTAGCAATATTATTTCACCAGCTGCTGTACCTATTGCTATACAACTATCATTGCATGAAAAATCTATATAATAAACACCATTCCGCATTTTATTTATTGAAACAGCAGTATCAAGGTTTCGTAGATTATAAACCAAAACATTACCATCATAACGTCCAAAAGCTATCAAATCTGGATTACAGTTTGAAAATGTACTTACAGAAATATTATTAAAACGAGGACAGTCTTGTGGTATAATGGGCTCTTCAGATTGCGAAGTTACATCTAAAAGTATAGGATATCCCTTAGTTTTAACTGCAACAAGTTCTTTACCATCACAAGACCAACATATCGATCTTATTGATATGTATTTATTTGGTGGTTCATATCTCCCAAAATAAAATAAGTCTGGCCAATCGTATAATTTTACATCCCTCGAACAAACTGCTAATGCCATTCTAAGCAAATAATTTTTCTACAACATTCAAAACTACAACATATTAATATGCGCTGTGACAGACCAAATATTTGTCAAAAATAATAGTTTGACACAATTCTATTAATCATGTGTTTGTTGTTCCAAGAGCTTCGGACCATACCGACGTATTAACTTTTTTATTTTTCAATTCAAATTTCAATTTAAAGGTTGCCTGTAACTGGAAATAACAGATGGTTAGAAAGACAGAGAAGATCGCAGTACCCTTATCTGTCTCTCTCTACCGACGCATGTAAACATAACAAAACGGCTTCAAGTATTTTCAAGAAATTTAGTAGTCTATTGGTACGGTTTCATGCTTGGCGGTGGTTTTACTATTACTATCCGTAGATCACCCGTAGATTAGTAGTTAAGAAACTGTCGCGTAATATATAAGGTCTGTTTCAACAGACCAAAAATAGTTCTAGAACCGTTACGAAACAACTCAGTATATTAAAGGTAAGGCACTATAAGCATAGGTATTATCGTCAGCCATGTTTTGTCCAATGTCAACCACAAAACCAGAGATAATAGAATAGATGTGTTGATGCTAATATAAAGATGGCAACAAGTTCCGACTTCAGCGCACCATGCTTAAAACTATTCACTATACTTCTACACCCTTTTTATGCTTAAAGTACCTTAAATTTATATTAAAACAACACTACTAGTACTTACTAAGGCACTATACGATTATAACTACTTTTCCGCTTTTCGAGCTACCAGCTGGGTTAGTTCCTATTTTCACCACTACAAAATATGATTGCACGTCACTTTAATTTGTTTATGGTCTAACACGTGAATATAGTGACATTGGACAAAACATGGCTGATGATAATACCTATGTTTATAGTGCCTTATTAAAGGTATCGAGATTTCGTTTAATGCGCAGTTCCCGGAATGGTTGTTTGGCCTGTTGGAACAAACCTATAAGATCACAGCCTTTGTTTCTATTTTAAGTTTCCCTAATATATATCGTTTCTCTAATTTTAATTTTCCAATGTCACTTTAAACTGGTGGTATTATACAGCAGAACTTTCAACCCATATTAACATGGCTCTAATTTCTCCTCTAAAAGTACTGTGTCAATGTCGTATAAGTTAATTGAATACAACCTTAATGTCTATTCAGAGACAATATTAGCTGAAGAGCTCATATAGAACTTTGTATACTACAGACAAGTTATTAATTGAATCACTTGCTATTATCTTACTTGATCATATTGAAATATCTATAAAGTACATAAAAGCAGTTCGAAAAAAGGAAGTTGAGATCAATTTTATAACATCTTATTGAAAAATTGTTGTTGTTAATCTACAAAATATGAAAATAAACATTAAAAGCTTGTAGATATAAAATTTGCAAGCGACTGGACCATATTTCAATTTAAATCGTACGCTATTTCAAATTTCAAATTTCTTGAATACGATTTGGTATTCGTTATCAGTGACCCCAACAAGATTCAATAAATACCTCCTTAATCTCCACTGGTTTTAATTCATATAGGACTTAATATCCTTCCTTCTGGACCCTGCCCAAATTTTAATACGTTTTCCTAACGTTGATTAGTCAAGTTCCAATAGTGTAGACAATTCTTGATGCTTTGACTTGAGCTTTTATTCAGATATGACTTAAAATTATTCTTTTTTTTTTTGAATTGGTAGGTCGCTTCTTGTCATCGAAAACGAATTAATCGGCTCTAAAACGTGCTCTTCCAAAACGTTTGCTCAGCTATAGGATGTTCATCGTTCACTTCCATTAAGATACGACAAGCTTTAACAGCTTTTTTTGTTCATATTAAAAACAATTTATCCTTCCTTCTGGACCCTGTCCAAATTTTAATACGTTTTCCTAACGTTGATTAGTCAAGTTCCAATAGTGTAGACAATTCTTGAAGCTTTGACTTGAGTTTTTATTCAGATATGACTTAAAATTATTCTTTTTTTTTTGAATTGGTAGGTCGCTTCTTGTCATCGAAATCGAATTAATCGGCTCTAAAACGTGCTCTTCCAAAACGTTTGCTCAGCTATAGGATGTTCATCGTTCACTTCCATTAAGATACGACAAGCTTTAACAGCTTTTTTTGTTCATATTAAAGACAATTTATTTGGCACAAAGTTTGATGTATTCAATAAAGTATAAAATGTTATTTACGATTTAAAATTGTTTATATATTAAATTAAATAATAAATTCGCTGGACGTTTTTTAATTATCTATAACAATTAGTTAATAATGTAGCGAATCAACTAATTTAATAAATTCAAACAAAATTTACAAATATATTATTGTTAGACTTCGTTTAAGGTCGATTTTCAAAAAAGTAACGTGTCAGAAAGTATATACTTTTAACTGACACCATATAATTCAAAATAAAAATATATAAAAAATATAACACCCAACAATTTATCGTCAAGGAAGCACACATCCCAGACTCTTAGCTGGTTCTCGCTTTCTCGGATAGTTTAAACGTAAACGTCGACATTTGAAATATTGCTTCTATGCTTCGAACGTTTTACATACGTATATATTGTTGTGCCATGTGCCAGACTTATACAGATATATCGACTTGGTATTTGTCTTAAATAGTAGTAATTTAACGTTACATTTCTTTTCCAAACCTAAGACTACCACTTAAAAGAAATAACTTTTTCTGATAGAGAAAAAATCTTATAAATCGAGTCGATTTCCTCTTTTGTTCCAAGCAAAACAAATGTTCTGGAATTAACATCCAAGCTATGCCTCTTTTCTTTGTCACTAAACACCACCCTTATATTTAAGTTAAGGTTAAAAAAGTAATCCATGTTGCACATAACGTATGTCCTAACAAAAAATTTATTGCCTTTAATTTGAACAAAAAATTGTTTGAAAATTGGAAATATCAAATAAACACTGACCTTTGTTATTTAGGATTCTGAAGGTCCTTCAAAGCGATAATATACTTTTATTATTAAAAAATATATTATTATATTTTAATGAATCTAGACAAAAAATTGAGAAAAGCTATATTCAATAGTGTAAATAACAAGGGAAAATCAAAATATCAGTTTCCCATAATTTAATAATGAAAAAAAGGAAAGCAATAAAAATACTGGCGGTTCTTTCTATTGGACTGAATGAAGCTGAAGAAATTCGCATAAATCATAATCTTGGTGAATCTGCATATTCGAATTTTCCGTTTAATAAATAAAAGCCATGAAAAATTCAGCATAATCCGTTTTGATAGTTTTGACGAAGTACGTTTTTCTCAGGATATCCGATAGAAAAATTCCCTTAATTTAAATTTTAAATCAGCTATTATCTGTAAGATATTTGTAAAATCATTCGCAGGTGCATTCAGATTAAGATACGTGCGAAAAACTTTTCATTATTCACATTTTCCTTTCTGCCGCTTACCGCATCAGGTTCGGGAAAATCAAAGCTATCAGATTATTTAAATAAGACATGTTATATTTATTAAAGAGTGTTAAAAAAATTTAGAAATACCAACAAAACAATTGCACTAACGATTAAAAATAAAAATGGGGACATTCTAAAGAAAGAAGAATACATAATGGAACGGTGGAAGGAATATTTCAAAGAACTGTTAAACGGGAGTGAAGAAGTAGGGAACAATGAAACAAAAGCAACAGAAAGAGAAAGGAACATAAATAACGACGGAAATAACATAACTAAAGAAGAACTATTAGACGCTATAAGAGAACTTAAGAATGGCAAATCACCAGGTGTGGACAAGATAACAGCGGAAATGGTAAAAACTATGGGAGAACGAGGATTCCAATTACTGCTTGAGATCTTTAGGCGAATTTGGATTGAAGAAAGAATTCCTAAAGAATGGGAAGTTGGTTTGATAGTACCATTATTTAAAAAAGGAGATAGCAATGATTGTAATAACTACAGGGGCATTACCTTGCTTAGTACTATTTTAAAACTGTTTGAAAAAATAATCGAAAAGCGACTAAGAGTGGAAATAGAACCAACTTTATCGGAGGCTCAGAGTGGCTTTAGAAAAGGAAGAGGTACACATGATCATATATTTACGATAAAAGAGATTACAGATAAAGCACTAATTACTGGAAGAGAAGTATACGTGGCATTCATGGACATGGAAAAGACTTTCGACAGAGTACCTAGGAAGAACATTTGGGAATTACTGGAGGAGAGAAATGTGAGTCCAAAATTAATAGGAATTATTCAATGTATATATAAAGAAACAAGAAATAAAGTAATAAGTAGGAATTCCATGTCTACAGAATTTACCACAAAAGAGGGAGTAAGACAGGGAGGTAGTTTGAGCCCGCTATTATTCATTGCTTTCATGGACAAAATAATAAAAGAAACCGAAAAAAGAACCAAACCGTATTATATCGGATATAGAAATTTAGAAATGATCGAAATCAGAGATTGTGCTTTTGCAGACGATGTAGCAATAATAGCCGGAAGTGAAAAAGCCCTTAGAGAAAACTTGGAAATATGGAATCAGGTTTTGCGAAATAATGGTATGAAAATGAACAAATCCAAGATAAAAGTAATGGTAATATCACAGGAAAGAAAAAACTTAGAAATAACTATAGAAAATGAACATATAGAACAAGTTAACAGTTTTCAATATCTGGGAATAACATTAGAAGAGGCAGGAAAGCAAGAAATAGAGGTAAGGAACAGAATTGAAAAAGCGAACAGAACGTATTATGCACTAAACAAGGGTATACTAAATAAAAAAGAAGTATCACGAAAAACCAAGATAAATGTTTACAAAGCTATCTACAGGCCAATTTTAACGTACGGGTGCGAGTCTTGGGTTCTGACAAAACAAGAGAAGAGACAAATTGGAGCAGTAGAAATGAAGTACTTGCGGAAAGTAAGAGGCGTGACAAAATTACATAAAATGAGAAATGAAGATATACGGAGAGATTTAGAAGTAGAACCCATTGAACACTTTATAGAGAAGAGACAGCTTGGTTGGTGGGGACATCTTCAGAGAATGAGCGATTCAGTACAAGTTAAGAAAGCATGGCAGGCGAGAGGACAGGGCAAAAGAAGAAGAGGCAGGCCAAAACAAATTTGGAATAACGTGGTAGGAAAAGTTTTAGAAAGAAGAAATTTAGAATGGAGAGAGGCAAGGATTTTGGCACAAAGCAGGAAGGACTGGAAAAAGGTCATAAGTTCATAGGGACATAAAGAAAATTTATCACCTTACACCCTACGGGTAGATAGGTTTTGATTATATATATATATATTATAACATATATGAAAATACATATATATATTAACATATATGAAAATACCTTGAAAATTTTTATTTTAATATAGATGTGAATAAGGTAAGATTCAAGTTAATTTCTTTTATTTTAATGATTGTTACTTTAACATAAGTTCTTATCTATTCTCTTTCTAAGGGTCAGAGTTCAAAAAATCTCAACTAATAAATGGATTCAAATTTACCTAATATTGAAAATTTCAAAAAAAAATAATAAAATTCAACAATCATATACCAAATTATGTTTTTGTACGATAATTCCAATTTGACCTTAACCTCACTTTTTCTTATTGTTTTGTGCGCATAGACACATTACCTTCAAAATTCAAACATCGTTAAATCAAGGGTTATGAAAAATTCTGAATTTTGTAATTACTAAATCAAATTAAACTTATCAAAGAATGTAAAAACAACTTATTTAAACAGTGAAACAGTGTACACGTGAAAGTAAATGTTCATCAAATACAGAAAAATCAAACACAGGAATGTTCTTTATTTTAAAAAAAATTGGAAATTGATACCGTGTTTTGAAGCTTTGGTATTTTCTCTGGACAAACTAAGGCACAGGCTATCCTTCCCTATTGGAATCCACCATTTCCCAGGAACATCAATGATATACGGACACTTTATAGATTTAGACGAATAAATTTGCTTCTCATCCGGAACTTATTTGCTCTTGCATCAAATGGTGAGTAAACTAATACTCTCTTTCTTATTAGAAACTAGTTTTACTTTAGTTAAATTACTCAGGAAGCATTTATATAAATGAACTGCTCAGCATACCATTTCTAACATTCATTTCTCCATATATATAAACTTTAAGTCTTACCATCGGCTATCAGGAGTTGTCTTGTGGCTTTGTTAACACTTTTTACCACTTTTATACTTTCTTTTATAAGTATTTTAAAAAAAAATCGAAATTTTAACGGAGCAAAATTTATTACATGTTATCACTTCAAAAGCCCAAAAACAAGAGAAAGATTCAGGAAATCAACAACTTAACAACTGAATCCCCAAACAATCTTACACTATCATTATTATGTTTTATTCGCCTACTAAATTATTAATCAAATAAAATTACTAAAAATCTAATACCTAATTCCTTATTTACATTTTAATACAATAGACATTCTTTTAAAATTTGCTAAACTTTTGATGAGTTGTTAATTTTATAATATCTTTTGCCTACTAATTCTTTGTCAAATCAAATTACTAAAAATCTAATACTTAACTCATTATTTACATTTAATACAATAATCATTCTTTAAAATCTGCTATACTTTAAATGAATTGTTAGTTTTATAATATCTTATCTACAATATAATCTAATGTCTTTCTATTTTCAGAATTTTTCATTTGGAAATTAAACTAATAACAAATCACAATATGTCTTGAGAACAAACATTGTCTATTCTAAAAGTAAGTACAAACTTTTTCATTTCCTTCTATGAGTTCTAATATTTTATACTGAAATTTATGTAAAACTTTACATTGATGTCTTAACATTTGGTTTTCTTATTTCATTTTATCTTAATTTATTTAAAATCGGTTTTAATTACTAAGGTATCGTAAAATTTATAAACTTTTTTAATATTTACTCTCATTATCTATTTGATACATGATTATTAGAATTTTATATGTTATAGATAAATTATATTATTTTGATTCTTTGAATATCTCTCTTATATGTACTTGTATATTTTAATTTCTCATTTTGTTTTATTTTTTCTTTTTAGGTATTGAGAAGAAGACAATTATAAATTATCCCAAATTTACTACATTTGCACTTTGCCTTGGAATGAGAATATATTTTCCTTTTCTCTATTTTTATTAATTTTCTTTATATGTACTTAATTGAAATAGCATAGTAACTTATATCATCTCAAAATATATATATATATATATATATATATATATATATATATATATATATATTAAAAAAGTTTTTATGTTTATTGATATAAAAAAAAAATAACAAAAATGCTGTAAGTAGGAACATTGTATAATTTTTTGTTATTTCAATCGCATTGTATGTAATTTTACTTTTAATTTTATCCATCGCACACTAACAGGCTAAAACTATTTAACACTTTTATTATTCCGTTAAAATAAACTGTATCTGTTACTGTATTTATTTAAAAATTGAATGCAGTGTTCACATAGCTATAATTGGAAACAGTATTTAATGTAGAAATTATTGTTTGAACAATACAGAAGCGATTTTATCGAACATTTCTACGGCTCGTATTTAAAATAGGTTATAAGCTGGGATCTGGACTACAAAAATTAAACGTTTGAGTTAGGAAACTACAGGATAATGGGACATTTTAAATATTTTGTTTATCAAACAGTAAGTTTGAATAGGCAAAGATTATCTCACGTAGGTTGTTTTCTGTTATACAACTAATAAGACTGTTAGAAATAGAATTACAATTCTATATTTTTATCCTTAAAATAACATTCTTCTTAAGGCAAATAGCGCTAGAGACAGTTCTTCCAGCTCATACCTTAACTGCCTTGAGCTGGTCGGTTGCAGACGTTTGAATTTAGAGTGTCTTAAAATAACAGTCACTTGTTTTTGATGTTTGGTTTCACAATTTTTCAAGAACCTTCTGATAAACGTATTGTTTGACTGTGTGACCTGTAAACATCGAAAAACCTAATCAAGTTGCATTTGATCGTCAACTTTGTCACCTTTTTTTATCTTCAACTTTGCCATCTTTGTTTTGGGCCTTGGAGAGGTCTACCAGCCCATACTCTGGGGTCGTATTTAGAGACCCAAGATTCCTTACCAGTAGTGACACGTTCTGAAAAATGAGGATCCAAGAATCGAATCCAAAGACACTTTTTCCGCGTTATATTTAACGACAAGATTATTAGTTACGCGCAATATAATTTACTAAAAAATGTAACTGTCATACTCAGCTTTAGCTCGTATAATAAACTTTTACACTCGCGTGGAATATAGCGAATTTCATTCTCGCTATTAAATATACTATACTTAACCATCCCAATGGTTTATGGCACTCGTAAATAAAAAAAAGTTGAGGCCGGAGTTTTAATCAAATCCGATACGCCACCTTGTACCTCGACCTACAAGTTTCCTAAACTTAAATTTATCTATTATGAACGTATCGTAACTTGATTTATTATCTATATTAAATGCATACGTGGTGATAAAATTTTATGATTTTTATTGAATATTCTGTTGATAAAGAACTTTGAAACTGAATCTGAAATGTTGTTCAAATAAACTGTCATTTTTGTTAGAATTCTTTGAAATCACGCTACGCTCGGGTTATGGATATCATCAACGTCAAAATGCAACCCGATGAGTGTCAAAAAATAAAGATTAAAAAACCATGTGTAACTAATTTACCCCTTTTTACTTTTCAGTGCTTCGATCCTTCGATGGGGAATCGCTGGCGTTAATGAATGTTCAGCGAACTGATATGGGTGCCTATTTATGCATAGCCAGTAACGGAGTGCCCCCATCTGTTAGCAAACGTTTCAACATTATTGTTCATTGTAAGTAACTTTTTAAATTATGATCATGCTGTCGATAAATCACTTTAACCGCTGCAAATCACCTGGGATAAAAAAAACTTTTCACGATAATTGATAACGACTAAAAATTTCAACTATTTACTTTTCTGCTTTAACATTTATTGACCTTGTACTATTTTTTTCCGGTTCGTCGTGATTAATTATTTCTCTTGTATTTAACATTTCATCTACTTTACAGCATAAAATTATAGAAAACATATACTCGCAATAAAGTTTATCATTCGCTACACTTTAAATACTCTTTTAATTAGTCTATAAGTACCTGGTTGTAGTAGCACGTGTGGAACGACGGAAACCTGATTATTTTCATGAAGGTTTTCTTAAATCGATTATTGAGTGTCAATCGTGATCTTGTTGATATAACATTTTTTAAAAATGTACTTCAGTGTTTACATTATTATTTTTTACAGTTCATCCATTAATTCGAGTATCCAATCAGTTGGTGGCAGCACCCATCACAAGTGACGTTCACGTACAGTGTTACGTAGAAGCATCTCCGAAAGCTATGAACCATTGGATGCGAGACAACGGTAAGCACTTTTCCCCAGAGCCAAGCTTAACGAACGTAGGCCCATATATATTGTACTATCCACCGCAGGCCGATACCTACATTTCAAATTACTGACTTCGCTGCCCGAAAACGGTCTTCCAGCTTCTTTCATATATCACACTAAAGCTAAATCATGTCGTGTCTGTCACATAATTTTAACATTTTACCACGTACTGAGTATTCAACCGAACTTATGACGAGGACTTTTTATTGCTTTTTATTTTAAACAAATCCTTTTCCACATTTCTGAAATTTGAAATTCGAGTCGTCTTCAATTATTCAATCATTTGAAAATTAAAAAAATATTGTTGTAACAAATAGGATTTGAATTTATTTTTTATCGAAATTACAAATCAATGCATTAATAGTTATAAATAATAAATGTCTTTTTACATTTGTTAAACAAAAGGTTGTAAAAGTTCAATTGCAATATTACATACATATTCATACAGCCAAAATCGTGCTGGAAATTAATAGTCCCTTATTTTTGTTTTCAGGTGAAAAGCTCATACCTAGCACAAAATACATTATGGAAGAATCAATAATTAATGAATATTCTCTACAAATGAATCTGACAATATTGGATTTACAAAAAACCGATTTTGGAGGATACATTTGTACATCATCCAATGCTTTAGGAAAAGCTGAAGGAGTAGTTAGATTACAAGGTATGCTTTTTTTATTTACAAATGTAGTACTGCTAATTTATACTTTACTTTAAACCCTTAAGCTTACTAAGAAAATTTAATGTCCCTAATCTATATTATGGAACTGCCACCGAGAAAATTGGATCACCAAAGAAGAAAAAATAGACAAAACAAAGTTCTGTTAGTTACACCATTTATCACTTAAGAACGGCTATATCAATTTTTATGATTTTTCATGTTTTGGAATATGATATTGTAGATTCTAGATTAAGAGACTACTTGCAGTTTTACGCTCAAACGTGATAGAGCAGGTTGACTATCGAAGTCAATAAATATTTTGGCTAAATTGGGGCGTTTTTAATGCACTCGTGAAGTCTATTGTTAATAGCTTTGCTTGGAAGATCGTATAAATATTTTCCAGAGCTATTGGTATGAAAAGTTCCTATTGTAAGTTGAATAATGTCGTTTCATCTTCTAAAACACGACTAACTAGGACATTTGACGTTAAAAAGCGGTTCTACAACGTTTTTCTGGTTGATCCTGGTCTTTTAGTGTATTTTCAGAAATAAATAAATAAATTTTTTGACTATCCTGTACAAACATTTGTATTCTATTCTATTCTATTTTGTACGCAGTTTTAAAAGTGATTAAATAAAATTTTATTTTATGGTTGTGAAGCCTACAGCACAACGCGCTCTAAGAACATCTTGTGAGAGCAAAATTAAGGATAATGAAACATTTCGGTTATTCCCCACGCAATTTTAATTCTCGAATAAAAACCGTTAAGAAGATGATTTAAAATAACTTTATTCGTCTTTAACAATTCACTTGATTTTTGTCAAACAGGTATAAAAATAAACCATAATATAAAAGTGTTTCTATATAACCTTATTCATTAGATCCAACTTATCCGCATAACCACGCTGAGAAAAATATGATTTTCTTTAGGAATTTTATAAAGGATTTCGTTACTGGATTAAGAAAATATTTTTATTTTTAATATAATTTTTCAAAAATATGGCACCCATTCTTTGGACCTCCACCAACTAGAAGAGTGTATAGGTCTCCCAACGAAAGTTTGTGACAGCCACGTGTTAGTCGGCGCAGGTAGGCGGAGTCTTTCTATCAGTGGCGGACTGAAATAAAAATATATTATACATCTTAAATTAATTTTTAAACTCTGTCAGCATATTTGTAGCTAAATACAGTTTACAAAACCATTCTAGCTACCACACTGACAAGCTTTCAGAACGGTCGTTGTTATCGTAACGCTCGTAAAAAAACCACTGCGCATTGAACGAGAGGCCACGTGGCTGTCCCAAACTTTCGTTGGGCGATCTATACCAAGATCTTGGAGTAAGTGACAAGAACCAATAGAAAAACTACATTTCAGACGGCTTCCATTACTACCCATTATTATTACTAAGATCATGAACTTTCGTTATTTTTATATTATATAATATTTATCCATTTCTTCCACCCAGTTAACCCCAAGAATTTTAAAGTTAAACACAGTGTAGGTAATAATTTTTTATGTAAGCTACTATTGTAAAATAATGAGATGGCATTAAACAACCATAGACTTCAAAATTTTCTATTCAATGTAAAATTTATAGGTTTTATGTATACATAACTCTGATTCAAGCGTATTTTAAAATTTCCAATGCATAGGAAACAGGCAAAACTTTTCTGTTTATTGAAAAAGTACAAGAATGGTTATATACCAGCAAGGAACTTCGAGATTCGTTAGTATATATACTGCATGGTTCTTACGATATTAATTTGATGTATGGTCGAAAGTTAATGACACGGAATAACCTACTTAAGTTGTGAAGGGCAAGATTTGAGCAATAAAAAAGCAGATAAGAGAACTTCATATTTACATTACTTATTTATACATATTAATCATCAATTACATACAGTTTCATTTTACTATTTTAAAAATAACTAACTACTAATGTCTTGTAAAATAAATTTTACGACAACTAATCAAATAGTCTTCTGATAACTAAAAAGCATTTTAATTAACCTAAAACTCATGAGTCTTCTCTTCTTAAATACATTAAATACTAGCTGTACCCGGCGCGCGTTGCTACGACCACAACAAAAATAAATTTAAGAAAAATAAAAGAGAAGAAGAGATAGAGAAGGAAAGAAACTTTATAGTTTTGTTTTACTTATCGCACCAAAAATATATTTTTCGAACTTATATTTATACGAATTCGTATAGATATCTATTAATCAGAGTATTGAATTTGATACATGGAAGCGCCACCTGGTGGTAACTTCCATTAATACGAATATCATATTCATCTTACCCGTTAAAAATACATCATCATACTGATTTTCATGACAATCGGTTGAACGGGACAGAAGTTGTTACTCTGCAGCGCCACCTGGTGGCGAGTGGCATCAATAAGCATATCATACAAACCTTCTCCGTGGAAAAATATATATACATACCAATTTTCATGACAATCGGTCGAACGGGACAGAAGTTGCTACGCTGCAGCGCCACCTGGTGGCAAGTGGCATCAATGAGCATATCATACAAACCTTCTCCGTGGAAAAATACATATACACACCAATTTTCATAACCATCGGTCCAGTAGTTTTTGAGTTCATTGAGTACATACAGACATACAGACATACAGACATACAGACATACAGACATACAGACATAAAGACATACAGACAAACATTCATTTTTATATATATAGATTATTAATATAACTAAATTCCCACATCTATTACTTATTTCTTTCAAATATATAAAAAAAACAATGCTTTTAACTTAATAAATTTTAAGTGAAATTGGGTTCATAAAACGCGGCAATCCACTGCAAAAATTCAATCATAACTTTCATTCCCAGTTGATGTTGTAAATCACTTAAAGTTAAATGTATTTATTCTCTTGAATCTCTTGGGTGGTATAGATGTCAGTTATTGGAAAAATACAGGAAACTCGTAACCCCAGCGATTTCGTTATAATTTGTATAAAATTTCGATCGATGCAATTGCAACTTTAAAACACAATTTCAGTTTAAATCCAAATGTCTCACATTACGCCTTATCTGAACTAGCTATACATCGACTTTAGTGCATTCGATAAAGATTATACTTAGATTTTTATTGAAGTAATAAACGGGCGAACTACTAGACTTGACATAATCACATTTAGTAAGATTATAAGAAGAATAATAATAAACGAAGTTTTCTGTTATGTGGAAAATCAAACGTTACTTTTTTGCAACTCAAAATATACAGAATGACGATATATTAAGTCTAATTTTATTATGTACGTGTACACCATTACGAAAAACGTAACGAAAACCGACAAACTGGCAATATTATACTATCTACACTTTATGAATTAGGTCACCTAAGTATAACTTCTTACGTGTGTACATAGGAACTTTTTTTTTCTTAATCAATATAGATCTATTTTTTAAATTATTTCTAAGAATATTTTTTTTTATTGAAAATAAACGGACAAGAAATTAAATTGTAGTTCAGTTAAATGAAATTATTTTTTAGTGATATGATATATTTCTGTCCCTTTTTGTAATATGAATTTTTGACATTTGTCGTTAAAGCATATTGTCACAAATCAAGTGGTTCTGAAACGTGTGAACATAGAGCAAAAAACTTTTGAAGGGTCCTTTTAATGGCCAACCGACTGCCACAGGAATTATCAGATATTACCTCAATAAATTTTAATATCTTCCGAGAGAGAAAAATAACTCGGAGAGTTTATCAAAGCTGGTCGGGTCGACGACAAAGGATGTAGCAGGAGAGCAGCAGGAATGTGGTCTCGCCTTTTTGGCGAATAGAGTTTGTCTTCGCTCATTAGCGCGCTGAAAGGGAGTTCCTTGACTCAAATAAATGAAGAAATTAAAGAGCACGGCCAAAGTAGAAACACCCAACTTCACAATGTTCTTTTTAACGATTACGATGTCAGCAGAGTTTGTTTACATATCAAACGTCTGAGGGGTTCGAAAATTTTTTAATAAGACTTTTATTCGGCGAAGTGCCAGTTGTCCAATTAAATAAAAAGAATTTTTTTTCTCTTAGTCATTTACGAACTTGAATTGAATTTTCTCATTTTCCTACTATTTATATAAGAAAATATTTGTTAAATTATTCTTATAATGTACCACTATTCTATTATAGAAACTTAAATAAATATGCATCATATGAAAAGTTTAATTTAGTAAGATTTTAATTGTCATTATTATTCTCTTAAGGAATAATTTATCTCTTCATCTGCTGTTAAGTTACGCAAATGTGCAGTGTCAATTATTCTTTGATCTTGTTGTTCTCCCCTTCTATAAACTCAGCGTTTTGTTGTTTTTGTCAGCTGTGTCTCTTAATTGTTTCGTCTTCTACTAACTTTTCTATTTTCTTCAAAAGGTAAATAAAAGTTCTTTAGATTTATCCAAAAGTTTTCACAACAGAAGTTCGTAGACAAAAATCAAGTTAAAGTGAATGAAATTATATTATTTTTATGTACCTATAAGTATTTAGCATGATATATTAAAAACTTTAAATCTTTATTGTGGCACGTTATAGAATGTCACGGGTTAAAATTTACCTTAGTAACAGCTGAATTCTTACCTTATAATTCGTAAATATTGTAGGATTTATCGAGGCAAAACCGGTTGATTTAAGTTCGATTATAGTTAATCGCCAACTGTTGTTTATTATTTTCGGCCATAAATTATATTTAGTTGTGCTAATATCGGTTTTGTAAGTAATGTATTATTCTTGTTATTGTTTGAAAACACTGACAGTAGTTCGTCTGATCTACCCTCTCGTCGATAACTTGTATATTGTGGTTTCGCAGCCAGCGTTCGGTCATATTTATAACTTTATTATTAAAATCGAAAATAAATAGGGAAATTAAGTAATGTTGGGTTATTTGTAGTTAGCTATTTAGATAATAAGATTAAACGTATCAAATGACACCTGTTTGTTCGTAAGTTGTTGGCTGAATAAGCTATGGTTGTTGTCCCTATAGTAGTAGAGGCCATCATTTTTCTTTCTGAAGTGTGTCAAATCGAGTGAAGGATGATTTTTGGGAGAGATTCTTTTCACCTAGAGTTTTGGTAGTGAACACGTGTTAACGAGAAGATTTTTAAGAGTTTAATTTGCATCCCTGTGCATCGGGGTCAACTCAGGTTGGATTTACGTAATTAAGCTTCATTGGTTTCCATCGAATATTGAGGAAGAGATTTTTCTGAGATTTGGTGAATTCGGTGGAAAATACGGCATTGTGTCCGGATATTTGATAAAATTTTCTGTTGACAGTAGGGAAGACTGGTATTTTAAAACCACTTAGACAGCAATCGTGGTCGGAATTTGCCCCATCATTGCAGTTAGCGACGAGGAAATTGTTTTTACCCAACTACCAGCTAGGGTATCACGAGTTTAACGAAGTAGAATAACCCTATCTTGATAGGGTCCTAGATACAGGCATAAGTCCTAGATAAAGGCATAAGTTCTTGTTACCGGCTATAGTCCTAGAGACAGGCTTCTTTTGAGAGCAGGCCTGATACTTGGTTCGAGCATACGTTATTGTGATTGGTGCAAGCCTTTTGGTTTTGGAGAAGGCTTGATTTTGGAACCGACCCAAGTATTAGACAAGCAAAGGACTGCAGGAACTTATTAGTTTAACAGATAAGCTAACTAGATTTAAGTCGTTAGTTAAGAGTTATTTTTCTTATATTTTTTTTTGTATTGAGTGTGATCACACAGATTGGTAAATTTAACTTTAATATTATTCATATATTCATTTTGTTTTTCTTTATAAGTATATATAAATATCAATAGAGTTGTCAAGCACGAGGCTTGGCAGTTGTGTAAATTCTTAAATTTAACTTTTATTAAAGAAGGGTCTAGTTGATAATTTGTTTTATTTAGCTCACTTTATCGTTTTTTTTTTATTGTACAATTCAAATAGTTCTGGATAAATATTCGAATTTTATTTAATTATCTCCAGTGGGTAAGGTAGTGCCTGGAACAACAGGGGTTTCCGATTTTGACCGTCTAAATCGGTGGCGCTACTCACTAATATTTGTTCCTCTACGGCTGAGCTGGGCACTAATTTGCCGGTAGAGAGACCACTACCGAACTCAGCTGGAGTTGTATTTCCTTTAGTTAAATTTCTTTATTTTTCTAAATTTGATTTTGTTTTAAATTCATTAAAATACGTGGCAAGAACCATTTTTTTTATTTCAAAGATTAGATCATAAATAAACTCTTAAGTTTTGCATTTTTTATGGTTAGAACGCGTAGAAACGCGACTACCAGAGATTTACCAACCCAAATATTCAAACTAAATGAATTACATAGTTTGCAGTATTCAAACACTTAAAATTGTTGTATCAAAGTTCAGAATATTCAATCGCTTCAAAATATGTATAGGATGTCAAAGAACTTTATCGACATTCCCATTTTCTTGTTTCATTACATCCTTTGATCTTTGTTTGCTATGATAAACTTGCAAGTTATTTCTTGCGACATACTAAAGTTGAATAGAATAATATTGGAACATTCCGGTATTTTAGTTGGCCACTCAAGAAAGTTTTTGTACTTGTTAAAAGCAGTTTAAACATTTGAGAAAATGTATTCCTTAATGATAGCTTAATGATAATTGTTTTCTTACAGACGATTTCTAAAATTTTTTTATCGATTCTTGTTAAAAGAATCTTATAAATTAGTTTAAAGATCGTTTAGTTTTTAAATTAAAAGCATTTGCTTTTAATGAACTTCTTTGTTGAAGATGAATACTGAGAGGTATTCTAAATGCTTCAACAATAGTTCATCATCTTGTGTGCATTCAAGAAGCCTTAATAGTTTGTCTTAAGTACTATCGGTGCTTTTGTTTGTGCGCTATAACTCTTAGAACGGAAGGCCACAGGATCATGAAATTTGGTATATAAAACCTTCATGTTCTGGGGAAGAACCCTATTGATTTTGGTCTAAATCGGATAACTAGCGGTAAAATTCTGAAACTGTGATGTATATAGACATATTAAATACTTCTTACATTGACGTTGTTTCTTTTTATTGCTAATAATCCATAATAGAACATTTTGGTAGAGTAATAATTGTAAATTGTGTTTCAGAACGGGTAGTAAAATCGACGAGCACGGTAAGTACCCCAAAATATATAGAAACGAAACCACGCAAACCCACATTTAAAGACAAATCAAAAAAATGGAAACCGTTAAGAAAAAAAGAAAACAATGACAATAAAAATGAAGAGGAACAAATAGTATCTACTCATTTATTACCTGATGTACGTACATCACTTCCTACTGTTACCACATTAATGACAAGTAGTCGACCATCTTGGATCTTATTAAAAGATAACAGCAACTGTGCAACTGTATCTTTGGACAAAACCTGTTATTGTTTAATTATTTTAATTATGTTACAATTTTTTGAATTTTATTTCTAATTAAATCTTATAAATGAATAATCAAAACATTTCAAAACACAAAATGGGATACAATATTTCTTGACAATAGACCCCTTGATAATTAAAATTTTTATTAGTAAAAACTATTTTTATTACGGTTTGTCTTCCTTGTATTTATATTATAAACTCTGTCTGAGTTCCATATCAACGTGTCTTCCCATTTTGAAAAGTATTTTTTTACTCTGCCTATGCCGAGACTTCAGCATTAGGTAATTTTATAAATTAATGTAAGTCATCAAGTTTAGATTATAAAGAATACTGAGGCCTCTGTATAGTTTATTTAATCAAAAAAACACACATGGAATAAATATTATTTATTTCAATTTAAACTGAAGATAAAACATACAAAAAAGCAACTACATCGAATCTGCTCTACCTATTTTTCATTTAACTAATGTACATGATCTTTCTATTTATTTTAATATAACAACTAGAAAGCAAAAAATCAAACCAAAAATATTACAAGAGTGTCTCAAATAACATCTCAACGTTTTTGTGGCATTAAATATCAATATTACCACCGCATCAGAAGTATATACAGCTAATTATTGGTTAAAAATTCAAAAATTTGCGCAAAAAATGTCAATAAAAGGCGAGATCTGATAAATAACGTGGGTATACGACACCAAATCCAAATATGAAATATTACAACAATTGTGTTACAATTTACCCGAAGGTTAGTTGGACAAGTTGATTTTTAAAATATCTATTATTTCCTTTCTATGCAATACTTCCCTTGCATCTCAGAAGAGAATGTGAATTGGTGATATTGAACCCAGATCTGATCACCTGTAACATTTTTTTCCAGAAATGCATCATCATCATCGACATGGAAATGAAAAACGCACCACAGATTGCTGCTGTAATGCAAGGTTTATTCAAAATGGACATGCCATATTGTTACTGATATTGCTGCCTTCCTTTGTGCTGTAGCTTCATTGTGCCAACTGAATCCCAAGGAACATTACTAGGTACCATATCAATCATACACTCGGAAATTTATTGCACTTTAAAGCTCATTTCATATACCTTAAATGTAATTTAGATGATGCTATATATTGAAATACATGCCTACAAATTAGCATTTTCAGAAAATATTGAGTGAAATGGATTTGTTCAATTTTTATCCAAATTTTTAAGAAGATCACATAAACAGTAGATGATCGCCTTTAATATTTTTGCCAGAAATGCATTAGCTCGACATGGAAAAAATAAAGCATCATATCATATTCTTACTAATGTTGCTGCTCTCTTCTGTGCTGTAGCTCTGAATCCCAAGGAACCTTATTGGGTACCATATGCCAAATCTTTCATACAATTTGGAAATTTATTACAATTTTAAAGCCCTCGTAATCATCTTAAATGTAATTTAGATGACGCTGTATATAGAAGCAAATGTCTACAAATTTTCGGAGAGTATTGAATCGAATGGATTTGTTTAACCCTTAACTCAACATTTTACGAAGATCACACTAATAGCAGATTTGAACATTGCAGATATGTGTGTTCTTTAAGATAGTTAAACCAGCTAACAACCTAATAAAAAATTGCAAGGAAGGTGAAATATTTTACAGTCATCTACTTTGTAGGAAAATTAGATATCGAAAAAGTGATAACTTGCAAATATGTCCATATTATTGACATAGAACAATAGAATTCCTTACACTGAACCCAATATTTTGTGGTATGTAACAGGTCTTATACATGTTGGCCGAGCGATGGCCAACGCTAACATGAAGACAGCCTATTTGTATTACTATCGCTCGGTGTCGCTCGTATAATTAACTGAGTAAAGGCGAGCGTTAATTTGTATCAAACTCAGAGTAACATGTCTTCGCTCATGATAACTTGTGTCACTTTGAATCAGTGTAAATCAAAGGCACTCGTCTGCACTCTGCCAATGGCGTCCAAGCGTTCGTCGGCCTGCTAATACACGGTTACACGGATCACATTCATCGTTATGGGACGGGGATAATGTGATAATTCGTTTATAACAGCAATATATGCTCATTGTGGACTGTGGCTAGAAAAGAGGTCTTGGGCATTCCCATTACAGTAATAAGCACAATTAAAATAAATTAAACAAGAATATTTGCCAACTTCTTTGCAAAATTGTATGTTGGAGTCAACATCATCCCGTATTTTTGAGGATGAACACGGAAACACGTTTGAATTGTTGTGCGATGAATTTGTCGAATGTTTGGTGATAGAACGTGCTTATATGTATTTGCCGATGCTCGCGTTGGCCTACGCTCGGCCGAAATGTATGGGCGCCTTAAAATACAACTGCAAAAAAGCAAAGAACTGAATCAAAACTATTTTTAAGAAAATATCTTTAAAACTAAAATTTCAGAATCTGTAGATTATAAATAATCAACGAAAGTTGTTGATGACAAAAAAATAAATTGAATGTACATTAGATATATTTTTTTAACAAATTCAGAATATACTTTTACAAAATGACGAATTTAGAGAATCTTAGTGTGTTTTTCTGATTAACAAAATTTCGCACATTTTAATACATAATCAACAGGGTCTTTAATTAAATTAAATAATTTGATCAACACGCAGTATCGAATTGCAATTCTAAAATTGAAATGTGTGGTGATTTGACCAACATATTTTTTACCAGCAATTTTCTGTTTGTTCCTCTTAACTATTTTTTAACTAATAGAAATATCGATTATCCATTAAATAAAATACAGATTGTAATATACTTTTTATACTAACAGACTGGTGAAGATTTTTCAGTACCTACTTTTTTTTATAAGTTTCAATGTTGCTAATTGTTATTTAATGCAACATTAATCGAATAAAAACAAGATTAAAGAATACTTTTTGCACTGTTTGATTGCCTATAAAATATTAAGCACATTTTTAAAGAATAAAAATTCAATAACTTTTTAGTCTAATGCTAATGTAACGTTTTATCTCAACGTAACACAAAATCCTTTTAATTGAAGGATTTTTTAAATGGATTTGTGTTTTAAGTATTTTAGAAACTGAATTGAATTAGTGGCAGTTTATGCGGTAAAAATAACGAAACCATATCAATTCTTAAATTAATATTACGGCATACAAAGAAAAAACTATACCAAATAACAAATTTTTAGTTGTTAATTAATCCAAACAGTGTAAAATACCGTAAAGAGGGAGTTTTTTACGTGTATATTCATGAAATATTTTTCATTTCGATTTTGTTCTTAGTCAGTGTTATTCATCAGTAACTACGAAATTTTCATATTCATTCATCTTTTCAATGTGATTTTTAAAAATTGGTTCATGTGGTAATATTTCCAGTAGTTTAACCAAAAGGTATAGACAAAGAGATGCCATTGGAAGTCTGAGAATTTTTTTTAAAATATGATTCAAAACTTTACTTTTGTTTAAATACATAATCCACGAAGTTTGCATTTTGAATATTTCTGTCTTTGAAAAACAATTAACGTTTATACTCTAGGCCTAGGCAACATCTTCAAAAACGTGAAAAATTAAAATAAAGGTCCTAAAAATATGAGCGATAGCTCATTGGATTCGGAAACACCTGTAAAAAAATGTTTTTGAAGGAAAAGTGTGCAGGCAAAAAATTGCAATTGTTATTAACAAAATAAGATGAAAAAAACAGATGTTTATGTTTTTGTTAATAACTCGAAAAATATTAATATTTAAGCAATTTTGAAAAAAGCTCGTTAAAGAGGAGGAAATTTCCGAAAAAAAGTCCGTCCTCCCAGAGCTCTATCTTTATTATTTATAATTTTAATTTGACGTTGAAAATGGGGCTTTGAGCGGCTTTTACGGCATACGCGCGCTACCGCTAAACGGTGTTTATCAGATAAAATATTTTTTTTATGACATAAAATGTTATTTTAAAAATTTGAAAAAATTCCAGTATTTTCCTAATACTTGAAAGAATCTAAATCAGTTGGAAAAAACATTTTATCACTGTTTTTCAAAAAGTTATTCAATTGTTAACTAACAAATTTTTTCCTAATATCTGTTGACATAAACAATGGGATAAAAGGTATACATAATTGGCCTAAAAATTTGAAACTTTGTGGAGCCCTTTTCATATGTATACTTTACAATATTCTGTGATAAATGTTTATAAAAGTTTATTAATTTGTTAATTATGATTTTTCATAACTATTGCAAAATATTGTGAAAAAGTAAAAAAAAATACAGAATTTTTCCAAATAAATGCATGTAGTATCTAATAAACAATAAATACAAAATTGGTCTTAGAATTATTTGAAAGAGAAATTTATTTTCTATAAAAAACTCCTTTATCATATCTCCAATAGTTTAAAAGATATATCATTTTTTTAATTGGCAAGTTATTTGGCGCTACAGTTAACGTGACGTATGATATTAGAAAGTATTATTAACAAATTAATACACTTTTATGAAGATTTATCGCAGGATCTTGTAAAGTATACATATGAAAAGGGCTCTACGAAGTTTCAAATTTTTAGGCCAATTATTTATACCTTTTATCCCTTTGTTTATGTCAACAGAGATTAGGAAAAAAATTGTTAGTTAACAATTGAATAACTTTTTGAAAAACAGTGATAAAATGTTTTTTCTAACTGATTTAGATTCTTTCTAGTGTTAGGTAAATACTGGAATTTTTTCAAATTTTTAAAATAACATTTTATGTCATAAAAAAAATATTTT
Organism: Altica lythri; assembly: GCA_964028335.1. Classification (NCBI taxonomy): domain Eukaryota; kingdom Metazoa; phylum Arthropoda; class Insecta; order Coleoptera; family Chrysomelidae; genus Altica; species Altica lythri. The sequence goes on along the minus strand of OZ034800.1, from coordinate 96,764,342 downwards.
ATCTGATAAACACCGTTTCGCGGTAGCGCGCGCCTGCCGTAAAAGCCGCTCTAAGCCCCATTTTCAACGTCAAATTAAAATTATAAATAATGGAGATAGAATTCCGGGAGGACGGACTTTTTTTTCGGAAATTTCCTCTTTTTTAACGAGCTTTTTTCAAAATTGCTTAAATATTAATATTTTTCTAGTTATTAACAAAAACATAAACATCTGTTTTTTTTCATCTTATTTTGTTAATAACAATTGCAATTTTTTGCCTGCACACTTTTCCTTCAAAAACATTTTTCTAGAGGTGATTCCGAATCCAATGAGCTATCGCTCATATTTTTAGGACCTTTATTTTAGTTTTTCACGTTTTTGAAGATGTTGACTAGAGTATTAACAGGAAGCAAGAAAGAACGGAATTATAGAAAAAAAAGTATATTCTGTCAAATTCTACTTATTTTCTGTATTATCTTAAAGCCTTATACCAGAAAGCTTTAAAAAGTCAGTTAGTTCATGAAATTCAAAATGCAACATAAACATCAGTTGGAAACACGAAAATTAAAACACGCTAACCTTAACTACGAACGTGAATATTAACTGCGTATCCAAACTTTAACTGCGTACGCGAACATTAATCGCGTATGCGAACATCAACGGCGTATACGAACATCAACGGCGTATACGAATATCTACGGCGTATACGAACATTAACTGCGTATACGAACATCAACTGCAAACGTTAATTGTATTTAATATTTCGTAATACACGTATAAAAACTCTATTATTACCAATGATATATTTAACAAACAAACTTAACACGAGCTGGATATTTGAATGCATAATGTAGAAATGATTATTTGATTGCAAATTTAAATACAAAATGATGCAAAGTGCCAAAACATAGACATTAAAGACAATAATTAGTGCAATAACCCACTTTGGACAAACAGAAAATTGCGTATTTGATGTTAATGTGTATATATATATTTCTTAGGTTTAGAAAGACAATAATTTTTAAAATTCACCCGTTAAACAGGTACAAAATGTTGATAATATTGGTCTGTTTAAATAAAAAAACGACGCATCTACAAAATAATAATAAATTTAATGATCTGAATTATTTTACAGAATTTTAATAGATAATAGTATGAAGTATACATGTAAATTTTAATTTCTATAATTTACAATATACAATTTTTATATAATCAACATACAGATTCGTCGTTTTATTGTAAAACTTTGTTATTTTGTTGGCATTTATATGTCACAGAAGTTTAAATAGGTACTATAAATCTTAATCATTGGTTTTTAAAGTGTTGAGGATATCTAGCAATATTTTATACAAAATATGTAAAACCTGAAATACATTTAGAAAAGACTACAGAAGCAGTTTTTTGTTCACAAAGATACTTAACCATACCAATTTTGATCTACACCTCTTCCAATTGTAGTTCAAAAAGCGTCAAGTTGATTTCAAAAAATATCAATTGTATTTCAAATTAGTCAATTTAATTTCAAAAAGTATTAAATGTATTTCAAAATTATCAATTCAATTCCAAAATGCGTCAATTGTATTTCAAATTAGTCAATTTAATTTCAAAATGTATCAAATGTATTTCAAAATTATCAATTGAATTTCAAAATGCGTCAATTGTATTTGAAATTAATCAATTTAATTTCAAAAAATTCCATTTCAATTTCAAAATCCATCATTTCAATTTCAAATGTAATCATTTTTATTTCAAAATCAGTCATTAACAATGTAATATGTGATATATGCTTATATAAGTTATTGTCCAACAGGCATATCTTCCAACGCTAAAGCCGGTCCGTGAAACGTCGACGAGTGTTGTACCGCACGAGCGCAATCACCTCCTGCAATCGTATTTTTGGCTTCGTCTACAATATTTTCCAAGTAAACCAATCTTTGTTCCATTACTCCAGGAGCAGCTACATCTGGAATTTTCATGGTATTCTTCACAAAGGTTTTTATCTTGGACCAAATTGTCTCTATCGGGTTTAACATTGGAGAGTACGGTGCTAATTTCAAGAGAGTAACTGCAGTGCCATTTAAGGCCGTTGCCAACTAGCATGACATGGAGCATTATCGCAAACTATCACTAAATCAACAAGTTGATTTCCCCCGTTCTCCCATTGTTGCATGAGTTGTAGAATCCACTCATTAGCAGCAGCTGCATTAAAAGAGCCACGACGGCGGTGCATTGCAACGACGCCTGCTGCCGAGATGCCTCCAATTAAATAATGAATATTTGGCCCCCTTGCGGCTGGAAGCAATTGTACTGCTCTATTACCAACCCGAGAGCGACCTCTACAACGACGACAAAATAAATTGAAGTTTGTTTCATCAATCCATACTATTTGTTTGCCCTGTTGGATATAGTCATTGAGAGTACGAACATAATGTGCCCTCAACATTTTATTCTCATTGCTATTCATTGTAACAGGCTGCTTATGTACTTGTTTCAAAGTAAAAAGTCTACCCTCTAAGTAGTTACCCAAAGTGGAAAGGCAGATTCTCACATTGAACTCTCCTGACACTTTTTCTCTCAAAATTTTTAACGTCTGCGAACAATCTTCTTCGACCCATTCAATGATTCTGTCTACCTGCTGTTCCGAAAGAATCCTTGGTTTATTTCCTCCTTTTTGTAACATGTGGTCCCGACCTGATTTGATCCATTCGTAGGCCGTGTGGAAATTAATATTTAATGTTGATGCCAATCTGACCCAATCCTCACCTTTATTTGCACAAGCAACAATTCTCTTCCTATCTGGATCTAAGTGCTTCTTGTAAATCTTTCTAGCATATGGTTCGTTACCCTCCAGGACGACTCTACATAAAGGGCATCTTGCATCCGCTGTGTTCATAATTACTTCTGAGCAAGTTACGTGAAAAAAAGTGATTGCAAGGAAGAACTTTCAGCACGTTACCTCTCAACATTGAGATTCGGCAGATAGCACAATTGTCTTTCAAATTCATTCTCTCGAAGTCTCGAATTAAATAATTACAGGTATCAATAAATAAAGTCACAATGACAGGAACCAGATGCGTTCCGATAACACAGGGTGAATGAAAATATCAACTAACACCCATCTAACATCTGCCCGTGCTTTTTCAGTTTTGACATTCAAATGATGCATTATGAAATACATTTGATATTTTTTGAAATACAAATGACTATTTTGGAATTTGAAGTGTTAGTTTTTGAAATTGAATTGATAATTTTCAAATACAATTGATGCTTTTTGAAATCCAAATGACTAATTTGAAATACAATTGACGCATTTTGAAATTGAATTGATAATTTTGAAATACATCTGATGCTTTTTGAAATTAAATTGACTAATTTGAAATACAATTGATACTTTTTGAAATTCAAATGACTATTTGGAAATACAATTGACCGTTTTCGAACTAAAATTGGAAAAGGTGTAGAAAATAACTTCTAGAAATACCAAACTGCCAATACACATATGCAAATCATTTTACAGTACGATGCACAAACCTTTTTTAAACGCCCAAGAGTTTTTAACCTAATGTAAATAGAAAAGTAAATTCTGCATAAAAAAATTAGTTAAAGATTTAGTTATTTAAAATTACTTGTTGATACAATACAAAAATCTCTACGAAAGACCATTTTTTCTTAAAGTTGATATTAACATTTGGTTACGATAAATTGTTGACGGGAGTCCCGCCACAAGTCTTTCTCTCACATTTTTGATCGATTTTGGTGACTGTTGAGATGCCGGTATGTGTACCTAATTGCAAATCCAAAATTATATGAAGTTTAGTTACAAATGCACTAAATTCTTGTTTTAAATTTTAGAATTTTGACATAAGGAAATTAGAATGTATCTTTTAAGAGCGTCAATAACTTTCCAAAAAATTTATGTTTCTCTTTGTACTGGAACCATTCATTTATCCAGTTTCAAGACAAAGAAAAATTTGCAGCAAAATAATAACAATCTTAGTCAGAAATTGGAGCCTTTAAAGTACAAAAATAAGCCCAAATGCACAAACGTACACATACATGTCTAAAGAAACAAAAAATTTTACGTTACCCTCTTCGACCCATCTGCGTACAAGGTGTAACTTTGAAGCTGGAGTGGAGTGTTCGCATTTGGCCCATCCTCACGTTGATTTATTTCTACCTAGAATGTTTTCTTAGGCAGATATTTGGGAATCATGTGATCTAATTTTATCTTCTACTTATCTCCAATATTCTGCTTTATTTTACTGGGTTTAGATCAAACAAAAATGTCGCTCAAATTTTCGAGAAGTCTGTAGAAGTCCCTCTTCGCTCCTCCTTTAAAATTATGTGAAGAGTAAGATTTTTATTGCTGTTGTTGGAATGCCTTTCAGAACTCCAGTTATGCCAAGGCAAGCTAGACGTTGAACCTTCCTTAAGTTGATGATGGAATTTTTTTGTTGTATCTTTGGCAGTCAAACCAAAGACGATTTCAGGTTTTGGAAAAGTGAGAATTTTTGATTGATTGTATGTATTTTATAAAAAAAACTAACAAATACAATATCGACTTTTAGAAAATCTTCAAAATGTAGCTATAGATACGAAGAACTTATTCACATTTATTCATACCTACTGCTTTCAAAATACATTCAAAATGGTGAGACTGAAAAATATGTCGTGTCATTAGGATATATAATGCGATATATTTTAATTTTATTGTATTAAACATTGCAAGATATTCAACATATTAGTATTTTAAGAATATTTAGTACCTACTATTATTAAAAAAAAATATATATAATGTATATTGTACCATATCCAATGTAATTACCTAAGTAATAACCTCTACGATGTTGCTCAAATGTAAAAAAATAAAAAAATGTCAATACCTTTTTTGGTAAATCTGTTTTTTGATTTAATAAAAGAGATATGAAAAGTATTGTTCAGGTGCATTTTAGGTTTATTTCAGGTGCACTAATTCAACTAAGCAATTAATATTCATTTTTCGTAATGAAATATTTGCGGTTCATATCCAGATTGTCCCTATATATTATAACATTTTAGAAAGTTTTTATATTTTCGCCGTAATCTTTGTCTCTTTGTCATTCCGTGGAATTTTGTAATCGAATTTAAACCTATTTCCCGACTACCTAGAGCTCTGAAATTTTCAGTCGATCTGATTACTTCATATATTTAGGGTGCGAGCTTTATGTGATACCTACGGTCGGGTTTTTTCAGCTTTCAGCATAACTATTTATTGGTAACTGTGACAAATATCGTATAAAACAGGTGAGCGAGTGTTTTAAGGGTCCATTAATCTAATTACTGTGATGCGTCACTACGATAATATTAAGGGATTAGCTAACCCAAGAAATTAGTTAGTAAACAGGTCTATAATCTTACTACAGATACAGTGAGGTTAAAGTAAGTCTCTAAGAACCGAGAAATAATGACACTATAAGAGGTGTGAAGGACGAAGGTAAATTGAGCGCCAAGTGAAAGTGTAAAAATCGAGTAGGGATTAGGATCTAAAGGACCAGCTAAGTAAAATGAGTGAAGTCATCTACCAGTTTAGTCGTAACACAAACGTATTATGTAGGTTCTACCAGGCTCAAATGGGTTTAAACAATTAGGGAATCATTGAAACTAGTCCCTCTTTCGGTAAGAGTTTTATCAGAAATGCAACGTTGAAAGGCTTTATTGATAGTGAATTTGATCAAGGCTTAAAAAAGTGCAGAGAGAGGTTTTGGAGGTGTTCCAATAATGACTCAAGCATAGGTTTTTTTACAAAAATAGGTGGCAGTGTTGTTTTACGTTCTGGTTCTGCTCATAATCACGACCGTATAATAATAACATGGTCAGCAAGAAAATAAATGTGTATTATACAAGCGGAAAAGCTACAGAAGATCTAGCTTGAAAACCATCTACCTTAAAATCCTATAACCCACGTGTTTTGAGGCATCATAAGCTATTCTTTAGCTGGGCTTTGAAATAACCTTGACTTGACTTCTAAATACTTTTTAAGAATAAGTTATCCTTAGATTTAGATTTGACAAATCCAAAAACATATTTAAAAACCAACTAAACTCTTCATCTTTTGGTTACTATAACCAGCAATACACTTTCTCTATATCTCTGAAAGTATCCATAGGCCCACTTTATATTCCTGGCAACTTTTTAACAGAATATCACAATTGTAGAAAAATCAAGTGGACCCAATTTCCATTCAAGAATCCTTGAAAAAAGTGCCAAGAAAGGTATTGACGGTGTTCCACAAATCACTTGAACATCGGATTTTAATAAATAGGTAACAATGTTGTTACACGTTCAACTCCCATATCTATACCTACATATAAAAAAATATGTATAACACGAGAAGAAAAGTTTTGCCAACACTTCAAAAGAAGAAACAATAAACCAAAGTAGAGAAATATAATAAAATCTATCTGAACAAATGATTTGAGGACCTGTGCGTTGGCGAAATGGGGATTTAGCACAAGGGTGCATTTCGCATATACCTGTCCCGTATACCTGACCCCAATCCTTTGTTCCATTGTGACTTTTTTGTTTGACGTTCAGTTTACCTGCCTAAAGTTTGAAAGAATATACTTTGTGCTTAGGTTACTTCCTCCACGTGCGAACTGGAATAGGACCGTACTGACAATATTTTTAAAATGTTTTCTCGTTTCTCCAAAAATAAAGGTTGATCCGTGAAAAATGGTACGAGCAGATAAAGTTGAAAGGAAAAGTCACCTCAAAATAAAAAAAAGTTCTCGAATACTTCGCTTATTTACAAAAGGTACAATCTGAGCTGCAAAAAAAATTTCATTTTGTAGATTTATATAATTGAGTATTTGTCAAATTTAAAAACAGTAAAGTAAATAAATAATCTCACGGTATTCAGTTGGTATAAAACGATTATAGTTTTTAAAAGGTAAAAAACCGGACCTAAATAGGTTTACCTAGTAAAATTTGTCACTTACATTTGGGTAACGTCGTATTAGAACCTTTTGTCTTCCGAATGATGTAAGAGGTATTTGTGATGGTAATAGTAGCACACTTACGACATATATAGAGGAAATGTGGATTAATTATAACTTCGAAAAATTGCCATTAGCAAACCGTTTAAAATTATAATATTTTACGAAAATTGAATCTCTTACAGAAAAAACAACTCTAAAATAATATATTTTTTATGGAACTTCCCCTGGGAGACCTTCCAATCAATAAAATCTGAGTTCAATTACATCTTTAATATTTTTTTACAAGGCCATCACAATCCCGAATAGTCAACGACAGAATGTGCCCTTAGGAAAAATCCATAAAGTAAAAATATTACTTTCATTACTTTTTTCGTATTATTGTGTTTTAAAATTTAATTAATACCCTTTTTATTTCCAATAGAATTGATGGGAATAGTTATTATCCTAATAAGTGCGGAAACTTAATTTCCGCAAGAGTTAGGATCAATATTTTTTCTACAAGCAAAATCACCTCGAAAATTATTTAGATACTTGAAAAGATGCGATTGTGACAATTAAATCTTTCATAGTGTCAATAAATACACGACTGTAGCTATAGCAACCCTACTTAAACAGGTGATGAGTTTGTTGTTGCTTTGAGTAAGGTTTACATACTCTAGTCAACATCTTCAAAAACGTGAAAAATTAAAATAAAGGTCCTAAAAATATGAGCGATAGCTAATTGGATTCGGAATCACCTGTAGAAAAATGTTTTTGAAGGAAAAGTGTGCAGGCAAAAAATTGCAATTGTTATTAACAAAATAAGATGAAAAAAAAACAGATGTTTATGTTGTTGTTAATAACTCGAAAAATATTAATATTTAAGCAATTTTGAAAAAAGCTCGTTAAAGAGGAGGAAATTTCCGAAAAAAAAGTCCATCCTTCCGGAACTCTATCTCTATTATTTATAATTTTAATTTGACGTTGAAAATGGGGCTTTGAGCGGCTTTTACGGCATGCGCGCGCTACCGCTAAACGGTGTTTATCAGATAAAATATTTTTTTTATGACATAAAATGTTATTTTAAAAATTTGAAAAAATTCCAGTATTTTCCTAATACTTGAAAGAATCTAAATCAGTTGGAAAAAACATTTTATCACTGTTTTTCAAAATGTTATTCAATTGTTAACTAACAAATTATTTCCTAATCTCTGTTGACATAAACAATGGGATAAAAGGTATACATAATTGGCCTAAAAATTTGAAACTTTGTGGAGCCCTTTTCATATGTATACTTTACAAGATTCTGTGATAAATGTTTATTAATTTGTTAATTATGATTTTTCATAACTATTGCAAAATATTGCGAAAAAGTAAAGAAAAATATAGAATTTTTCCAAATAAATGCATGTAGTATCTAATAAACAATAAATACGAATTTGGTCTTAGAATAATTTGAAAGAGAAATTTATTTTCTATAAAAAATATCCTTTATGATATCTCCAATAGTTTAAAAGATATATAATTTTTTTAATTGGCAAGTTATTTGGCGCTACAGTTAACGTGACGTATGATATTAGAAAGTATTATTAACAAATTAATAAACTTTTATAAAGATTTATCGCAGGATCTTGTAAAGTATACATATGAAAAGGGCTCCACGAAGTTTCAAATTTTTAGGCCAATTATTTATACCTTTTATCCCATTGTTTATGTCAACAGAGATTAGGAAAAAATTTGTTAGTTAACAATTGAATAACTTTTTTAAAAACAGTGATAAAATGTTTTTTCCAACTGATTTAGATTCTTTCAAGTATTAGGAAAATACTGGAATTTTTTCAAATTTTTAAAATAACATTTTATGTCATAAAAAAAATATTTTATCTGATAAACACCGTTTAGCGGTAGCGCGCGCATGCCGTAAAAGCCGCTCAAAGGCCCATTTTCAACGTCAAATTAAAATTATAAATAATGGAGATAGAGTTCCGGGAGGACGGACTTTTTTTTCGGAAATTTCCTCCTCTTTAACGAGCTTTTTTCAAAATTGCTTAAATATTAATATTTTTCGAGTTATTAACAAAAACATAAACATCTGTTTTTTTTCATCTTATTTTGTTAATAACAATTGCAATTTTTTGCCTGCACACTTTTCCTTCAAAAACATTTTTCTACAGGTGATTCCGAATCCAATTAGCTATCGCTCATATTTTTAGGACCTTTATTTTAATTTTTCACGTTTTTGAAGATGTTGACTAGAGTAACAGGGGTGATTTAATAAATTATGATTTTTTTAAAAACAAACATTTTAAAAATCCCATAATACAATAATTTGTCAAAAAGGTTCTCGGAAAACATCTCTAATTAATAAAAAAAAATGCGTGCGGGAAAGAGATATTTTCTGAATTAAAATGCGTGCGGGAAAGTGTTGTTTTACGCATGCTTGTAGAAAAAATATATTACGCTTTACACAATTAATTCAAGATAAAAATTGTCGTGAATTGCAAAAAAAAGTGTGCTTCTATAAAAAAACCTTAATAATATTATCCTTATATTACCGTTTAAAATAATTTAATACTAATTTGTTGAATGTAAATAATGTAGTTAATTGTTTTTAGTATACATATATTTTAAATCAATGACTGTGTAATAAATTATTTAGTGTTAATCATTATCAAAGTAAATAATCAAATGAGGTGAACAATCATGATATATTGGTTATTTAGTGTAGAAATATTTCCTCCAACGTGTTTTATTGATACAAAAAAATATATTGTGTATACTAGTATCAAGTTATTTATTTCTTTAGAACATACATATTCGCTGATAGAAGTTGGTTGGAAGCATGATAGTAAAAAAAAACGCCAAAAAGGAATGATGAAAAGGTAACTCGACTTCTGGATCTGGAAATTTGGGAGGGGCGAGCTATTGATTTAAAATAGGTGATGAGGCTCCCGAGGGGGATCTCCCTGACATCGGCTGGTGTAAGCCAGTACTCGCCCAACACGGATCTTCTGATTTCAGAAAAAGCAGAGCAGTCATACATAATGTATTCTACTGTTTCCTCTTCTTGTTCGCAGCCTCTGCATAGCGGCGATTCTGTTAGTTTCATCCTAAAGAGATGTTGTCGCAATTGGCAGTGACCTGTCAGGATTTCCCACAGCTGTTCGGAGATTTTGTCTGGTCAATGCCTTAAATTTTTTTGCTGTTTCCTCGCCAGGATGAGGTAATAACTCTCTGGCCAGTCTACAGTTCGTAGTTTCATCCCAGCACTGTATAAATTTTTGGTGAGAGTGCTGTTTAATAAGGTTCACGACTGCGGACAATGTTAGCTTGGTAGACGGGCGAGGGCTAACATATCTGTAGCCCGCAGCCCTCTTTGCTAAATTGTTCGCAATGCGGTTGCCTTTAGAGTTCCCATGTCCTTTGATCCAGCTGAGAGTGACCACGTTAGTCTGGCTGGCCTCAGTTAGAGATTGGTGGCATTCTAGTACTAAACTTGAAGTGAAACGTGGTCTATTCAAGGTCAGTAGTGCTTGTCGGCAGTCTGTATATATATTTATATTCCTGCCTGTGATGTTCCTATTGATTAATTCTTTTGCAGCTATGGTTATGCCTGTGAGTTCTGATTGAACCACACTTGACAAGCCATCCATAGCCCATTTTGTTTTTAGGCTTAAGGATCTAGAATAAATTCCACATCCCACACCTTGCTTTGTTTTTGATCCATCCGTATATACGATCAGAGCGTTCACTACGTTGGGGTCTGCTGTCTTGTTTGTTAATATTTTGTAGGGTTTTTCAAAGAAAAATCTCGGTGCGACGGCATCCGTGACTGCCTGTAAGAGTGGTATCACTTTTATCGATTCCCTCCACAGACTATCCCTATAGGTGCCAGTCCCTACAGTGGGTTCGATACTAACCGTGCGAAAGCGTACCATGGTCATCAATGCGACCTCCTTAACAAATATATCAAGGGGGGTGAGACCAAGTATGACTTCCATTGCGCTGGTCGGTGTGCTTCGCATGGCTCCTGTTACGAGAAGGCATGCTGATCTTTGAATTTGGTTTAATTTTTTGATATCTGTCGTTTGTTTCACTTTAGGCCACCACACGACAGCACCATATGTTAGCATAGGTCTTATGATTGCCGTGTAGATTCACATGGTGACCTTGGGGGATAATCCCCAGGTCTGTCCTATGGTTCGGCGGCATTGCTCATAAGATATAAATGCTTTTTTAACTCTGCTTTCTATGTGTGAGTTCCACGTCAGCTTGCTGTCGAGGATAACACCTAAGTATTTCACTTCTGTAGCAAAGCTTAATTTAACGTTGAAAAGACTGGGTGCGTGTAAGCCCCTAGGTTTCGTTTTCTTTGTGAAAAGAACCATCTCTGTCTTTTTGGGGTTAATAGGCAGCGACTGTTCTTTGCACCATGTCTCTAAAGTTCTGAAAGCCACTTGCATTCTGTCGCAAAGGGTGCTTTCAAACTTTCCTGTTGGCAGAATAACAATGTCGTCTGCGTAGGCTACTGTATAGATTTTGTCATGTTCACTTTTTGGGGTGTTTTTGCATATAAATAAAATGATATAGATTTTCGTGATCTCGTTTTCGAATTAAGCACAGTATTAGCACCGTTTATCCACCAGAGGTCAGGTCATGTACTTCTCACAGCGAATACCAATCCTGCAAATCAGTATGAATGTTTAGTTAAATTTATTATTATTATTTTTATATTATATTTATGAACAACAAAGTACTTAAGAGGACCACAAACATGTGTTAAACTCTGGAAATTTGTTGAAGAAGGTGGTTAATTGTTTAAGAATGCAAACTTCAATTATTGGCATCAGTTTCATATTTAATGTAAAATATTTGTAGATAAATTTAAAATTTGTTTAAACAATGATATATATATGTAGTACAAATTTGTTGATTTTTTTTTGTTTATTTAAATATAACACTGATATAAAAATCTATTGTATCCGTTAGAGGAAAATTGTGAATTTAAAACTGTTAAAAAATTTGTTATGTAATAAAATTGGTGTAAATTATATAAAGTACATATACATACATCTATATATCTTTACCTCATGCAAGTATCTCTTGTACGTTAAACGACAATAATTCCATCAATAAACCATTTATATAAACATAATTATGAGTTTTTTTTCTACCTATAATAAAAATATAATATAAAAAGTGTAGAGAGACCAGATAAAGTTCCGTTAATTATTTTTGTGACGATTTTTCTGTCGCACAAAATATAGCAGTAAATGGGCTTTAGCTTACTCGAGAGTGAAAGCAACAAATGATAGACAGACCAGGAAAAGTTTCGTTACTTATTTTTGTAACGATTTTTCTGTCACACAGAATATGATATAAAGAAATATGAAATTACATGAATTCCGATGAAAGCAAAGCTTTTATTGCTATCTTGGGTACTCCAAAGTTAAAGCAGTAAATGGGGATTACTCCAAAGTGAAAGCAACAAATGAGAGATAGAGAAAGAGAAAGAGGCCAGGAAAAGTTCTGTTACTTATATTTGTGACGATTTTTCTGTTGCACAAAATGAAATAGAAAAAAATATGAAACTCCATGAATTCTGATGAAAGCGAAGCTTTTACGGATGGATATCTGAGGTACTCGAAAATAGAAGCAGCAGATGTGGTTTGAGTTACTCAAAATTGAAAGCAAAAAATGGTAGACAGGTCAGGATAAGATTTGTTACTCACTTTTCTAACGATTTTTCTGTCGTAGCATCTAACAGTAAAAACTTCGCTATACGCCTCTCAGGCACCTCTAGTGGCGCCACCAAGCGGACTGCCGCGACATGCGGTTGGGTCAATCGGCTGTCATAAGTGTCATATGCTATGTAATTCCAGCGGAGTGTGTGCTTTTTTAAATTTAAAATTTTAATCGATTGGGTTATACTATCCCAGGAATAAGTTATTATAGATTTCCCTCGAAATCGTGGGAAGTAGCTCGTCGCAACGATTGGATTGTCGCAGTCCGTCGAGTAGAGTATATATGTACCAATAATGTTTATCAAATAAAATGTTATGGACTGACAAAGTTTTTGTATTTCTGTTTTCTTTCTTGGACATTTAGTTAGACACAGAAGCATTTAAATTTATTGTTAAGTTTGAAAAGAAAAACTTATTGTGAGAAAAATACCAATTTTCTCATTAGAACCTATATAATATTATGTGCTCAATTACTCTAAAAGTAGCTAACTATTTTTTCCAAATTTTGTTATCAATCTTAAAGAAATCTGACGTGAAAAGAGAGAAAAAGCTTTTTCCCTTTGCTGAGCGATTTTTTTCGGAACCTGTCAAGTTTGATGGCCTGAAAATGATTCTTGATCGTGATGTTCATTTTCACAATCGAGAATTAGCGGTTTTTCAACTAAAGTTTTTAAATAACGCTCATTACAGAAGAGTGATTTTGCATGATAAACAATAGGCAATACACAGCACCTGACTTAACCTAACGCGGCCTTGCGCCACGAGGTAGCGCTGGCGTCGCAAAGTCGAGATGCCTGAGAAGCGTTATTTTAAAGTAAAACCATTAAAACTGTTTCATAATGGATAAAACAATATAATACAGATAGCAGAAAGCCACGAAATACCCTCAAGATAATATTAAAAAAGACTACTGGGAGAAAATTTGTAAATAAGATTGTTAAACATTAAAGAGAATTAGCAATATTTTAATTCTTTTAAAGAACAAATTCAGCACTTAGTAGATTGTAGATTATATGTGAGGTCGATTGGACCAAGAGACCTTATTATAAGTCCATAAGGTCTAGACTTTTAAGAAAGTCTATTATAGGCTTTTAAGTTTTTAACCTGATCAGGTTTGTGATATTTTTACCGTTGGCAAACAACCACTCTGCAATGACGTTGTATCTGCATCCTCAGAGATCCACTGTTACTTCGCTTATTGGACAGAGATAATTCCTCAGTAGACAGTGTCCTATGAGACTTTCCGCGATTACTTTGAGTTTTGGTTTCTGAAGCTCTAAAATAAATTTAGAGTAGCTCAGTGAAGGCCGTATTCACCTTTATGCTAGTTTTTGACCTGTGGTGTTTTCCAGTAGGCTGCACTTTTCTTTTCCCAATTACAAACTTCATCCATAATTTCCAGATGTCAAAAAGTTTCAAGTCCGATAAACGAAGTACTAGCGACTTCTTCTGTTAGACTATCAGCAAACTTGTTTTCGACAATACCTTTAGCCGTAGGTGTCAATAGCAAAGTTACTTTGTTGTATTTAGCCAGTTGCTTAAGAGACTGTTTGCAGTTCCAGATTTGAAGGTGGTAGATTATAAAGCCTTTAAGGCAACTTGGTGTTGAATTGAGGCGATTTTTAATACACTCTTAGTCTTAAGCACAAAAGTCAATTGCTTATAGCTCCGTTTGGAAGATCGTAAGAGTGTTTCCCAGGGCTATTGAGGAACTAACATTAGGGCATATGACCCTTTCTGGTGTTTTAGACCCATCAGTACAATAAGTTATGGCTTCTTTTATAAGTTGAGCGATAGTTTTGTGTTAACTAACATTTAGTCTGATTTCAAAATCTCGTTTTGGAGACACTGTACTCAGTAATAATTATGCAAATATTTGAAAAAAAAAGAATTTTACATCTCATAAGAACAAGGTGAAAGTTTAAATAAAAAGTAAAACACTTGTTGCCCTACAACAGAGTGTAATTTTCGGAAAATCTTAATTATTCCAGTGTTTTACCTCTACAGTACCGACATCTAAGAACGTATATCTTCAAGCCAATAATCATTGAAAAAGAATACTTCTTGATGGAAGTGAACAGATTGTTATTTCTTTAGTTTATACATTGTAAAGTAGAGGAAATTATAAAGGAAAACCTTCAAGTTTGGCTTACATTCGGCAGATACCGCCACTATACTGATTTTCCACGCTTGAACTATTTTCTTAATAGCTTATTGATTAGAAGTTTTTAAAACGTATTTTAGGTTGTCTATACATCAGTTAGTTTGGTCTAAAAATTTAAATGTAAAATTTTAGTTGAAAACTTTGATTATTAATTTATTTAAATTAATTGTAAGCAACTAATATGTAAATCGATTGATTTTATTATTTTAATTTTATTTATAATATATTGAATTGAAAAATTGTTTTGTCGTAAAATAAGGATTGACAAGGTTCTGATTTCTTACATTCCATGTTTTGTGATCGAGATTTATTTCATATTCAAACTGTCTAAATTATTCAAAAATGTGTTTAAACTAATCCATATATATTTATTTTTTATTTTTAATGATGTAAAGTGAAGAAGCTGTTGTTTCTACGTACATAAAACATTGATTAAATGGTAGGTAATATTTTTAGAATAATTTGTAACTACACAAAAGCTCACAGAAATATGTAAAATAAAACTCTTTTGCAGATAGCGGCTAATTGAATGTTGTTCGTAAAAAGATCGTACAAATTTAAATGTTAAATAATCCGAAGACCTCAAATTAGAAAATGCTTTCTGTGAGCTTTGAAATTATACCTCTCTCACATCATTCCCAACTTTTTAACGTAGTTATAACGTAGATTTCGTTTTTCACTCGTTATAAATAAAGCTTTGATGATTTTTTTTAAAAAGAAGAGCTAACTTCATCATAAAGGTTCGTAGTTCGTAGGATAACTTTTTTGAAAGTTTTTTAAAATACACACTGCAACTAATTGAATTAAAGTATATGGGGTCGAGCTATTAAATAAGAGGTCTGTCCGCCTAGAGAGCGCCCGAGGGGTAGGAAAAGAACTAGTAGTGCGTTGGGTATCTAAAAGTCTTCTCTATGCACGTACCAAACCACATTTTTGTCACTATTATCGAAATTGTGTAGTAGAGGTTTGAACCGAACATGATATTTCTCGTACAATCTAAAATTTCTCGTTAAATTAAAAAATCCGATTGAGTGCTATAAATTATTGCAAGAAGCCTATGGGGACAATTCTTCATCTCGGGCGCAGGTTTTTGAGTGGTGCAAGCGCTGCAGTAAGGTCCGAGAGAGCATTGAAGATGAACCTGACTCCTGAACACAAGCTCCGTTCGTCAACAGGTCTGCTCAGATTTTCCTGAAAGGTTAAAACAATATCGCGGAATGATGAAAAATATTATTACTTGCGACAAAACGTGGATTTTTTAATACGATGTTGAAACAAAGCGGCGATCGAAGATGTCCGAATCGCCCAGAATCAAAAAAGCAAGGATGTCCAAATCAAAATTCAAGGCAATATTGATCGTTTTTTTCGACATTAACGGTATCGTGATGAGTAAATGGGTTCCAGAAAGTCAGACTGTCAACCAGACTTACTATTTGTCAGTTTTGGCAACACTGCGAAAACGAGTTTGTAAGAAACGGCCCGAGTTGTGAATGAACAATTGGTGGATTTTGCACCAGGACAACGCACCTGCCCATAACGCGCTATCTGTGAAGCAGTATTTGGCCAATAAACGCATTCCAGTGCTCGAACACGCGCCGTACTCGCCAGATTTGGGTCTTTATTTTTTATTGAAAGGGACCCGATTTGAATCGACGGAAGCGGATAAGCAAAAAGCGGCAGAGCTCCTAAATGCCCTCACTATAAAAAACTTTTTCTTCATACCTCGGTCGAAAGTACGTTCTTTCGTCCCTAATTGCAGGGAAGAAAGTTTAACATTTACTCCCTGTTTACGGCGGGACGAAAGTTTAATTTTCGGCCCTGCGCGTCATGATGTTTTGTCGTCTTTAACATTTACTCCCTGTTTAGGGCGGGAGGAAAAATTTCTCATGCGTAGTTACACTTGTAACTAGTTACTGTTTATTCTCGTGTCATTTCTATTTCTATTTATAACCTTAAAAATAATCATCAATGACAAAACTTGACTCTTCGAATGTATTTGATGCCTGTCCCACGACCAGCTGCACTCGCTTCGCTTGTTCCGCAAGTACTTTCGACCGAGGTATGAAGAAAAATAGTATACACTACACGGGCCAAAAGTTGAAATCTCGGTCCTGCGCGTCATGTTGCCCTCGGCGTTTCGCCTCGGGCATCATGACGCGCAGGGCCGAAAATTCAACTTTCGTCCCTTGTAGCGTAATATACTATTTGCACTGCTTTGATCAATGGAAAAAACGTATGGAAACGTGAGTGGCGAGAGAAGGGGAATATATTAAAGGGAAACATTCGAATGTAAAATAATTTTTATAATAAAACCCCTTTTCGCAACCAGTCTCGTTATTTAATAGCTAGACCTCGTATGTAGTTTTTACCAGGATTGTTACGGATACATTGCAATTATATATAAATAATTTTTTTCTAAAGAAGATTTTTTTTTAATATTTGCACGGATTTGAACCGTCAACCGAATAGCATATTTCGTTACAGGTTTGCGGTGACAGATTTAAGTCCGCATCCGTAAAAAGCCCACATTGATTGATGCTTATGCAAATGCGGATGTAGATGTCTAAATTAATGCAATTAATCCGCAATTGTGGTAACACCTGGTTTATACTTTAGAATTTTAAGTACCTTTCTTATGATTTTCAGATCCATAATAAACATTATATACACGAAAGCGCATCCTTCTTTTTGAATAGAAAGCAGATACTTCCCAAAATATATGAAAATAGGCTACTAACAGGTAATTTTTATTTAACTCGTTTGTTATTGTAATATATTTGTTGATACCTAAGTATATTTCTTGCAATAAAAGCTAAATTTACGTATATCGTATAAATGCTAATATTGACTATATATTTTATTGTTGCCTACTTATAAATATCCTCTTTGAATACATATTCTCATGTAGATGTCGCCTCTTTGTCTCTAGACTTTCTAATTTAAAAATAAAACGTCTATTGTATAAATTTTCACCTATTTAACCAGGCGCGCGTATCATTGACAGTAAATAATATGTTTTTTATAAATTATCAATATATAACTCTGATAAGAAATACCGCTAGCCCGGTTCTGTCTAGACGGCCGAACATCCAGGCATGGCATACTCACGTTTCCGTCAGCAGTCGATGTCGATATCCATGTGCTGTATTCTCTAAACTTCCATATAACGAACACGGAATTTTTTAGACCGTAGTTTTAGTGAAATTCGTATTAAAGGGTTAATATTTTTGTGCTTCGCAAAATATTTGAATTCGTTGTTTTCCGTGCGAGATGATCATCAGTTTTGCTATCAGTCGCTAGATGGGCCGGCATGTATAAGTGTTCAAATAACAATTTTCCGAAGTGTTTTCCTTATAATACTTACTGAAAACGTACTGATAAGAGACTAGTGTAGATGTCGCATGAAAATAAAACTGTTACACTCATGACAACTAACAAACAAAATTGTGCGGGTTCTAAAACACAGTTTTAAATATTTTAACTTAAAAAAAGTCCAGTGCGATTTGTGAATAAGTAAGATAAACAAAAACAAAACTGTATATACATAAATAAACTTCAACTTTATTTTAAAGTTAAGTGAAATTTTTCACAATGACTGAACGTAGATTTAAAATTTCGCGTTCTGAAGATAGTAGTTATAAATTTAACGATTTTAATGAAGATCGAGTTACAGAAAAATTATTACCACCAAATGACAACGTTAAAATTGTTCAAACTCCAAGCGCAGGTGAGAAAAATTATTAAAAACATTTTTTTTAACTGACAATAACTTGTTTATAATTTACAACAGATGCACTAACTTTATAAAGGGTTGTACCCCTTTTTAAAACACGCAATATGAACGCAAAGTAGATTTTATCGGTTATATTTGCGAATATGTACCAGAAATTCATATATAATGTTTCAGTCTATGCACGTACCTACTTACGTATCTATTCTACATATAAAATTTGTTTATGTTGCTATAATAAAATTAAGATAACTCGGTAACATTGGAAAAGTTAGTCATCTTTTTTATAATCATCAGATTACGCTAAAAATAGTACATATTTAAGTATTTATTGTTTATGCAAATACTGTTTTCTATTTTTGCGTACTTAGGTCTTAAAAGACTTTGGAAATTTAAAATTTCACGCTAAAGTTAATATTTAAGACAATTCTATAAAAAAGTAAAACTGTTTTATTTATATTTAGACAAAAAAATAGACAATTTGACTTCAATTCAGTTTTTGTCTGCAAGAAAAAGTTAAAAGAAACACTTCTTTAGTCTCCCAGATTTTAAGACACAATTTCGGAACAAACTGAATAAACACCAAATATTAAAATTCGTCGAGGCAATAAAGCACTGAAGCAAGACGAATTTTAATGATTCTTTTTGCATTCGATTCGTGAGAACATCAGGAAACTTTCTGACCTTATGCGATCATGTAATATTGGAAACTGCATTTATGCATAACGAAATTTTAAAGCGCATCTCAAATATAACTCGTTCAATTTTGATACTTAAGGGTTTCTAGGGTCACTATAAACGAATATGACATTTTAACAGAATACGTCAAACATTCATACCAAACAGATATAGAATAAACCTAAAGTTATGTCGATTATAAAAGCTCTTTAGCAAATTTTATAAATACCTCGCTGTATGCCTAAAATAGACTTATGTATATATAAAACCGATAAAAAAATACAACCATCTGATTATAACGGATGCGTGACACGAATTTTTTCCCATATTTTCCCCTGTGCTATGGCTTAAATCCATAGGCTTAAGGGGTGAATATGTAGTTTAAATATTATTTGGATGATCGAGATTTGCTCGTGGAACTTTTAAGCATAAAAACTTTCTACTCGTATAATGTAAGTCAAGTACTTGTGGGTTTATGGTTTACTTATAGACTTTGGGAAGTATAAGAAACTTAGCTGTTTGTGTTTGATGACTATTTTCTTTAAAGTATTCTTGAAACAAGTTGCGGCTTCCTGAAATTAGATTGTTTATATACGTTTTTTTAAAAGATCTTTGAGCCATTTTTATTAAACACATTTTATTAAAATCAATAATATAAATAAACAATTGAATTTCTTGGTCTTCTCTCAAACGCCATTTACTAAAGTAGTTTTAGTGTTGCTGTGCTAATTATAAAATAGCGAGGTCTGTCACAAGGTAATATCCGATTCCAGTAGCACCATCTATTATTGGGGCTAGCGTTCGATAGGTATTCTTTCATTGATGTTCTGTCAAAATTTTATGACAATTGAACCACTTTACGCCGAATGACAGTACCTTTTTAACTTCGGTCGAAAATGAGCATCGAACAAAGAACCAATATTAAGTTTTGTTTAAAACTTGGTAAAACATTTAACGCATCGATTGTTGAAGAAAGTTTATGGTGATGATTGATATCTCGTAGCCGAGTGCACGAGTGGTTTACACAGTTCAAAGAGGGTCGTGAGTCGCTGGAAGATGACGAACATGTTGGCCAGATGAAATTTGTGATTACGCAAGAAACTGTCGAAAAAGACGTAGGTAAAGTTAGCAGTGGAAGTATAGCAGTTTTAAAATTTGACTAGATAATTTCAAAAGGCTCATTAAAGGCTAATTTGGTACCCCATTGCGAAATTAAGTGCTCCAATGGTTTTCGAAAAAATAAGGAAACTGCTAACTTTACGTAAAGTTAGCAGTGGATTCTAGAAACGGCTATAAAAATAGATTTTCAGAATTGAAAAATGGATAGATAATTAAAGGCTTATTAAAGGCTTTAAGAAAATGCAAAAATATTTATAATTTTTGGTGTATAAATAGTATTTTTAGCAAAAAATGAAAAACTGCTGACTTAACCCTATATGACAATTGTCAAACTGCATTAAAGCTTATCTTTTCTAATTAAACATGTAGTAAATAATTAAAGGCTAATTAAAGGCTCTACGAAAATGTAAAAATATTTATAATTTGCTAATTATTAATATAATTATTTAACAAAAACTATTCTAGCACCGCTGCTGTATTTATCCAAATAAAATAAAAAATGATATTTTTTGTAAAATAACTGTCAAATAATTAAAGGCTAATTAAAGGCTCATTGAAAATTTTAAAACTGCTATACTTCCACTGCTAACTTTACCTACGTTCGAAAAAGTGCGTCTGTTTACTAAAAATAAGCCAAAAACGTCATTGAGATATGTACATGTAAATGGAATTAAATGTCTCCAAAGATTCTATCTATCGTATTTTGACCAGGAATTTGGGTATGAGAAAGGTGTGTTCACGGTTTGTTCGGTAGACTACATGTGCCCATGAAGCTACAGCTGTATGACGACGTAGAGGCCATCCAAAAGGCGTCGATGAGGAGCATTTTGAAAAACATCCCGGTCAATGAGCTGAAATCCTCATTTAAAAAACTTGTGTACAGTGCAAATCACTGGATTATTTCTGAAGGAGACTATTTTAAATAAAATAAATCCCATTTACCGAAAAAAAATTTTCGTTAATTCATTTTGGAACGAAGTTCCCTTTCGGGCGTTACGAACAGGTACGACTGACGCTAGGAGCTAGCCAAAAAAAATTCATACCAAAAGTTGTCACGACACTATGACACGACACACGCATGTTTCTCTCTCTCACAGACCAAAAAATAAATAACTCTCTCTCCCTCTCTCTCATAGATAGATATATTACAATTAAAAAGACACTATTTTAAATTAAAAGAAAATGTACATTAAAAAGAAAATACTGTAGAAAAAATAATAATTAACTATAATAGTATTATATTTTATTTCATCCTGTTTTTATAAATTAATAAATTCATAAACATTTTAAAAATAGTTCGTAACTTGACTAGTTAGGTTCCTATGTCAAATTACCTTAACTGTCAGTTACTGTCAAATATTTTAATTTTAAAATTTTGTATTGAATTGTTAATTCCTGTTTTAAATTATAAAAAGTAATTCTAAAAAGATGTGTTATCTAAAGTATTGTATAAATGGACACTTTTGTTAAAAGAAACGAACTGTTAGGTAAGTAGAGATTTTATACAGACAATAATAAATGCTTATGTATGTATAAACACTCTGTTGTGTTTACAAATTACTAATTCCTTCAATAATTAATCGAAAGGAACTTCGTTCCATCCGGGTGTCCCTTGACACCTCACACTTTTTTTTTTTTCTTTTATTTGTTTACTTTGCTACACACCTCATGTATTGGATAATACTAGTTTCGACAATTGTCAGTTCAGTGTATTGTATTAGTTTTTCATTGGTTCCAAACACGGATGGAATAAAACCTATTATAGTTAAATCGATTTATTGTCACCGAGACCCCATGGATACTAATTTTCATGAAAATTGTTGAAAAATTGCTCGTTTAAATAATAGATTAGATATTTGAACACTCCTCGTAATTAGTCGATTAAACCATTGTAATTATACCAATACACCATAACTAGTATAATGAGGTTATTAACACAAAATTTAATGATGCAAATAAACAATATTTAACATTCAACCAAAAACATATACATTCTATTTATATACTTCTGATTAAGTGCATATACGATACATTTTAAATTTAAACATAACATGGGTATTTTAGAGGAGGTTAATAAATTTTAAAATATGCTGCTTTTGTCCATTAGGTTCTTTGTGGTTAAAAATAATTTGGAGACTAATAATATATTTTATAAACGCCTGTATAAATAATTAATTGAAAAACGAATGGTTGTCACAGAACAAGTTTTTAAATATTACAGTGGTAAGCAAAATTTTATAATATGAAATGTGCTTACTAACTGTAAAATACCTACATAACGTCATTTTATTATTATATTTATTTTCATTAAAATTTAAAATTCATTATGTTTGTTTTACTTTCTTATTAAAAGGATTTATTTATTTAAAAAGTGTGGCGTTTCTTTTTGTGTTAAGTGTTTCTTAAATAATGTCAAGAAAGTGTAAAAATGATCCTAATAGTTTTTGTTATATTTAAAACTTAGCGAAGGAATTTGACACCATTAGTAACTAATTTATATACGTAGGTAAAGTTAGCAGTGGAAGTATAGCAGTTTTAAAATTTGACTAGATAATTTCAAAAGGCTCATTAAAGGCTAATTTGGTACCCCATTGCGAAATTAAATGCTCCAATGGTTTTCGAAAAAATAAGGAAACTGCTAACTTTACGTAAAGTTAGCAGTGGATTCTAGAAACGGCTATAAAAATAGATTTTCAGCATTCAAAAATGGATAAATAATTAAAGGCTAATTAAAGGCTCTAAGAAAATGCAAAAATATTTATAATTTTTGGTGTATAAATAGTGTTTTTAGCAAAAAATGAAAAACTGCTGACTTAACCCTATATGACAATTGCCAAACTGCATTAAAGCTTATCTTTTCTAATTACACATGTAGTAAATAATTAAAGGCTAATTAAAGGCTCTACGAAAATGTAAAAATATTTATAATTTGCTAACTATTAATATAATTATTTAACAAAAACTATTCTAGCACCAACTTCAGACCGCTAATGTATTTATTCAAATAAAATAAAAAATGATATTTTTTGTAAAATAACTGTCAAATAATTAAAGGCTAATTAAAGGCTCTATGAAAATGTAAATATATTTAGTTTTCTAATTATTAATATAATAATTTAACAAAAACTATTTTAGTGCCAACTTCAGACCGCTGTTGTAGTTATTCAAATAAAAGAAAAAATGATATTTGTTATAAAATAACTGTCAAATAATTAAAGGCTAATTAAAGGCTCTATGAAAATGTAAAAGCATTTATAATAACTAATTATTAATATAATAATTCAACAAAAACTATTTTAGCGCCAAATTCAAACCGCTGCTGTATATATTTAAATAAAATAAAAAAAGGTATTGAAACACTTATGGGGACTTTTACACAATTTTTTAACAAAATTGTTAAGATACACAGACTCTGCTGGATAACGTTTAAACTGATTAAAAATACAATGAACTATTCAAATTATTTGAACTCCCCTTAACTGCCCATACATCCCCTTATATAAAACAAAATAACATTCTTGAATGAACGCGAAACATAAATCGAACTTAAATAGTACACACTAGAAAGAGAGAAAACATTCTCGAATAACCTAGAAATAGTCTTTCATCTAAAGGTCCTTTCCTTATTCGGATATCCCGTTACATTGTAAAATAACTGTCAAATAATTAAAGGCTAATTAAAGGCTCTATGAAAATGTAAATATTTTAATAGTTTTCTAATTATTAATATAATAATTTAACAAAAACTATTTTAGCGCCAACTTCAGACCGCTGTTGTAATTATTCAAATAAAATAAAAAATGATATTTGTTATAAAATAACTGTCAAATAATTAAAGGCTAATTAAAGGCTCTATAAAAATGTAAAAGCATTTATCCTTATCTAATTATTAATATATTAATTCAACAAAAACTATTTTAGCGCCAAATTCAAACCGCTGCTGTATTTATTTTATTTGAATAACTACAACAGCGGTCCGAAGTTGGCGCTAAAATAGTTTTTGTTAAATAATTATGTTAATAATTAGCAAATTATAAATATTTTTACATTTTCGTAGAGCCTTTAATTAGCCTTTAATTATTTGACAGTTATTTTACAAAAAACATTATTTTTTATTTTATTTGAATAAATACAGTAGCGGTCTGAAGTTGGTGCTAGAATAGTTTTTGTTAAATAATTATATTAATAATTAGCAAATTATAAATATTTTGACATTTTCGTAGAGCCTTTAATTAGCCTTTAATTATTTACTTCATGTGTAATTAGAAAAGATGAGCTTTAATGGATTTTGGCAATTGTCATATAGGTAGGGTTAAGTCAGCAGTTTTTCATTTTTTGCTAAAAATACTATTTATGCACAAAAAGTTATAAATATTTTTGCATTTTCTTAGAGCCTTTAATTAGCCTTTAATTATCTATCCATTTTTGAATTCTGAAAATCTATTTTTATAGCCGTTTCTAGAATCCACTGCTAACTTTACGTAAAGTTAGCAGTTTCCTTATTTTTTCGAAAACCATTGGAGCACTTAATTTCGCAATGGGGTACCAAATTAGCCTTTAATGAGCCTTTTGAAATTATCTAGTTAAATTTTAAAACTGCTATACTTCCACTGCTAACTTTACCTACGTATTTCTATATAAACAGAGTATTAAGATTTTGCCATCGGATAACAAAACAAAGCGTGGGTCCCACATATCTAGTATAAAAGATACGTGAGTCTTCTTACTGGATGTGCGAAAAGATCTCGATCTATTATGCCCTATGAATTGGACGAAACCAACAAACCACTTATCTGATTAGGATTACTAATAAACCAAAAAGTAAAATTAAGTATCCTGACCTGACACGGATAAAAGACCGATCCCTCATACTAAAGAACTACCTGGAACAGAACATCCTAAAATTTCCGTTCTGACCCCTATGCCAGAAATAATCGAAAACGATACAGTAGATCCTGACTTTCAACGAGCTTTCTCAGGTAATGAGCCACATTTACTACCTTAAGGAGATCACTATGATTTGGTTCGTGACTTAAATTTAAACAACATTAAAGAATGTAATTTATTACAACCAAAAACAAAAGTATGTTACTTTCGCAATCGATATGTTTTTTACATGATAATCAGCTGGTATTTTGTAATAATTCCTATAACGTAATGACAGTATTGGGTATGAAATATAAAGCAGAAGAGTAGCATTTATTTATCGATGGTTCAAAAGTTTAAACCCTGTTATTTTATATATCGCTATATATTAGGTAAGGTTTTAACATGAAAAAATGTCATAAAACTATAAATTTAATCATGAAATAAGCTCAGTATAAAGAACACTACTGAAAAGTA
This sequence comes from Altica lythri, assembly GCA_964028335.1. Taxonomy (NCBI): domain Eukaryota; kingdom Metazoa; phylum Arthropoda; class Insecta; order Coleoptera; family Chrysomelidae; genus Altica; species Altica lythri. Next base: position 96,738,629 of record OZ034800.1, on the reverse strand, counting down.
TGTGGAGATTTACCTAACAGTGATTGCCCTATTTTAGGATTACAACTAGGGTATACAAAAGATTAAGATTAGATTTGTGTCTGAAGGTCCTATTGATGGCGCATTCTAAGCGACTGTATGCAGACTAAAAGGACAACCCTTGTAAAAGTATTGTCGCGGTGCTATTATCTACTTAAAAGGCTTTGGTCTATAATGTTTCGTTGAAAATATATATTTTTTATTCACATTCAGACTCCACTAGAATATTTTTAACAAAAAAAAAAACAATATCAGAGCAAGTGGAGCCAACGTATGCTAGCAGATTACTGTTGGACATTACAACGAAATGTTCCTGAAGCAAAATACAGTCGAAAATACATTTTTACTAATATTACAAGACTGAAAATGTCTGATAATTTATTACAAAGTAATTGCTGGCATTTTTATCATTCGAGAAAATCGTTAGGGTACCGACAGCATAGAGCTAGAGGCAGAATGAAGACAAGATGGAAGGACAGCGGAAGAAGAATACCTTAGAACGATGAAAATAAAAAATTATATCAACATAGAAGACAGTGAAGAAATATAGATAAAAAAATCACACCAGCAATTGTAAAAGCAAAAATGAAATAAGCACTCTTATGTAAAAATGTTTTTTAAGTAAAAACCAGCTACAGCATCCTTGGGAGCATAAGACTTAGATGATGATATTTAATACTAAAAAATTTTACAAACCTTGCTATTTCTATTTATATAAATATTTTTTGTACCATTAAAGATTGCATATATTTTTATCTGCAATAATAACAGACAATTTCCTTAGTTACATGTGTATTAATCCGATAATATAGTAATCAGCAATACATAATTTATAATCTTGTGGTCTGTTGATAACGAAATTGTGAATGTGACTGAACTTTTTTTATTGATTAAGTAACATAAATGAGCTACGCTTCGGACTTGTTAAATACGTAGTTCTTTATTAATCGTAAACATTGTCGGCAATAAACATTATCTTTATATTACAATATGCATAACAAGTTTAGTGATCCATTCAAATATTTTAATGCTATTTTGATTTTCATAAAAAATTCTGCAAGATAGGTTATATTTCCATTAATAAAACGTAAAAAAACAAGAACCATTTAGAAGATTAATGTTTTTAAGACGTAATTGTAAGTGTAAGGAAGCTTAAGTTTTTTTTAGAAAGTTTTTTATATTTTCGCCGTGTTCTGTGTCTCTGTGTCATTCCGTGGAATTTGTAATCGAATTTAAACCTATTTCCCGACTACCTAGAGCTCTGAAATTTTCAGGATAGCTAAGAACTGGATGACAATGCATGTTTCAAGTGTGTTTAGGCATATACATAGATTTCGAAATTTATACCGAATCGATATTAAACATGATCTAAGTTGTGTATAGATAATATTATTTTGAAAATTATTAAATAAATTGTTCGTAGCGTAGTTGGTTAGGCGGCGGATCAGTCCACTTGTGACAGTTCTGTTATGTTATCATAATGGGATCGATTACGCGACAGAGAAGTTTTTTTTTCTTTTTTTTTTGTTCTTACATGTGAAAACAGTAATTATTATTTTAACTGGTAATAAAATAAACTGTTTTAGAAAGTTTTTAGATACAACTACCCTTGATTTTGTTAACAAGGAAACAATCTTCTCTATGATCAATCACAGCGTTGTATGACTTAATATTTTTGCAAAATCAGGGATGCTGTGCATTGTTGAGATGACACAAAATATGACCTATAAATCAGTAAAAAACTTTCTATTATAAAAAGTTCTTTTTGTAAATTGTGCTTATTTATTTATAATTTCTATCGATATGTATTCTTATAATAAAAAATTGTAAAAACTAAAATATTTAAGATTATAAGTAGGGTCGATTGGCCCAGATGACCCTACTACATTGCGGCCTATAAAATATTTTGTGTATACCCTACATCTATTATAAGTCTATAAGTTCTGTACTTTCAAAAAAGTCCATTATCTGCTTAGAATGTACGTTTGTAACTTGATAAGGCTTTAAGAAGACCTGTCCCACATATTTTTGTCATTGGGGAACGATTACTCTGCAGGTAAAGATAATATGTTCAGCAATTTCATCTGAATACTCACAGAATTCGCATATTCCACTGTCTACTTTGCCCATTTTACAGAAATGGTACCTCAGTGGACAGTATATAGTGGAAATTCCTGCTATTACTCTGAGTTCATCAGGTTTCTGAAGCTTTAAAGTTGCTCAGTGAAGGTTGTATTGACCTTTTTGCTTGTCTTTGACCTAGATTGTTTTTCTAGTAAACTAATCTTAGTTCCTTTTCCCAACTTCGAACTTCATCCATGATGCGACATTCCTAGATTCTACAAAAAAAAGGATACTAGTTCCTTCTTTTGGGAGACTTTCAGCAATTTTATTTCCGACAATCCTTTAATGCCTTGGTACTCGCAGCGAAGTTACATTGTTGCGTTTAGGAAGTTGCTTAAAAGACTTTGCAGTTTCAGGTTGTTTTGGACTCGAATGTGTTAGATTGTAGAGCCTTCAAAGCAGCTTAACGTTTAAGATTTAAATAATCCGAGATTTCTTATTAAATTACTTAGGCTATCTCCCATCTTACGGGAAAGTAAAAAAATCCATTTAAAATCCGATTACCATACTTTATATATTAATGTTAGGATTGGCCAAAAGTCCTTCCTTCGAATACCAAGTAATTTACAGCAATTTGCATACGGTCTTTAATTATACTCTCAGGTTTACCTTTTACCATAAATAATTCTTTAGCGTAGACCAGAGCACGAAATCTTTCTTTTTTAAGCTAATCTATACATATAATAAAACTGTAGAAATGTATATGTTTGTGCGCGCATCACATGAAAACTACTGATCCTATTCGAATGCGGTTTTCAAAGACGTATTTTTCTTCTTTCAACTTAACATCTGGTGTATAAAACTTTCTCCCCCCACCGCTTTAACGGGGTGAGGAAAGAAATTTTTATACAAAAATCAACACGCCACGCGAACGACGTCGCGGGTACATCGAAATAGAACCCAAAAATGTGTTTAGATTTTTTTTGTCTGCCTGTCTGTATGTTTGTGCGCGCATCACATGAAAACTACTGATCCGATTCGAATGCGGTTTTCACAGATGTATTTGTCTTCTTTCAACTTAACATATGGTGTATAAAAATTTCTCTCCCATTCCAAATGGAGTGGGGTAAGAAATTTTTATACAACAATCACACGCCACGCGAACGACGTTGGGAGTACAACTAGTATTAACATATAAGTGAAGTCGCCTACTTTAAAAAGGAATAACACATAAATTTGAAATTATGTGGACGCCAAACTGTTTGCATTAATACGGTCGCTTCAAACTTATGGAGACGAAGTGTTCGCACCAAAATGTTCGCGCAAAACTATTCGTCCCAAACTGTTCGGCTCAAACTGTTCGCCCCAAACTGTTCGCTCCAAACTACTGTAGATTGAAACCAAATCTGTTTAACGTTGATTCATGACTTCATAGGGGTCAGATTTTTTTGATTTCTTTTGTTTAGCTACAGTTTCTACTATAAAGAATATTAAAATTTAAAATAAACTTGTGATTTTTGTGGTTTTAGCAGTAAAATATAGGTATATCGCAATATAGATACAAACCCATATCTTTACCACACAAATTTGATATACGCTTACTTTTTAATCGTCCTGTATTTTATCGGCAATCAAACTATTACTGTCACTGAAAAGTCGAGACTGCATGTTGCTATATATAAAACATTTTATTGATCGCAATGTTAAGTTCGTCATGAAGACCGCGTTTAATTCCTATAATTACCCAAATAAACGTCAGCTTTGTTTTGAGTTCAATAGTCACGATGGGGCAGGTTTTTTTTCTTAAAGGGTTCGTAAACGATATGCAACAGGATAGTATTAAGGTTTAAATAAAAAAATATTTATTTTAATTGGAAAAAACACTATTAAATAATCAATATTCTATTCAAACTTGTAATTATGAGAAAAAATGTCAAATGTATAAATAAAAAATAAAGCTAAGCTATCAAGTCTGGTAATTAGGAACAATGAACATACAGAATAGTACGAGAGCCCACGACCAACATTTTTGTCCCATAGCAATACGGCCAAAACCACATCAAATCGATAGATACGATTATCCTGAACTCGAAAATACCTATATCAGACAACAATATGTCTGAAAATTGTTGGACATGATAAAATAAGTTGTCCACGCATGTGCAAAAAATTTATATCAGACGAATTAAGTGTAGGACCTTCTCTATCAGACAATTTTTCGATATTCAGATATCATTTCAAAATCGTATTGAGGCATCTTGAATTCTCTGTTACAAACCAATGAATAAGTTGCGACCCTGAATGATGAATGATAGTTCTAGTTGCCATTGAATTTTTCCCTTCTTCTTTCTAAAAAATTCGAAAAGAGGCTGACCTTAAAGGCCATCCTTGCAACTTCCCGCTAGTTTTAACCGCAAAGCTATAGTAACGTGACGTATTTTGACTTTTTTGAAATGTTTAAAAAGCCATAACTTTTTAACGCGTTATTCGATTTTGATGTACAAGATGGCATTCGACGCAGTTTTTTGAGACCTAAAAACGTTACCGGGAGTGCATAATCGGTTAGTCAAAAAATCTCTAAATTATTGAAAAAAAAAACACTTTTTTTGAAATTTTTCGACAACGATATCTCACGAACGAATCAACCGATTTTAATTTGCAAAACGGCATTCGACGTGGCTTTTTAAGCTTGAGAGCTGATTAGGTTATGAAATTGATCGATGCAATACCAAAAAAGATATGCCCAAAAAACATCATTTTTACCAATTGTTTTGTTCGGTTATTTTAAAATTTCTAGAAATCTACCGACTCGAATCGGTTCAAACTTACAGGGAATCTAAGTTAGATGGAACTCTTTGGAATGCTTTTTATTTCATTCCGATCGGTCAAGCCGTTTAAAAGTTATAAGAGGTTTACATACATCCACACACACACACACATCCACACGTACATACAGACATACAGAAACCCTCGTAAAAATAGTCAGGGGAGGTTCCTAAGACCTTAAAACGTTGAGATCCGATGAAAACTCGATTTTCGAAAAACGGGGTGAAACCAATAACTTCCCGATTTAAAAAAAAAATTAATTTTTTTTAGCGGGAAGTTAAAAAAAAAATACTTGCACACAAGATCCAAGCTCAAACATTTCTAATCCGGAAGTATCTGTAATAAAATTTGCAATTACGAAGATAGTTCGTTCATTTTAATTTCAATACGACTCCCTATCGGCCTACTATTTTTTTTTTCAATATTTCTACGACAGAAGCCACCGAGTGATCTCAGCTTTGAACAGACTCTTGAAAAAAATTACCACAAAGGAGAAATTTTCTATCAAATATACTAATTTATTTCTCGTTCTTTTATCGATAATATTCTTGATCAGTTAAGGAAGAGATTATCTAATTCGTACTTATGTACATGTTCGCAAACTCTTTTCCACTCCTCAGTGGTAATGCTGGAGAACTTCTGTCTTGCAAGATTTTCGACGTCACCACATCTAAATGTTATATTATGACTTCCAACCCAATTTTAGACTGGGGCCCAAATCTAAGTGAGCGTCGTTCCAACGTTTGGAGCAGCTGCCGAGTGAGCTGTATAATAGTAGAGAGGGGCAGGAGCGTAACACACGAAAAGCCGTACCCGCCGCAGGAGCGTAACAAGCGCTGAGGCGTCTGCCGGGCGACTCCGAAACGTTTTTTTCATTTTTGGGAGTATATGCTAAACTTAAAGTGTCTGAAAACAGGTTTTTGGTAATCCTGGCAGCAATACGATACAGGTCGGCTAAATTTTTTGACATTTTCAAAAATGCGTTTAGGATATATGCTACGCGCAAAATGTCTGAAAACAAACTTTTTCGTAATACAATTATAAAATCTATGTACATTATCGATATCAGACGTATTGCTATAATACCGACTGCCTTTTTTTTTGACACAGCAGAAATGGCCTCCCACGCAGTAGCTACACTTTCGACCGTTACTGCACACCTAGTCGGGTTCAAAATCATATAATCTAACGATTTCATAGGGTTTTGGCCGTATTGCTATGAGACATGGTTTTGGTCGTGGGCTCTCGTACTAGAAGCAATAGCGAAAAACACAGAATTTGTTATTTTTATAAATTGTTGTTGCCCAGACTAAAGCAATTAGGAAGGTGAGATTATTTATGAAATTTCTCAACCACTACAAACAACGGATAAAATGTTGATAGGACAGCGAATACAGCAAAAAACAGAGGTACATATAAAGAAGCAAATAAATAAATCAAATATCCATCCGACACGAATTGGGTAATAAATAATAAAATACCTTTCTTTAATAACCATGAATTTTTCAGTACGTGTTGTTTTCTTAATATAGAAATCAAATGCAAGTTAACTCCAATAATTTATTGTTGAAATTGACTGTAGTTTATTGATAAGATAACTTCCAAATATTTAAAAAAGCCATAAATTATAAAGAAAAGTAATTTATGATCGTTTTGTTTTTTGACTTACAGTTTGTTTAATTAAAAAAACAGTGTATTTAAATCTAAAGTTATTTATAATCGATTTAGTGTTTTTTACTACAATTTGTTTTGTTTTTCTTTTAACCAATATCTTAAGTTCTTTTTGTTATGCCATTCTTCTCCTCTGAGATTACGTCTACATGACCACATTTCATCATTGCAAGATACACGCGAGGTCTGTTTCTTCTTCTTTTTTCCATTGGATTCCAATTTGAAATTCTGATATCCATGTTGTAAGGATTGGTTGAAAAGTTTTGAAAGCAACACCTATTAACCAGTAGAGGAGTCAAAATGTATATATTTATCTATTTGAATACATAAACAAGACAATATACCTACGTGTTCACACAAGTTTGATAACGATGGCTAAATTGAACAAATTGTTTGAACAGCCACCATATTATTTACCAGATTTGGCTTCCTCTGACTATTACATCTTCAGAAACTTGAAATACTTTCTTCCAATTTTTTTTTAAATACTTTTTCTTACAGTAAGTTTTCGCTGTTGATTTTGTTTTTATTTCATTTAATTAGGAGTAAAAGTTGAAAATACAAAAAGTGCTTACATTAAATTACTATAATCTTTTAAAGGTTCTTTTGTCAAACAATTAGTTTAAACTGATACAAGTATAATACGAACGCTATCGTAAAGAAGACCTTGAATAAATTTATGAATTTGTTGGTCAAATTGTATAAAAAATACTAGCGTTCTACTTAGCCTGTTATTTAACATAATTTGCGTATTACAGCATGCTAAAAAAAGTCTTTTTGATAAAATTTGTTTACGAAACTTCCCTATGTATTTACATTCTTTTAAGGAATACATTTCCTTATAATTTAGATAATGATACTAAATATTAATCAGTATATGTACCTAGTTGGTTCTTTTCAGAAATTATTAGTCCGTATTTGTTTTCTATTCCCTTCTCAGTATGAATATGTAATTTTTTTTTTTATGGTCAAGCACAAGCACTGCAGGAAAATTCCTTTAAGGCGCTCTGAGAGCGGTGCGTGTGCGAAGAAAGCGATTCACGTTGTTCTTGAATCGTTGAAGGTTATATTCGGTGGGAAATACGGCCTCAGAAAGGCCGTTCCACAAAGAGGATGTCCTCCAGAAGAAAGAGTTCTTAAACAATGATGTTCGAGGAGTATTAAGTTGAACCACATAGGGATGGGCGGAAGTGGTTTGTCGTGTATTTCTGCTATGAATTGCTGTAGGTGGAATCAAGCGGGCAATGTCAGTAGAACACTTGCCATGGAAATATTTGTAAAAGAGGGTCAAATCACCAACCTGTCTTCGATGTTCTAAGCTGACGAGGTTCTTGGTTAGCTCGTGGTCACCGATCAGGCGAATGGCTCTCCTTTGGATGGAATCCAACAACCGAAGGGTATGCTTCGGTGCAGAACTCCAGACATGAGAGCAGTATTCCAGTGATGGTCGAATCTGGGCTTTGTAGGGTGTCAAAAGTTGTTGTGGTGTATACAGCTTTTTGGTACGGAAAAGTACTCCGAGTTTCTGAGAAGCTGTCCTGGCGATTGTTACCACGTAATTATGCCAAGACATATCTCCTCCCAGAGTGACACCCAGTAAGTTAATAGACGAAGCCAGTGGAATTGCGTGTCCTGCCATGACTATATCTGGTTCTGCAATGTTAACCTTCTTAGAGAAAACTGCTGCCTGGGTTTTTTTAGCGTTAAATTCGACTTGGTTACTGTCACCCCAAGACAAAATTTCTTCCAGGTCTTTATTGAGTCGTGATACTTCATGCTGTCTGCGAAGATGTGCGTCAGCAGCCGATGTTCGAGAATTCAAAGTAAACGATGAGATAAGTGTGCTGTCGTCAGCAAAGCTATAAATTGGATTTTCTGTCTTCGCTAGAAGGTCGTTAATGTATAGTAAGAAGAGGGTTGGGGATAATATGGACCCCTGAGGAACACCAGCATTGATGGTAAAGGTGTCCGAGAGAAACCCGTCAATCGCCACTTGCAGAGAACGGTCCTGAAGAAAGCTAGAAAGCCATGAACAGAATCGACCGGGCATACCGTAGGATCGCAGTTTACTTAGGAGCCCCTCGTGCCAGACAGGATCAAATGCTTTAGAAATGTCCAGTGCAATAGCCAGGGACTCCCCATGATGTTCGACTGCGTTGCTCCAAAGATGGCATGGTTTTCTTGCCTTTTTTTGGTATAGGCTGAACTCTTGCCTTCTTCCAGCAAGATGGAAATATTCCTTTTTTGTAGGATAGGTTAAAAAGTCTACAAAATATTGGTGTTAGCTCATCAGCGCATTCCTTGAGCACTATAATAGGAATTTCATCTGGACCAGAAGCCTTCCTGATATCGAGCCCTTTAAGAATTCGTTTGACAGGACGCTGACGGAATACGATATCAGTCATTTCCGATTGAACTGCTGGAATGTTCGGTGGTGTTTTTCCCTGAAAGTCTACGTTGGAATGAGAAGAAAATAGTTCTGCCAGTAAGTTCGCTTTATCTCCGGCTGTGGTTGCTATTGTGCCGTCGGAACGTGTTAGAGGTGGAATATTTGATTTGGTAAAATTTTGACTGACGGCCTTAGCGACTGACCAAAAAGACCTAGATCCGTTAGGACTGGCAAGAAGTTTGTTTTTGATCCTCGTGTTATGCGTCTCTTTGCTTTGATCTATCGTTTGCTTACACTGGTTTCGAGCGGTAACAAGGGTGGTGCGATTCTCAGCCGTTGGATTTTTACGCCACTGTCGGTAAGCTAGATTTTTAGATCTGACTGCGCGCTCGCAGTTTTTGCTAAACCAGGGCTTGCCGTTAGAAGGGCGCTTATTGGAATAAGGAATAAAGGCTTCCATGCCAGTTAGAATGACATCGGAGACCTCTTGAGCACAAACGGATAGATCATCAGAAGAAAAGCACACGTTCAGCCAAGGAAAAGTGTGAAAATACATACTATACTGACTATAAATACACCCGAGTACATTTTTAAATTTAGATTTCTTTATCAAGTCTTAAAAATGAAATCTTTTAAAAGTTTGAAAATATAAAATTAACTGTCAGATGCATCTTAAACATTATAGTATTATTATAATTTTTAAAATTAAATTTTTACGTTGGGTAAGATTAATGTTTAGCTATTAGCTATGTAGTTTGAGGCCACAAGGATCAAGGGATCTTTTGATAGTAGGTTTGAAGTAAAATGTTTTGTTTCCAGCTGCGTTCTTTTAGTACGTAGCTCTAAAGTTGTAACAAGTTTTATAGTTATAGTGTGTAATTAGACTTCAGAAATAAAAGCATAATTATCCACCAGTTTGTGTCAAGTATCAGTAGATAACCACTACCAAGACCACTTTTTGAAGCAGTTTCAAGGAAAAAGAAACCTAACTTAAAAACCGTCAAAGTAGGTAAAAATATCGTTGAGTGGAAAACAGAAGTTAAATATCTAGGATTTACTCAAGATAATAGGTTACTCTGAGACAAATACGAAAATCGGAGTCGGACAGTTCGACCACGGGACAGGTAGGTACCTGTTTTAAGTACACCGATTAGTTGGACCACGACCGCTCTTCGAGCGGATTAACGTTGTATTCTATGAATTAAAACAATTACTATTTACGTGACATATTATTTATTATTGATGTGAATTATAAGAAGACATAATTTTTACAAAATCTTTTTGTGATAACAGGCCATTTCTATATTTTGATATCTCAGCTTTAATAAAACCATTTTTTTTCTGTGTTGCTTTTTTTAGTTTTTTTTGTGGAACATTTTACGGAATTTATTTTAATATATGTTTCTGCTTAAAAGTTTACTAAAACATTGTATCAATGGTTTTTGGGCTATTAGGCCGGCGTCGATTGTCTTGCTGACTTGACGTTTCGCCAACACGAGCGGTTGGCATCTTCAGAAGTTCCATTTCCATCGTAAACTGTATCTTTTCATTGATGTCTTCGATCGGCAAAAGACAGAAGAGATCCACTGTCGGCTTCGGGAATTTACCGCATTCCGTGCACATGTGGAAGTGTGTACATAGGAACCACCAAACGCTCGATCAACACCAGAATTAAAGAGCACAAGGCCAATTGTCGTCTGGGGCAGACAGACAAATCCGCCGTAGCGGAACATTCCCTCACTATGGACCATCAGATTAAGTTTGAGGAGACCCAAGTCCTCGCTACTACATCAGCATACCATTCCAGACTCTATAGAGAAGCCATAGAGATAGAGAAGCACCCCAACAACTTTAATAAAAAAGAGAAAGCAGTCAAGATTAACAAAACATGGGTCCCGATAATAAAGAGTGCGAAAACTCTACCCTCAACGAACAACACCGACCAGAACCGATTGGAATCGAAAGCAACTGTGGCCCCGCCCACTTCCTTTCCGACGTATAAATACGACCTGCGATCACGCAAAGCTTAGTAAGTCGCAGACTGTCAACCAGGAAGCAACTTCTGAAGATGCCAACCGCTCGTGTTGGCGAAACGTCAAGTCAGCAAGACAATCGACGCCGGCCTAATAGCCCAAAAACCATTGATACAATAAACAATGGCCGCGAAAGCCTTTCACAGTTTATTTACTAAAACATTTACAAAATTAAACAAACTTGGGTTAGAACTATAAAAATTAGAATTACAATGAGAATGAAATGATTCACACGCGTTTGTGGTCCTGTAAATATTCACATACTTGAGGGAAAATTACTCTCTTCATCTATATAAGTTTTTACTATATAATCGCAGAATTTCGAAAGACTCGGATTACTGGGCATTATTGAATGAATTTCTTTACAAAAAAAAATTCCTACTTCATGAGGGTCTAAAAATTGAAGTTAAAAAAATTGTTTAAGAAAATTGCCTCAAATCCATTTTTGGTGCAGTTACACTTCTTAAACAAACCAAATTAACTAGATACTTATAAAAGATAATGATGCTTACTAGAACGTTGCTGAATTTAAACTAATATTTTAAAATTTGGTAGAAATATGTGTCGCAAACTCTATTACTACTCTATCACTACTCTAATGATATTGTAATTGTTTTCAAAGAATCCCATTAAATCGATTAGAAAATAAAATTTTATTCTGGTCGAACTGAAGGGTGGGCTTAACTTGACCTTTTTCAAAAAAGGATTAATGCAGGTAGGTACTCGTGGTCCAACTGACCGGTCCCCACGAAAATATACATAAAGCTACAAAACCTATTATGGTGTGCAGGAAAAAATTGGGGTTGTAACCGAACGACATTGCAATGGATGTCAAATCATCACTTATGGGAAAGTAGCTTGAAGCACGAGAGCTAATCTACAAACCTTTCGAAAATTTAGAGACTAGCCTGTGCATGCATCACTGGAGCAATGGGAAAATGCCCCACCGCTGGGAGAAATTGAGCAAATGTCATATCTGACATGAATTAAATCAAGATACAAAAGCCAAGCAATTACTAATGCATCTGTGGCTGAAATCTCTATTCACGATAGGTAAAGTTTGCTGGTTCGAGTCCTACCGGATGTGACATTGTTTAGATTTCTCCTTAATGTCTTTTCTTGTATCACTAATTTTTAAATTTTACAAATCCAATGGTAGATGTCTGTGCTATAAACAGTTTCATCATTATTTAATGTAATATTATCTTGGTGGGTTGTTTAATACAATAGCTACAATGACCTCGTAAAAAAAGATTAGCAATGTTAATGAGAAAATGAGATTGGGAAAACAATTTCCAAAAAAATATAGCGAAGATCACGTTTAACTTCTGTAAAGCTTGCGTGTACCATGTTGTAATGTGGAATTTAATATTTGACCGATTTCCTTGGCATTGATTCATTTTTACATTAAAAGATACTGACTGTGTTTTGATATTGCGTCAGCGTATACTATAAAATTAAATAAATTTTCACAAATTGATTGAAATGTTTTAAATACATCTCGATAAATGAACAGCATCTATATTTATACCTGCAATATTAATATAACCATTAAAATAATCTCTCCGCTGTAGGTTTATGTATTCAGTTGCAATTTCAATGCCAATACTTAGGTAGATTAGAAATACGTTATTATTTAACATACAGAGGATTTATTCTATAAATCTTACTTCAGCAAAATAAGTAAAACAATATATGTACTTACTTAAATATTCTCTGTCAGTTCTTTGTGGAATCAATATCTATGTTCTCTTATTAATTGGTGATCTTCTTGCTACTTAAAATAAATCAGAATTCAGTATATTTGATAAAGGCTCTCGATATAAGGCTTTTGATCCTATAGGATATATAAATCTGGCACAGTTCTCTCTTAACAAATAAGGAAGGTCTTCGTCGAGGAATTGAAATGGTTAGCTGAGCTTCGTAACTAGCAGATTCCCCACACAAGTGACATGTTTAACGTCTTCTCCACATGTACTGACTGAAGATGCGATTTAGGAAATAACAACTATTAATTCGCTTTCAATTTCATAGGATTTAATTGTGATTGAACATTTTAAGGAATGTGATAAGGCGAAGACTAAGGACAAGAATTCTAGCTGTTTAAAATACTAAAGGAGTGAGATAAAGATGTTAAAAAATTCGAATTTATCTCTATTAATTAAAAATGTCGGTAATTTAGAAAATTATTTAACACCACACCCTTTGTATAATCTGAATGAGTACTAGGAGATTATAAAATTAATTAATTTTGATAATTATTTTCTATATTAGGTGTGTCATTGAATGTGTAGAAACAGTAAAAATATATAGCACACATTTTTTGTTTCTTTGGTATTTGGTGTTACATAACAACACCTGATGTTCCGAATACTATTGAATGTAACCCTTATAAAGAATTAATTGTTATTTAATTGATTCCATTTATGTCACAAACGCGATGTTATCTAAATTTTTAAAAGGGATTCCTCGTCAAATGGTATTTACGAATATTTTTTTTATTTATTGGATTAGATTGACTTAAATAGGTATTTTAAAGAACTGTTCTTATTAAAGCTTTGGATCAATTAATAAGTGCCACTTTAACTTCGTTTGGTATACTATTTATTTGAAAGATACCTCGTGAGATTTTAACATTATTCTGCTATTTATTTAACAATAAAAAGATGTAAATTTTATAAATGATGATAACCATGTCGTGTCACGATAGAAAACGTTTAATAAAATAATATATATTCGTTGAATAACCTTGGTGAAGAGGAAAATGTTCGTGCAACGATTTAACCATCAAATAGAACTTGGATAACATTTATTTTTCAATAAACTGGTTAAAATCAATAGAAATGGCTTAGAAGCAATCCATACGTTTTCCAGATTTTAATATTTCATCCACAGAAACTTTACTAACATGCAATTTATCGATTGATTGAACAGATAAATTTTGCAAACAGCAGTTTATCGGTCCTACTATAATTTTCGTTCTATATATTATTACATTTCAATAATTAATAGTCGGGTACTAAAAAGTGGGTCCAGCTTTGCTAACGCGAATAATCAAATGTTTAAAACAGCCGAAAAAACCGTAGAAATAATGATAGAATGAAACAAAAGTTCAAATTTAAGAAGAATTGCAAAAAACGATAAATTTTACAAAATAAATAAATTAATAAAAAATAAAATGTTAAAAATGAAAAAACCGATAAGAAATCAAAGGAAAGAAAACGTGACACAAGTTAAAAAGAATTGTACTTTTAAATATATTAAATATATATATTTTTTGGTTATACAATAGTATATTGTAATACAAGTGTTACAATGACAGAGGTTTCGTAGTACGTGTTCAGTTTGTGAAACGAACCGCGAAGCGGTGAGTTTCGCAAAGAACGAGTACTACAAACCGTCATTGTAACTCGAGTGTTACATACTATTTGTTATAATGAACTTTTAAAAGTATAAAAAAAAGTAAAATGAGTGTTTTTCGAAATATTTATTTATGTTGGGAATCTTGACAGTTTTGACACTTGTCAGTTTTAATGATTTTAAATTAGAATGTTTGTCAAATTTGTATAAAATATTGCGAATTTAGCAATAACGCTGATAATGTAGTTAATAATTTACTACAACATACTTCTTGATTTACTACATGGAGACTAGACAAGGAGTACGAACTCCATGTATGCAAATAGGGCTACGAAAATAAGAGGGCGCTGGTGTTCCATTTGTACCAAGATGACGACCAATGAGGACGTAGTTTGAAATCAAATAAATAATTTTTAATTATTTCATTATTCATTTATTTACACAATGAAAAAAATAGTTCGATCATTCAGATATAAATAATAAAAACCAATTTAATAATTCACGATTATTTAATTGTCTATATTCATACCGGTACAAAAGGAACACTAGCGACGCTAGTGGTGAAAAAAGTAAACCTAATATGTACGATACCGTGGACAGATTTTGGCAATTCCCCCGGTCGAGTGCGTACTCCTTGTCTAGTCTCCATGATTTACTACCTGAACTCTTTCGTTGAAAATCAGTGCAGTGCAACCAATTGTGTAAAACAAAAAGTTACCAAAAACAGTGTTACAATGAATCTATTTCGATACTGTTTTTAGTGTCGAAATAGAAACTTTGTGAACGTGAATTATAAAAAAGATGATTACATAATATTTATATATGGATCTAACGCATTTAAGATTAAAATTGCAAATCCTTTTGATGCGGCTGTAAAGGATTATAAAGTTTCGTAGTTATATTAGTTTAATTATGGATTATGTGTAAAAACTTAATCCTCGTTATACCCCCAATAAATATTTTTACAATAAGCAAAATTTTTTTATGATTGTTTGATTCTTTCACAATACGTTTCTTAACAAAGTAACAAAAATAAATTTAATAACGTGATCCTATTTCTGCGATACGTGACACATTGACTTCTGATCTGATTCCACAGACACACAATAAGAAATAATAAGAGATTTTATGTATTAAAGAGGATCTGGTATATATCCTAAATTTATTAGATATTTTTATACAGCTTCCTTTAAAATTTCATTTCGCACTTTGTGGCTATTATACAAGTTCCGGCGTTTATTATTTTCCGGCGTATAAAACCGATTTTTTATGTTAGCTTACGAGGATAGCTCGAGCTCGAGAAAAAGGTATAAATACCTCTAAATAATGATTCGAATCGACCATTACTTTTCTGTTTTAGACGGAATTAACTCAGCTTTAAATATAGCTGCATACAATATTTTCCCGTGTTTACTTAAAAAAGGTAGTTACCTAATACCATGCTGTGATAAAAATATTGATTTTGAGAAGTATTTAATTAAAAAATTTGGTCCTTTTTTAATTAACATTCCTTTGTCGTAAATATTTATTGTCAAGGACAATGTTTATTTAAAATCTATGGATTTTAATAAGGTTGATTAGCAGCCACTAATTAAATATCAACTATTACGAGGATCGTTTAATAATCGCTCATTTTTTTAAATTTTGATCTTATTTTTTGAATCGCTTAATTTTTAGATATTTTCACAATAATATGGAAACTTAATTACGATTCTTAAATGTGTTTCCACACGTTTTTTTTTTTATACAATTTTATAAAAACACCGGAATTTTTTTCAATTATTCGAGAAAAATCGTAAATTGAACATATAAATAAATATAGTTTTAAAAAACTAAAAAACACGCTTTTATAAAGCATGTTTCTGAAAAACATCGAACTAAAAAGTTAAAAATAATTTTCAAAATAAAATTAAAACAAAAATAAATGAAAAATACTAGTATAATTGTGAAAAAAGCGTGGGCGCTTGACATTTGAAAAATATGGTATGCAGCGCCCACGCTTTTTTCACAATAATACTAGTACTTTTCATTTATTTTTGTTTTAATTTTATTTTGAAAATTATTTTTAACTTTTTAGTTCGATGTTTTTCAGAAACATGCTTTATAAAAGCGTGTTTTTTAGTTTTTTAAAACTATATTTATTTTTTACTTTTTAGTCCAATTTATTTTATTTTAATAGATTCTTTAATTTGCTGTGACGATTACAAGACCCTTACTCAATCATTATTCGTTTATTTAGTTGGAAATGCTTTGAAAGCGTGTTTTTTTGATTTCTCAAATTATATTTATTGTATTCATATTGTTTATAATTAAACGTATTGTTTTCAGAACTTGGAAAAAAAATACTATTGTGAAATCTAAAGAATTGTTAGATTAATTCTAAGACAATTTCATTCATATCGTTTATAATTAAACGTATTGTTTATTACCCACTCCCGGCACGGGGAGGTAGTGACTACAATTAACGATATGGGACTCACCCGAGGCAGCAGCCGCGGAGTGGAGAGTTACAAACAATCAAACATACATACATACATACATACATACATACATACATACATACAGGTGAAGTTAATTAATAATAATAAAAAGCGTGTTAAAAACGATAACTTTTCGAGATATTCACAAAATAGTGTTTATTTCGAAAACTGTCAATGTGACAGCTGTCATAATTTGACAGTTGATGTAAAATTTAATTCCAAACGAAAAAGTATTCTTGTGTTTTTTCAAAAAAATTATAACTTTTCCAGATATGCACAAAATAGTGTTTATTTTGAAAACTGTCAATATGACAGCTGTCATAATTTAACAGTTGATGTATAATTTAATTCCAAACGAAAAAGTACTCTTGTGTTTTTTCAAAAAAACGATAACTTTTCGAGATATTCACAAAATAGTGTTTATTTCGAAAACTGTCAACATGAAAGCTGTCATAATTTGACAGTTGATGTAAAAATTAATTCTAAACAAAAAAGTATTCTTGTGTTTTTTCAAAAAAACGATAACTTTTCAAGATATAATTATATAACGGAGTGGAGAGTTACAAACAAACATACATACTTACATACAGGTGAAGTTAATAAAAGCGTGTTAAAAAAAACATGTGTGAGACCGCTGATAATATTTACTATACATAACATATATGTTAAACTTAACTAACCAACAACAAGTTGTTGTTATTAATTTTATTTGCAACTATAAATAAATTTAGTAAAAGCAAATAATATATATAATTAAAAAAAAGCGTAGAAATTGTTTCCAGGTTGACCTTATGAGTTGATCCCATAAATGAAATTAATACTTGATAAGAAGCCATATTTGTGTTGTAGACAATCTGCAATAAACTGAATTAATGTTTGAAAGCCGTTGCATCTAGGAATCTAGGTCACGGTCATCAATATAACAGAAAATTCAATTTTCCACATAAACATTGTATTATCCTACTTATTTCAAGTTTAGTATTAAAAAAAATAGAGAAAATCGCAGATTTAATAGCAAATTTCAAGCTAAGAAATCGGAATAAATCATACCTAACGATGTAGGTTATTTATAATCCATCATCGTGATGTTATTATATAAAAAGATACACCTTAGGCAGGCCATACACCTAGCGGTGTATCTCAGGGCTACACCGCAGGGGTTTACCGCTGATTGAGGGAGCGAAATGTGGTTGATAGATATATTTCCGTTAAACAAATATAGTCACAGTAACCTAGATCACACAGCATTAACAGAATTATGTACTTTTTATGTTTTTTTACAATTTTTTTGCACGTTTTTACTTAACTTTGTTTCTAGTTTGATCAATATTATACAATTTGAAATGCAATCAAAATTGATACTACATAGATACTTCCACTAGTTCTTGTATTAAAATTCTCTATACGAAAACCCTGATACTTGCGAAGTTCTGTAAATATCAAAAAAGTGTTCCTTTTAGAATTGCCGTGTTCTCAAACTCATGAAATGAATTTATAAATAATTTATTGGCCTGGAAATCGATTTTATTCACGAGTACGTTACTGAATAAACTTGACAGATATATTCAAGGACTAACTATGCTGATAATTTATAAACAATAAATTACTTTCTTTAGAGTTTGGCGTGACAAGGACTAGTTAGCATTTAAAGAGCGTGATAAGTTAAGCTGGAAAGTATTTGTGAGAAACATCTCGTTAACAAGATTCAAGAGAGTGTTTACTCATCTATATTCCAAAAGTTTTAAATTACTTTACTACTTATAAATTACGTCAGTATATACTTTTAAAATTCAAATTTCGGTTACCATCAAAAGATGAAAGGAACGAAACGAAATTTATTGGGTGTTGCCATAAATACTTCATAATGTCGATTTGATATGATAAATATTTTATCAATTTTAATAGTCTTAATGTTTGTCTAAAAACAATAAATAATGATTTTAGATTAGATTAGAATCGCCAGATTTAATGGCTCACAATTGTCACCAAGGAATGAATCTTTGAAAATTTTTGAAGACTTCAGAGTGTTTCCACAAACATTGACACAAGTCCTTTGGACCTGTACAAACTAGTAGTGGGTACCAAGTGACATGAACCAAAATAAGAATTATAAACAATCTAACTAGACTGCAGTACGACTGGTTTACATCTTTAAAAAATGCATTACGAAAAAGCTGCTAAATGTTTATTGCGTGCTATAGAAGAATTGTCTTCCATAATTTTCCTTCTTGCAGTTGTTAACTAAACAACCAACGGTACCACAAGCGTACATTCATTCCTTGTGGTCTTGTTATTACATTGCACTTTTCATAACGGTAACTTTAAAATGCCATATAATGGATTCTTTTAAATGCTTTTGCGTTGCGTCATTTTTGTCGATAATATTTAGTCAAAGTTATTTCTTGATTATTCTTATCAAATTCACGTTTTTACTGTGCAGCAAGTTTATTTTATTTACGAATATCTAGTAAGGAGACTTGAGAGATTGGACTATATAATAAGTGGAGCTAATTTAACCAATAGTGGAGTAATGTATATAAAATGAGCGTGAGTGGGTTTTCAGATAGTTTGTCAATAGAAGTCTGGTAGTGATCTCATCAAACTATTCTATTTATACATTCGGTAGAATAGCAAAAAATACCGAAAACCCATACCTATCACAAATCACTCATCCAAATTTAACCATAACAAAGTTTAGTGTTTTCACCATTTTTGTTTGAAGTCACGAAATAATGTTCTACGTGCCATTTATTCCCCCTTTCTACCTACCCGTATTTGAGTTATAATTTAGTACAACTTTAAAAATAACTTTATTGATTAGGTAGTTCCTTTTAAAACTAGTAATTTCCCCTTTTCAATTGAATTAATCTTCGAATGATTTCTTACAATAGTTTTAGAGTTTACCGCAGATTATTTTTAGGCTTGGGCATGTTTCAGTGAGCTTTAGACTTTACTTTTTCGATATTGCAATACGGTTTGGCCTTTTATAAATTTTCCGTCTGTCCAGAATGTGAGTTTTAAGGACAATCCTTCTATATACAAATGCAAGTCTAAAAGATCTTCTGATTCAATTATAAAATTAAAACTCCTTCCACCGAAGAGCTTTATAAATTCAAAACTTCCGGACCAGTGGCCTCTTATATTTTGATTATTGTGTTGCCAGAGCAGGTCTTCTAACGAAAACCCTTGGCAACCCTTCTTTGCCAAGGATCCGGAATTTGAAATTAACAGTTGTATAATTTATTAACATTTAAGTATAATTTATATGTACTTTTTTGAATAATTAAAAGAAAATAATACCAAGTTAAAATTTAATTTGATCACATCTACTTGGCGCCCTATCCCTTGAATTAGACTAATTAGAGAATCTAGAAAGCTAACACTCGATTTAGTTCAAAACCACGATCCTGAGCTAAATAATAAATAAGTAAATAAATAAATATATAAATAAACAATATTCACGTGTGTTAAGAAACCTGTTTGTTTAAAATACGTTATTTTTTAAAGTTTGACTAAAACTGTAACTTGTACTGTATTGATTAAAAAAATTCACCTTTTCCAAGGATGATAATGACTTTTTCTAATTTGTAACAAATTGCTTTGTAACTACAATGCAATTATTTGAAGTGTTGAAAATATAAGAAAAAATCTTACATCAAACAATTTTTGTGACACCACTTTCATTACACAACGCCTGTACTCGAACCTACAATTTTTTGTCGCATTTGATTTTTCATGATCCTTTGAACGGCTTTGGGAACGGAAAATCCTGCAATTGCATCTGCATTTTAGATGTTAGCAAAGCATACAGGTTCGGATTAAGTAACGTATTCAACTAATTGTTAAAATAGGTTAAAATAACTTTTATAATCCGATACAATTTATCTAGATAATAACTTGACGATCTAGAGATTATTTTATATAAGATCAATAAAAATATTATTGCTGTAAAAAATATAAAAATTTAACATCATACAGCTTATGCATATATACATTTTGTGGCGTATTATATAGATAGGTAGGTACCTAAATTATTTGGTTATAAAATAATATTAAATCGGAATTCTCATAATTAAATTCCTAATCATATTTACATGAAGCTTAATAAAGTTCATCCCTACTAATATTATAAATGTGTATTATAAACTACTCAACCGATCATCATGAAACTTTGTACACATATTCTTGGAGGCATTAGAAGTAACATAGGATACTTTTTATTAAATTATTTTTTATTTTATACGAAAAATAAAAAAAAAGTTTGTCAAAAAATCTCAAAAAGAAAATGGAAAATACTAAAAAAACAGAAAAAATGCCGAAAAAATGGCATAGTTAATATCTCATATATTTAAACGAGCAATTACTACTAAATTAACTACTATGACGCCACCATAAGGTGGCGCAGTTATTATCTCACATATTTTAACGAGAAATTCGTACTAAATTAAGTACTATAAAGCCACCGTAAGGTGGTGCAGTATATATCTATACTAATATTATAAAGAGGAAAGGTTTGATTTTTTGTTTGTTTGTTTGTTTGTTTGTTTGTTTGTTTGTTTGTTTGTTTGAAATGAATAGGCTCCGAAACTACTGGACCGATTTCAAAAATTCTTTTACCGTTGGCAAGCTACACTATTCCTGAGTGACATAGGCTATGTTTCATTTAAAAAAAAATGGCCCTTTTGGTAAGCCAGGCGCATCAGTGTTTTTATATTAATTGAATATATTAAAAGTATACGTTTCAGAAAAAAATGTTTTAGATAAAAGTTGTAGATCTCTTTAAGACAAACAAAAAAGTCTCCTAACATTTTTTTGTACAGGGTGAAGTAAAAAAGTTACGAATTTTTTTTCCTTTTTGATTTGATGTCACGCCCAAACGGCCGTACCGATTTGGCCCATTAACGAACTCGACCGAGATTTTGGGACGATTGATTTTTGTACCAAATTTTATTTCGATCCGTTAAGAAATGCGACCGCTATCGTGTCCACAGATTTCGTTATATCGGATCTATACATACATACATATCATAACCACGACAGATATCACAAATTTAGCATGTGCAATGGGGCGAGGCTACTTATAAAGGAATTAAAGGACAATTAAGTTGTAGCAACCAATCTGACTGAACCACCAGCTGGTTAACTAGCTCATACACTGAGGATACCGATGATCCCAACTGATCTATCAAATCTATTTAAACCGCTTCAATTTCCTATCAAAACATCTTTCACTTTTACTAATAATAAATCTCAAAGTCAAACCTTCCAAATAGTAGGGATCGGTTTTCCTCATGGCCAACCGCCTAAGGCGGGTCGGAGCACCTGAAAATCAATTTATTTTGCTGCCAGAAAATAAAACAACATGTAATATTGTTTACAGAGAAGCGTTGACCCAATAAATTTAATAGCTTTTGTTATTTTTCTTTAATCCCCGTGCAAAGCCGGGGCGGGCTGCTAGTCTAATATATTTAATCGAGAAATTATAAAATACAACGAAAAAATAGTATAAAGCTGATAACGAGAAAATATGATATGAATAAAAAAAATCATTGAAAACAAGATAATAAAAATTAGAAAAAACGAAAAATGAAAAAAAGGCACGACAGTGTTATGCGGTACGAAGTCCGCCGGGACAGCTAGTCTATATATATAAAAATGAATGTTTGTCTGTATGTGTGTATGTCTGTATGTATGTAGGTATGTCTGTATGTACTCAATGGACTCAAAAACTACTGGGCCGATTATTATGAAAATTGGTATGTATATGTATTTTTCCACGGAGAAGGTTTGTATGATATGCTCATTGATGCCACTCGCCGCCAGGTGGCGCTGCTGAGTAGCAACTTCTGTCCCGTTCAACCGATTGTCATGAAAATTGGTATTTATATGTATTTTTCCACGGAGAAGGTTTGTATGATATGCTCATTGATGCCACTCGCCACCAGGTGGCGCTGCAGAGTAGCAACTTCTGCCCCGTTTAACCGATTGTCATGAAAATTGGTATGTATATGTATTTTTCCACGGAGAAGGTTTGTATGATATGCTCATTGATGTCACTCTCCACCAGGTGGCGCTGCAGAGTAGCAACTTCTGCCCTGAACAACCGATTGTCATAAAAATCAGTGTGATGATGTATTTTTAATGGGTAAGATGAATATGATATTCGTATTAATGGAAGTTACCACCAGATGGCGCTTCCATGTATGAAATTCAATATTGATTAATAGATATCTATACGATTTCATATAAATATATGTTCGAAAAATTTTTTTGGTGCGATAAGTAAAACAAAACTATAAACATTTTTCCTTCTCTATCTCTTCTTCTCTTTTATTTTTCTTAAATTTATTTTAGTTGTTGGCGTAGCAATGCGCGCCGGGTACAGCAAGTTTATTATAAATATGTTAATATTATATTTGATGGGTAATATATCGTTTTCAGTTTCTTATTTCTACAGCGAATCCTGAAATTTAATAGTTAAAAAAAAATGTAAAATAAACCAGGCTGAATTTGACTAATAAAATGTGTTAAGTTGGCTTTGAGGATGTCTGTGGTTTTGGTTTATTTGAATACACCTGCGACTTAAGAAAATCTAACAAAAAAAAAGCCTAATGGACCATTTTTCGGAATTCATTGGAAGATTTTGGATTGGTGTCGTCCGAAATTTGACAATATTGTTTGTTTGTTTAGGAACTCATATCGTCCATCGCTGAAGATAGTTTTTGATGAAAAATAGGATCAAATACTAACTGCCAAAGTCCAGAAGTTCCTGTTGGAAGACACTTTATAATAGAATTACTTTTATTTGTACACAAAATTAGTTTTTGGCTTTTGTTTTTGGTTGTTCCTATATGCATCTCCTCTGTAATAACATTTCTGACATTTCCTTATTCCATGTCTGTATCGATCTTCGTCTTTTAGAGTTTTTTGTTAATCTCATCCTTTTTTGCCAATCTATTAAAGAGAATATCACAAATTTTCAAATGACATTACACTAGACCTCATATATTGAAAGACTAGAGTTATATACAGATTTAGTATTTGGGTTATGCCGGTTCTGACCTTTACATACGGGATCGGAGAACACAAATTAAATGCAAATGCTCTTGAGGATGTCTAGGAATGATTTGCTATCCTATCCATTTAATAGAGATCCTTAAGGTTAACATAAAAAAGTCTCTTACAGAGTTGAAACAAATGTGACATACATGTTATTGACATTATGCAGTGTGAATTTTAAAATGGTGTGAAAAATTTATTATCTTTATGTGGTTTGTTGTTGGATTTTTGAGCACCGGGGCTAAAAATAAATAAAAACCAGATGTAAAAAAGTAAGAAAAAAGATTTTAGCTTCAGAAATTTAGAGTAATCACAGAAACTTTTACAGGACAATGCCCACTGAGGTACCATCTCTCTAAAATAGGCTAATTGAACAATGCAACATCCAGATTCTGTGAGTACGTAGATGAAACCGCTTCATAATTGTCCGTCAACGATATAAATATCTGGGACAGGTCTTCCTAGAGCCTGATCAGGTTACAAACGTACGTCCTAAGGGGAAAATAGACTTTCTTAAAATTCTAGACCTTATGAACTTATAATCGCATACACAAAAGATCTTTTAGGTCGCAGTGTAGAAAGGTCACCTGAGCCAATCGACCCCATTTGTAACTTACAAGTTGATTTTGTATCATGGAATGTTTTCTCGACAACCTCACCTTAACTTTATCGATTTCTTTATTAAATCAAGGTGATAAATCTTTAAAAAATACTTTTGCTAATGCAATTCCCACTCAATAAAATTTTTTGTGATACGTATATTTTAATAAAAGAAACTTTTCTAATTTTGAGTTAAGCCACAGGTGATATCTAACCGTCATAATAATAAAAAGGTTTATATATGTTAGAGAGTTAAAATAACAGAGATATTTTGACGCTCACGAATCGACACCTAAAGAAAGTAGCTGGTCGCTATAGGAAAAAAGAATAATAGCATTCAATCGATCGATACAGGTATATGGACCACTATTAAAACAAAATGATGTCAGCCAATGGTATTATTTAGGCCGCTATTCATACCCAAAAAAAGTTGGCATAGAAGTATAATAATTGCCAATATTTCTTAAATGCTCCTAATTGCTCATCAATTGCTCAAGTATAATCTGCAATTGCTCACATTATTAATTAATTAATTAATTAGTTATTAACAAATGAAAATACAAATAATTTTTTCTCAATTACGCGAAGAGCATTCAACTTTTCCAATAAATCTTTTTTTTTAATAAATTCCTCACAATTTGCTCAATTATAATCTGCAATTGCTCACAATATTAATTAATTATTTAATTAGTTATTAACAAATTAAAATACAAATAATTTTTTCTTAACTACGCGAAGAGCATTCAACTTTTCTAATAAATTGCTCACAATTTGCTCAATTATAATCTGCAATTGCTCACATTATTTATTAATTATTTAATTAGTTATTAACAAATGAAAATACAAATCATTTTGTTCTCAATTACGCTTAGAGCATCAACTTTTCTAATAAATCTTTTCTTTAATAAATTGCTCACAATTTGCTCAATTATAATCTGCAGTTGCTCACATTATTAATTAATTATTTGATTAGTTATTAACAAATGAAAATACAAATCATTTTTTCTCAATTACGCTAAGAGCATTCAGCTTTTCTAATAAATCTTTTCTTTAATAAATTGCTCACAATTTGCTCATCTTATTTTCAACCTAAGTCTCATTAAATTTCTTTTATTTATTTTTAATTAATTAAAAATAATTATTGCTATTTAAAACGGTGATGGGTGATGTGACATTAGGAGAAGATTTCTTGTGCGCATGCACATTCCAACATTTCAATTCAACAATTCAGGGACGTCGAATTAATACCTACCAAATGCTCACTTAAAAGTAATGATAATTTGTATTATTTAATTATCATTTTTACTAATTATGCTGTCCTTGTCCTTGTTTGTTGTATGGCTCTGCTACTCGGCAATCCCCAGCTCGATTTGATAGTGACTACAATGCTGACTGGCTCTAGACCATATTGCAGCCACTTCTTCTTCTTTTGTTTGTGGACTCAGCTACCTAGCCTAATCGGCCCAGCCTAGGTAGCTGAGGCCACAAACAGAAAAAGAAGGGTTTAAAAAGATAAGTTATTAAAATGTAAACAATAAATAAATATTAATAACATATATAAATTGTGTATGCCATGCGCAATGATTTTATTCATTAAAGAAAAGATTTATTAGAAAAGCTGAATGCTCTTAGCGTAATTAAGAAAAAATTATTTGTATTTTCATTTGTTAATAACTAATTAAATAATTAATTAATAATGTGAGCAATTGCAGATTATAATTGAGCAAATTGTGAGCAATTTATTAAAGAAAAGATTTATTAGAAAAGTTGAATGCTCATAGCGTAATTGAAAAAAAAATGATTTGTATTTTAATTTGTTAATAAATAATTAAATAATTAATAAATAATGTGAGCTGTTGCAGATTATAATTGAGCAAATTGTGAGCAATTTATTAAAGAAAAGATTTATCAGAAAAGTTTAATGCTCTTCGCGTAATTGAGAAAAAATGATTTGTATTTTTATTTGTTAATAACTAATTAAATAATTAATTAATAATGTGAGCAATTCCAGAATATAATTGAGCAAATTGTGAGCAATTTATTAGAAAAGTTGAATAATCTTTCCGTAATTGAGAAAAAATGATTTGTATTTTAATTTGTTAATAACTAATTAAATAATTAATTAATAATGTGAGCAATTGCAGATTATAATTGAGCAAATTGTGAGCAATTTATTAAAGAAAAGATTTATTATAAAAGTTGAATGCTCTTCACGTAATTGAGAAAAAATGATTTGTATTTTTATTTGTTAATAACTAATTAAATAATTAATTAATAATGTGAGCAATTGCAGATTATAATTGAGCAATTGATGAGCAATTAGGAGCATTTAAGAAATATTGGCAATTATTATACTTCTATGCCAACTTTTTTTGGGTGCTATTCATTCTATAACTGTACGCACAAACCACACCAAATACGGTTTTATTTGGATACTTTTATTAAAAATTTAATAAAACTAATAATACACACATGCTCAAAATCCAGGAATATTTAAAAATATTTTGGTAAAAAAATAATATTTCCTGTTTTTTGGAGCAGGAAATCGATTTTCATTGGGTCTCCGTGTGTGTAAAAACGTTTCCTTTCACCTTTTTTCTCTGGAGACGAAATGGTCTCATCATGATAGGGTGACGCGAAGTTATTTACCGAACACGTTCCTGAAAATTCCCTTATATCTCTCCTAACAATACCAAATTTCAGTGGGGAACAAATGTAAAATCTCTCCTTTCAAATTATTTATTCTTTACAAATCTGAAAAAAGTACTTTTACTACATTTGGGTTCTGCGTTTTATAGACCAATAGATTGCCAGCAGTATCCGAATTTTTAGAAATACAGAAGAAATGTTATCCATAATACCACCTTTCGATATTTCGGATAAACTTTCACGGTACAGATCGATATATACACAAAATCTAGAGATATAAAATTTATAAAGAAAATACCTACATTTTCGTATTAAATTAATACATATACAGTTTTGACTCGCGTTTGTGTTAGATGTAGATATGATTGACACACTGCATGATGTGTTCAATTAAACTTATTAAATTATTCTATTCCCTAGTAAATAATTTATTTTCCATGGTTTGTAACGGTAGTTAGTGTTACTGTATTACTGTTATTTGTGTCTCCATAAACGAGGTGTTTAGAATAAAATATTTATTTTATGACCTTGCCACGTGCAATAAACTGAAATATAAGGGTGTTTTCCTTCTAAATTTTGTCAATCATTAAAACACACCGAAAAGTATAAAACGAAGTGTTTATTTTCCTAAATTTTGATATAAAAGCTTTTTCTCGTCTGCCCAAGGTTAGCACATAAAATCTGTTCGTGAGTTTTAATATGCCATCAAATTAATTGAGACAGTTTATCCGGACGAAATTAATAATTAACATATTAACCACGCCTCTCTCCTAAATGTGGTTTATTAACCAACAAAGCTGACAGCTTAATATTATTTAACATTAGCAGAAAATAAATATAAATAAGCACAATTTATAAAAAGAACTTTTTATAATAGAAAGTTTTTACTGATTTATAGGTCATATTACTAGTGTCATCTCAACAATGCACAGCATCCCTGATATTGCAAAAATATTAAGTCATACAACGCTGTGATTGATCATAGAGAAGATTGTTTCCTTGTTAACAAAATCAAGGGCAGTTGTATCTAAAAACTTTCTAAAACAGTTTATTTTATTACCAGTTAAAATAATAATTACTGTTTTCACATGTAAGAACAAAAAAAAAAGAAAAAAAAACTTCTCTCTCGCGAGATCGATCCTATTACGATAACCCAACGGAATTGTCACAATCAACCGCTTCAACCGCTTATCCAAATAGGCCACCGCAAGCTTATAAAAAGTCTTTTAAAATGATAATATGTAAACATATTTAATTTAATATCAATCAATCAATCAATCAAATAAGCTTTATTGTCAAAAAATTTACAAAAATTTGTGTAGACAAAGCCAACAACAGATAAATATAAGATAGAACTAGGAACTAGTTCTACCATATATACATAATACATATACACATAAACATAAACATAAAAATATAAATATTTAGAAAAAACATCATTAGTTGACAAAACAATCCATAACAAACAAAAATTGTTTCACCAACCAATTTATAAACTTAAATATTGTTTCCTAAACAAAATTACAACTGTAAACAAAAAATCAAAAAATCAAAAAATCACACATTAAACAGATGAATAACATTAACCAGTGTGCGAAATGCTCGTATTATTAAAAAAATCGCTTACTGTATAAAATGGTCTTTCCAGCAAATATGATTTTAGTGTCTTACGAAATAGAATAGGGGCTGATATGGACTTAATCGCAGATGGCAGATGGTTATGCAATTTTTTTGCGTTGTATAGAATAGAATTTTTGACCAATTCGGAGGATGGGATAGGAAGACGAAAATTATGATCCGCATTTCTAATTGCATAGCCATGGAGGGGCCTTTCCGAGACAATTGTTTGGTGCTTGCGGATTAAGCAAATCGATTCATAAATAAACAAAGAAGGAAGTGTTAATATTTTATGTCTTTTGAAGATATCTTGGCAGTGGGCTCTGCTGTGTAATCTAAGAGCATATCGGATAGCTCTTTTTTGAAGTCTGAATATACGATCGAATTGAGTCCGAGTGCAGGTGCCCCAGAAAGGAAGAGCATATCGCAAATGTGATTCGAACAGGGCAAAGTAGACCGTTTTAGCTATTGATGTGTTGAGCTCCCCGGAGACCGATCGCAATGCAAAGCATGCCGAACAATTCAGTATAAATTTCGAAATCTATGTATATGCCTAAACACACTTAAAACATGCAATTTGTTCTGAGCAGTCTCCTAAACCTCGCAAGATTTGTCATTACAGATCAGCCAGGTGGGAAGACCTGAAGAACCATTTTCACACTTTTCCTTGGCTGAACGTGTGCTTTTCTTCTGATGATCCATCCGTTTGTGGTCAAGAGGTCTCCGATGTCATTCTAACTGGCATGGAAGCCTTTATTCCTTATTCCAATAAGCGCCCTTCTAACGGCAAACCCTGGTTTAGCAAAAACTGCGAGCGCGCAGTCAGATCTAAAAATCTAGCTTACCGACAGTGGCGTAAAAATCCAACGGCTGAGAATCGCACCACCCTTGTTACCGCTCGAAACCAGTGTAAGCAAACGAGAGATCAAAGCAAAGAGACGCATAACACGAGGATCAAAAACAAACTTCTTGCCAGTCCTAACGGATCTAGGTCTTTTTGGTCAGTCGCTAAAGCCGTCAGTCAAAATTTTACCAAATCAAATATTCCACCTCTAACACGTTCCGACGGCACAATAGCAACCACAGCCGGAGATAAAGCGAACTTACTGGCAGAACTATTTTCTTCTTATTCCAACGTAGACTTTCAGGGAAAAACACCACCGAACATTCCAGCAGTTCAATCGGAAATGACTGATATCGTATTCCGTCAGCGTCCTGTCAAACGAATTCTTAAAGGGCTCGATGTCAGAAAGGCTTCTGGTCCAGATGAAATTCCTATTATAGTGCTCAAGGAATGCGCTGATGAGCTAACACCAATATTTTGTAGACTTTTTAACCTATCCTACAAAAAAGGAATATTTCCATCTTGCTGGAAGAAGGCAAGAGTTCAGCCTATACCAAAAAAAGGCAAGAAAACCATGCCAAACAACTATCGACCTGTCGCATTGCTTTCAGTTATATCAAAAGTGATGGAGAAATCTATTAACCAACAACTTCTAAAGTCCAGATCAACAGGAGACCTCCTAGCGTATGTCACCTATCTTTGGAGCAACGCAGTCGAACATCATGGGGAGTCCCGGGCTATTGCACTGGACATTTCTAAAGCATTTGATCGTGTCTGGCACGAGGGGCTCCTAAGTAAACTGCGATCCTACGGTATGCCCGGTCGATTCTGTTCATGGCTTTCTAGCTTTCTTCAGGACCGTTCTCTACAAGTGGCGATTGACGGGTTTCTCTCGGACACCTTTACCATCAATGCTGGTGTTCCTCAGGGGTCCATATTATCCCTGACCCTCTTCTTACTATACATTAACGACCTTCTAGCGAAGACAGAAAATCCAATTTATAGCTTTGCTGACGACAGCACACTTATCTCATCGTTTACTTTGAATTCTCGAACATCGGCTGCTGACGCACATCTTCGCAGACAGCATGAAGTATCACGACTCAATAAAGACCTGGAAGAAATTTTGTCTTGGGGTGACAGTAACCAAGTCGAATTTAACGCTAAAAAAACCCAGGCAGCAGTTTTCTCTAAGAAGGTTAACATTGCAGAACCAGATATAGTCATGGCAGGACACGCAATTCCACTGGCTTCGTCTATTAACTTACTGGGTGTCAATCTGGGAGGAGATATGTCTTGGCTAATCACGTGGTAACAATCGCCAGGACAGCTTCTGAGAAACTCGGTGTACTTTTCCGTACCAAAAAGCTGTATACACCACAACAACTTTTGACACTCTACAAAGCCCAGATTCGACCATCACTGGAATACTGCTCTCATGTCTGGAGTTCTGCACCGAAGCATACAGTTCGGTTGTTGGATTCCATCCAAAGGAGAGCCATTCGCCTGATCGGTGACCACGAGCTAACCAAGAACCTCGACAGCTTAGAACATCGAAGACAGGTTGGTGATTTGACCCTCTGTTACAAATATTTCCATGGCAAATGTTCTACTGACATTGCCCGCTTGATTCCACCTAGAGCAATTCATAGCAGAAATACACGACAAACCACTTCCGCCCATCCCTATGTGGTTCAACTTAACACTCCTCGAACATCATTGTTTAAGAACTCTTTCTTCTGGAGGACATCCTCTTTGTGGAACGGCCTTTCTGAGGCCGTATTTCCCACCGAATATAACCTTCAACGATTCAAGAACAACGTGAATCGCTTTCTTCGCACACGCACCGCTCTCAGAGCGCCTTAAAGGATTTTTCCTTCAGTGCTTGTGCTTGACCATAAAAAAAAAATTGTCATCCAGTTCTTAGCTATCCTGAAAATTTCAGAGCTCTAGGTAGTCGGGAAATAGGTTTAAATTCGATTACAAAATTCCACGGAATGACACAGAGACAAAGAACACGGCGAAAATATAAAAACTTTCTAAAAAACGTGTGCGTCTCAGGACGCGCGGTAGAAGTGATAACTTCAACTAATGCAAGTTGAACTATTTAATATTAAAATTTTTTAACTTGAGAAAAACTTTGCCTATTACTTAAATTTTATGTACATTAATATGATAATGTGTATAAATTTAAAAATTTAAATATTTTGAAAATTCTGAAAAATTTTTATCACTATAATTTTCACTAATTACGATACAAAAATTTTTTACTATGACAGTTCAAAATTTCTAATCAGTCACGTAGTAATTCGCAATACAACAACCCTTTACGTGGAACGGCATGATTGCTATTTAATACACACTTAAAACTTAAATTCTTATCCATATTATCAATAATAACATTAATAACACACTTTATAATCAATTTTTATAAGATTTATCACAAATGAAACCACCAAAACACCTTTTTTTTATGCTAAAATTGGGCTAATCAGACTGTCATTTTTTCTTAGACAACCTGTTATTTAAATAAATGAGTAAATAAATAAAAAAAGAGGTAAAAGTTAAGAGATACATACAAAAAACGCGTATTTCCGCTAAAAACCCGAGATCGAAATTTTTCGCGATCGCAATACCTTCCTCTAACAGCGTTGCTGTTCGGAAGATAAAAAGTTTGCATCGGCTTGGAATCGAACCCAGGCCGCCCGCCTGGCAGGCGAGCATTCTAGCAATGGACCACCGAACCATCTACGTACCTATGATAACTTCCAGAATGTATTTGATGCACGTCTCATTTGACGGGTTTTTCGTTACGGTTTTTACTATTACATTTTTTTCAGTTCAGTTCAGTTCCAAAAAGTAATGAATTGTATTTAGTGACAGATTAATAACGTATAACACGGTAAATTCAAATATACTTAAAACTTATATTGGGAAAAGCATAGAGGGAGAGAGAAATGATATTATTATGTTTCACTGCGCCTGCGTGTAACAACGATAAACAACGCGTTATGATAAACGCTTTTTTCAACGCATTACGCTAAAATCAGTTTACCCTCCCATAAGAAGTTATCACTTCAATAAAAAAATAAATAATGATATTTGTATTAATATTAATATTAATATTTACCTATTTCTATTATTATTATGTTTCAGTGAGCCTGCGTGTAACAACGATAAACAACGCGTTATGATAAACGCTTTTTTCAACGCGTTACGCTAAAAATCAGTTACCCTGCCATAAGAAGTTATCTCTTCAAAAAAATGTATCTTATGATTTTCCTTTACCAGCAATTGGAAAATTTTTAGTAACCGGAAAACCTCGAAGTTTTTGGAGTTATTTTAGTTTTTGGCCTGTAATGTGGTTATTACCAATTGGTCCAACGTCACTGCATATAGAGACTCCATTTTTTTGTATAGGTAATTTTAACTTTTTAAGCTCCTTTAATTTTCTTATTCATATAAAGATTTCTTATTGTTCTTAGATTGGACATGCATATTGTTGTATTCAGTTATATTTAAATTTGTATTTTTTAATCTTTTAAATTATCAAATCCATATAAAATGTGTTGGTGTTCCTAATATAGCATGTAATAATACGCTTCAATAACTAGAATACACACACACACACACACACGATTTTTATGGTAATTTTTACCTTACATTACCTGTGAAAGTAAGCGCGATATTGGAATATCGATCTAACCCGAACTTGAACCAGAAACCATGAAATTTCACCTTGCAACTTACCATTAATGAAAATAATATAGATATAGATATAAAATAAATCAGGATGTATAAAACAGTGAATTGAAAGCTGCTCCCGTATGAGTGTGAGACGTAACACTGATTAAAGCGATGAAACTAAAATTTAGATGATTTGAGGGAAAAATTCTCTGAAGGATCTTCGAATTCTACCACGACACGAACACTTACCAATAGCGAACAAGAACAAATGTCAAGGTCAAATATAACGATAGTAATATTGCCCAAGAAATTAAATTTTAACGATTAAGACTGACCATGTCTAAACCCTCCCTAATAACTGCCTTCACAAGTTAATCTGGGAGGACGCTCCCGAATGCGATCAAGAGAACACATGGGTAGATAAAAAAACAATGGGACTACTTACCGCCCCAACTATCAAGGAGGATATTCATCCCGAGTTGTTGTATTGTAAGAAGAAGAAGAAGAAGAAGCAGAGTTTTTAAGTATCGTAGAAGTATTCAAGATTTAACTCATAAAAGTGTGTAACTTGAAGTATTTTGAATAGAAATACAGTTATTTTCGCGACAAATACAGTTAGTCAGCTTTACCACAAATTATTTGTTGACACTGATATCTAAAGTTCTATAATACCTGAAACATGTCTGCTTAGTATAACTACTATATTAAATAACTTTTATTTGATGTGGGTATTAATACAATGTAGACACACTATAATTAATGCAGCTGGAATAATTTGATACACGTATAAAGTGGTTTGTATGTTTTAGGATTTAAACCGGGTTTTCAGTGAATATGAACGAATTTCTGTTTGTTTGTTTGTTTTAGTTTACGTGTATTATGGTTATAACGTATAATAATGAACAAAATTTTGAAGCAGCTTTTATACCGTTGCTTAAGCACGAGCAATTTTTTCCATCGATAGACATACTGACAGATAAAGAATATCATTAAAACTAGTCCCTGTTGCGCCCTGGGAGAGTCTACAGAGATTAAAACGTGGTTTAAAAAAAATTCTTGGGTATGCCTATATAGGTCATAGCATAGTATAAAACACGTTTTTATCTACGATTTACTTTAAATGCTTCCAGTTTTTAATATGTTATTGATTAACGAATGAAAATTATGTTTTCTTCATACCTCGGTCGAAAGTACGTTCTTTCGTCCCTAATTGCAGGGAAGAAAGTTTAACATTTACTCCCTGTTTACGGCGGGACGAAAGTTGAATTTTTGGCCCTGCGCGTCATAATGTTTTGTCGTCTTTAACATTTACTTCCTGTTTACGGCGGGAGGAAAAATTTCTCATGCGTAGTAACACTGTAACTGTTTATTCTCGTGTCATTTCTATTTCTATCTATAACCTTAAAAATAATCATCAATGTTGTTTATTTGTCATTTGTTAATTGAATATTAAAGTATGCCTGTCCCACGACCAGCTGCACTCGCTTCGCTCGTGCCGCAAGTACTTTCAACCGAGGTATGAAGAAAAATAGTATACACTACACGGGCCAAAAGTTGAAATCTCGGTCCTGCGCGTCATGATGCCCTCGGCTGCTTCGCCTCGGGCATCATGACGTGCAGGGCCGAAAATTCAACTTTCGTCCCGACCTATTTATTATTAAAATAAATATTCAAGTACATAATTTATTATAATTTCATGTTCCTTTTCATTCAAAAATTCCATTTAACCTTAAATATATCATTATTTAGTTAACACAATATAGTAATGGTTTATTAAACGCATAAATTTTCCAGTCTATACAGTAATAATATTTATTTTTCACTGGACCTTTAACTCACCCTTCATTACCCTTTACACAGATGCCCAATTAAGATCTATTACGAAATAATGTTTGGTAAAGTAGTAGATTCATTAATAACAGTAATTTTGTAATTAAGTTAAGTCGCATCTCACTTTGTTGGGGTTGGGTCAAATTATGACAACTAATTTGTTAAATTAATCAAATATATTTAGTGCAGAAGATATTTCGTAATTTTCTGATTCTACTGGAATTTAACAAAAAAAAAAAAATTAATAACATGTTTTTTAAAATGTGAAAGGTAGATGCTAAATTATACATAACTTACCATTGAAATAGTAATGTAAAAAAATAAGTATTTTTTGGTGGAGGCGCCAGGTATACTGTTAAATATGTTTATCAGGTGTAAGCGTAAAAACAAATTTGTGAATAAAAAATCCAAAATATCTCTACACAGGAATATTAAAATAATTATCATCGTTTTTATACCTTTCTGTACATTTTTTTCATTGAACTTAACGATATTCCAAAAGAAATTAACTTGGAAAAAATAAAGTGTCTTCAACTAGTCGAATATATTTTCTTTAAGAAAAAAAAAACATATAACGCAATTACCGGCGAAAGCAATTTTTGAGTGACGTCTAGAGAAGGTTTTAACAGTTGAAAGTATGAAAAATTGCGCGGGCGACATAAAATAAATTTAGATTTTTTTATTTGCCCTGAAGCGCCTGTTACCCGACGTAAAATTATTCCTTAAATGTAAAAAAAAACGTTACCATGCAAATATATGTATTATGAGAAAATATTTTTTAATTTGAAATATACAGAGTCCCAGAAAAATATAGTTGAAAAAACATATAATTTAGTACTTGTACGTTTGTACATATTCCATACATAAAATATTTAAAACATTACCTTATGTGTAATGAGCGTTCTAATATAAGCAAAAATTTACGTAAATCCTACAAAAATATTAAAAAAGCATTGTGTGGTTTTATGAAACTTTTTTTACACTATAGACATTTAACTAAAAATTTTTCGAATCATATTCCATTAAGGGTATAAAAATCGCTTTATCAAATCAAAATCAAAATCGAAATCGAAATCGAAATCGAAATCGAAATCGAAATCGAAACCGAAATCAAAATCAAAATCGAAATCGAAATCGAAATCGAAATCGAAATCGAAATCGAAATCAAAACCGAAATCGAAATCGAAATTGAAATTGAAATCAAAATCAAAATCAAAATCGAAATTGAAACTTAAATTGAAATCGAAATCGAAATTGAAATTCAAATTAAAATCTAAATTAAAATCTAAATGAAAATCGAAATCGAAATCAAAATCAAAAGGTGTGTGTGCGATTCACACACGATAGAAGTGAAAACTTCAGTAAATCGACAAAAGAATGAAATGAATATATATAACAAGGGTAGCATAATTACAAAATTTATTTGTTTAAAAATGAAAGTGTATTGATTAATTTTAAAAGATTTTATTTAATATATTACATAATTTATTGCTCAAGTTCCATATTTTCAGTTTTAAATTTTATTATTTACGACTGTAATATTTTTAAAACGTTACATGTCGTAGATACTTACTTAGTCGAAGTTCGTATTAATACGAATAGTAGGTTTGTTTTCATTAGCAGATTTGCTCACTCCCGTACATTTTTGTATTAAACTAACTACTTTATACTTTATACCTACTCGGCGGCCGACATGCGACATGCATCAAAAACGATTTAATAAAAGTTTCACTTTAATAATTCTTGTTAGGGAGAACTGTCAGCCTCCTAAAATAAATTTTGAAACATCGACAAAGTGTCTTAATTCGAAATAAGTGCATTGAGAAGTTGATTGATTACACCGATTTAAAAATTTGCTAGAAGTCGATCGTTAAGCTTTTTACGTTCTTTTATGTTAGTTCGGCGGTAAAAAATTGTTTCAGAATTTTAACCTAGGTATATCTACGTCTACGCATATTTATTAAGGAAATACCAAACTGAACATTGAGAATCTTGTGGTTTTTTAGCTTCGCTCGGGCTGTGAACTCTCGCTGAAGTCAGAAATCATCTTTGTTTCATCCCGTGCCACACACTATATTTTTCATATCACATGCATTGAAACAGCGAGTTTTGATCTCTGTAGCCAGTCGAACTAAGACTATTTCAGATCAATGCAACTGTCAGTCAGAAACATTCTGTCAGACTTGAAATAATGACATTTGTTTCTGCCCTAGGGGAGAAACAACTGTCAGTTTCTGACTGGAAATTGTCTTGTTTTGACTGGCAAAACAGGGATCAAAACTAGCTGTTTCAATGCATGTGACATGAAAATAATTTTTTCCGCAAACGTCAAAAAAAGTAGAAATTATTAACGTCAATTCATGATGTTGAAGTATGATTTCACAGACGCCACTTTTTTGTTCGGCCGTGAGCGGACAAAAAAGTACTTTTTGGTCCTCCGTCCAGAAACAATACTATTAATTACTTCAAAATCGTCCGGAAAGTGGCATTTTCCGGCCTAGGCCGGCAAAGTAGCTTTTAGATTATCTAAAGAGATGGCGCTATGAGTTTGAATTTTAAGTCATCAAAAATACATAATGAATATTACAAATTTTAATTAAATTTATTTAAAAACTGCGTATAATATACTAAACTTACCTATAACTTTTTCTAAAGATAAGCAGGATTCTAATTTACATTTAATTACTCTTACAACTTGTATTTTAAAATTTGACATTTATGTCAATTTATGAACATCTTTATATAAACATCTAATCTTGTATGTCACAAAGTAAACAGTTTTTGAACTTGTTGTGTTTGCAACATATGTTAATTAAAACACTAATAACTGCTGAAGCTAAACACGTATATTAAGTATTAAACAAGTTATTACACAATACACAACAACACAACTATATTATAAACATCCAATGTGGCGCTTATATCTGTCGGCTCTCTTCTAGTCAGTGGCCTTAGTTCAGGTAGCACAAGCAGTCAAGTCTTGAACATAACAGAACTTTTAAAAATATTAAAAATTAGTCGGACCAAAAAATAGTGTGTGTTACACGTCCGGAAAATGTTTTGCAAGTGCTCGTATTGTTTCGCCTCGGTGCTACGCACCTCGGCTACACAACTTTACTCGCTCTTGCAAAATGTCATTTTCCGTCCTTGTGTCACAAATAACTATTTTTGTACGCTGACGGCCGTACAAAAAAGTAGAATTTTTAACAGGGAAAATAATTATTAGTTGAACTTTTAAACTTTATTATCGATAATAATTATTAATAGTAAAATTACAGTTATTTAAGGTTGCACCGCACATATTTAATGCACTACCTGATTTATACACTTTCAATTCAAGCGAATTTTGTGCAGAGTTGAAAGAGTTCATCGACAAAATTTCCTGTGACTCCTTACTTGTTGTTGCTTCTGTTACATCAACGTCGACATAATTTCGCTCATGAGAAGCTGCATGCAGGTATAGTGAAGAAAAATTCGACATCAAGATTTTTTCTGCAGTTTGTTTCTTATTAGACAAAGAGTCTTCAATGTATCCTTCAGCGACAGTGCTCGACCTCCAACCTCCATGCCGTTTCAAACAAGTAATATCAGCTCCTCCATCCACAAGCAAAGTAGCTGAAGTTCTTCTTAACGCATGGCCGGTGTAATCTTTTGAATTCGGTAGTTTTAAATAAGTTGCTACTGTTTTGGGTACGTTACTAATTGTATGAATTCCCATGACCATGGGATAACATTTTCCCTTTGGAAATTTCAAAAAAAATCGTCTGCTTTCCATAGCTTGTGGACGTAAAGAAGTATATTTTCTGTAAAGATTTATATATTTTTCTCCAATAATTGTGAACGATCGTGGCTTTTTAGATTTACTATCAGGAATCTTTATATGAATAACAGATCCTAAATCTTTTACATCGTCTATTGTCATGTTCACCATTTCATCGCATCTACATGCTCCAGATACGCCCATTATTAGAACAACCTAAAAGTAGTATGTATTTAAAAACTTGATTGTATTTATGCAGGTTAGAATATTATAACTAACCTTAATTCCTAGATATTGCTCATCAGGTGCATTATTTAAAAAATTATCAAACTGGTCTTTTGTGAATACCTTTGACTTTTTGGGAGTATACCCTTCATTCTGCTTCTTCAGATAAGCACGTAGTTTCATATATTTGCTAATATCTAATCCATGTTTAATATTCAGTAATGATTTTATCATGGAATACTGAGACCACATTGTTGAACTTTTCATTTTTAATTTAGTTGTCATTTCAAAAAAATAAGCTAGTAGCACATTTTCCGAATAGTTTGAAATGTTTTTATCATTGCACCATGTGAGAAATCTTTCGTAAGCATGATTATAAACTCTACTTGACTTAGTTGGAATTAAATCATTCGTAGCTGCCTTAGCAATGTCAACAACGTCGGGCGGTGTACAGTTAGGTTCTGAATCCGACATAATATAATCTAAAAGAAAATTTCAGTACACCTTACTAAAACAAACGAAATTTTGATGCTCAAGTACTTACCAAAAATGCGCAGTCCAATTGTTGCTTTAAATCACTTACAATATTTCTGACATTATAAAATATTATTGAACTGTCAAATTTGTTTTTGACTTGGCAATCACAAAACCAGTAACCACGGAAATGTAGTGCGCAGTTTTATAATTATTATTCTCTGAATTTATCAACTTCGTTGCAATCGTTTTGAATTTTTATTTAAATATTAATTAGTTCTATAGTCTGGATGCCGTTTGCGGAAAAAAATAGCATGTTTCATTCGGAGCAAAAGCACTTTTTGTGGCTCGTCTGAAATTGTCGGTCTCACTAACGTTCGGCCATCAAACATTCAGACTCGCCACAAAAAGTTATACTTTTACTCCTAATAAAACAATATACTATTTTATAATTCACGTTCACAAAGTTTCTATT
This sequence comes from Altica lythri, assembly GCA_964028335.1. Lineage (NCBI taxonomy): Eukaryota > Metazoa > Arthropoda > Insecta > Coleoptera > Chrysomelidae > Altica > Altica lythri. The sequence goes on along the minus strand of OZ034800.1, from coordinate 96,698,568 downwards.
TCGACACTAAAAACAGTATCGAAATAGATTCATTGTAACACTGTTTTTGGTAACTTTTTGTTTTACACAATTGGTTGCACTGCACTAATTATCAACGAAAGATGAAAGAGTTTAGGTAGTAAATCAAGAATTATGTTGTATTAACTACATTATCAGCGATATTGCGAAATTCAAAATATTTTATTCAAATTTGACAAACATTCAAATTTAAAATCATTAAAACTGTCAAGTGTCAAAAGTGTCAAGATCGCCAAAACAAATAAATATTTCGAAAAACTCTCATTTTATTTATTTTTTTATACTTTTAAAAGTTCATTATAACAAATAGTATGTAAAACTCGAATTACAATGACGGTTTGTAGTACTCGTTATTTGCGAAACTCACCGCTTCGCGTTTCGTTTCACAAACTTCACTCGTACTACGAAACCTTTCATTGTAACACTTGTATTACAATATACTATATTCGGCCTACACTTTACAGTGTCATTTCTCCAATCTATTTTAATTAATGATACAGACATTATGGTTAAGTATATCGTCTTCACCAATAAATTTGTTAATATTTGTAATTATTGTTTGTATAGTTACTTATAAAGTTTATTGTTTGTTTGAAACTTTAAAATCTTTAAACAACATTGTGAGCATGTTCCAATAAATCAAATCAAATATTTAGCCAGTTCAATTCTGTAGTTGTATGCTTTTTTTAAATGCTATTATAAAGGAGCTTTCGTAGACGTTTGCCACAAAAAAAAAATATGGACAGTGGAAATTGAAGTTGTTGTCGAGCTGACTGTTCAGACACATGATAAATTACCAGTGTACAGAGAATGAAACGTGTAGGGGTGATAGAAACAGTTTTGTTTTCGCTATAACATGCTGTCGACTTTACCGAAAATCTTTTGTACAGCCAGTTTCATACCCTGTTTTTAATCACTAAGAAAATGTACAGCGTCAGAATTAAATTAGTGCAGTCGTATTCAGGTAAAGAATTTAAATGTTATTTCCAATTCAGCACCATTTATCTTAATTTTCACGCTTAATTTACAAGACATAAGGATTTCATTCAATCCTAAAATTATTTCGCACATTTTTATAAAGCTTATAAAACCGAAAAATATTTTTTATGTAGGTACTCTTGTTTGTTTTTTTTATTGACGAATTTGATTTGAAATCCTATTTGAAAATTTACTGGTTTGACTCTTGCCCTGGTAACCCAATATTTTCATTATCCACGAAATCAGTCTAAAAAGTAAAACGCAGTAATAAAAAGATTTAATCATAAAATGTAACTAAACTTGTTCCTGGAATCATTATGTACATTTTTTAATCAGAGCAATGGAAGTATAAAGATGTCATAAAAATAAAAATTCTTTAATTAATTGTGAGTAGTTTATTGGATTCCAATTTCTCTAATATAAAACTTTAGTGCGCACTTTAAAGCACAGCTCCTAATTAAAATTAAAATAAAAAGTTTGAATGTCAGGGTTGTGCAATGTCCATAATTTTGAACCGTATGTTAAAAACAAATTTATGAAAGTTGAACAAACTGAAAACGGAGTGGAGAAAATTACTCAATAAATGGATTATTCTACTTTTTCTTTTAATCTAACTGTATTGTAATGTATTGGTGTTTGCATGTCTAAGAATAGGAACAATTTAGTTATACTTGGTCACTTAAATATACAATCTCTTGTGCCAAAATTTAATGAGTTAAAGAATTATATTAACCTCAAACGATTTGATATTTTAGGAATATCTGAAACATGGCTAAATAGTAACATTAGTAGTAATAAATTGAACATTGACGGTTATTCTCTTGTCAGAAAAGATAGGTGCGGAAACAAACGTGGTGGTGGGGTATTATTATATTTCAAAAGTCATTTTAAACATGAAATAATAGATTCAGGTGATGATTTCGAAAACCTGTTTATAAAAGTAACATATAACAGTTCTTCTTTTGTGCTTGGTGTTGTTTATAAGGCTCCTGATCTTAACTATAAAATCTTTGTAGACTGGTTAGAAACAGCTCTGACAATCTCAATGTCTCATAGCCCAAATGTTGTATGCATGGGAGATGTCAATATTAATTTTCTTGATGAAAAAGCTACTCCTACTAAATATTTTAACTCTATGCTTTCTTCAGTAGAAATGAAGCAATTAATTAGTAACCCTACGCACTTTACACAATATTCTCAATCGCTAATTGATATTTTGCTATGTAACAACAAAGATATTATTGAATCAACTTTTGTCACTAATTCCAACTTTTCATACCATGAGTGTGTAGGGTGTAAAATAGAGTGTGACAAACCTAAATTCGAGCCAAGGTTTCACACGTACAGAAACTTTAGAAACTTTAATCCAGACGAATTCTACAATGATCTTCTTCAGTCAAATATTAACGAAATATTCTTTGAATACCAAATTGACGAAAAAATAAAGATGTATAACAACATCATTCTTGGCCTCTTTGATAAACATGCTCCACTGAAAACTGCCAGAATAACTAAGAGGAAAGCTCCTTGGTTGACTCAAGAAATTTTTAATTTAATGAAATTAAGGGATAAAGCTAAAGCAAAATTTAAAAAGCATCAAACTGTAGATAATTGGGAACATTTTAAACATTTGCGGAACTATACCAACCATACAATTACACAACATAAAAGAAACTATTTTAATTTCATTTTTAGAAATAAAAGCAGTAAGGATCTATGGAAAGAGTTAAAAGCTTTGGATGGTGGCAGTAACAAATTAAATAATATTTCTTCTAGTTTTCAGGATGCAAATGCTATAAATAACTTTTTTATTGATAATATACCAAAAAATATAAACCCTCCTAATAATATTTACTATCAAAACAATATCATAAGCCAAAATGAATTTCGCTTTAGCCTAATCTCGGAAACTACGGTACAAGAAACCCTTTTAAAAATGAAAAATACTTCCCCTGGCTCTGACGGCTTGAGTATCTCTCTCATTAAATTATGTTGTCCCTATATACTCCCTCATCTTGTAAACATTATTAACACTATTTTACTATCATCACAATTTCCCAAAATATGGAAGCATGCTCAAGTCACACCAATTCCTAAAATCAAAAATCCAAAAGAACTCTCTGATCTTAGACCCATTAGTATTCTTTGCGGACTTTCAAAATTGACTGAAAAAATAATGGCTGACCAACTGAATACATATTTAAATAACAATAATATCTTACCACCTACTCAGTCAGGATTTAGAACTGGATACAGTTGTACTACAGCACTCTCACATATAACTGACGACATATTTCGAGCTATAGATGATGGAAATTGTACTATATTAGTATTATTAGACTTCAGTAAAGCGTTTGATACCATTAATCACCTAACTTTAATAGCGATTTTAAAATCATGTGGTGCATGTCCAGAATCGCTCAAACTTTTTAAATCCTATTTATCCGAACGTTCACAAAGTGTCAAACTGGGCAATAACTTGTCTCTTCCTCGAAATGTGTTATCAGGGGTACCTCAAGGATCGATCTTAGGGCCGCTACTATTCACTGTTTATACAAGTCAGTTTTGGAAATTTGTATGCTGATGACTCCCAGTTTTACTTTTCTTTTCCGGTTTGCAATCTTAAAAGTGCCGTTAAAGTAATTAATAAGGACCTTAAAATTATTGCAAACTGACCATTCTTTGACATTAAACACTAAAAAGTCTGTAGCATTGCTGTTTGGCAACAGGAAAAATTGTCATTTAATGGAAGAGTATGTTCAGCTGATTATCAATGATGAAACAATAAAAATTGCCAACAGTGCCAGGAATTTAGGTTTAATCCTAGATCAGAAGCTGCGGTTTCGCGAACATGTTACACAAAACATTCAGAGGGCCTATGGGGGTTGTATCCACACCGGAACAGCTTAAGCGTTGTTATTAAAAAGATGTTAAGTGAAACCTTGATTCTTTCTCAATTTAGTTATTGTGCACCTGTTTACGGGCCTTGCCTTGATACAGAGACTAAGAACAGAATACAACGAGTACAAAATTCATGTATTAGATTTATTTATGGAATTAGAAAATATGAACATGTTTCACATAAACTACCTGAATTAAAGTGGCTACACATGAACTCTAGAATTAAAATGTACACTCTCTGTTTTTATCACAAGATATTATTGTCTAAAGCTCCATCGTACCTATATAATAAGTTATCATTTCGAACAGATGTACATAATATTAACGTAAGAAGAATAGTATATTGTAATACAAGTGTTACAATGACAGAGGTTTCGTAGTACGAGTTCAGTTTGTGAAACGAACCGCGAAGTGGTGAGTTTTGCAAAGAACGAGTACTACAAACCGTCACTGTAAATCGAGTGTTACATACTATTTTTTATAATGAACTTTTAAAAGTATAAAAAAAAGTAAAATAAGTGTTTTTCGAAATATTTAATTATGTTGGCAATCTTGACAGTTTTGACACTTGTCAGTTTTAATGATTTTAAATTAGAATGTTTGTCAAATTTGTATAAAATATTCCGAATTTAGCAATAACGCTGATAATGTAGTTAATAATTTACTATAACATACTTCTTGATTTACTACTTGAACTCTTTCGTTGAAAATCAGTGCAGTGCAACCAATTGTGTTAAACAAAAAGTTACCAAAAACAGTGTTACAATGAATCTATTTCGATACTGTTTTTAGTGTCGAAATAGAAACTTTGTGAACGTGAATTATAAAATAGTTATTTACGTAACGAGTTATGAAAAGTCCAATTTTGTTTAACGAGTGTGATGTTGCAGCAAGAGCGTAGCGAGTGCTGCAAATGAACACGAGTTAAACAAAATGGCGTTTTATAACGAGTTCCGTACAAGATTTTTTATAATTTTGACGAAATTCCATTTTAAAAAAAAAATCATCATTATCTAATAATAATTAAAAACAATACATCTAGTTCTCGTGTTTATTTTGCATTGACACCTTTCTAATGACAATTCTATTTAATACAGATATAATTAAAAGGTAAGTTTCTGATCTAAATATTAAGTATACTTATTTAATTTTTTGTTTAAAACTGTCTGCTTCTAAATATTTCTTTAATAAAGTTCGTATAAAATAGTTCTTAGTTGTTTAAATTTGCTTTATATTTTTCGTAACTTGTTTTGAAATGAAGTTTTCAAAACTAGTTATGAAAAGTAATGACTTTCAAAACTGACAGCAGTTTTGAAAAATGTCACTTTACTTGTCAAAATTATAAAAAAGATATTTTGACACCTCCCATTCATAAAACCTCTCTTTTTGAAAGAAGCTTCCAATATAATATATGTAATCTAAACAATCCTCTGCCTAATTATATCAAGATCTTTCAGTATACACGTTTTAAGAAAGAAATTAAGTCCTTATTGTTAAACAACCTTTTATAACGCACAAGTTGGAATATTTTAGTGATCGGTAAAATATATAAAAAAAAAAAAAATATTATACAGATAACGTTGTAATTTTGTATTGTGCACATGTGATATAACTTAGGTTAGGTAGTTGTAAGTTAGTGGTAGAAAAAATATTAACTATTTTCAATGATTCAATGCTTTGAAACAAGGATTTAGTGGAAGAGCACCACTCTAGGTGAACTACTCCTTGAGGTTTCCTCTATATTTATTATATTCTTGCTTTTCATGTTCTTGTGATTATTGTACTATTTGTGAGGAAATAAAGACGTTTATTATTATTATTATTAAAGAGAGATTCAGAAGATGTTTATGAAATATTGGATTCTTCGAGTGTACAACTCACAAAAATACACGTGTTAGGATACAAAAAGAACAAATAAAGTATAAAAAAGTTCTTATAACGATAAATATTCACAAATTATTTACATCGCGAAGTAACATTTACCTAAAATTATTTAATTCTTGACATTTTATGCAAACATTCGTCCGTGATATACATCCATCGAGTATTCTTTATCATATATAGTGCTTAGCTATTTACCATAATACCATGATTAATAACTCTTCACGTTCTGAAATACCCTTGAGAAAGTGGTTATTAGTAGAACACACTTTGTCTGTAGGTAGGGGTTGAAAGTAACTATCTTAACGGATTAGAACAATAAAGTAGAGGTTTATTAGTGGAGAATTAATGTTTTCGCGGCCCTGAAATACTAAATCAAGTGGAATTAGACATTTTCCACATTAATATCACCCACGTGGAACTCGCATTCAGTAAAATGCACTAGCAGGAGACTGCAATTTTAACTAATAGGCGTTATAGGTGTTTTTTTTAAACTGTTTGATATATAGGGCAGATCATTAAGTTTTTTTAAACTTTTGTTTGCTTGTGGGAACGCGGTAATCGCAGGAACTACTGGTTTAAATTGTTTTTTTTTGTGTTATAGTCTATATTAGGGGTACCTAAAACTTCTTCAGACACCCTAGACATCGAAAGAGACTTAAACTTCTTGTCAAGGATCATAACTTGCGATAAAACTTTAATTTTTCATTATGACTCTAAAACCAACAGGAAATCAATGCACTGGAAATCTCAAAACTTTCCAAGCGCCAGAAAAGCGATAATAAGTAGGTTCAAATTCATGATGATGTTGATTTTTTTCTTTGATATACAGGAATGGGTACCGCAAGGTCAGACAGTAAATTAATACTACTATGCAAACGTTTTACGAAAATAAAAAGGACTTGAATGTAGAAAAGAACTGCTAGATCCTGTATCACCATAAGGACTATTTGGTAAAAAAATCAGATTACAGTTTTAAAACACGCGGCCTATTCGCAAGACTTCACACCCTGCGATTTCTACCTGTTCCTAAAAATCAAATCCTGCTTGAAGGAAACTCCCACGAGTCTATAGAGGACGCAAAACAAAAATCGTCGTTGCTACTCAACAGCCTGTCGGAAGACGACCTGCAGTAGAGCTTCGCGCAGTAAGAGATTCGTATGAAAAATTGTTGGGATGTGGATATTGAAGGGGAAAATGAAAAATTGTAAAAAGCTGCGAAATAAAGATTTTATTGCAATAGTTTCGGAAACTTAATTCCCAAACCTCGTAACACACTACATAGCGCAATGTCTCCAAAAGCGATTTCGAGCGGGGGACCTCACAAGATATCTACCTACCAGTTTCTCTGTATCGTTCAATATGTATTGTTGAATATGAAATCATATAGTCTATTATCCTAATTTAAAAAAAAATAAGTACCTTTTTAAAATATAGCAACAAATAATTTTATAACAGCACCTTCGTACACAAATAAATCAATCCTCTTAAACCATCCTCGTATACATTATGTGTAAACAAGTCAGTTTCTGCAGGGTGTCTGGTGAGTTTAATCTTAAGAATAACAAACAATTTAAATCCAGAATAATCTGGCTTTCGTCTAGATAATTTACAAGCAATTAAAGTAGAATTTTAGAGTCCTTTTATTCATTGGGTTTTATTTTTAGATGTTAATCTGTGTCTGAGGTTTGTCAACATTTCTTTATGAAATAACGTCAAAATCATAAAAATTTGTTCGATTTGAAAAAATTTTTACTTAAGTTGATAAAAAATGACTGTCAATTAGGAGCACACTTAAACCGAAATAGGAGGTTGATTAATGTACAAAAATTATCGGTAAAGTTTAGTCACACTGCAAAACATTGATGATGCGGTTCGTCATCATTAGATCCTTAATTATAAGGATGACAGGCTTGTAACATACCGGGAAACAGAGGCACCTTTGGGCTTTTAAACATCTCGTTTCAAAAGATCCTATTTAAAGAACTGGGCGGTACAAAGTTGGTTTCTTCTTATTTGCTCACAGAAGAGGAAAAAGCGGTTCGTGTCAATTGGTGTCGAAAAACACTGAACAGTTTCACAAGGAAAGCTCAAAAACCGTTTATAGTATTGTTAGCAGCGATGAATCTTGGATTTACTCCTTTAAACCGGAAAATAAACGCCAATTCGCTGTGTAGGGATTTCACGATGAGAAAAAACAAACAAAAGTAACCCGTTTTTGTAGTGTGTCAAAGTTATCGCAAAACTCCGACAAAGCAACATATTTGGACATATTTGGAACAGCAATAAAGTACTTTAATTCTATATTTTTTTGTTTTTATGGCTATATGTAAAATAAAAAGGCAACCCTCTTATTTGGCAAACATCCAGATACAAAATCAGCACTCCAAAAAGCATTAAGAATGGAAGAGATCAAATCCTGCAAAATTTTTCATTTACCTTATTACTGTACTAAAACGCATAGTATAAACGATGACAAACTTAATATTGTATCCAATAAAGAAGTTGTTTATCTAATCTTATTTCTGCAGACAAAGGAAGTTATAAAATTGTAGTTTAATTTTATAAAATATGCAATATTCCATAAAAGCCATTTCCTTGAAATAAAATTAAAAGAGTATTTATAAACTGATTCTATCAGCCCGTCAACCAGTCAACGTAACATTGAATATTTATAACGTGTTAAATTTAGCTCATCCTGTATTAATATTTCAAGAAAATTTTCCAATCAATCAGAAAATCACTTCCTATTTTTCTGATCTTTTGTAATAACCTAAGAAAAACGTTAAGGAAATTAATAAAAGTTAGAAAATAGTGCTTAACTCATCAATTTAGGAAGCTATAATAAATAGTAAGTACAAAGTCAACACATAATCTCTAACGAAGTATTGAAGATAGATAATGGAACATTTAGAAATTCCATTAACCCTAGAAACAAATTGTAGGAAATTAGAATCTACCATGAAGGAAAAAATCTCCTTGACCTCAAGAGCTTATTGATTGGATTTATAAAACTATTTTGAGAACAAGAAAATCGTATAAAAAATCAGACCAAGGTGCTAAGAGTATAGATTCCGGACTGAATTTATTAAACGTAAATTTATTGTTTGCTATTATAAAAATTCGGAATGTAATCAGAATCTATTTTACACGAAGTGACAATATATTGATGGGATTTCTATTATTAGAATTATCATTACTTATTCAAAATTATTGAAAAATACACGATTTTCCAGCCTACTAATAAGTTGAGAAGTACCTATGTAAATATTAAAGTAATCAGATTTATACGAAGGTTGTCTTTTACTTTTGCATATAACCAAAAAAACTTTCTAAAAATATGTTGAAACGAACCATCGCTGGTAAGGTTTTTCCATTTCCTTCAACTACACTCGGCCTAACTATAGTTCGGGTTGCGCCAGTGTCGACTAACATTTTTACCGTCCTCCCATTAATTTTACCGTCGGCATAAATAATTGAAGAGATGGCCTGAATTATCACCTCAGGGGCATTTGTCGTGGCGGGTCGGTTTATGCCCCTTCTCGCCAACCTGCTTTAGTTTTTTCTGTTCTTGGCGTTGTGGTTTAACCGGCTTCTTGCAGTTACGCCGAATGTGTCCTCTTTCGCCGCAGTTCCAGCATCTTGGTCCACCATCACGTTTCTCCTGGAGAACTCGGCGAACTACTTCTTCAATTCTCTCGTCGCAGACTGGCGAATCATCAAGCTGTCTCACTTTGCTCTGTCCTCTGTGCGAAGCTTGTTTAGCAGCTTCAAATTCTAGGGCATGGGCCAGGGCGTCATCTAGGGTTTTGGGCCGGGCCAACCGCAACGTCTGCTGAGTCTCCGTGTCTCTCAACCCATCGACGAAGGTCTGGACAGCAAGTTGTTCTAGGAAGCTGTCTGGTGCTGAAGGATAGGCCAGCCTTACCAACCTTGCTATGTCTGCTTCGAATTCCTGCAAGGTTTCTGCGCTCTTCTGATGGCGACTCTTGATTTGTGCGTGATACACTTGTTGGAGATGTGCATCACCATATCTCATTTGCAGTCTACTTGTCAGAGTCTTATAATCACCTTGTTGACTTACAGGAATGGTCTGAAGGATATTCAGTGCATCTTCTCTTAATGCAACAATTAAGGCAGTTGCTTTCTCTTCATCGTCCCAGCAGTTGGCGTTGGCTGCTGCTTCAAATTGTTTCTGATAAGTGCTCCAGGGTGTTTTGCCATCAAAAGTTGGAGGTTTGATCTTTGTTCGCCCTGGCTCACCCCGTTCTCCCAGCTTAACAGAACAATATTTGCTGAAGTTCTTACTCAATCGCTCTTCCATGGTTTTCACCTGTTCTTCCAATTTTACTTGCATTTCTTCCTCCATATTAACCAATCTGCCTTCAATGTTTCCAACCCTGTCTTCAAATTTTCCAATTTTATCGCTCACGTTCCCCATCTCGTCTTTTACGTTTCCCATTTCGTCTTTTACGCTTCCAATTTCGTCTTTTACGCTTCCAATCTCATTTTCCAGTTTGGAGTAATTATTATTCAACTCATTTTCAATGAATGTCAATTTATCTCCCAAATTATCTTCCATTTTCTTAGTGTTTTCTTCCATTTTATTCTTCATTTTCTGGGTGTTTTCTTCCATTTTATTCTCCATTTTCTGGGTCATTTGTTCAAGGGCTTGCTTGAAAAATTCCATTGTCGCCTGATCCATTTTCTTCGTCTGTGATCTCGTTACTGGCATACAAAATATTCAATAATGAAGTCCACAATTTAAATTAACACAGCAGTTCAATTTACCCCACACCTGACACCAATTGTTACGTTCAAGGGGTTCAAATAAAATCACAGCTGAACGAAAATGTCTAATTTATTTACACACACTACAAACTAAACAAATTATAACTAAATAACTAAACTAACTATAACACACTACACACTAATTTATGTACAACAATTAACTCCGATTTATATTCACTATTTATGTGCACTTCGCAGCTCGTAGATCGCTCAAATATTTAGACTGTCGCTGTAAACTTTAAACTTTCTCGTGGTTCGCAGCTCTCAGCTTATATACCTGTTCACCGCTTCCAGAACATCCTTCGGTAACACTTTCTAGAAAGTCTTGTCGGCGCGCGTATGATCGAAGGAAGTCTCTCGATTATTCCGTTTCGAGAATTAGTTGTTTACCTATAGTGCTGTCAGGGCGACAGGGGCGTACTAAGGGAGTCTCGCTCGTTACAATATCAATACTAAAGACATATAAATTTTAATTTAAGAATAATTTAAATCATGTATTAAATTAGAACTTACTTACGTTTACAATAATCAATATTGGAATTTTAAAGCATCATATTTATTTTTATAGAATTGATTTGGATGAAAATGAAAAATCCTAAAATAGAAAAGTATTTTAGATTATAGTTTAATAAATATGTGATTTTAAGTTCATTTCAAAGGTAACAGGATTTTGAATATAAATAATTGTTTAAATCTGTATTAGAAATCGAGTATTCTGATTTGTAATTTATGTAAAAAAATTATCAAGTAGGTAAAAGACACTAGATAGATAGGTAGTCGAAGTTTGTTGAATTTGGCAGTTGTTCAGTTGTTGATTTTGTAATCGCTCTCTTGTTTTTTGGAGATTGAAGAGAAAAGACGTATTAAATTTTGTTCTGTTTTAAAAATTGAGTTTTTATTAAAAAAGATAGAAATAATCGAGTATAATTGATATAAAAGTATATCGAATATAAAGAAGAAGTAATTGAGCATATATGGTAAGCAGAAAATCTGATTTAGATAGAAAATAAAGTCCAGAAATATCAGAGTGGAGCTGTAGATTGTATGAGACACTTTATAAGTAAATTTAGAAGAGAATTGTAGCAGATAATACGTTAAAGTAATAGAATTCACTTACCTTTAGAGCAGTATATAGAGTTAGCTGATTATCCAGAGATTTTTGATGAAATTTTTAATGGTTATGGAGATAATCATATTTAAATCCAGGTTTGAAGTCATCTAAATGTTTAAGAAGTTCTACGAGAAACTGGTATAAGTTCTTTCTTTATTAACAATAAACAACTTTTGTGTTTTATTATAAATATTGTACGAACATTTTCACTATTTCACTAATCACTATTTCCTTAGTATATTAGTTTATTTCTGTTGTTTCAAGTTGTAATAATTATCAGATTTTTCATTTTCATTTTGTTTAATAAGCCAAGTTTTTAAACATTCGTTTAATTTTCAATCGCTTGTTAAAAAAAAAGTAAGGTTATAAATTTTCTTCTCTTTCTAAATTCTCAACGAAATCATGTCATTTGGTATATAAGAGTAGTAAATTTTTATATTTATCCAATAGTATATAATTTATTTAAACTTGCATTGAATTCTGCCCATCAGAAAAGAGTCAGTGTCGGGTAAATAAATAAATTAATATAATCTAAATTCATAAAATTGAAATCATAAAAACTAATTTGCCTATATAAAAATTTTAAATAAAATTCAACGTTCAAAATTTATAAACTACAAGGCAAATTTTATTTATAGCATAATAACTTATATATTAGAATTCTTAGCAAGTTATATATGTTATAATATATATATATATATATAAAGAGAAAAAAAAAAGTGTGAGGTGTCAAGGGACACCCGGATGGAACGAAGTTCCTTTCGATTAATTAGTGAAGGAATTAGTAATTTGTAAACACAAGTGTTTATACATACATAAGCATTTATTATTGTCTGTATAAAATCTCTACTTACCTAACAGTTCGTTTCTTTAAACAAAAGTGTCCATTTATACAATACCAGAGCTTTAGATAACACATCTTTTAGAATTACTTTTTGTAATTTAAAACAGGAATTAACAATTCAATACAAAATTTTCAAATTAAAATATTTGACAGTAACTGACAGTTAAGGTAATTTGACGTAGGTACCTAAATAGTCAAGTTACGAACTATTTTTAAAATGTTTATGAATTTATTAATTTATAAAAACAGGATGAAATAAAATGTAATATTATTATAGTTAATTATTATTTTTTCTACACTATTTTCTTTTTAATGTATATTTTCTTTTAATTTAAAATAGTGTCTTTTTAATTGTAATATATCTATCTATGAGAGAGAGGGAGAGAGAGTTATTTATTTTTTGGTCTGTGAGAGAGAGAAACATGCGTGTGTCGTGTCATAGTGTCGTGACATCTTTTGGTATGAATTTTTTTTGGCTAGCTCCTAGCGTCAGTCGTAACTGTTCGTAACGCGCGAAAGGGAACTTCGTTCCAAAAAAAATGATACAAAGTATACACGTCGCAGCATCAATGTGCATTTGAGTTAGTAAATTCTAACCACGCACAAATTTGACAGGATTACGCAAGATACTTTGTATCATTTTTTTTCTATTTATTATAAGACTGTCATAACGCTCCGTTTGTTGTTATTTATATATATTCTTACTAAATTAAGAAACATGTGCTTTAAAAATTGGAATAAAATAAATTAATTAATATTAAAGCGGTTGGTTCCAGTTGGATGTTTACGACAATATTTTGATTATTTTAATTGATTTGTCCTATTTATAGTTTTACCATTACTATATTGATCTACAAAGAACATTCGACTGCAAGTTAAGTGATATGCTTTTGTGAAAATATGTGGGTTAAGTTTATTATTCCGTAATGATAAAAAGATTTATTCGAAAAGGTAAAAACATTAAAGTCGTTCAATTTTTTATAAATTTTCTTATATTTTGGAAAACAAGAAAACTAGAGAAAGAGAATTAAAATTGTAACTTAAATATAAATACTCAGAATCCCTCCATTTAAGAAAAAAATGAAATGTCATTCGCAGATTTGTAGATATTTTATCATGATATTAATCATCGGTTGTTTTTCATAAAATGTCTCTGTGGAAAAAATTATCACGCTTTTTTTAACATGACAAAGTTATAAGCATTTACACAGAAAAGGTTTCAGTTCACGAAAATTAATTTCCGAAAATTAAGATCTATACAAATAATAGCATTAACGTTGTGTCTGTATACCCTTTATTGTGTTTATACACAAATAAGCTTAAAAAATTCATTATTAAAACTGGTTAGAGATCTCAACAATTATAAAATATCTTAATTAATTGTGAAGTGAAAAGTCGTGGAAATAAATACCGTCGATTTTTGCCTTAGTTAAAAACATACAAGAGTTGATGGCTTTTCTATTTTTTATAATATTCTTCATGAAACTCAATAAATTTTAAATGCAATTGAAGCAATTTCCCAAGCAATGCGGCTAAATTTTTCAAAACTAAATTTCTTTTCTGCTATACGTGCCAACCTTTTTTATTACATACGGGTCCTCCAGGTCTTAAAAAACGTTGATCCTTCCACGCTTTCAAAACACATTTGATATTCAATCTGCGTTTTCTGTAAAATAATATTAGGAGTGTAGGTACACACCCTTTTTCGTCGAATTTGATATATGATTGTAGAGCTACAATTTACATATAATTTTCTATTGATTTTGCAAAAAATATTGAACACTTCATTTTACATATTTCATTTTTATTGAAGAACATTTATGGTTATAAATTTATATTTATTATTTTTACATCGGTGATTTTATCACATGAAATAATTGAAATGGAAGAAATATGTTTATTAATACTGCTACTGTGATATTTGTTTAACTGATTCTTTTCCAACTGATTTTAATGGATACAAATAAACACTAAATTTTTTACCAAAACGGTGCAACGATGTAATAAATTCTAATTGATTTAATGGAATTCTCCCTCTGAAAAATTGGTCAGTCATTATTTGTCACAAAGAATTTTTATTTTTATTTTGAATAATTTATTTCTTTATAAAAGTGTTATTTCTCAATTGAAATGTGACAGCATAAAGCATCATGTAGTCAGATATTTCGTAGTCTTCTCAATGCCTATTCAATTCTTTCATTTGGAAAATATAAGACGGTAGTTGTTTTCAATGATCGATCCGAATCTTTTCTAATAATATAATAAAATACAAAAGAAACTTCTGATTTCTCATATTGGTTTAGTAAATTACGACAATAGGAAACATAATTTTATTTTTTGTTTTAGGTGAGCTATAGAATTTTAAATTAACAACAAAATTATGAAGGTAAGTTTATATACTTAATAATACTGCAGTTTAATTTAATCTCTATATTATCTATACAGATACCAATTAAAAAAAAAAAATATATCTTAACTCCAAAATCCTTTAAAGTTTACTGTTAAATCAAGAAAATTAAATTAATCCTTCGAAGAGCGCTTTGTAAGTTTGTAATTGAAATGCCTTTGGGCATTAATTAAGTCTTTGAAAATTGGAAAAAGTGAACTGTGTGGTTGCAAAATATCTGAGCCAAGAAACAAATCAATCTGAAGCAGTTATCTTCAGAAAATTCTAAGCTCGTCGGCGCAATCTGTTTATCTCTTTATCGAAATGAGAATTCTTATGTAGAGTTCAACTGTCACTCCATATAAATGCAAACGAATAAATTTATATAAATGGATAAATAATACTATTATTATTTTATCACACATTAAGCTCTTACTTTTGTGATTATTTAAAGTCCTTTTTTTTAAAACTACTAATAAATGAGTACTTTTGAGCCTCCCACTCAAATGTGTTTCTGGGCGCATTTGCAACTTTTTTAAGCTCGTACTACAGCCTAGTTGGGCTTAATGTACTTTATATCTGAAGTTAATAGTATATTATGTTACTAGGAGTAGAAGGCCAACATTATTGTTGAGCCCAGATTCTTGCACTGCCGAGGCGCTAGCCGAGGCTGTGCAAACTGGGCGAAACATATAATGGGCCTTCTGCTCCGAGTAACATATACTATTTTTTCTTCAAGCGTAATAATAATATGCATTTTATAAAAAATATAGAAGGCTTTGTTTATATCTCAACTATTTAATTAATACAAACGAAAAATTACATAAAGTGTTACCTATTTATTAACAGTAATATTAAATGTGCAGTTTTGTATACTGCAGTTGTTTAAATTTAAGCCACTGCCACCGCTTTCAGCTTCGACATTTACAATTTTGTCATTGGTATACATCATATTATTAGTAAGTTGATTGTCGATTATTATGTCAGCGATTCCTGAACTATTACTTGGTTGTTCTTGCCAATTAAGTATTTTTTGTGCAGTTTGTGTTTTACTGGAAATGGAATCCTCTAAGTACCCTTCAGCAACACTGGTGGATTTCCATCCACCATGCCGCTTTAAAGCGGTAATATCACCTCCGTTGTCAACTAAAATAGTTGCGGAAGTCCTCCGAAGGCAATGTCCTGTATATTCATGAGGATTTGTTAATTTCAAAAACGTAGCAACGTCTTTTGGTAGGTACGTTTGATATTTTGTGGATACCCATTACCACACGGTGACATTTACCATTCTGGTATTTAATAAAAAATCGCTGCAGGCCAATATCATCCGGACGAAGAGCCGTATACTGTCTTACCAAATTCAAATAAAAATCGCCAATTATAGTAAACGACCGTTGTTTTTTGTGTCTATGATTTTAACCAAAATTAAATTTCCCAAATCTTGGATTTCGCTAGACTTTAAATTAACAAGTCCATCGCATCTAAGGGCTCCTGTGACTCCAAATATTAATATAACCTAAAACAAACGTTGAAATAAATAAAAAAAAAAGCTGGTAGCACCGGGATTAGAACCGCTGACCTTTGCGACCGAAGACAAAAGCTCTGCCACTGAGCTACCGTCATTAAATGTTATAAGTAGGAAATGAGGTAATATTTGCTGTCAAGTTAAATATTGATCTGCTAGTAGATATCACTGTCAACGGTTTAATAAACGTAATAATGATTAAAAAGAAATAAGAAAGTACCTACCTACCTTTGTTGCTAAATAAACATTATTTGGTGCATCCTTGAGAAATTTATCAAATTGATCTTGTGTTAATACTTTTGATTTTTTCGGTGTATAATTTTCCCCTTGGCGCTTTATAAATGCAATTAATTTGCTATATTTTTCTATTTTAACATTATGTTTAATGTTTAATTGACTTTTAATCATTGAATACTGTCCCATAGAGTAGAACTTTTAAACTTTCTGGACAAATTCGTGAAGTATGCAAGCATAACGTTTTCCGTGTATTGCTGTACATTATATTCATTGCACCATTTTAGAAATTTTTCGTATGCAAAATCATACAGTTTACGCGACTTCGTTGGAATTAGAGTTTCAATACTGGAATTAGCTATTTCAACTAATTCCGGAGGCGTACATTGCAATTCTTGAGACATTTTTCACAAAATTTTCAAAACAGACAAACGTCAAATTAAATAAGTTTAAAAATGACAGTTCCTACCTACTTGATTACAACGCCCCATTATTTTATTAGTACAATAATGAAAATTCATTTTTGTACTAGTAAAATAATGGGATATTTCTACGGTCTGTGTTGCAAAAAGTAATATAGTTATTATTATACGCTTGAAGAAAAAGATCTATTTTTTGATGAACTTGCTAATTTCAAAAATTCACAGTACTTACACGACTTGTATTGCAATGAAACTCTAGATTTATGTCAACAAAAGATTGTGGTTATACTTGTATTGGTGGTGCCTTCTAAGCGGCTATATACAGAACTAAAAAGACAACCCTCTAAGACATCCTAGTCCAAGCATTTTGTGTTTTAACCTGGGCAAAATTGCAATATTGACTTTTTATTGCTTAGTTGATTCAGATATACAAGCTGAACAACATATCAAAAATTAACCAAAATTATATATGGGGAACCCCCTTAAAAATAGAAATCAAAATGGCGGATTGTAACAAAATATTTACTTACTAAGTGTTGACGTTTAAATGAGTTAATTTTAAAGCTATTCAGCATATAATGCTCGAGAAAAGATTAATCAGTAATTTTTCGTTAAGTACATCGTTTTTTTCTGATATTATGATGAGGAGATGTATCCGTGAAGCTGCTCCTTAAATTGCCTACTCAACATGATTGGAGTTACAAAGCCAACATTAGAAATCTGACAGTTCTCTAAGTTTCCATATCTCTAAAGTATCTTGAATATGATCTTACGAGCGATTTGAGTCCCTCATGAGTAAAACGAGTGATATAACTTTTTTCGACAGTCATAGATTATTCAATAAAGATAACATCTCTAAAAAAGTTATAGTACCAATTAAAACGATACAAATTATGCATAATCAATCCTCCCTTTCCTCATATTCATCGTCGCTTTCAATAGAAGTGCTGATAATTATATTTTCACAACCTTCTGTTTGTCACTGCCCACAAGCTGAAGTACAAGGAAGTCCATTTTTCTTACACCCGCATCGTGATGTACTGCAATTTCTTTTACAAGAACATCTGATCATGTGGATCAGGTAGTCCGGAGCAGGCGGTAAATTACATAGCTTTGGGTAGTATGAATTATCTTTCAAACACCACCCCCAATCTTCTGGTTTGAGATTTTGTTGTTCCGCTTTCCAGATACTTATTTATAGGTAGGCTCTATAGCTGTGATATTTTGTTGCACTATCTGTGGGAGGCAAACGCTCTGGTGTAACAAAGGACTTCGCGGTAGCAACTTTACCCACTAACATTCGGTGACGCAGCTTATCAACTGTTTCCACTGATTCAGCATCAAACAACAAAAGCATTGCTTCTTTGTCAGCATTAGCTACATCTGAGTGTTGGCATTTATCTGAGCAAAATATTCGTGCAACAGATCTTGTCAGACCTCCTCTGCTTTTCAAAGATCGCATGAGAACTTGTTCTATTACAAGATCAGATCCAAGTCCAGCCCATAGTCTGTTACTTCGTCTGATCACATATTTACCTTCGATAAACATTTTATATACGGTTTCATTTTCAGAAGCTAGCTGAAACATTCTCTGCAAGTACAGATAGAGAGATTTTAAATAATTTGTATGTCCTGCTGCTGCTATTATGGGAAGAACCTCGAGCATAGCTTTTAAATGCAATTCCCAAGATCCAATTCTGTCAGCTGTTGAGGTTTCGTGCGATATTAATCATTCTTTGATATTCCAACCACAGTACACTTGTTCTCGAAAAAAAACTTGATTAATTTTCTTAGCTTCCAAGATTCCATCAATCTCAGATAATAGATCAGAGGTTTCTATGTCTTTAATTTGCTTTGAGCCAGCGAGAACGTCATCCAGCAAATCACAAGCTCCCTTAATTAAGTGACGGGAAGATTGATCATTACTACTTGGAAAGATTTCAGAGAATAAAAGAATATTGAGGCTTCGTCAACAATGAAATGTCCTCTTATTGCCCTATAAACTGCCTTTCCTGTAATCATGTGTAAGACAGCATTTGAGCCATAAATTTCCTGAAGTACTTCGAATAAACCTAAACCGTTCATAAGAGTTCCAATTGCACCTAAAAATCGTAAAATTTTTTCGGTTGTATAAGAAGCAAAAGCAATTAAATACAATACCTAAGAGATTCGTAAGAGTATGAAACGTTCCCAGCATCAGAATAATGTCTTCCAGATCTCTTTCCAAAATAAAGGCTGGTCGAAGGTTATTATACATGGCATCTTTCTCTAGTGTGCTATCTTGTTGAGATATCTTAGTGTAGAGAAAATGCAAGTCATGTCACTGGCTGCCATATTAAGGATGGGAAGAAATGTGATAGAGGACTCTCCTGGATGCGAACTATCTGATTTTATTTATTTATTTATTTATTTATTTATTTATTTATTTATTTATTTATTTATTTATTTATTTATTTATTTATTTATTTATTTTGAATGGATTAGTTGCATAGTTCCTGACCAATTTGGACCTGATCTCTCTGCAGATGATATTTGCCACAAAAGAGTTAGTTTATTTGTAGGAATTGTATTTACTATTGGAAGTGTACAAAATAAAATATCTCTCAGGATACTTTTCGCATGCCTATATTCTACAATATCAACATTCCCAATTTTTTTAACATCAATATTTTTAATATTACGCCTGCATACATCTGGATAAATAAATTTTTTAGGAGTAGTTGCAGCAATCATACCCATACCATGGAAAGTATTTTTCCCATCCAAAGTGCAAATATTATGGTCAACGTTATCTGCAGCCATAAGAAGTGCAGTGTTGGGATCGATGTTTAAATTTGCGGAGCCACCTGATAATTCAGCACTTTTTTCAAATCTAGTATGATGAACAAAATCCAAGATTATGGAGAACATCTATAAGGTATCTGGATCTAAAGTTATGATGTAGCTGAACAGATAAGCCAATTTGAAGCGGACAGATTAATGCTTTGGGTCGAACTGCTTGCATGATTGTTTGACCAACTGCACCAATCTTAGTAGTAGTATCATTTCCAATGAATAGCTTTAATAACAGAAATTTCAAGCTACTAGGAATATAGTTCGTAGCATTTTCTTCCGTCAAATCTGATGGTGATGGATACACATCCTGCATAGAAGTGATAGATTTTACATCACTTTTGATTATTTTCGCTGCAGCTTCAATTAAAAAATTTTTTTGTAGCTCAATATCGCACTGTTTTGATTTTTGATGGTAATTTCGTAGAATTTTGTACGCACTTTCACGAAGGATAACAATGTTCAACTTTACTATTTCACTAGCTATGATAATATTTTCCCCATAGTGTGCTAGGAGTTTTCTTTTCATGTGTCTTCTTTCATAAGCAGAGCTCTCGCTTCCTTCCAGCAATTCCTCCATTTTAGTAATAAGGTGTTCAATGTTCAATTTGCTCTTCATCATTGTCCTCAAAATACTCACAAGTAGGAAGAAATGCTTGATATTGTTCCATGTTGATTGCTCTTCCTTTTTCTGGCAAACCGTTAGAAAAACAATATTCTCTAGGAATATTTTTTCCTGTTCGAAAGTTTCCACTACATGATTTGTGGTAGACGCATTCCCCAGCTAGAAAGTTGTTTGTGTAATATGCTATTCGACCTCTCACTTCAAAAGACCATTCATCGCATCGACGATCACAACATTTTTTTATGGTTTCAATAAAATCTTCACTTCTGACTTTAACTTGCTTAGATTTAGGCTTACGTTTGGAAGAAAAGTCTACCAGTTTATCACAGAATATACAGCGATTCGCAGATGAAACAGAGCTTTGACTGAACCTAGCACTTTTTCCCAAAGTTTCCTGGCAGCTAGCCTTCCTTTTTTTAACTAAGATATGTCTTTTATCAATAAATTTCAGTCGACACAAAACATGAACACTTTGTCCAGCATTCATACTTACAGAACTTTCACGAGTTCGGCTGGCTTCATTTATTGCATAAGCTCCTTTTTCGGTAAGTTTCACAACATCTAATCCATTCATTAAACTTTTTTCACAAATAATACACAACTCAGAATTTTCCATCTTAACACCAAAGTATGAAAACCAGTTTACACTTAATAAGTTGTCTGCAGAAAGTGTACTCAAATTAATGTAAATAACTTGACAGTTATGCTGACAACAGCCTACTCGACTATGTGCTATAGTATCTAATTTCCACTATTTTATGCTGAGGAATTTCAAGAATAATATTTTAGAGCCTCCTTCCCAAAGAACGTGAAGTCTGGAAGATATTCTATTTTTAAGAGGGTCCGCCATTTTGAAATACATTTTTAACAATGTTCCCGTGCTATGATTTTGGTTAATTTTGGATATGTTGTTCAGTAGTGTTTTTTGATAGGATTAAGAGGTAAAAAACTTCTATTGCAATTTTGCCCAGGTTGAGCATACCTATTTTAAGCGCAGGGTGCCTGGACTATCCAGCTAAGGTTGTACAAGAAGTGATGAAAATAGGTCGCATACATTTATAAAATCAGATCTTCAAATGGCTGCACAGATTTCCATAAAATACTTTTGATCAAGTTTTTGACATAAAACGAATTATACACCCCTCTTTATGCGTTTTTGTGTCGGTGGTTAAAAAATGAAACAAAGGAGCTTCAACGTATAAACCTGACTAATCAGGTTAAAACGCGGTTTAGCAAAAAAAACTCGAGCAAGTTGACTTCCATCATTGTAAAACCCCAGGGAAAAAGCACAACTAAGTTTAGCCATAAAAATCGTTACTTTCAAAAGAATGCACTATATTCAATGAGTCAAGCCTGAAATTGTACTTTATTATGCATTTTGACAGAAAGTTTAGAAAAGAGTTAGTGGCATAAATCGACAATCTGTTACAAAGTTAGTACAAAAATGAAAGTTCTATCTAGACCACAGGATCGTAAAGTTTCGTTATATTTAAACAAATTTTTGAAATCTGGTCAAGAAAATTATCCAACTTGCAAACAAAATTGAAACGACTTTTATTATTCGAAAGTAAAATGCTCTCCTTACTTTCTTATTGAATTACGTACAGTAGTGAAAGCTAGTTGAAGTAACAGATTTTTTTTTATGTAATTTAATTATTTCAGTAGAAATAATTAAAATTAGCTTGTATATAGAATTTGTTATTGCGAGGACATTTCAGTAACTCATTTCCATGAAGTCGTTATAAAATGGAAGGCATTTAAATGCAAATTAAATTTGAAATTCAATTTCAGTGTCATTTGAAGACGATTTCATATATAAATTTGTATTGTTTTGTACCCAGATAATTTGGTTTTATAAAGAAGTGTGAATTAACTTAAAAATAAAGCAAATTTTATTAGATTTTTGTGATTTTCTAAATAAAAATAGTTAATTAATCCAGGATTAAACTTAATGAATTTTTCTGAAGATACTGCAAGATACATTGCTGCTTTAATTCATAGAATAATAACATTTGACGATTCATTTCTTTTTATATTTCCAATTTATTTCCACATTTTCTTGACAGCTTTTCAATATGAACATGATATATTTCCTCACTAGTTTCTATGATGACATTTAATACTGAATATTTCATAAGATTGTAATTTTCTGTAACGTTAACTTATACTATACTGACAACTTGGTTACTAACATATCAGTTTAGGATACAAGTGGCAGCTTGTTTATATGTTTATTACTTATGTATAGAATTTAAGTTAGCTACTATAGGTGTTGCATGTGTAGCAACCTAATTTATTTTATTTCAGATTTTTCCGATATTTTCAAAGCTCGTGTATACCAAATAACAAAAAAATTCTGTCACTACTTATGCTCGTTTCCTAATAGAACGGTTTGTGTATATTTTGTATTATATATCTTATACTATATATACGAAATGGTATAAACTGTATACGTAAAATCGAAACTGATGTATTTTATTTAGTTTACAAGTCATTACCTTATTCCATTTTACGCCTGATAGCATACCTTCCCAAAATCGGAATCACCATGCTCGGAATGTGTATTCGACGATAGTAATCGATGACTATATAAACGACAATTTTATATTTTTCACTGTGCGAAACTTTTTTTTTCATATCAACAATTATAAACAAATTGCAATCGGTACTCTTAAAACATTTCAAAATAAAATAACGACACAAGAAAAACAAATTAGAATTTTCTTATTTTAATATATTCAAATAACCTTTTATAACCCAGTCGATGACCATTTTCTTGTAAAAATTCGCCAAGCTGCACCGATTTTTATGAAAAATTTAATTAAGGTTCTGTTTACCCCTTTAAAGTTAACAAAAAGAATCCCAGATATTGTGAATTTTAAAGACTTCTACCAAACGTTATTTAAAAAAAAAGGATAAAAAGTATTTTCTGTAAAGCAATGTCTTTCTTTACCCCTTTAGAACAACTTTTCTGTAGACGTAAGAAAATTGCATAAAATTAACTAATTCAACTCTTTCTCAGGTTACCTGAAGAAGACGCTGTGCGTCGAACATGTCGTGTTAGTTTAATATAATAGTGTAGATTTTTAAATGATCCTTTCATTTATTTAATATGTTAGAGTAGGTACTAGCTTCTTCTTTTGCGTTACCGAAGCTGATAGCTACACCAAAGTTATTTTGTTGTATTTAGCCAGTTGTTTAAGGGATTGTTTGCAGTTCCAGCCTGTTTTGGACTCGTGGTAGATTATGGAGCTTTAAAAGCAGCTTGGCATTCGGAGGCAATAAATATTCTGGCTTAAATAGGGTGTTTTTAATGCACTCTTCAGCAGAAAACTCTAAGGGTAATAGCTCCGCTTGATAGATCTTAGGAGTGTTTCACATGGCTACGGAGAGCCTATTATGAAGACCTGTAACTATTATATCTACTTCTTTTTGTGTGTTAGACCTGTCAGTGTAACAAGTGAAGGTTCCTTTCGTATTGAGTTTATTTATAGTAAGAATGCTTTTTTTGATGAAATTATTCCTTTCTGAGTTATTCGAAAGAATTGTCCAAAAACGTGTGTTGTTTGGTCAAAAAAATGACAATTTTACTCGCGAAGTGGTCTTAGAAAAGTCGCTTAAAATTAGTTATTATATTTGTTCCCGGTTTTATTTTCCATTAAAAATTTTGCACTTCCGAGAAGTGGTAGCATCCACCTCCAGGGTGAAAGCAATTTGGTGCTACTTGTAAAAATTATACAGTTTCACCATATTGGAACGAAGTTCCCTTTCGCGCGTTACGAACAGTTACGACTGACGCTAGGAGCTAGCCAAAAAAAATTCATACCAAAAGTTGTCACGACACTATGACACGACACACGCATGTTTCTCTCTCTCACAGACCAAAAAATAAATAACTCTCTCCCTCTCTCTCATAGATAGATATATTACAATTAAAAAGACACTATTTTAAATTAAAAGAAAATACTGTGGAAAAAATAATAATTAACTATAATAGTATTACATTTTATTTCATCCTGTTTTTATAAATTAATAAATTCATAAACATTTTTAAAAATAGTTCGTAACTTGACTATTTAGGTACCTACGTCAAATTACCTTAACTGTCAGTTACTGTCAAATATTTTAATTTTAAAATTTTGTATTGAATTGTTAATTCCTGTTTTAAATTATAAAAAGTAATTCTAAAAAGATGTGTTATCTAAAGCTCTGGTATTGTATAAATGGACACTTTTGTTAAAAGAAACGAACTGTTAGGTAAGTAGAGATTTTATACAGACAATAGTAAATGCTTATGTATGTATAAACACTCTGTTGTGTTTACAAATTACTAATTCCTTCACTAATTAATCGAAAGGAACTTCGTTCCATCCGGGTGTCCCTTGACACCTCACACTTTTTTTTACTTTTATTGACTGTACTAGTATTATATATACATGGTTTAAAACAACATCTACTTTAATAATTAAAAAAACTAGTTGTTCTTGACATTTTTAGTTACATTAACTTTTATCACACTATTGAAGTACCTTTAGGAACATGTTGCTTTCCAACAATTAGCATCCCTATTAAAAAAGTAAACTCAATGTTACATCATAAAAACTGTCGTCTGTAAAGTGTGAAATTCTTTAATTTAATTAACCACAACTTAATTTTCACATTGTTTTATACAGATAGGATTTAATCGCAATGATGTCAATAACAAAATTTGTCTAACACTACGTTAATTTGTATATATTCTGTAGTAACACTTTGGTTCTAATCGTTTCTCAAATAATTTAAAGTTAAGAAGCTTTGAGAATGAATTAAACCATGGTTTGTACAGAAAAATATGCTAAAAAAGAAATAAATTCCATTTTTATATTCATTTTTATTGTGGTTGGAGAATAAGTCAATATTTAAATCTTATTCGTTTCTGTAAACATGTTGACAATTTAGATCAATAATCACAATAAATTAGTTACGTAGAATCGCAGGTACATTTGCATTTTGTAATTTAGAATACACAAAAAAATAAATATTGCACGAGTTCAGACTGTATGCAATGATATTCTACATTATTACATTGTTTATCCAACCTGTCTTAAAATTTTTACTTTTTGTAATTTTGACACAGTTATATGTGATTTTTTAAACCCTTTCCTCTGCTTTTATCCTTAAAATCACAGTTCAAGGGTAGTTTCTACCCTTGCGGTTAACCCTTGCACTCGTAGTCCTGAAATATTTCTCTTGATAACCTTCCTCTCAGTGTTCAGAGTCGTTTCTGTACTTGTAGTTGAACCTTTACCCCAAAATATTTTTAATGGTATTTTTAATATAAGTTCTTTCAAAAACGCTTTTCTTAAAAAAAGGTTTAGAGGTATTTTTTACCACTATGAACAACCCGTGACCAAATATTCCTGAATTTAGTAAAATTGTCTATGTCTAAAATTTAGATATAAAGCCTTATATTCAACTGATGATCAATTTAGTGTAAATCAAAAAAATGTTAATTTAACAGATATGTTAATGTTTTTTTATATTAACTAACTAATGCGGTTACTGTAGCCACAAATTTCAAATACTTTGTTTCGCCTGTAGGCTTAGAAACTTCCCATTCGTAAACACTGACCTTATATTTAATGGGAAAGGGCTGTTGGATTCGATAAACACAATTTGGGAAAGCAAACATTCCTACTTTAACAATTAATGTTGGTTTCAAGCATATAAGTGATCATTGAAACCGAAATTAGTGGAGCTAATGTATTTTTGTACTATATTCTCTGGATCTCTGGATCTGGAAATTTGGGAGGGGCGAGCTAGTGCTCAGCCAGCACTGAGACCACATATGACCCATTGTGCATCCTCCCGTATGTAGAGATATCCTCACCTCAGGATGTCACCAGGCCTATTGATTTAAAATAGGTGATGAGGCTCCCGAGGGGGATCTCCCTGACATCGGCTGGTGTAAGCCAATACTCGCCCAACACGGTTCTTCTGATTTCAGAAAAAGCAGAGCAGTCATACATAATGTGTTCTACTGTTTCCTCTTCTTGTTCGCAGCCTCTGCATAGCGGCGATTCTGTTAGTTTCATCCTAAAGAGATGTTGTCGCAATTGGCAGTGACCTGTCAGGATTCCCACAGCTGTTCGGAGATTTTGTCTGGTCAATGCCTTAAATTTTTTTGCTGTTTCCTCGTCAGGATGAGGTAATAACTCTCTGGCCAGTCTACAGTTTGTAGTTTCATCCCAGCACTGTATAAATTTTTGGTGAGAGTGCTGTTTGATAAGGTCCCCGACTGCGGACAATGTTAGCTTGGTAGATGGGCGAGGGCTAACACCTCTGTAGCCCGCAGCCCTCTTTACTAAATTGTTCGCAATGCGGTTGCCTTTAGAGTTCCCATGTCCTTTGATCCAGCTGAGGGTGACCACGTTATTCTGGCTGGCCTCAGTTAGAGATTGGTGACATTCTAGTACTAAACTTGAAGTGAAACGTGGTCTATTCAAGGTCAGTAGTGCTTGTCGGCAGTCTGTATATATATTTATATTCCTGCCTGTGATGTTCCTATTGATTAATTCTTTTGCAGCTATGGTTATGCCTGTGAGTTCTGACTGAACCACACTTGACAAGCCATCCATACATAGCCCATTTTGTTTTTAGGCTTATGGATCTAGAGTAAATTCCACATCCCACACCTTGCTTTGTTTTTGATCCATCCGTATATACGCTCAGAGCGTTCACTACGTTGGGGTCTGCTGTCTTGTTTGTTAATATTTTGTAGGGTTTGTCAAAGACAAATCTTGGTGCGACGGCATCCGTGACTGCCTGTAAGAGTGGTATCACTTTTATCGATTCCCTCCACAGACTATCCCTATATGTGCCAGTCCCTACAGTGGGTTCGATACCAACCGTGCGAAAGCGTACCATGGTCATCAATGCGACCTCCTTAACAAATATATCAAGGGGGGTGAGACCAAGTATGACTTCCATTGCGCTGGTCGGTGTGCTTCGCATGGCTCCTGTTACGAGAAGGCATGCTGATCTTTGAATTTGGTTGCGGTTAACCCTTGCACTCGTGGTCCTGAAATATTTCTCTTGATAACCTTCCTCTCAGTGTTCAGAGTCGTTTCTGTACTTGTAGTTGAACCTTTACCTTAAAATATTTTTAATGGTATTTTTAATATAAGTTCTTTCAAAAACGCTTTTCTTAAAAAAAGGTTTAGAGGTATTTTTTACCACTATGAACAACCCGTGACCAAATATTCCTGAATTTAGTAAAATTGTCTATGTCTAAAATTTAGATATAAAGCCTTATATTCAACTGATGATCAATTTAGTGTAAATCAAAAAAATGTTAATTTAACAGATATGTTAATGTTTTTTTATATTAACTAACTAATGCGGTTACTGTAGCCACAAATTTCAAATACTTTGTTTCGCCTGTAGGCTTAGAAACTTCCCATTCGTAAACACTGACCTTATATTTAATGGGAAAGGGCTGTTGGATTCGATAAACACAATTTGGGAAAGCAAACATTCCTACTTTAACAATTAATGTTGGTTTCAAGCATATAAGTGATCATTGAAACCGAAATTAGGGGAGCTAATGTATATTTGTACTATATTCTCTAACAACAATTAGCAAACTGAGTCCTAATCTTTTAAAAACGATGTACATAACAATATTCTAAACCTGTGTATTTTATATACAAAAATCCGCATTTGTACTCATTTTCAGAGACTTTTACTTAAGTCTAAATATTTAGAATACAATACAAATTTTAAAGGAAATTACTTCCACAAGTAAGTTTTTAAACCTAAAAATAATCTTTGCATGTTTTCATCTTTTAATAATCAAGTTTATCAGTCTTATCCCAACTTGTTGATTTTAAAAGCTAAGTTTAAAGAACCAACAAATATCAGGCAATGCCCTTTGACGACTAAACAGGCCACCCCCCGTGTCTTGATTGTTTGTGACCTAACACACAATTGTTCCTTTGTTTACTCGAGTGTGCTCGGTTAATCCTAATTGAATGCGGTGTCGTAATATCTACTCAGTAAAATTTCTAGGAGGGAAACTCTATTTTCCAGATCTTTATAAAATGTAGAAAAAAAATAAGTATCTTAAATGACGTTAAATTCTACAATCGTTTCACACCAACCAAAAGAAGAGGTAGTTGAACTAGAAATGGTTTTATTTTCCTCTGGGTCAAACCTAGCTGAATGCATATACGAGGGTTATCTTTTTAAGTATGTATCTAGTTGCTTAGAAGGAACCACCAATAGAACCTTCACAAACAAATCTCAATTGATCCGTTCTTCAAGTGTGTCAAAGAAAATATTATTAAAATCTGGTCATGTGGCAATAACTGCTTAAGAAGATCAAAAAAAGGTTACTTTCGATTGGTATATAAACGTTTGTTAACAACAAGTTATCGCAATATTCCGTCAAAGCAACACACAACGGTGAATCATCCTACATCAGGACACTGCAAGTGCTCACACTGCAGAAAAGACTTTTTGGAGCTTCAAAATATTGAATTGTTAGACCATTCACCGTATAGTCTCGACTTAACTGTCAAAGACGGTTTCACGTCCCAAAGATCAACAATTCAGTGTGTGGCCAGCGATATCAGTTGCCTGAAGGAGCCATCGATGCCTTTAAAACAACGATTTTGCTGGTGTCAACTGAAGAGTGGAATAACTCTTTTACCAGTTGGTTTGAACATATAAAAAAGTGTATCTTGATGGAACATATTCTAAGAGCAATAAAGTACTTTAAGTCCATATTGTTATCTTTATGTCTATATGCAAAACTAAAAAGACATTCTTCAAACACAATTAAATTCTATACTCTAAAACGCATCGTAAAATTTATTTAATTTTAGATTGCACATTTTAGTACATCGTTAATTTGTTTGACATGTATGTAGCTTTTTACGTACTTAGGCTGTAATTTCCTATAACTGAAATTTAAACCCTCCACTTTCGCAATTAATTGCATCATGCTTTCATTCGTTGTATTACCTTTACACGTTGAATTCGATCAATTTGATTCCGCTTTAAAGTTTTTTTAATCATTTTTTGACGTATTTTTAACGTTTTTTCTTTTTATCTTTACCGCTCGGAAACTCTATTGTTTTAGATTTACTTAAACTGTTTTAATAGAATTATGTTGCTTTCATCCAATAAATAGTTTGTGTCAAAACTTTCAGGAAAAACCTAACCAATTCACATACGCGTAACTTTGCAATCCAACTCAATAAAATTGTGCTGTTGCAGACAATCTTGTTAATCAGTTAAATTAGATGAACAAGAACAAGAACACTACGGTGTTAAAACGTGTGTTATCGGATTAAAACTTATTTTAAATGTGTATTATTTACTTGTTCCAGATTAAGAAAAGTTTGTTAACCAATACCTCTTAGTTTATTTGAAATACAAATTCTATAACGATATTTTTGTCAAAAAATTACATGAGATGTTAGTGCTTTCTATATGTTCAATAATTCAGGAAAATTGATTTATCTCTTGCCTATATAGTATATACTAGATGGAAAAGAGGAAAATTATTCTCCAGAGAAACATTTTTCCATGTTGAAGTAAATTGTTAGTGCATTTTCTTTTACTTTGTACCTTTGCTCAGTGGCGTATCTGGCTTAACATCAATTGATTTTTTCATGGAATATTATGCAAATTTAGTGAGATCTGAGGTATACTTGTTGATGCTTTTTAGTAATTAAACTTTGTACCACTCTCGTCACTTGAATTTAAATTTGCGCCTATCGTGCTAATGCTTAAAAAGTGGTTTGACTACTGAAAAGTAAATTTAGTTGAGCACAAACTATCATATATAACCAATGTCAACATTAGTATTATTATAGTTAAACAAATTAATTAGTATATTGCTAAATGAACTTAATGAATAGAAGAATTTAGCAGGTATTTAATTAAAAACATGCCTAATTTGCAGTAAAGACATGGTTAATTAACCCTACTGTAATTTATAACTGAATAAAATTTGCCTACATTTTTACTAGGAGCAGAAAATCCTTTTATCCCAACAACACCAATCTGGAATTGCCATGGGTTAAAGTGTCACAGTATGTGCTTGTACGCACTCTCAAAGAACTTTTCCCATTCTTCTGGCGCCGAAAAACGTTGGCCACGCAATTTATTCTTTATATTCGGGAATAAAAAAGTAATTTGGTGCCAAGTCAAGGCTGTATGGAGGATGACCCATCCATTTGAAGTTATGGCCTGTCAACTAGGTAGTTGCAGCCGATGTAAGGATTCGAAAAAATTTAATAACTCTCTTAAATCATAGGAGAGATAAAACTGTGTATTACTATGTTAGCCTATGAACTTTTCAGCTTAACTGTTAACCTTCGATAAACTTTATACTTTTGCTGTTATCCTTCAATTCCGTTTCTGCATATTTGTTAGAATTTTTCTCTAAAGCAACTCTTTATGCTAACTGTGATTATGATATATGTACGTTTCTGAAATACATGTTTTGAATACAAGCAATCACTATTTCTTCGTAGAGCAAATTGTGTTGTTTACTGATGTAAAGGAGATTTGTTTTTATAAGGTAAGACGCATTTCTCTTCCCTTTATTAAATGTATGGTTTACATTTCTCAACTCTTACGTAAAAATTTCCTTTTGGCATACTATTAATTTAAACATATCATAAGAATTGTTCTTATAAGCAGGATATTGTATAAATATAATCTGTACCAAAATAATCGAGAGAACTGTTCATTTATCATATTTATAACATTTCATCGAGCTTAATTAATATATTTTTTTAAACATTTAATGCTAGACAGTGAAAAATATTTATATAAGACATTTTTTTTCTTCCATAAATTAAAATTTCGTATTTTTTGTTTAGTAAATATTTAATGACAACAACGTTTGCAAAATTTCTTCATTTAATCAAATTATATCTAGCATTATAATGAATTGTGTACTGTTGTTTTTGAATGTATAATTAAACATAAAACAATTGTTTTCTGAATTTCAAGCATTCCAACTATTACCGCCCCCTAAATTAGCGATACGTTTGATTTAATCATTAATACAGTACAGATAATAACTTAAACCAACTTTATTGATTATATATAAGTGTATTAAAGACAATAGTTGATTATTTGCATATTTTACATCTTGTACTTTTAATTTCTAATCTATTGTCTAGTGTTGTACAAGTGCTGGGTGAATTGGAAAATTCAGGTAAAAACCTTCATTTTACATCTTAATAATTTAATCTAGACAACCGTAAGAAAATTGTTTTTGTTAATTATAATTTAAGACAAAAGCATATGCAATTAGTTGTGGTGTAAAAATTAGGTTTTTTGCACGAATATTTGCCTAGATTAAATTTAATTAACGATTTATATTATTTTATCAAAATTAACGAACCTCTTATTATAAATCATTTTATTGAGTAAATGTAACAATCAATAATAAAATACTGTTTTTATTACATTATTATTTATTTTATTTTTAATCTAAAGCTGCAGTTCGTGATAATAATAATAATAATAATAATAATAATAATAATAATAATAATAATAATAATAATAATAATAATAATAATAATAATAATAATAATAATAATAATAATAATAATAACTTTATTCTCATAGACAAATATTAGTACATTGTACATTGTACATTTAAAAATGTTTTGGCACAAAATATTTATTGTTTTTTTAAAATAACTAGTGTTCGGTAAGCCTTTGTATTCATAGATATCGCCTGGGCGTATTCATAGATATCGAGGGAGCTTTCGACAAAACCACGTTCCCTAAAATAATGCACTCGCTTACTGATCGAAATGTACCTACAACAGTAAGCGGATGGATTCTCAGCATGCTCTCCATGCGTGCAATAGAAATAACTGTAAATGATGTCAAGATACGAGGCAAGGTTACGAGGGAGGGGTTTTATCACCCCTACTGTGGAACATTGTTCTAGACAGCCTAATTCACCGCCTCAATGAACATAACAAAATCTATACAGTAGCCTACGCAGACGACATTGTTATTTTGCCAACAGGAAAGTTTGAAAGCACCCTTTGCGACAGAATGCAAGTGGCTTTCAGAACTTTAGAGACATGGTGTAAAGAACAGTCGCTGTCTATTAACCCCAAAAAGACAGAGATGGTTCTTTTCACGAAGAAAACGAAACCTAGGGGCTTAAACGCACCCAGTCTTTTCAACGTTAAATTAAGCTTTGCTACAGAAGTGAAATACTTAGGTGTTATCCTTGATAGCAAGCTGACTTGGAACTCACACATAGAAAGCAGAGTTAAAAAAGCATTTATATCTTATGAGCAATGCCGCCGAACCATAGGACAGACCTGTGGATTATCCCCCAAGGTCACCATGTGGATCTACACGGCAATCATAAGACCTATGTTAACATATGGTGCTGTCGTGTGGTGGCCTTAAGTAAAACAAACGACAGCTATCAAAAAAATTAAACCAAATTCAAAGATCAGCATGCCTTCTCGTAACAGTAGCCATGCGAAGCACACCGACCAGCGCAATGGAAGTCATACTTGGTCTCACCCCCCTTGATATATTTGTTAAGGAGGTCGCATTGATGACCATGGTACGCTTTCGCACGGTTGGTATCGAACCCACTGTAGGGACTGGCACCTATAGGGATAGTCTGTGGAGGGAATCGATAAAAGTGATACCACTCTTACAGGCAGTCACGGATGCCGTCGCACCAAGATTTTTCTTTGACAAACCCTACAAAATATTAACAAACAAGACAGCAGACCCCAACTTAGTGAACGCTCTGAGCGTATATACGGAGGGATCAAAAACAAAGCAAGGTGTGGGATGTGGAATTTACTCTAGATCCTTAAGCCTAAAAACAAAATGGGCTATGGATGGCTTGTCAAGTGTGGTTCAATCAGAACTCACAGGCATAACCATAGCTGCAAAAGAATTAATCAATAGGAACATCACAGGCAGGAATATAAATATATATATACAGACTGCCGACAAGCACTACTGACCTTGAATAGACCACGTTTCACTTTAAGTTTAGTACTAGAATGTCACCAATCTCTAACTGAGGCCAGCCAGAATAACGTGGTCACTCTCAGCTGGATCAAAGGACATGGGAACTCTAAAGGCAACCGCATTGCGAACAATTTAGCAAAGAGGGCTGCGGGCTACAGATATGTTAGCCCTCGCCCATCTACCAAGCTAAGATTGTCCGCAGTCGGGGACCTTATCAAACAGCACTCTCTTTAGGATGAAACTAACAGAATCGCCGCTATGCAGAGGCTGCGAACAAGAAGAGGAAACAGTAGAACACATTATGTATGACTGCTCTGCTTTTTCTGAAATCAGAAGATCCGTGTTGGGCGAGTATTGGCTTACACCAGCCGATGTCAGGGAGATCCCCCTCGGGAGCCTCATCACCTATTTTAAATCAATAGGCCTGGTGACATCCTGAGGTGAGGATATCCCTACATACGGGAGGATGCACAATGGGTCATATGTGGCCTCAGTGCTGGCTGAGCACTAGCTCGCCCCTCCCAAATTTCCAGATCCAGAGATCAGAAGCCTCTGTAGGAGGTCGCGAGAGGTCGAGAGAACTTCAGTAAAAAAACGAAATAATTTTTTGTTTTTCTTTGTTTACTTTTTATTTGGGCCACTCATGAAAATATCAACTCGCATAGGTACGAGGTAGCAAAGCCTCAGCTGTTAATTTCGGGTATTCTGTTTTGATTTTTAACTAACAGACTTCAGACTTGAATTCCAAGAGCAACAGCCCATTGACAGATAATTTCAGTAAATTCTCTTTGAGCTTCGTTGCTAAATTTGCCTCGTTTATAGCTGCATTTAAAAACGGATTTAAGATCTGTCTTTGCCCAGTGTTATCCGATGTTACTTGCACTGAGAAGTAATGATAGGGTGAGGTTTTCCTAAATTGGTCACACGAAAACTACTCGATAACTAGCAAGCAACGCTTTCTCCTTTTGGCTGGACATTTGTACTATTCTACTTTTTTGGTATTCAAGAGCTTTTAGTTTTTGCTTAAAAAATTCCAACTTCGATGGCTTCATGCTTTCTCTTGACACAGTTTCAAAGCAAATTATGTACTGTAGTTTATTCTCAATCAAAGTAAACCCAAATTTCAAATAATTGTCGTCATAAAGACGTTTTCTTCTTTATTATTACTACTTCCGCCGGAAGTTGATGGCTCTGACGATCTTCAGGAATTTATCCATTTGTAATTATAACACTCACAGAATAACATTAGTGCTAGGGGAAACGTGTCATGAAAAAGGTTGAAAAAAAGTGTGAGGTGTCAAGGGACACCCGGATGGAACGAAGTTCCTTTCGATTAATTAGTAAAGGAATTAGTAATTTGTAAACACAACAGAGTGTTTATACATACATAAGCATTTATTATTGTCTGTATAAAATCTCTACTTACCTAACGGAACTTGTGCAGAACACTGTCAGCATACATTATTGTTAGTATTGTTTTTAGAATTACTTTTTATAATTTAAAACAGGAATTAACAATTCAATACAAAATTTTAAAATTAAAATATTTGACAGTAACTGACAGTTAAGGTAATTTGACGTAGGTACCTAGATAGTCAAGTTACGAACTATTTTTAAAATGTTTATGAATTTATTAATTTATAAAAACAGAATGAAATAAAATGTAATACTATAATAGTTAATTATTATTTTTTCTACAGTATTTTCTTTTAATTTAAAATAGTGTCTTTTTAATTGTAATATATCTATCTATGAGAGAGAGGGAGAGAGAGTTATTTATTTTTTGGTCTGTGAGAGAGAGAAACATGCGTGTGTCGTGTCATAGTGTCGTGACAACTTTTGGTATGAATTTTTTTTGGCTAGCTCCTAGCGTCAGTCGTAACTGTTCGTAACGCGCGAAAGGGAACTTCGTTCCAAAAACACTGAAGTATACTAACGAATTATATAGAGTGGCCCATTCTGCTCTTTCTAACCAAATTTTCTTCAAATGTGTCTCATGATGTTGAGTGACCATCCAAGGCTTAATTAGCAGTAAATATTACAAGTGACATTTATTCCTTAAACTTAAAATGTAAATAATTATCAGCGACGATATAATAATAATTGATAGATCGGTGGCTTTGATTGTATTGAATAAACAAAATCATCATTACTTGATTTCGTAGGTGATATTCAAACAAAATAAGCAACTGGATTGTCAATATTTACAATGGTTTAATTAAGGTAGATCTTTCACTCGCTTAAGAAAGGAAATGTTTTTGTTGCCTTGACTCTTATTTTTATTTAATGAGTAAAAACGGTTCAGTTACTGCTTTTAAACATCTTTACATTATTTACAGAGTGAATAAAACTTAAAACGTATTTATTTATTTATGAGTGTAAAATAGTTTTTAATTGCAATTTATTACAACATATTATTTTGATTCGGTAGAATGATTATTGTTAAGTGAGTTTATGCATCCAGAAATATTATACGGATAGAGGATGGTTTTTATTTTAAAATATATTCGTTGTTACTGATTATCAGCACTAAAAAATTCTTAATTAGAGGTTCGTTATCGTTAATGAAGTTAACTAACTGTTGAAGTTTGTTTAGGACATCCAGTGGAAAGCCATTTCGGAAGACAAAAGTGGGAAAAAGTTTTTTGGCCTAGGTCAACGAGCGACGAGGAAAGAATAAAAGTTAAGGAAGTTTGAGGATTGACCGGGTCGAGAAAGAAAATTTAGGAACGGTCCTGAGTTGGGTCCAAGCGGCGGCATCGAAATCGGCAGGGAAGAGGGAAGTGTTGGCTGTGAAGGGTTGGTACAGGGGGCGGGCGGATCTAGGACTAACGGTGGTGGATGCTGCGCTTGGCTTCTCACCGATCCTCCGATCTCAGTAACTCAGCGGCGGCAGAAACACGCGGTAGTTTGTGTGATTCGGTCCAGAGAGGCGACCGTGTCCCGTATCCCGTGTCTTCATCATCGCATGAGAACTCGGAGGCTGGAGTAAAAAATAAAAAAATGTCAACTCCAGCAGCAGGCGAAGACGGCAAGCCCCCAACATCTCCTGGGAAACCCATGGCCGATGGTCATTGTTCTCCAGCGAAAACAGGTACTTTTTTAAGTAGTTAAAACTTTTTCGCGCCAAACTGTTTGAAGCGTTCGTGCTGCTGTGTGCTCAGCGCGATCGCGCCGCATCGTTGGCGGCAGCGGCATGTGACGAGACACTAGATAGCGGCACCGTATTGATTCGCCACCGCCCTGCCATAGGCACAATGCTTTTGCTAACCTACATTTTACTCTACTCGACTATACTATCGATCTTGGCCCTTTTGATGCTGCTGAGGACCTGGAGAAACATCTCCGAAGAGCAGTCGTTTTCAGAGCGCTCCCAACTCACCGCTCAACTTTTGAATTTTAACGATCATGTTTATAGTTCTTGCTCTCTCTCACTCATCAAACCGTAATAAAAGGCCGATCGTAACGTCATTTCAGCGTGCTAGTCACTCTTGACATTTTACCGATACTACGAACGTACAAATTAGCCACTGAGCGTATAAAAGTTTATTATTCTGCAGCGCACACATGCTCTTGTATTTTTTTCGTTACTTTTAATTTTGCGTTTATTTAAAATTGCATTAGACCCATTTAATTCTACTTTTCCAATAGTTTAGTCTTATTTAAAAACTTTTATAATTTGTTTTGTCTTTATAATATTAAATATAACTTTAATAAACTTTTTTTAAATTAGTTTAAAATATTTTTTATATTATTAAAAATTAAAAAAAAAAAATTTTATTTATAATTATTTTGTTTTAGTAAAAATTAAACTCTTTAACTACTTTTAAACGAATTAATGAATTACGGCAATCTTTTCCTGTTATGTGAAGTGTGATTCCTTCATTAATATTATTATGCATGTATGCGAAACTTATGTAATTCATGAATTAACAATAAATTGGTTGTTTCCTTTTTAAGTTACGATTCAGTATTATTGATAAAAATAAATACTTATCAATGTTTTTAACCATCAATTTGTTTGATGCGATTTCGGAAATTGTTCCGTTATTAAATGTCAACTTCGTGTTGTGTAAACTGTGATATTTTAGGTAATTTATAATATATTTAGTTTAAATTTTTTATATTATCAACAAGTTGTTCTATAATAATTTGTAGTTACTCAACATATTCGTGTGCGATTTTATTTTAAGTTTTCGTTAAAACGAAAAATATAATTTTTCTACAAAAGTAAGTTTTATTTTATTTTTCACTATATTCTCTCACTAGAATAGAAAGTAAGTGAGCGAAACAAAGCTGGAGAACCCAAATTGCATCAAATTAATGAAAATATATTTATAGAAAAAAATTTGAACAAATTTTAATATTTTTTTAAATATGTACATATGAAGTAAAAAATGTTTTACTAACCAAATCTGAAATACTGCATTAGTTTTTTCGCGTAAAAAATTATCCTTTTTTATTCGTATTTTTTTTCTTTATAAAGTTTTAATGAATATATTGTCAATTAATAAACGGTAAATTAAACTAGTTCTGAGTCAATCTATCATATTTCAAGCCATTTGAAGTAAAACTCTCCGAGTTACCTACTGACAATTGAGTGTCCGGATGTCCAATCCCTTTGACCGTCATTACGCTCGGTGCGCTACAAAGGGCACAAACTAACTGTGGTACCGTTTTCAAAAATCAAAGTGCGCCAAGCTACAAGCGACTTATTTTTTAGAACATTTGGTTTTGAGCCAAGAATTTTTGTTAATAACACCTTATTTTTTAATTTAACAAAAAGCAATTTCAGGTAAAAATAAGAGTTTTTAATCAAAAATGAATATTTTGTAAATTGTTTAGTGTGGTTTACAAAAAAAAAGGTGTGGCAGTCAGTGGGACTGCCGGCAGAAGTTATACTTCTATGCACTGTTAACTAATAAAACTTAATAACTACAAACACAGGCAAGTAGAAATAATTTTTTTTAAAAAATTAACTGTATTCAATTAAATAAATACTTAGAAAAATAAGACCAGTTGATGTGTGTCCTTACTTCAAACACGAAAACTAAACAGTAAAACGATCAATGTACAAAAAAAGTGTTTACAAAACCCGATTTGCCTACCGTGGGCTATTACAGATTTTAAAACACTAGAAAACAATGCAAAACATTTTCTAACAACATATAGGTACACACTTTTACAAAATTTTAACGCACTTTGAACTGCACTTTTCAGTAACTTTGCAGGAACAGGTTTTAACTCACACGCATGTCTTCGACTCAAAAGCATAGTGAAGGCTGAAGGATATAAAGCAACCATGTGACGGTATTTTAGACTACAATACAATACTCATTACTGAATATTATTATTAATATAAAATACTAAACTTTATATGTTTACTTACGTGACAGAATTATAAAATAATCTGTCAAACACAATGTAATACGTCACTATGATATTCCAAAACATTAGCTCAGACTGTTTTTTGTATATCTATCTCTTTTCAATGTACTGATACCTTATATGTATTTCTGTCTCTCTCTTACTCACACCATTACATATGTAATGATTTTTCGCATTTAACCCCACACAAATCAAGTCCATGATAAGAAGTATAACTTCAAAAAACAATTTTTTCTTCTTTCTTCGGTACTGTGTCCTACTATACAAGAAAACTTAGCATTTTTTTCAGATTTTTGAACTCATTTTTATTATTATTATTGATTATTTTTAGATTGTTCAAAAAATTACAAAATCATAACTTGAGATTTTCAAGAATATTTTAAATAACATGAGTTTTGTTAGTTTTTTGATCCTCTTTATAATACAACATATAAAAAATTGACATTTTAATACGGTTTATCATGAGAAAATGAATAGTGCTAGGGGCCTAATAAAAATTTCTTAATTTATAACATCTGATTCGAAAGCTTACCCCAAAACCTTTGGGGTAAATGTGGTTGACGTGCTACAGCTTTTTGAATATTGTATCTTTCCCTAGAATCCCAAAAAGGGCTGTTTCATTAGATGGGTTGATCGATTCTTATAATTTTCTGCCTTGGATTAACTTCAGTTACCTTTCAAGTTGATGGTTGACCCTAAAACCTTAAAATTAAGCCCTTATCAAACCTATTTGGTCGTTTAGATGCAAAGTTACAACAATTTTACATTTCAGCGAAATTTAAACTATTGAAATTGGAGCCCATGCAAATGACGTTTGGCGTTTTTCCAGCTTGATTGTCTACAACTGATTTAATTTTCAATACGTTTTTATGTTCGTAGAATAATGCTTAACCATGAGAATAATAAAAATATTTATCTAGCTACTCTAGAAAAAATTTCAAATTTTTCCATTTTTGTATTTCAGAACCCTTTCCCTCTTAATCAAAAGCAAACAGAATTATTTGACGCTATGTGGTTGTCGAATTCACTACCGCTCATCTGTATGTATTCTAAGCTCTTGTTATAGGCTAACCTCTCCTCTTATGCACTTGTTAGCTATATTTTTGGTAACCTTGGCTATGACAGCCTTTAGATATGTCCTAATATGTTTATAATATTTCCTGTTTTATTGATTTTGCCTTCTTGCAGCACCTTTTCTAAAAAGAAACTGAAGAGGGTAGGTATATCGACACTTTGTCCAGACACTCCAGACAGCTAGCGCCTTACGTAATCCAACTAGTTTTAAAAACAGCTTGAACTGTTTTTAACAGAGCTTTAAAACAAATTTAAACAGTTTTAAACAGATTTTTAACAGCTTTAAACAGTTCAAGCTGTTTTCAATACCAGTTTTTTTATCGGCGTTTGCAGCCCTTACGCTTATCCGACGATCTACACGCACAATATGGTTGATTTTGGTCACTGTTTCCGGGGTTGAAACAATAACAGGGTGTCCTGGGCGCTGGTCACCTTCAGTGCTCCCAAGGCTCTCGCTTGTAGCTTATAAAAACACGCGCACGAGATAGAGAATAGTCCACATAGGCCACTTGCAATAATTTATAGCACTCAGTCGGAGTTTTTTTAATCTAACTAGAAATTTGAGATTCACGAGAAAAAAACACGTTCGTTTCTAGCTGTTCCTGCACAAATACTATAATTTCGACGAAAATGTGGTTTGGTACGTGCGTAGGAAAGATTTCTAAATATCCAACTTACTACTGGTTTTTTCACACGCCTCTGGGCGCCCTCTAGGAGCGTGGTCTCGTTACTTAATCCGTATTTTGCTTATATAGTCAAAATTAAATCATTATACAGATTTGTAATACTTTAATTTTAGGTTATTAATTAAGTTCTAGTTGCCTATCCACAGTTATACCTACTCCTGTGTACGTATACCTACGCGTAATAGTTATATACGGTTAACAATTATTCACAATCTGATAAACTACCTCCAAAATCCATTAATTGAAGTTCTGGGTAGTTCTCGTCGACAGTCGCGCACTAATTTTAACGTTTCCATACTATTTGTTTTAATATATTATGCTCTTTATCCTTAGTTACAGTACAATAATTATACTAGTGCTTTGTTGTGACATAATGATGCAAACTTTAGTAGTTGTAACTAATTGTATAGTTAAGTAATAATTTGTAAAAGTCGAAATCTTAATTCCCTATACAGCAATCAAAAATCTAGTTTCAACCTCGATAAAACGTAACTTGATATTAACAAATGAAAAAAAGGATTTAAATATTTAAATTTGACAGATTTCTAAAATTTGATTTTAATAATATAAAAGTTAAATTTATTTCCACAGCATTGGAAATAATTCAACCACTTTGAATTTGAATCACTTACAATTCATGTCAATTTTGACGTTATAACATCGCAGAAAATATGCAAATATGGTACAAAAACAAGAAATAAAAAGCGTAATACTCCAGTAAAGGATTAAATATAACGTAAAAAATTCATACAGTTTTCAAAACATTTTACTTCCGGGTTTTGCGACGGAAGATCAATTGCGATGAATCCCGGAATATAAAAGTCTTGCGTCACCCTGAAATAACACTTCCGAAACAAATTTCCGAATATAACTCGCAAAGGTCAAAGTTTACCACCAAAAGAAACCTAAGAGCTAGATTGGTAAATTTCTTATTTATCCCTTGAAAAGTCGTGCAAATAAACTACCCAAAATAAATATTGAGACATGTCCTTAAAATCACATAAGTAAAAAAATATGGTAAACATTTATATTTTAAAAATAGTTTATACTTAGATGAATTTCTTACATTGCTTCTACTCGAACACGCCGTGAGTAACATGATTTTTTTCATCTGTAAAAATAACATTGGTCCACTGCTCTAAATTCCAATTAAGATGCAACAAAAGTTTCTACGATTTCCTCGATAAGCTGGAATTAATCTAGTGGCACTAGCAGTTCGTCTTGTGCGGATTTCACCTTCATAAAGTCGTTTTTGTATCGTTTACTCCGAAATTCGCGTTACCGTAGCTTCTACTAGGTGATTTTGCAGTGTTGTTGCAGTAGCAGCGCGACTGCTAATTGCCGAAACTCATCAAATACGATCTTCTCTCTGGGTTGTTCTCCTTTTACCATTGGGAAAAGGGGTTTTTCTTACTAGGTCGTTAATTTGGTAGCGATTTCAAGCTCTGGAAACCGCATTAAGCAATTGGGCTTTTTGAGGCCTTAAATACACTGCTCTAGCTCTAGAATTCCAGTTAAGATGCTCAAATTTTTTTACGATTTCCTTGATGAGTTGGAGTTTTGCAGGTCGTCATGCCGAAAGTTATAATTCGTGAAGTCGGCGTCGTATGTTTTCTCGGAAATTTGCATCACCGTTGCTTCTATAAGGCGAAACAACAACCAAAACTAACATGATACAGAATTAGTAGAGACTAAATACCAAAAGTTTGTACCGTGAAATATTTCTCGTGATAAAATGGTATCTCCTGTTGGCAGAATAACAGGAAAGTTTGAAAGCACCCTTTGCGACAGAATGCAAGTGGCTTTCAGAACTTTAGAGACATGGTGTAAAGAACAGTCGCTGTCTATTAACCCCAAAAAGACAGAGATGGTTCTTTTCACGAAGAAAACGAAACCTAGGGGCTTAAACGCACCCAGTCTTTTCAACGTTAAATTAAGCTTTGCTACAGAAGTGAAATACTTAGGTGTTATCCTTGATAGCAAGCTGACTTGGAACTCACACATAGAAAGCAGAGTTAAGAAAGCATTTATATCTTATGAGCAATGCTGCCGAACCATAGGACAGACCTGGGGATTATCCCCCAAGGTCACCATGTGGATCTACACGGCAATCATAAGACCTATGTTAACATATGGTGCTGTCGTGTGGTGGCCTAAAGTGAAACAAACGACAGCTATCAAAAAATTAAACCAAATTCAAAGATCAGCATGCCTTCTCGTAACAGGAGCCATGCGAAGCACACCGACCAGCGCAATGGAAGTCATACTTGGTCTCACCCCCCTTGATATATTTGTTAAGGAGGTCGCATTGATGACCATGGTACGCTTTCGCACGGTTGGTATCGAACCCACTGTAGGGACTGGCACATATAGGGATAGTCTGTGGAGGGAATCGGTAAAAGTGATACCACTCTTACAGGCAGTCACGGATGCCGTCGCACCAAGATTTGTCTTTGACAAACCCTACAAAATATTAACAAACAAGACAGCAGACCCCAACGTAATGAACGCTCTGAGCGTATATACGGATAGATCAAAAACAAAGCAAGGTGTGGGATGTGGAATTTACTCTAGATCCTTAAGCCTAAAAACAAAATGGGCTATGGATATTTTGTCAAGTGTGGTTCAGTCAGAACTCACAGGCATAACCATAGCTGCAAAAGAATTAATCAAT
Source organism: Altica lythri (assembly GCA_964028335.1). Lineage (NCBI taxonomy): Eukaryota > Metazoa > Arthropoda > Insecta > Coleoptera > Chrysomelidae > Altica > Altica lythri. The sequence goes on along the minus strand of OZ034800.1, from coordinate 96,655,172 downwards.
AGGAACATCACAGACAGGAATATAAATATATATACAGACTGCCGACAAGCACTACTGACCTTGAATAGACCACGTTTCACTTCAAGTTTAGTACTAGAATGTCACCAATCTCTAACTGAGGCCAGCCAGAATAACGTGGTCACTCTCAGCTGGATCAAAGGACATGGGAACTCTAAAGGCAACCGCATTGCGAACAATTTAGCAAAGAGGGCTGCGGGCTACAGATATGTTAGCCATCGCCCATCTACCAAGCTAACATTGTCCGCAGTCGGGGACCTTATCAAACAGCACTCTCACCAAAAATTTATACAGTGCTGGGATGAAACTACCAACTGTAGACTGGCCAGAGAGTTATTACCTCATCCTGGCGAGGAAACAGCAAAAAAATTTAAGGCATTGACCAGACAAAATCTCCGAACAGCTGTGGGAATCCTGACAGGTCACTGCCAATTGCGACAACATCTCTTTAGGATGAAACTAACAGAATCGCCGCTATGCAGAGGCTGCGAACAAGAAGAGGAAACAGTAGAACACATTATGTATGACTGCTCTGCTTTTTCTGAAATCAGAAGAACCGTGTTGGGCGAGTATTGGCTTACACCAGCCGATGTCAGGGAGATCCCCCTCGGGAGCCTCATCACCTATTTTAAATCAATAGGCCTGGTGACATCCTGAGGTGAGGATATCCCTACATACGGGAGGATGCACAATGGGTCATATGTGGCCTCAGTGCTGGCTGAGCACTAGCTCGCCCCTCCCAAATTTCCAGATCCAGAATGGTATCTCCTTTTGCATTTTGAGTAGTTTATATTAAAAAAAAAATAAACTCAAAAACACCAATCCAACTTAACATTCTTGAATTAAACCGATCTAAGTATTCTTAACATTTCTCCTCTTTTATTTTATTCTCTTTAAATAAACTTCAGGTAAAAACTTAACAATTACTAATATAATTAATAAACGTAGTTACGCATTTTAATTTTTTTAATTAAAGCTTAAAAATCCATTCAATAAGACCGTATATTTCTGAGTAAACTGTAAAAGTTTTCTTTTGTCTTCTATTTTCATTCTCCTTAGTGAATGTATAAATTTTGTTTTTAAAGTTCCACGATACGAATTTAGTTTCAAAACTAGCTTGCATAACTTTATCTCTTGAATCTATATCACGAAAGTTTTTTTATACTTTACTTTTAGAATTATGGTTCAGTTCTTAATTTATTTCAAGAGTCAATGATAAAATAGTGCTTTTATTACTCGAATAAAAGTCTAAACGAGTTATTATTAACAAAATATTATGTGAAAATAATTTCCCAACGATCGATTATTCTCGCTCAACCACCTAATCTGTCCGAAGTAAATTGAATCGCTGATTTCTCTGTAAGTTTACGAAATTAATAATCCTTTATTACAAAAAGTTATTTAAGTCATGCAAAATTTAGTTTTAAACCATTAAAAAGGTAGATTTTTGAAGTGAAATTTCTTTAGTTACCTAGGTTATACAGCATATATATCCTACTAATATTATATAGGCGAAAGTTTGTTTGGATGGATGTATGGATGTTTGTTCCTCTTTCACGCAAAAACTACTAAACGGATTTTAATGAAACTTTACAGTAATGTAGCTTATAGATCAGAATAACATATAGGCTATAATTTATAAAGATATTGTGTGAATTGTCCAAAATATAACGATAAATGTCATTTAAGTCTGAAAAAATTACTGTATTTCTTATGTTGACAATATTGTTACGTTATTACAGTGCGAATGTAACATCTCAATATTGTCAGACTGTTATATTTTTCAAATACGACCCAAAAATTATGTATGTTATAATTTTAATGTCATAATGTTAGTTCTTTTCACGCTAATATAAGCTACTCGAAATACTAATACTGCGCACACGAAGTCGCGGGCACCAGTTATTGATACATAAAGACCTTGCTTTTATTCGAATTACACGCAGACGAAGTCGCGGGCAAAAGCTAGTTTATCTATAAATAGAGATTGAATTTAATTGGTCATACTGCCAAAAGCCAAATGGAAAAAAGCATCTAAAATTCAAGAAAGAATGGAAACTCGAGAAGAGAAAAACGAAAAACCGGATCCCGAAAAAATCAATTAAAATTAAAAAAAAAATAAGAAATTAAGAAACCATATTGCAATTTTTTTAAAGATAAAAGAAAAAAGGAAAATTTGAAAAAATAATTAATTGATGGTTATGTGGATTAGTATATTTAGGAGTGACATTCAAAGTATTTTTTTTTTTTATTAATAGTAGCAAATTTACAATCTACTCTACACTAATATTAAGAGTAGTAAGTAAATATGTGATAGTATATTAGGCGTGGGTCAGGTACCATCCATCAATGGTTCTCCGTGCAGTCACTCATCATCAAGAAGGTCTTCTGGCCAGATTCTTTTCAATCTTCTTTCTTCTAAGGGTTGGGTAAATAAATCTCGTATAAACAAATTTTCATGATCTGATGTTCTTTCTTTGTATTTATTTAGTTTAGGAGTTATGACGTCTTTTATTAATGGGATTTTCAGGTCTTCATGTATAGTTTGATTTGTTACGTACCAAGGTGCCCCAGATATCATACGAAGTGTCTTGGACTGAAATGTCTGTAATATTTTTGTATTTGATGGCTTACTACAGCCCCACAGTTCAATTCCATACGTCCATATTGGTTTAAGTATGTATTTGTAGATGATCAATTTGTTTTCAAGAGACAATTTGGACTTTCTATTGATTAGCCAGTACATATTTTTAACTTTTAGGTCAAGTTTTCGTCTTTTTGATTTTATGTGTGTTTTCCACGTAAGTTTCTCGTCTAGGTGTAGTCCAAGATATTTGACTTCAGTCTTCACGGGTATAGGCTTGTCATCTATGGTAACTTGAGGAGGCCTGCTTCTTCTTGTAGTGAACGTTATTTGTGCCGATTTGTTGGTATTAACATTAATTTTCCATTTTTGAAGCCATCGAGAAACGGTATCTAAGTGATTTTGTAGCCTTTGAGATGCTCTCTCCGGGTCTATATCCGAGGTTATTATCCCAGTGTCATCTGCGAATGTAGCTGTTATAATATCGTCAGTTTGTGGGAGGTCCGCTGTAAACATCAGGTAGAGTAGAGGACCAAGCACGCTACCCTGAGGGACTCCTGATTTTATTGGTTTATATTCCGAGAGAGTATCATCTACTTTCACTTGGAGGTATCGATCAGTTAAATATGATTTCAGGATGATATAAAATCTATCAGATAAGTAAGTTTTTAATTTATACAGGAGTCCCTCATGCCAGACCCTGTCGAATGCTTGTTGGACATCTAAAAATACTCCAGTACAGTACTCTTTTCTTTCTAAGCTACTTTTAATTTTGTTAACAATTCGGTGGCACTGTTGTACTGTTGAATGATTTCTTCGAAAATCAAATTGATGATTAGGTATCAGCTCGTTTAAGGGCACTGCTTCTTCTATCCTTTTAAGTAATAGTCTTTCAAATACTTTTGACATAATTGGTAGTAGACTAATCGGCCGGTAGTAGCTAGTTTCGGTTGGTGGTTTGCCAGGTTTTGCTACCATAATAATTTGTGCAAGTTTCCACTGCATCGGGTAGTATCCGATCCTCAATATACTATTGAATATAGTTGTTAGTAACACTACCGATTTACGTGGCAGATTCTTCAAGATATCTCCTACTATTAAATCGTGACCAGGTGCCTTGTGAGAATTTAATAGTTTTATTTCCTGCAGTGTCTCTGTTGGAGAGAAGGCTTTAATAGGAGGCGATAACTGGTAAGGAGCATTAGAGAAGTTTTCAATATCATCTTCAATGTTATTTTGCTGTTGGCTGGCAGTGAAGACATTTGTTAGGTGTTCAAAAACTGTGGATTTTTCGGAGTTCGAACGTGCCCATGTTCTGTCATTTTTTCTTAATGGTGGGATTGACATGATTGGTCGTTTAAATTGTTTTGTTGATTTCCATAATAAGTGGTCGTCAGGGGATAGCTGCGTAATAAACGAGTGAAAGCTCTCATTTTTTGCATCTTGTAGAACTCTTGTAAGTTGGCGATTTAATCTGTTTAAGTTTCGTTTGTCCAACGGATTTCTGGTTCTTTGCCAGATTCGCCTAGCTCTTCTTTTTTCTGAGATCATTTGCCTGATGTAGAATGGTATATTTTGTTGTTCTTGTTCCGTTTTATGTCTCTCAGGGGTAGCTGTCCAGGAGGCAGATTGAATATTTTGTGTTAGGTACTGTACTACTTCTTCTAGTTCATCACTATTTTTTATGCAGTGGTTGAGACTGATTTTTTCATTTAGAATATCTCGGAATAATTCCCAGTCAGTTCTACTGGTGCATAATTTCGGCACTGAGGTTTTCCTTATTGCGTGTGTACTAACAGTTATGATAATAGGGCTGTGATCTGACGACAAGTCAAAGTTCGATTCAATAGTATTGTGCATTCAAAGTATGACCAAGAAAACAAAATGGAACACTCTTTGACTTTTTGTCGAGCTTTCGAAACTTTTTAATTTTTTCTTCACAATTCAGTAATAACGATGAGAGAAGAAATTCACCATTTAACAACATATATCATATGTCAAGATAAATATTAAAAAACCACTTAATATAGTGTACATAACACACATTAAATAAATTACAACAAAGAAGCTTTTTATTTTATTAAATTTATGATAGTATCATAAACTCTTAAAAACATAAAGTCATTTTTATATTTTTAATATTAATGTTGCTGGCACAATGCAACATTTTACAAATATGCAACTAAAAACAAGTGTATAGCCGAAGTTGAATCACAGAAATATTTCTCTGTCATGCAAAATATTCACGACGTGCGGTGGGTAGATACTAGATAAAATTTGATTTCCATACCTTTTGTGATCTTATTTATTGTAAGATTAATGTTAAACATGTATATAAAGTGAGTTTGTCCGCTGTCGAGGATTATTTACCGATCAGTCAATTCAGATTAACGGAATAGTTCTCAGCTCAACTCGCTATGTTCGTGGTTTTGCGACGTTAACAGGAGGTCATAGTTACTCCCTGAGTAATGTCGGTCTATTAACTCCAATGTACTGTATATCAGGATTAAGCTATCCCTTTGGTAAGTCAATTTATTGACACTGATGATTTTATCCTTTGATCACGTTGTAGAATATCAAAAATATTTTATCTCGGAATTGTGACCAAATTTAAGGTTTGATAACTTTTTTTTTTAACCGATTTTAATGATTTCCAACAATTTGTATCTAGATTATTCACTTTTATAACCTATTTTTTAAGTAAAATAGAAAAAGGTGTCTTGTGTCATGTTATACGAAGAAATTTTGATAGGAAAAAACATCTCGAAGAGACGCAGACGGTAAAAGCTCGAAACTCGAATTATAAAAAATGTCTCAGCACCAACTTCAACTTTATTCCGTCGCTTTTCAAGTTCGTTTGACACAAACAGAACTTTGTCGAACTCAACATTTCCGCAAATCGTTTAAAATCATTCTTGAAATCGTTTAAAAGAAATCACTTAATCATCTTAAACAACAAAATTAAAACTACATAAATTTCTCAACCAAAGTATTATTTGAACTTGAACAGTTTTAGTCAGAGTTAATTCTCGATTTGTAGCTTCTCGATCCTTTATATACATATCAAAGAATTTCGGTTTCATCTCAGTAGAAAAACCCTTGCGGCAATAACTGGGAAACTTGAATGGGGAATAATTACTCACTTTACGGTAAAATATTGCCTAAAATCAGAAAGACTGATATTCTCGTCGTCCGTAAAAGCACTTATCTTATCAAATTTTACTAAAATTTTTCATAAAACAACTATAAATGTATTTTTTCATTCATATTTTACTGTAGTTGGTACCAAAAAACAATTATAAATTTAAAAAAAAAAACTGTTGTTAAAAATGTGTTAACGTCAAAATGCATTATTTTAACCCAGTAGGTACAGACAGAAATTTTAATAGAACTTAAAAATGCATTTTGTTTCAATTCATTTCAGTTGAATCTATACATGTGAATTTTCACTGAAAATCTTAACTTTAATATCCATTTAGTTCGATAACACTTAGAGTAGAACTTTAAAGTCTTAACTTTACATTGCATTTAGTTCCAAATCAATAGATTGGAACTTTGAAGAACACACACAGAAATATTTGACTGAAACTATAAACTTTAAAATACATCTAAACCTAAATCTTTATTCGACACTATGGAGGAGGAATTTTAACTGAAAGTCCTAACTTTAAATTACTATTAGTCCCCAAGTGAAAGTGTGAATAGTACAGGTGCAAATTCTAAGGGAAACATTAAATTAAATTTAGTTCTAAATCATTTTAAATGGAACTTTAGATAATACAGATGCGAATTTTAGGTGAAAGACTTAATTTTAAAATGCATTTAGTAAATCCTCTGTAACTTTGTTATTTTTTGCAAAATTACATCTTATTAAACTGTACCCTATACCATAACTCTTAAGTTGAAAAGAATTACAAGTTTCTACAACAACAAATTGGCACCCAGCACTACATTACAAGATTGATTTTTGGAACGAAGTTCCCTTTCGGGCGTTACGAACAGTTACGACTGACGCTAGGAGCTAGCAAAAAAAAATTCATACCAAAATTTGTCACGACACGACACGACATACGCATGTTCTCTCTCTCTCTCTCTCTCTCTCTCTCTCCCTCTCTCATAGATAGATATACCTATCTTTATTTAAATAGGAAACCCTAATATACATAATCTAATCTAATCTAATCTAAATAACCTGGCATGGTCTCTCCTGCGGAGCCCCATGTTTGAACACTGCTTCCTGTGGGAATATTGTGACCAGGTTCGGCACCAAGAGTCCTTACATGCACCCGTGCTTGCAGGACTCTAGTTTGTTCAGCTGCAAATCAGCATCCTGCTGATCCCCAGGAAGGCTAGAATCCAGGTGTCCTAAATTCCTTAAGTTACTGTTGCCACAGGGCTGTTCCCTTTATAAGAGATTTGAGTCCTGTGACTAGCTCCTCAAGGTGGTGATAGGATTCAGGATTCGTGTCGCCGAAGATGAGGAACCGTTTAAAGTCCAAGGCCCCACACTCGAATAGAATGTGAGTTGCCGTCTCATCGTCCATTTCACACAGTCGGCACAAGGTGGGTTCCTGTGTCAGAATCCCCATCCTCCGAAGGTGTAGTCTGAATGGTCCATGCCCGGTGAGCAGGCTCACTAGTACTCTGATCTGACTCCTGCCAAGATCCAGTATGTCAGACGTGAGTTTTTTGGAGTATCCTTTGAGCATCAGCTTTGAGTGCCTCAGCCCTACAGTGTTACTCCAGTGTTTGGTCGACTCTTCCCAGACCCAGTTCCTGACTTTGGTCCTTACCCAGGCTCTAGGCAGTCCCAATACAGGTTCTGGACCAGTAAATCGTGTATCCGCTCCCTTCTTGGCCAGAAGATCCGCGGTTTCATTTCCTTCAAAACCTTTATGCCCTGGTATCCACTCCAAGAGGACACTGTTATGTCTAGCCAGTTCATTGAGGTTTTGTATGCACTCCCAGATCAACTTGGAGTTAACCCGGAATTGTTTTAAGGCCAGCAGTGCAACCTGGCTGTCTGAGAAGAAAGTTATCCTCTCCCCTCTCCAGCCACGGCCTCGGGCATGGTCGGCAGCCTTTGGTAAGGCGTATACCTCAGCCTGGTACACGGTTGACTCCGCTCCCAAGCTGAAGTGCTGCCTAAGGTTGCGTGGACCACAGACCCCTGCACCGGTTCCTTCTGACGTGCGAGATCCGTCAGTAAAATACTTGATCCCTGCGTCGTCAAAAATTCTTTGAGAGCCGTCCACAGTCCACTCAGCTTTGTCTCTCAGCCGGACTTGGTATCGACTCTCAAAGTTGTAACAGGGGATCATCAATATACATAAATAAATACTAATAAAAGTACAATTCAAAAGACACTAATTTAAATTAAAAGAAAATACTGTAAAAAAAAGAAGTACCTATAATAGTATTATATTTTATTTCATCCTGTTCATAAACATTTCAAAAATAGTACTTAACTTGACTAGTTAGGTACCTACGTCAAATTACCTTAACTGTCAGTTACTGTCAAATATTTTAATTTTAAAATTTTGTATTAAATTGTTAATTCCTGTTTTAAATTAAATTGAAATAAAAAGTAATTCTAGGTAGAATATACAATACCTCTGGTATTGTATAAATGGACACTTTGGTTAAAAGAAACGAACTGTTGAAAATAATGGATTTACTATTTTTTTTTCTATTTTGCTTTGAACAGTGTAGTAGTGTCGCGACTTTGTTAAGTTTATACAGGTTTTTTGTAGATAATAAATATTAAAATAATAGAAAATAAAAACACTAATGTATCCTGACAGTGTTTCTGCACAAGTTCTGGATATTGCTGATAGAGTTAGGTAAGTAGAGATTTTATACAGACGATAATAAATGCTTATGTATTCCTTCACTAATTAATCGAAAGGAACTTCGTTCCATCCGGGTGTCCCTTGACACCTCTCACTTTTTTTTTCAATTACTTTATTGTCTATATTTTTTTGCTAAAAAATAATCACATAACATTAAAATAATTAAAAGTAAACAAAACTGCGATTATATTTTTTTGCACTCGTATATCATCAATTTTTTTCGACTATCCACAAAACAATGTGTGAACTTGCCTGAATACTCTTTTCATTCCAATTACCACACAACCTCGAATCACAGTCAATAGATTTTCAGTGAGTTCATAAATGATGAGAGGCACTAATTAAAAAAAAAATATTATTTAATCACATAAATCATATATCTGTACAAATATTTTGTCGGAAAATTTGCAGAGGAAAAGTACAATTGTTTAAAGAGCTCTCATATTATGATTGATTGATTTGAATAAATTGCATATAAAAATAAACGTAGTTAAATCAACAGTTTTGAATAATTATAGCAATTTATGAGAATTTACTTTTCATTGTGAATTCAAAAATGTCACTCTACTTTATTCTATAAAATATTTCTCATTAATTACTGTCGTTTATATACTTGATTAAACAATAAAACAATGTTATGTTTATTTCAACAGAAATCCTATTTAAAACCATATATTGGAACTAAAAAAACTATGGAATCAAGGTAAATACTGTATTAATAAATTTGTTTCTAAAAAAATTAAATGTACAACAATTTTGTTGCTTAAGAAGATCGAAGAACGGTTACTTTCGATTGGTATCTAAACGTTTTTTTTTACCAGAGTTAATCGACAAACTTCGAAAAAGCAACACACAACGGTGAATAATCCTACATCAGTACAATGCAAGTGTTCACAATAGACAGACAATAACAGCTTCAAATCATCGAATTGTTAGACCATCCATCGTATAGTCCCGACCTAAGTCCCAACGATTCTTCACGTTCCCAAAAAATAAGAATTCAATGCGTGGGTAGCGATTCCAGTCGCCAGAAGAAGCCATCGATGCCTTTAAACAACATATTTTTATATACAATTTTTGAATCGAGTTAAACTCATTCTGCTTCTATTTATCAAACGTGCTAAAGTCGGTCTTCCTAGAATCAATATAGTGCACAACTGGAGTGTTAAACCCATTAACAAAAAGTGAAAAAATTATAGCCTAAAGCGAGCAAGTCTTGTAATTTGATGTGGTGATATTCTTTTATATCGTTTTATCTTCCTTCTTGGGCCTTCTATCCTTTAACTTTATTATACATTTACTTTGTCGTAAAAGCAGCACATTTCCTCAATGGGAATAAGTATTTTTTTAAGTTCGGAATAAAGTGCTAATACAGTAGATTGAAAGTATAGTATCGCTATTTAAAGCTGACTTTAATAATCTTTAATCGTTTTGAGAACCCTTCACAACAGGATAACCTAAAACTGTAATAAACTGTTGTAATAAATTGGGTTTCTTTGACAGCAATAAAATCAATAACTTACTCAAGAAATTTGTAAACTTCTCTTAATAAATTTAACTATATATCTATGTAGTTATAATTGTTTCCAATTTTTAAATAATGATTGGGACAACCTGAAGTGCTTTTTTCTTTAAATGTTTTCTTTCAATTCCTTCAATTTCAACACAAGGTAAGAAATAAGTAAAACCCTTTGTGTCATTAATTTCAAGAATATATTTTATTAATTACCTTGAGTTTTCGTTTATAAACTCAATATGCTTTATTGGAAATTTCTTGCAGACATTCTTGACGATTTTATTATTATTTACCTTCTTCCTTCTAAGTATAGTATTGAAAATCGATAATTAAAGGTAGAATTTTAATGGGAAAATATTACGATAATTTCTATAATTATAAATTATAATACATGCTGAAATCCAACGGTACATTGCAGAGAAACTTCTAGAACTTTGCTAAAGGTGTAAAGCATTGCGACATAAAACGGGGAAAGGATGTCAGCATTCCCGGGTAATTCGCATATGAATCAAAACTTCAACTCACGTACGCTACCAGTTTCCTAAACATAAAAATGGATCACCTATTATATATTCATAATTTACAATTTAAACTTATTATATGCGTTTAACGATGTCAATTACTGTTTAAATAAATCACCACATTTGTTGTTTTAAGTCAGATTTGTCATTGTTGTATCTGTTTGTTTTTGCTTCTTAGCGTGATAAAGCATATACTAGATTTTATAGTTTAACAATTGCAGGTGTTTACATAACGAGGTGAAAATTAAATTAACACTAAATTATATCATAGCTTTAGTATAAGCACATTTAAACTAAATGTTAACTAACGTATGTTTTAAAAGTTTTGGCACAAAATACTAATTGGTTTTTTTAATAAAAAAATATATTTAAACTCTAAATAGTTATTATAAAGTATGTATAACTCAATTCTTAACTAAACTGTACTATTAAATTATGTGGAGTGGTCCATTTTGCCCTACCAGACGTAAATTTTTTGAGAACAAAACGTATGTAAAGTTGTTGAAGCCAGTTTTGAGTATCTCTTGAGTAATGGCATGACCAACATATGATATAGGCTTTTAAAAGTTAAACAGAAAACACCATGTTCAGAACAAGTGCAAAAAGATAAAAAGGGAAGTAAAAAAATGGTAAAAAAGTATGGAATAAACTACCTAGTTGCGACATACATTTTTTTTATTTTTATTTTTTTTATTTAAGTATAATTTACAATCTGCCTCGGAGAAGCTATAAGTAAATAGATTTAATGAAAAATATCTGAAGGGAGAAGTTGTCCAGCGACAACACTCCGACTTAAATTACATAGAATAATTTAAATTTAGTGTTTAACTTATTCAAGTTCATCAGTTGGCCATCGTCGTTTTAGTCTTCTTATAATGTTGATTGGGACGTGTAGTTGTCTGACTTGTTCATTTGGGTGGTCCTCTACGCGTTGGAGATAATTGTTGGTTAGTCTAGTTATTTCCTCTTGTACATATCCTGAATCTTCATGAAGAGTTTTATTACTTACATACCATGGGGCGTTGTGTATCATTCTCAATATTTTCGACTGGAGACGTTGGATTATTTGAGTGTTGGAAGATTTGGCACAACCCCAGAGCTGGATACCGTATGTCCAGATTGGCTTTATAATACATTTATAGAGAAGAAGCTTGTTGTTGGTTGACAGCTGTGATTTTCGTCCAATGAGCCAGTTCATCTGCCGAAGTTTTAGATTTATTTGCAGCCTTTTGGTCATTATATGGGATTTCCATGTTAACCTCTGGTCAAGAGTTAGACCAAGATATTTCATTTCTTGCTTTACTGGTAACTGTACGTTATTTAGTGTAACTCTAGGGCAGTTAACACTCCGATTAGTGAACGTTATTTGGGCTGATTTCGCTTGGTTCACTTTTACTCGCCAGCGATTGGTCCAGTCTTGGAGTTCCTTGAGGTGGTTTTGGAGATTTTGGGCTGCTGTTTGGGGGTTTTCGTTTGCAGCTATTATGGCAGTGTCATCCGCGAACGTCGCAGTTTTGGTATAATTTGTTGTTGGGATGTCGGCAGTAAATATTAGATATGGGAAGGGCCCCAGCACGCTGCCTTGGGGCACTCCAGATTTTATTTGATGGTATTCTGATGTGGTAGTGTTAAATTTGGTTTGGAAATAACGATCTGTAAGGTAGGATTTAAGAATTAGGTAATGGGGTGTAGGAAGGGTAAGTTTAAGTTTGTATAGGAGGCCATCATGCCAGACTCTATCAAAAGCTTGCTCTATGTCTAGGAAAGCAGCTGTGCATACTTTCTTTTGTTCATAGCTTCTTAGTATCTCATTTACTATTCTGTGGCTTTGTTGCACCGTAGATTGTTGTTCCCGGAACCCAAATTGATGAGTTGGTATTATTTCGCCAATATTAGCATCTATAGTGATTCTTTTGAGTAGAAGTCTTTCAAATAATTTAGACATGATTGGTAGCAGACTAATTGGTTGATATGAAGATATGTTATTAGGAGGTTTACCAGGTTTCTGGATCGGTATTATTTGGGCACATTTCCAGCTCACTGAGGAATACGCAAGCCTTAGCATACTGTTGTAGATCGTAGTTAGTAACACCATGGTCAGAACAAGTGCAAAAAGATAAAAAGGGAAGTAAAAAAATGGTAAAAAAGTATGGAATAAACTACCTAGTTGCGACATACATACATAATTTCAGACTAAAAGCATCTACAGCTTCTACTAAATCATACACCTTAATAATGATGTTTTTTTTCCAATAAATTATTGCTATAAATAAAAGCCTAAACCACATTTTACATTATTTGAAAGTTCATAAGTTCTGGTAATAAAATTAAATATTTTTAGAAAATATTTGTACATTCACACTATGTTTTTATAAACATAATACGTAAATATGTACTGTGTTTTATGGATTTTCATCATTTATTTGTTTTAAATCCCTTTATGCTTATGTAACATCCATCAGTTTAAATCCCATTAAACCCAATCCAAATTAAGTATACTTTTTTAAATAATATAGTTATATTTTTATACCTACATTTTTTTTTCTTTCTTAAATCGTGTCTTATCTTATTTTGGATGACTGCAAGCTCGATTGACATGTAATAAATGAGTTAACGCTGCTTCAGTTTGACAATATTTACGACCGCTTTATTTTTCAACGTTTTAAAGCTTCAACTCTGTTATTTCCATGGGTTTTACGGATATTCAGAAATTTTCTCGATTCTTGATCCTCTGGACGATTACTTGAAATTTTGATCCAGATAATATGAGATAATAATCACAGATAATCCCAGATTGCTGTGATAGTCATGAAATCCAAAAGTAGCATCGGGATTTAATATAAAAATCATGTAGTTATAATATTAATAAATTGTTTTGGGATATAGTTAGATAAATTAAACTACTTTGTATTTGTGTATTTATAAAGTTAAAAACTTCTTTAGTCGCGTTATGCAGCCTATATTTATATATAGAAAGTCGAATTTATGGAGTGAATTAAATTCATACCAAAAATAACAGCCCCAAACATCAGAACCTTCACTTCTGTCGGCACTACCTTAGTTTATTTTTTTTCGCATTAAACTTCTAGGCGACAGAATTTCCTTTCCCTAAACAATTACAACTCCGAAATTAAAGACCTTTTTTATATATGGGAGTACGAAATGTTTTCCTCATATCCTGATTATACGTCCTAATTTGTGAGTATTTGATAGTAGGTATAGAAAAACTTTTAACAAAAGTAACTGTGAATACGAAACCATTTAAAAAGGAAGGTTGAAACAAATATAAAAAATAAAAAATTTAAAAGTACGGAATAAATTCAATAAATATATCAATAGTTTTCGATTGCAACCATCTACATGCAGTGGTTTAAATCTTAAAAAAATTGGCTAAAACTAGATATAAACGAAAAATATAAAGGTTTTTAAGGTCGCCTATAACGAATACACATACTAAACAAATTAAAAAGTCACAATAACTATCGGAATTATTACTGTCTTTAAAATTACAATCAGATTCATAATTATAGCAAGTTTCTACTGAATTTTTACACTTATTGAGGAGTGGTAAAAGCTCTAGGCCTTTATTTTTTTTATGGGCCATTTGTCTTTTCGTCGTAGTGAATCCGAAGATGCCGGGAGCCATTCAAACACATCAGTCATTGTGTTTTTGCGAGAAATTTTTCTAGAAAATCCTTCACGATATTTTTTATGTCCTCGTTTTTGACTTCCTGGATTGAATAATTTGAGCTCCATGTATTAAAACATTGTAAAAATAGGCCACAGATATTTGCGCAGAATCGAAAAAAAAAATTTTTTGGTCCTCCGTCCAGAAACAATACTATTAATTACTTCAAAATCGTCCGGAAAATGACATTTTCCGGCCTAGGCCGGCAAAGTAGCTTTTAGATTATCTGAAGAGATGGCGCTATGAATTTAAATTTTAAGTCATCAAAAATATATAATGAATAATACAAATTTTAATTAAATTTATTTAAAAACAGCGTATAATATACTAAACTTACCTATAACTTTTTCTAAAGGTAAGCAGGATTCTAATTTACATTTAATTTCTCTCACAACTTGTATTATAAAATTTTACATTAATGTCAATTTACAACTACTTATCATTCGATTATGAAAATAGTTCATTGTCTCTGCTATTTTTATATAAAATTATTAGATATTAATGTTAATATTTTCAATATAACAATTTTTACTGTGCTGCTTATTAGCACAGTATTTGTATGTATAAAAATTAAGGATCTTGAAATCGATTATCAGAAAATCATTTCTTATTACTAATTCTTTTAATCGTGCAATAGATGTCAATAAACACTAATCTTGTATGTCGCAAAGTAAACAGTTTTTGAACTGGTTGTGTTTGCAACATATGTTAATTAAAACACTAATAACTGCTGAACACGTATATTAAGTATCAAACAAGAGATTATACAACTATAATATTAACATCCAATATGGCGCTAATATCTACCCGAAGATCACGTCATACCAGCTGACAGTCTGTCGGCTGTCTTCTAGTCACTGGTTTTACTTTAGGTAGCACAAGCGGTTAACTCTTGAACATAACAGAATTTTTGAAAATATTAAAAATTAGTCGGACCAAAAAATAGTGTGTGTTACACGTCCGGAAAATGTTTTGCAAGTGCTCGTATTGTTTCGCCTCGGTGCTACGCACCTCGGCTACACAACTTTACTCGCTCTTGCAAAATGTCATTTTCCGTCCTTGTGTCACAAATAACTATTTTGATTTGGAATAGTTGCAAATTAGATTGAAATAAGAGTGGCGTGTCAAGTCTTATTCCTCGTCTTGGAGATCACCAAGCTAACCCTGTTTTTCTGTAATGATACTTTTCAATATATGTTTAATTTCGTTTTATAAAAAGTAGTACAATGTTTATAATTTGCTACTATATCGTAAACAAGTTCTAAAGTATGTACTTTGTACACTTACTTTGTACATTGACACGACGGTGTACATATCGTCATTGAGGGCGCCTGCCTGACAAAATACTAAACCTTTAAGTGCGCCGCAAACTGAAACAGTGGATATTACAATTTAAGTTTTTACAAAAGAAGCAGGAATTTAACATGGTTTTTATTGATGCTAAGTATACAATAAAAAAACAGTATACTTGAATGTTCTAAATACTTTCGTTAATAGCTTCCATCAAACAGAATACAAAAAAGAAAATTAATGTTGTAAGAAGAAACTCAAAAAGAAAAACTTTTACTTATAAAGACTTTTGTTTTCAAACGCAAAATCTACCAAATACAGTAAAAGACAATATACCTAAGCTTCAATAAATATAGTTTAAAAAAACTAAAAAACACGCTTTTATAAAGCATGTTTCTGAAAAACTTTGAACTAAAAAGTTAAAAATAATTTTCAAAATAAAATTACAACAAAAATAAATGAAAAATACTAGTATTATTGTGAAAAAAGCGTGGGCGCTTCACATTCGAAAAATATGGTATGCAGCGCCCACGCTTTTTTCACAATAATACTAGTATTTTTCATTTATTTTTGTTTTAATTTTATTTTGAAAATTATTTTTAACTTTTTAGTTCGATGTTTTTCAGAAACACGCTTTATAAAAGCGTGTTTTTTAGTTTTTTTAAACTATATTTATTTTTTACTTTTTAGTCCAATTTATTTTATTTCAATAGATTCGTTAATTTGCTGTGACGATTACAAGACCCTCACTCAATCATTATTCGTTTATTTAGTTGGAAATGCTTTGAAAGCGTGTTTTTTTGATTTCTCAAATTATATTTATTGTATTCATATTGTCGATGATTAAACATATTGTTTTAATCACTTGGAAAAAAAAATTATTATTGTGAAATCTAAAAAATTGTTAGATTAATTCTAAGACAATTTCATTCATATTGTTTATAATTAAACGAATTGTTTTCAGAACTTGGAAAAAAAATTACTATTGTGAAATCTAAAGAATTGTTAGATTAATTCTAAGACAATTTCATTCATATCGTTTATAATTAAACGTATTGTTTATTACCCACTCCCGGCACGGGGAGGTAGTGACTAAAAATAACGATATGGGACTCACCCGAGGCAGCAGCCGCGGAGTGGAGAGTTACAAACAAACAAACAAACAAACATACATACATACATACAGGTGAAGTTAATTAATAATAATAATAAAAAGCGTGTTAAAAACAATAACTTTTCGAGATATTCACAAAATAGTGTTTATTTCGAAAACTGTCAATGTGACAGCTGTCATAATTGGACAGTTGATGTAAAAATTAATTCTAAACAAAAAAGTATTCCTGTGTTTTTTTAAAAAAACGATAACTTTTCGAGATATTCACAAAATAGTGTTTATTTCGAAAACTGTCAATATGACAGCTGTCATAATTGGACAGTTGATGTAAAAATTAATTCTAAACAAAAAAGTATTCCTGTGTTTTTTTAAAAAAACGATAACTTTTCGAGATATTCACAAAATAGTGTTTATTTCGAAAACTGTCAATATGACAGCTGTCATAATTGGACAGTTGATGTAAAAATTAATTCTAAACAAAAAAGTATTTTTGTGTTTTTTCAAAAAAACGATAACTTTTCGAGGTATAATTATATAACGAAGTGGAGAGTAACAAACAAACAAACATACATACATACATACATACATACATACATACATACATACATACATACAGGTGAAGTTAATAAAATCGTGTTAAAAAATCGTGTTAATTAATAATAATAAAAGGAGAAATGGAATTGTGTTTGTTAAAGTTCAAATTTTAAGTGTTACACATTTAAGATCTAGTAAATTGAGCTTCCTAGTGTATAATCCAAACAAAAATCATAAAAAAACAACAACAGATTTGCCTTCACTTCTTTAATTATTAATCTGTTTAATTATATGAGAAAAAGTATTGACATATATATTTGTTTTTAAGATTCAAAACAAATATACTGTTAAAATTAGTAATCACTAATCTGCATCAATCAGTCTAATACAGAAATTATAGATAATTAATAAATTATGGCATAAATTTATTTAATGATGCAAATATGAAATTAAAAATATTTTATCTATTGTTATATTTGTTAATACCACTTAACCCAATTAACAAAATCAATTAGTAGATATTAATATTTATATAGACTTCAGAAACAAAACTGAACAGACAGAAATTGGTATGAAACTGAATTTGATAAGAGTGCTGTATTCTATTAACACATATCATGTGTTCAATTATGCAAATTGAGGCTGAGTTTCAGTACATATTCATTAGCTTTTCAAACCAAAACCTCTGTGGATTTGCTTCACCAATTTATTAAATTATTATCTCATTATCCAGTATTCGAACAGGCGATTACCTAAAAATAATCTGATTTTTTGAGAGTTGATTCAAGTTGATTCGAGTACATTAGGTACATTATAAAATACAAAAAAATGTTGGACAGGTTATTAGAAGGAGAGTTGAGAAAAGTGGATGCCAATGATCAACCAATTTTTCAACAAAAATTCGGCATCTTGCCACGTCTCCAAAACGAGGACGAAATATTTCAAGGACAAGAGTATACCATGCCTTAAATGGCCAGGTAACTTACCAGATCTCAATTCAATTAAAAATCTATGGCCGATTGTGAAGGCTAGACTGCGCAAAATGGATTGCACAATAAAAGACAATTTGAGATAGGCTTTAATCCGGATCCGCAAATCACAAAAAACTTGTTAACTTCAAGAAGTTATTAAAGCGAAGGGGACATATTTCATATAAAAACAATGTTTATTGTATTGCTTATTCTGTTTTGTTTGTATATAAGAAATAAATGTTAATTATCTGAATTTTAGACCTGTGTTCAATTCGCACAGTATCTACTGTATTTATCAATTTTGTTTGTTTACTACCACCATTTTTGAATTTTAAGGGTAGTTTCGTTTTAATTGCATAACTTTATATATTTTATCATATAAAAATGTTCAAAGTTAATACAATCTTTAAAGCCCTGCAAAATGATGTTATAAACGAGCGTAGGTTTAATGTATCGTGATAGTATCAACAAAATTGTTTCACAGAAAATATAAAAATTACTGACAATGTTTAACTTTCAGAGTTTCGAAGATAAACATTAGAACTTTTATTTTAAAAATCTAAAGGAAAATCTTTTTACGTTGAATGTAATTTTCAAAAATTTCAACTTATATTCGTATTGACGTAGTAAAATAAACTTGATTGCGGTTAGAATCCCTTTTCCATCAGAACTCATTATAAATTTTGTAAATATAATTCTCTGCCAGATGAATATCCATGAATCTTGATGCTACACAAACAAATTCGACTCAACTGGAATATATTCTAGTAAAAAAAAAACAATAAAATTTATGTAATGGCTAACTATACCGAGATTGTTGTTTTTGAACACTGCTTTGTATATAACAAGTGGAGTCCTTGACCTTACTACCTAGAATATCGTTTGTGTATTGCCTCCTTATGAGTCCATGAGATATAGACTTTTAAGAAAGTCTATTATCCGCTTAGGATATATGTTTGTAATCTGATCAGAATATAAGAAGGCATATCACACATATTTACGTCATTGGCGAACAAATACTCCGTTTTACAGAAATGGTTCCTCAGTGAACAGTGTCTTCTGAGAATTCCTGCCATCAGCTTAGTTTTTTGAAGTATGAGAGTAATTTATAGCAGCGCTGTAAAGATTGTATGTATCTTTTTGCTTGTCTTTGACCTGGAGAATTTTTCCAGTAGGCTGTACTGAGTTTCTTGTCCCAATTTCGAAATTCCACAGCAAACTTACTTTGTTGTGTTTAGCCAGTTGCTTATTGAGACACTGTTTGCAATTCTAGGCTGTCGGAGGCAATAAACCTTTTGGCTGAATGGAGTTATTTTCTAATGCACTCTTCAGCACATAAGTATATTGCTAATTGCTTCGTTTGAAAGATCTCCGGTGTATTCCTCAGAGCTATTAAGAGCCTAACATTAGGACCTGTAACCCCCTAACCTTCTTCTGATGTGTTAGACCAATCAGTAAAAAAAGTGAGAACTCTTTTTGTAAGTTTTTCGGTTTCATTTTGTGTTGATATTGCTTTAGTTTTTTTTTTTCGATATGTACCACATATTTTCTATTTCCCATTTTATATTCATGCGATAACTAATTTATTTTCCAGTGATATCTACTTGAAACTTATTATCGTTAAAAATACATTTCTGGAAATATACTTCTACGATACGGTAACTAATTTCCCAGGAATATATGTTTCACTAATCTATACATAAAATAAAACTGTAGTAATGTATATGTTTGTGCGCGCATCACATGAAAACTACTGATCCTATTCGAATGGGGTTTTCAAAGACGTATTTGTCTTCTTTCAACTTAACATCTGGTATATAATACTTTCTCCCCTCACCCCTTTAACTGGGTGACGAAGGAAATTTTTATACAAAAATCAACACGCCACGCGAACGACGTCGCGGGTACATCGAAATAGAACCTAAAAATGTGGTTAGATTTTTTTGTCTGTCTGTCTGTATGTTTGTGCGCGCATCACATGAAAACTACTGATCCGATTCGAATGCGGTTTTCACAGATGTATTTGTCTTCTTTCAACTTAACATCTGGTGTATAAAAATTTCTCTCCCATTTCTTAAATAGGGTGGGGTAAGAAATTTTTATACAACAATCACACGCCACGCGAATGACGTTACGAGTACAACTAGTAAAATATAAAATCATAAAAGAACAACCCAAATTTTTTTTTGTCAAATAAATTTTAAATTTATTCATTTTCATCGGCAATTGCTCAGTCTGATTCATTTATGCACTAAACAAACATTATGGGACAATTTTAACATACACATATCGAGAAAATTTTCATGTATCGGTAGTTAAAAATTTGTTTAACTTCACGTGTAAATAATGGTATAACAAAAAACATTGAGATTCTGCAGCAACTGAACCATCCAATCGAGTATTTTTTTATTTTTAACACGCACGATAAAATACTAATATAAAATTTTTTATTCTTTAGAGTGTAACATTAAATATAAAAATTTGGAAAGTATTCTTTATAATATAAAAAGTGTACATAAAATATTTTTATAAACTTCTTCTTTTATTTTAAATTGTAAAATACCTTTCTTTTCAGTGAACCTTATACTTTTCCAAACGTTCATTTTGGGTATCAGGTTAATCCAGGTTTCATTAAATATTTGACTAACTCTACTATAATATTGATAGATAGATAGATATTTATTGGGTTGCCTGTTAGCCTATATCACTACGACCTTTACAGAACACTCATCATCTTTACAATAGGATTAGAGCTCCTTGTCTAGCCCTGCCCTCTTGATGGTACTTTATAGCCTTGACAGAGGCCTCTCCACCTAGCCAGTTTCATATCTCCCAATATCCGATATCATGTCCTTGCAAGGCCTTATATTGGCATAGAACATGTAATCCGGTTTCTTCCTCCTCTTGGCAGTATCGACAGATCTCTTCATCTGCAAAGTTCAGCTAACTCATGTGTTTTATGAGCCAACAATATCCTGTCAAAAGACTAAAAATCATTCTGACATCGTTTCGCCGAGTGTGAAGACTTTAGCTGGTCGCTTGTTGTACCGCAATGAAACAAAAGATTGAGGTTTGATTTGTATCTGAAGGTTCTATTGATGGCAACTTCTAAACCTCCATATGCAAAACTAAAAAGACCTTTGTAGACACATGCCTTTAGAGTAAATATTGAAATTCATTTTCATATATTTAATAAACATTTTACTTTTTGCAGCATTATTTCTTTAACCATTATTTGACATTTAATTAAACAACAAATTAATTTTGTAATTTTATATTTTCAGGTAAGCATCACGCTGCGTCGTGAAATTCCGAAAAATAAAATACCGTAAGTTATATATTTTGCTTTATATAAAAAGATACATGTTAATGATTTTATAATATATCGGTATATAAACAAAACGTTACAACTTGTCACCAGAAATCCTCATTATTTCAGTAAACAAAAGGAGGTTTGAATAAACAGATCCATATTTGTGAACAACCACAAGAGCTGACTCTATATAAACCATAATTGTTGGTACTTAGAATTATTATTATATTTGTAATGCCACGCAAATGATCCTTTATTGGAAACTAGGTCATATTGAATAAATAGTTTCGAAAATCAAAAGAGAAAACTGTATAACGAAATTTCTTTTATAAAATAATGCGATTTAATTGAAAATTGGAAAATCATTTATTTTATTAATGACATGTTATTAATTTATCTAGGATACAAAAACATGTTATAATTTATTGTTTTCCCTATTTTATATATAGATTTAAAAAAACGTGTTTAGTGGTCATTAAGGTACGTGTCCACTTGAGACAAAATAGTCTCGAGATCAGTCTCGAGACTGCACTCACAAATGTATACGGGTCTGAGAGAAGTCTCAGAGACAAGTTGTGACAAGTCTCAGAGACTGAGCTTGTCACAAGTGGACATGCAAATTCCTGTACTTGAGATCTAGTCTCCAGTCTTCTGTATGTGCCGGAAGAGCTGAGACTAGTCTGGTGATCTTGTGGTGATTGTTTAAAAAAAAAATAAAAACGTTACTAAAAATTATCTACGTTATTACGTTATTACTACTTAAAATTACTAAAGTTATTAAAAATTACAAGTTATTTTAACTTTTTGTTCTATTTTTTCATAAATAATTATTATAATGAGTACGCGAAATTGGGTCGATGACAAAATTTTTCAATTAATTTCTCTGTACGAAGAAAAAGAATTCTTGTGGGATGTTAACCATAAGTTGTACAGAAATCGTCAAAATCTAAAAGCAATTCAAACTGCATTCGAATAACATTTTTGAACTGCTGTGCATCCTCCAAACGCAACTCATTTACTAGAGCTGAACCAGCTCCCAAGTACACTCGACGATCCACCCAATTTCTCACCCAACACTTCTTTTTTTTTTTATTTTTGTTTTTCGTTTTTGTACAATCTTATACGCGATTATAAAAGCTAGTGCCGGACGTGAATCCATTTTGAAGAATTCGACACTTGGACACTGCACAGTGTAGACTGTGTGTGTTGACTCTCAAGTCGACACGGAATTGTCTTGGTCTCGAGACTAAAAGTCACCAGCGAGTCTCCCATGCCTGTCTCGAGACCCAATTGATCTCAAATGGACATCATCCTGAGATATATCTCGAGATTTTGTCTCAAGTGGACACTTAGCATAAAGAGTAAAGTTTGTAAACAAGGTTACCTATTCCAAATCTAATTGTAAGTTGTAAAAAAAACACTGAAAGTAAAACAAACAAGTTAAAAATTAAAGGAACTTTTTCTGTATACAATAAAGAGGTTTGCGAATCAAGTCAAACTGAAACAGACTTCTGTTAGTAAAGAATTGTTAAAACAAAAAGGCGTGGACTGAAAATAGCACAAGAAAGTTCGTTAAACGGGAACGCATAAACAGTTTCGTCGAAAGAAAAAGAATTTGTTTATGAAACAGAGTCGAGTTTCTTTACAATTTTTGAAGTAAAACTTTTTTAGTTAAGGTTCACTACCCAAGTACCACACACTTCTTTTTTCATTAAATTTTCTTATGTTATTAAAAACAAAGGATGTGTTACAACTACATACATGTTCAAAATTTATGTTTGTATGTAATAGTGTATTGATCTTGGTGGGAAATATTTTGAAAATCACTAAAGGACTTTAAGTCAATTTTTTTGCCTTTATGGCTCTATGAAAAACTAAAAAAACAATCCTCGTAATATAACCATTACACCAGAAGATATTTAAGTCTAATATAAATTTTTGCAGACTTTTATGTGTAACGAATACGGCTTGTACAATTTTTGTATGCAAATATTGACTGAAACTATGTAAATTTCCATTCTCTAAAAGTTTCTACGTTCACAATGTGTACTTTAAGCGAAAGGTAACTTTCGAAAACTTTTATGTTCTTCATACTCAACTAGTTCAAAATATTTTATTTCTTTTTAAGTTAAAACTAATACAACTGGAAAATTATGAGAGGATGTTTATTTAGATATGTAAATACATATTTTTAGATGAATTATGGTTCATTTACTTAATACATTTTTTTAACAAAACACTCCTATCCCAAGTATTCGATCTTCTCAACTCAACAAGTTTATTTCAGATTTATACAAATAGTTTTTTTTTGGCTATCATTCTTCTCTCATTCGCGTCACATACGCATATGACAGCTGTCTAAATTGAAGAAAATCTATTGTTTTTTTACGACAAATCTTTTCTTTGATGGCCTTTGTTCGTTTAACACAACCCGAGAAGTTTTGTTTGATCGCCCCAGGTAACACAATTTAGCAGCTTATGTTTTTGTTTTATTTACCTCTTGCTGTCAATTTCCACCAAAATTACAGAATTACAGCTTTAAACAGTATTTTCGGAGTGATTTTGGTAAATAAAATAAAAAATCACAATTGGATATTTAGTCGATCACAAAAAATTTAATTTTTTTTACAGAAAACAATAATACACTTCGAGATAATCCTTTAGCACAAATACCCTTTTAGATCACTTATCCGCAAGATAACTTTTATTCATCTACATAAAGCTTTTCTCGTATTTACTTATCCTTTTTATTTCATTTGAATTTGTCTACTTTAATCATTGGATCGAAGTTAAAAAGAATGGATTTCTCACAGTCATCAAAGGGGTTTATTTGTAAGAAGGTATTATATCAAAAACACCCTATTTATGCAGCAAAGAGTGTTTTATTGTAATGTTTGCGTAAATTGAATACCCTCTTATAATCTCTCGTTGTGAAAATATAAATGGATTGATTGCCTTTGTAAGTTTTTATTAGCATCCTATTCCCTTTTATGCGTGTTTATGGATAAAACAAGATCTTTTCTCGAATTGAATTTGAGAAGTAAAGAAAAATATAGATTCTTTTTTATGATTGTATTACTTTTATAGGAATACACGGATATTGATACGATACCAGTGGCGGGATTATAAACGATCTTTTAAAATAGACATTTATGAAAAACTGACCAAACAATTAGCACATTTGTCTTTTTAAATAATTTTTTCTAATTGTGCACCTCCAAGACTCCACTGTACGATACTCAAATACCCAAATATATTTTCATCTAATCTACTTTAAGAGCAAAAAATAATCATTACTACCAAAAATCATAGATGTTTTGGAATATTCCCTCTAAAAAGGGCTTTAATATGTCTCCAGAATATACAACAAAAGGATGAGAATAGGGATGAAATATTAAACAACGTACGATACGTTATAATACGGCTATTGTATCAAACAACAAAACCCAAGAACTTTTGAATAATGTAAATGACGACTAAACAGATATGACTTTTCGGTTAACAAGATTATATTTAAGCTGCTAAGCAAAATAAGCTTTGGTTTCCCAATACATTATATATAATCTAATAACTGCACAATAAATCTAATATTCACTGAATATATTATCACAAATTAGGATGTTATTTAGATCAAATTTGTAAATGTGTGAAATTCAAAATATCCGAATCAGTATCTATATTAAATTGGGTTATTATTCACAGATCAATTAATTAAAAAGTGAGACCGAAGTTTTAACTATAAATGCATTAAAAAATTATAAGCTTTTTGGGCTGTAATTTTTGGAACGAAGTTCCCTTTCGGGCGTTACGACCAGTTACGACAGACGCTAGGAGCTAGCCAAAAAAAATTCATACCAAAAGTTGTCACGACACTATGACACGACACACGCATGTTTCTCTCTCTCACAGACCAAAAAATAAATAACTCTCTCTCCCTCTCTCTCATAGATAGATATATTACAATTAAAAAGACACTATTTTAAATTAAAAGAAAATGTACATTAAAAAGAAAATACAATAGTATTATATTTTATTTTATCCTGTTTTTATAAATTAAAAAATTCATAAACATTTTAAAAATAGTTCGTAACTTGACTAGTTAGGTACCTACGTCAAATTACCTTAACTGTCAGTTACTGTCAAATATTTTAATTTTAAAATTTTGTATTGAATTGTTAATTCCTGTTTTAAATTATAAAAAGTAATTCTAGATAGATGTGTTATCTAAACCTCTGGTATTGTATAAATGGACACTTTTGTTAAAAGAAACGAACTGTTGAAGATATTCAGGTGATAATCTATTTTGCTTTGAACAGTGTAGTGTCGCGACTTTGTTAAGTTTATACACGTTTTTTGTAGATAATAAATATTAAAATAATAGAAAATAATAACAATAATGTATCCTGACAGTGTTTCTGCACAAGTTCCGGATATTGCTGATAGAGTTAGGTAAGTAGAGATTTTATACAGACAATAATAAATGCTTTTGTATGTATAAACACTCTGTTGTGTTTACAAATTACTAATTCCTTCACTAATTAATCGAAAGGAACTTCGTTTCATCCGGGTGTCCCTTGACACCTCACACTTTTTTTTTATTAAAAAATGACAATTTCTTAGCACAATATTCGTTTTTTACAGACACAAATGTATTATTTGAAATTTTGATTTTTTTCATTGAAATGAATTTTAATGAAACAATGAAATTTTCAATTAAACACAGTTTTGGAATTAAAAATGCTGTTTTTTTGGTGTTATAGTAATAAAGACAATATCAATTGTCTTTACTAATCTAAAATTACCATCAATCTAAATATAATGGATGAAAAAACATTTTTGATTGAAACGCTTGAAACAGTTAACACATTTTTTTAATCACCGCAGATACTCGAACCATTTTAAAACAAAGTGTCCAGCGAAATGTGTCTATTTGAAACCTTTTATTTACAGCAACACAAAAAATATAACTAACTAATCTACACTTTGCGGTTCAGTTTACACAAAACGGGAACAAAACGCAAACTGATCGCAAACAATTCTCAATGAGGAACGTGCCTTTGCATTTATGTGATTCAAAAAAATAAAACAAAGTATTAATCCATATGACAAACTTTCCAACACTATCTAAATATTTTTTGTTAAAAATGTAAATTTGTATTCAACACCAACCATTTATTACACTTAAACGGAATTAGAGGTCTGTCAATATTTGAATTTTGTAAACACCAAAGCTTAGTGATGAAATTCGCGTATTCAGAATATTTCAAGTATACTAAGTACACGCTGACAGTGAATCAATATGGATTTTCACTTGACCTTTTTTTGTGTCTTTTCACATATTTCTCTGGAATGTGATTGTTAGTAAAACAAACTATATTAGGTTTTACCAGTTCTGTATGTATTGTAAAAATCTAGAGGTACACAAATTAAGATTTATTTTGTAAAGTAATTTAGAGTAACACAGTGAAGTGAAGTCAACGTTTTTGCTTGTCTTTGGCTCGGAGAGTTTTTCCAGTAGGCTGCACAGAGTTCCTTTTGCAAATTTCTAACTTCATGATGCGGAATTTGTAGATGGCACAGAAAAGGTCAGATACTAGCTCCTTCTTTTGCGAGACTATCAGCAATTTGTTTGCCTAAAATTCTTTAATGCCCTATACCCACAGCAAAGTTACTTTTTAGTATTTACCGAGTTGTTTAAGAAACTTTTTAAAGTTTCAGGCTGAAAATTTGCTTTCTCCAAGTAAGTTTTCTGTCTAAGCTCATATAAAGGTACCTATTTGGCATCCTCTTTTTGTGGTAATTGCTGATTATTGAAAGTTATTGGTAGACAGTAGTCTCTGCGATCTGTAAAAGTAACATGAATAGACTTGTTATCGATTATAACGCATATCTGTGCATGGAAGAGTGTTTTCCAGGTCTATTTAGAGCCTAACATTAAGAGTTCCCCATACAAATTTTAAATTGTTTTTAATGAAGCTTTTTTATTTATAATGATACCATTATTTACAGGATTTAATTAATTTAATAGTTTGTCCATTTTATTTCGTTTAGATTTATCTACTTTGTTATCTGTTTAAAAAAAGTTGCGCTGTCCGCTACCTAGTTTTTCGTAATAAGTTATTTTAATTATAGTTTAATTTAAGGTTTCAGTAAATTTGTAAAAAGCACAAAGTAACAATCAACTAAGGTTTATATAGCAGTTCAGCTATTTGACCATCCCTAGTCTGTAAAAGCAGTGCACAAACAAGCTACTGCTATAGCAATATCTCTCCTTTGTGATTTATATCGCGATAAAATAGAGCGGAAAATCGATTTCACCCTGAAATGAGGCGAATATTCCTCGAGACTGTCAACTTATCAACTAAAGATCACTTAGACAATTGCTAAACGTTTACAAGACCAATGCATTTTCTTTTTAATTTAAGAATTAAAAAACCTTTTCGTATGCATTTTTTTCTGACAAATTTATATCTAAGTCAGCAATTTCTTTCTCTTCTAACGAAATCGCTATAAAAAGTTGAACCATTTATTACTTTTATGCATTCGTATTTGCGAGTTCCACACGCCAAATAGAACTTTTTTTTAAATGTCTTTAGGAGGATTTGTCATTATAATAGCAAATGCTATATTTATAAAATTTATAATATCCAATAACATTTAGTTTGTATACTTTCTGTATCTGAACTTCATGTTTATTTTGATTAGGTACATTCTTTTTCCTCATTTTGGTCAGGTTAACAGAGATAGGTAAATTGTGGTAAACAAAGTGAATTGTCCCAATCTTCATACAAGGAGGGTTAGGTCAGCATATTTTTACTATTATTACTTCTGGTGATAGAATTCCAACCCTTGGAGAAATGAATAAGAGAATACTATTGTAACATTGACTTTGATTAGGAGCCGAATTGACATTTTCCGTAGAAATAAATGACACTGTGTAACTATTTGGTTTAATAATTAAGCTAGATCACGATATACTCACCAGATTGGAATTTATAGTATTTTCCACAGTTAAATGGTAAATGTTATTTGATGTTAGCGGTTAATAGAATTTTAATAATTTGTGGAAAAAAAAACGACAACAAACATAACATTCACAAACGCTAAGTTGAGATTATCCATACAATTAATATCTTTCCACAGAATGCAAGAGAGATTAAACTTGAAATTTTAATGGAAAACGGATATGAGAAAATTAAGTAAAAATTTTCAGACAAAGCGAAAAAGTAGTATTAAGACGAAATAAACTTGTTCATTAAAATGAAAATGAAGTTGCCGGAAGCCAGCAATTTCATTTACAGTTTAAAAGGTAAATTTAAAGAAAAAATATACAACCCAAAAGAAAACGGACAGGAACTCGCAATTATTTCGGCAAGAAGACGTAATTGTTATGTCATTAAAAAAATTAAATAATTCCTATTTTTTTAAATAGAAATATTTAAGAAAGACTAGGAATATTTGGAATGCTTTTTATTATTATTATTATTATTATTATTATTATTATTCCTTTTCTTGATCTCGCATACATGCGGTGTTTACTGATTTGGAACGGTATTCACATACAAGTCCCGAACCTTACTATTGCAAATTAAGGTGGCGTCTGACTATTGCTGTGGTGTGAAGAAGAACTGATTTCTGCAGTTGAATATATAGAAGTGGATTCATGTTAATTATTTGAAGACTGCGATGTAAATCTTTGGGGATTATTCCAGTAGTTGACAGAATTATAGGTACAATGTGTACTGTGTTTTGTTTCCAAATATTTTTTATTTCTTCTGCCAGAGGAGAATATTTGGTAAGTTTTTCATTCCAAGTTGAGAGAAGATTGTGTGAATTGGGGATGGCTATATCTATTAAATAAGTTGTCGCTGACATCTTATCGGTGAATGTGATGTCTGGTCGATTACACGGTATGGTTTTATCTGTCAGTATGCTGCGGTTCCAATAAAGTTTGCACGTATTATTTTCCAAAACAGATTGTGGTTCGTATTTATAGTACGGACTATTATCACTGTGCAGATTGTGCTGCAAAGCCAGCTTCTGATGGATGCTTTTTGCAACTTGGTCGTGTCTTTGCAGGTAGCTTGTTGGTGCTAGCATTGAACAACCTGACATTATGTGCTGAATGGTCTCCGATGAGGTTTTACATCTCCTGCACTGGTCACTGACACTCTCTTTTAAAATGAACTTTCGATAATTGTTGGTGGGTACAACTTGATCTTGGATCGAGATGACAAAGCCCTCAGTCTCAACGAAGAGATCCGAATTAGTCAACCATTTGTTCGACGCTTCTTTGTCAACATGAGGTTGGTTGATTTCATTCGGATACCTGCCGTGAAATGCCTTGCTAGTCCATCTCGTTATATGGTCGTCATGATCATTATTTCTTGATGGCTTGACGTCCGTTACATGTGCAAGGTCCAGGGGTGTATATCCTAAATCTGCTTTAGAGAAAGCTTTATGTAAACATGTTTCTTTTTGAATGAAATATTGTTGCAAGATGGAAATTTGGGAGTTGTGAAGTTGTACAATATCAATAAGTCCTCTTCCCCCAAGATTACGTGGGAGCACTATTTGTTCTATACTTGATTTTGGGTCATGAGCTCTAAACTTTCTCAGTAAACCTCTGGTTTTCACCTGAATGTCTTCTAAGTCAGTTGGTGTCCAGCGAACAGTTCCGAAGGTGTATGTTAAGACCGGTATAGCGAAAGTATTAATAGCCTTAAAGGTGTTTCGGCCATTAAGTTTAGATTTCAGAATGTCAGAGACTCTTTTAAGGTAAGATTTTAAGACCTTTTCCTTGATCGATTTATGATTGATTCGTTTGTTTTGTGCGAGTCCCAAGTATTTGTATGTATCCCTTTCTCTCATCGATTCCATTATTCGCCCATCGTCTAACTCGAAGTTACAATTAATAATTTTGCCTTTATTTATGTTCAGGGTTTTACATTTTTCAATGCCAAAGTTCATTTGAATATTTTTCGAAAATGTCTCAGTTAACCGAATCAATTCATGCAGGGTTTTTTCATTTTTGGCGTAGAGTTTTATGTCATCCATGTACAGAAGATGGTTAATAACATGATCGATTCGATTTCCCTGTTTTATTTGGAACCCAAGGTTGGTGGTGTTGAGAAGTGTAGAAAGTGGGTTTAAAGCTAAACAAAACCACAGTGGTCTCAAACTGTCTCCTTGGTATATACCTCTCTTTATGTTAATTGGGTTGGATGTAATCGATGTTTCACCGTGGTTTAATCGTAGCGTTGTTTTCCAGGACGACATGAGATGTTGTAGGATGTTAATGGTGTTATCGTCGACTTATTATTATTATTATTATTATTATTATTATTATGTGGGTAGCCTTTAAAATATAATTTTGTAATTGATATTTCAGCTACTTACATTTTTGGTCTGTACCTTAAAACCAGACTTATTAATTTTATCATTTTAAATAATTAATTTCCTTCTGTATGACTTTTTGTAGCTCCGGTTTTTGGCTCCGGAGCTAGCACTCAGATCTAGAGCTTTATAGTGCTTTATTGCCCCTCCTTCTTACAGAAATTATTATAAAATTATGTAAGTTTATTGTACTTTCACAGTCAGTAAAGTAAGTTTTTACAATCCATTAAAAAATATCCGGATTATATATAAAATATAAAATAATGAAAATTCGCAAACTGTTTCTCGTATGTGTATATAAAACATACGGCTTCAAGTAACACCTTACACAAGTTGTGGGATGTTTTTATATCTCGACTTTTATTAGGCTTCTCTTTTTCAACTTCACTATTGCAGTGTGTTTAAAAAAAAAGTAGCACAGAAGAAATGTAACAAACGCATCGTTAAAAATACCCACACAAACTTTCAACGTAAAAATTCGATTCATATTTTCCAGACACGAATTTTATTAAGTAAATTCATCATTACATTTATTACAAAGATATTTGCCGCATATATTATGGTGATTTCATATTTATTATACATAAAAGAAATCATATAAAAGATTCTTTTTTGATTTATTCATAAAATTCATTTTATGTATTGTTAGAAAAAATGCGTACAATATTTTATAGCACGCATTAAACAACTGAGTTTTTGGTAATTTTTTTCTTAATTTTATAAGCGTTATAAATCTTATTTTGGTACTTAAACTTATATATTACAATGTTATTTAAAAACCTACTTTTTTATTTAAAATTTCTTATTGAGAATTATTGGCAATAACGTGAAATAAGAACAATTAAAAAACAGCTCTTGGGGAGATTCCAAATGGACTGTATTTTAGTAAATTAATCAATACATAATCTTAGTTGTATACGATTTTATCGAATAACTTATAAACACATTAAAAAGCCGTACAGCGACAGAACGACGCTAAAATCGAGCTATCCAAATTCTCGTCTTAAAAAGTAGTGACATGGCGAGACGACGCGATGAAGACAAAATTGACACAAGCACACATATCACACTCTGTTTCTCGCATGATCTCGCAGACACTCGCCGAGAGAGTAGACGTAGACAAGATGAAACTTATGGATATTTTTAGGAGTTACAATCTTTCTCAAACTATCTTTGAACCAACCAGAGTAACTAAAACTACACAAACCTTAATCGACAATATTTTTATTAATAGTAATGATTTTAGAAATAATTCAATTAAAATCTCAGGGCTTTCGGATCACTTTGCACAATTCATTACCATTAATGCAAACAGAATAGAAAAAGATAATGTCTATATAAAAAAAAGAATATTCTCAAAAGGAAAGATACAACAGTTCACTGTGAGTATGAAAGAGTGTGAATGGGGTGAGGTTCTGTACAACGCAGATGTAAATGGGGCTTATAATACCTTCAATAACATAATTAGGTCAAAAATGGATCTCATTTTTCCTGTAAAAAAATGTAGAGCAAAGAGATCAAGAACTTGGATAACACAGGGAATAAAAATTTCAAGTATGAAAAAAAGATTACTTTATGAGGATGCTATTGCTGGTAGGATTCCCATAGAAAGATACAAAAGTTACTCCAAAGTGCTAAAGCAGGTAATAAAACAAGCAAAAATATTTTATCAAACATCTTGTATAAAAAATGCTGAAAATAAGACCAGAGCAACTTGGTCCCTAATAAAAAATGTCACAAATAAGGACAAACATCAAAATGCTTCTATCTTTAGTTATTTTCCAAATGAGACTGAAACTGAATCGAATGAATATATTTTTTAAAACCGCATATCCCGATATTAATAAAAACAAGCAGGTAGACTTCTCAAGGATGGGGGTGTCCAATCACAGCATCTTTTTTCATCCAGTTACGGAACATGAGGTATATGCCTACCTAATGAAACTAAAAAACAAAAAGTCTGTTGGTTGTGATGGGATACCTGTGTCATTGCTGAAGCATGCTGTGGAGAGTGTGCATTGACATATTAATACAAATGGACCGGCTGTGCAGCGAAATAATTGATTCCAGAGTGAGACGGATAAGAAGGATAGCGCTAGGTCTGGCAGAAAGCTCCTAATTTACATTTGATTTACGTTGATTTTTAATGTTTTTGGTGTTTATCTTATAAATTAAATATATTTGACTGTGTTTATAGTAATATTTATAAACTATGTAATATATCGCACACACTCTATAATATTTTATAGTTATTAACCTATTAAGTTGGCGTCTAGAGTCATTTTAAATATAATTAATACTTGCCACTCTTAAATATTTTTGGATACATAAATATTTCATCAACAGATAATAATAAATAATTTCGAAGTTCATATTTTATATAATAATCAAGAAGAGTCATTTAATTATTTGTTTTATTATCTCAATGTATAAAAGGGACCAGAAATACATTCTAGGGCAGATTAGACCGATATATAATTCAACTGATTCATACTATAGAAATTCTACTACTATTTATATATAAAATTATTATAAGTTGTGTTGTGTTAGTGTAAAATAAACAAAAAAATAGGTATTTATTGTATATAAAATAATACAGTTTTTGAGCCTGCATTAATTGTTTTGTAAGTAATATATATTATTTTTGCTGAAATAAGTAGACCTAAACATAAAACCGGAGTCTTTTCTCACGTATTTTGACTTAAGAAATTTTAACAAAGTTTCATCAAAGACTTCAAACAACCACAAATGAAAAAGCTTTTTTTCACTACTAACCTGAGAAATTGCTATTATTTACTCCATTCCCCTAACGAGAATTAATATTTACAGTTCTATAATTTTTAAGATATTGACATAATAATAGCTCACTTCTCACCCTGAGTATATAATATAGTATTTTTTACATAAAACGTAATAAAAAGATGTATTTCCCTTAAGCTCTCATTTAAATAATGTGCGTTTTGCCAGGCCTACCTCCGTCTCTCTCTCGGATCTCTCTTTCTAATGTTGGCCGCAGAAGCAGCTGTTGCGAATATGGGAAGCGGCCGGTCCATTTGTATTAATATGTCAATGAGAGTGTGACAATTCCTCTTGCCCATATAATTAATTTGTCACTTGTAACTGGTATCTACCCGGATATGCTGAAGGAGGCCTTGGTCAGACCCATACACAAAAAGGGTGAAAAAGACAAATTTGACAATTATAGACCTATCTCTCTTTTATCTAATATAAATAAAATTTTTGAACGGGTTATTTATGATCATCTTGTCAAATTCTTAGAAAGTCACAGCATTATTGCCAAACAACAAAATGGCTTTCGAAAAGGGAAATCGACAATAACTGCTGTGTATCAGGCATTACAAAAAATCTTAGATTCACTTAATAATGGAAAAATAACAGCTGCTCTGTGTCTGGATCTATCCAAGGCTTTCGACAGTGTTGATCATGGGGTGTTGTTGCAGAAATTAGCCCTGTGTGGAGTCAGGGGGGTGGCACTAGATCTATTCAAATCCTATTTAGGTGATAGACGGAAGAGGGTAGTTGAAGTTGGGGCAGCTGGTGAGCAGGTCGACTCAAAACTGCAGTTTATCGATAAGGAAGTCCCACAGGGTTCAATTTTGGGTCCTCTTCTGTATATCATTTACACAAATGATATTGCCAATATTCTTGAGAATGATCTGGTGTTATTTGCTGATGACACATCGGCTATCTGCACAGCAAACAGTGAAGCTGAATGTAGTGAAAGTATGGTAAACACTCTTTGCAGGTTGGACGATTGGTTCTCCACAAATAATCTGCTGTTAAATGTAAATAAGACTAAACTAATCACCTTTAGCAGGCGAAATCAGCATAATCTAAATGTTACCTATGGGAATACGGTGGTTGAACCTGTGGAGAGCCTTTCGTTTCTGGGAATTCATATTGATCAACGTCTGCACTGGAAGCCACATATTTATCAACTTTCTGGGAAAATTTCTAATTTTCTAATTGCTATGCTTTAAGAGTGATTGTAAATACAGTCAACGCTGAGGCTGCCCTGTTCAGGCAAGAATGCGATATGGTATAATATTCTGGGGGAATTCTAGCGAAGCAGATAGAACTTTTATTCTTCAGAAGAGATGTCTTAGAACTATTTTTAAATTGAAACAAATTGAAACCTGTAGAAACATCTTTATTAACAATAATATCTTAACACTGTACAGTGTACAGTATGTATGTCTATGAATGTGTAGTGTTTTTTATAAATAACTAGCGGACCCGGCGAACTTCGCATCGCCTAACACTAATGTTTTTTCCATTTTTTTTTTTAATTTTTACGATTAATTTTTTGTATTTTTTATCATATTTTCTCGTTAGTTACCAGTTTTTACTATTATTTATAGTACTTTGTAATTTCTCGGTTAGGTATATTAGGTATATATTAACTGCGCCACCTTACGGTGGTGTCATAGTTCTTAGGTAAGTAAGTTTTGCTCTTTTAAATATATGATATACCAACTGCGCCACCTTACGGTGGCGTCATAGTACTTAGTTATGTAAGAATTACAACTGCGCCACCTTGGGGTAGCGTGATAATGATTAATTTCCTAATAAACGCGTCCGATCGCTGCAAAATTCAAATTGCTATAGGGAAAATCGCGGCCTCCGATGCGCTATTTATACTATTTATAGGCACGCTTCTGCCGCCCCGGCCGGCCAGTACCACCGCAAGCGCTACGTTCCGCAATTTTAAATCTGTAATATCTTCGAAAATGTTCATTTAAATCTTATGCTGTAGATCTATGTTAAATTAACAATGTATTTAAGCTATTTAGTTGGATAAGGATTAATGCTGTATTGGTTAAAATCGCTTCGAAAATTAGCCATTATTTGTCGTAAAAAGTAAATGACAAAAAACTGTTATTGTGGGATATCCATAAGAGATAGACATATACCATCCCGGAGTTTTCTGTAGACCTTTTCCATGTGTACAAATAATTAGTACCTTATTTTGATAAATCTCGTGGGGTTCAGCCTGCATTTGCAATGTAAGCGGAAAAAAAATTGATAATTAACGACATCACATTGGAAACCTCAAACATAACAGTATTTCTCCACCATTTAGTGGATGTTATTATACACATAAACCTTCCTCTTGAATCACTCTATCTATTAAAAAAAACGCATAAAAATGCGTTACGTAGTTTTAAAGATTTAAGCCTACAAAGGGACATAGGGACAGAGAAAGCGACTTTGTTTTATACTATGTAGTGATTTTTAGGGTTTAACGATCATTTTGCACTGTTTTACATTTTTTTTACACTTTTTACGCGTTTTTCGTCGATTTTAAGCGAAATTCGATCACATTTTCTGTTTACTAAACGTAAATGTCAACTTCTGTTAACTGACTGGTTTTAGATGGCGTTTTACTGTCAGCCGAATTGACAGATAATCGATTTTTTTAAAATAATTCGTAAAATTAACGACATCACATTAAAAACCTCAAAAATAACAGTATTTCTTCAATATTCAATGGATGTTATTATACATAAAAACCTTCCTCTTGAATCACTTTATCTATTAAAAAAAACCGCATCAAAATCCGTTGCGTAGTTTTAAAGATTTAATCATACAAAGGGAAATAGGGACAGAAAAAGCGACTTTGTTTTATACTATGTATTGATTATTCTTCTCTGTTTGCTGACTTGAAGTATAATCATGTGTATAGCACTAGAAGGAAAAATGACCTGATAATAGATAGGGCACGTTGTACATACATTCAGAGAAATGTTACCTACAACGTCATATCAATATGGAATAAATTACCACAGATTTTTAAAACTTTACCAAAAAATAAACAAAAACAAAACCTTAAACACTTTCTATCTCAAAAATGTTATTATTCCATAAAGGATTTCCTAGATGAGAAGGATTTTAATGACCTTATGTAGTGGTGGGGGCCCTTTTTATTCGTTTTTATTCGTTTCCAACATGAAATGGTGTTAGTGTTCACGTAATATGAAATGTATAAGTATTCTATTTAGATATAAGCAGTGTATTTTTAAGTTTTATATTTCTTTGTTGACATGATCTACACCCTATGGGTACTTTGTAAACTGATCTTATACCGAAATAAACTAAACTAAACTAAACAAAATTAGCAAACAACAAACGGAAACTGCGATGTGCCTAAAAGTGGTTGTCGACATAGTAGTCATAAAATATTACTAATTAATTTTAACCCTTATAACACCAGAAGAAACGCATCTTAAATATTTGACCATCGTAGTTAATAATACAAAATTATGAATACAACCGAACACATCCGTAAAAAAATAAAGAAACATTAAAATTCTTAATGCATTACGCGATTTATCTTATTCAAAAACGTAACACGACTGATAAAACCACACTAAGTTTGACAACTGGTTTTCCGTTTGAACATTTAGACCTGAACATTTTCATTTAAAAAAAGATTCCTTTTGGAACTTTTCATAGATCATCAATTTTAACATCCAATTATCCACATTTCGAACTACGCATTCCCCTAACATTTAACTTTTTTTACAACGTTGTTAACATATCTTATAAATAAGTTACGTTTCAGTGCTTTCTTTATGATATCTCATTTTAAAAGACCATTAGCAAGTCGTATACTTATTTTCCACCTCACTGGTTATATTTGAAGAAGCAGAAGAAAACATCGTCGAAAAACTTTCTACGAAATGTTTTCGTATTTTTATCAATATTCATAAATTTTAATAAGTAACTTTTACCCGTTACACAGACATATTTTGTATTGATACGTCTCCGCAAGTTTTTCGTGCGACCAAATGTCGATTGTTTGGGACCATCATATAAAAAAAATATATTTTATTGTTACCCAATTACTCATCAATGATTTTTTAAAACCGATCATCTAGGTACTAACGTCTCTACTAAATTTGTTATAACAGATATAAAACAAATGTGATTACAGCTAATGCACTCATATCGACTAATTCAATCCAATATCAAAAAATGATAGTTTATTTCCATATTATTCCCCAATCGGAAAAAATGTGTATCAACTAAAATTGTTATAAAACACACAATAACAAATGTGATTATAGCGAATGCACTCTGGATATATAGACTAATGCAATTCAGTAAGTACACCAATTTTTCAAACTGAAAAAGATTTAATTTATGATTTTATTTTTACATTACCTTAACGAATTGATTAATACCATCCGTGCAAGCAAGCACTTTGTATTTATTGCTTAATTATTTTCAGTCTTTTTTTTTTCTCTTCCTTTCTCTGAACTGAAATTCACCCCGAATCGCAATAAGGAGTGAGGTAATAGATTAGATTGAGAAAAAACTTTGTAAATAAACTGGGGAGGTTTTTGAAATCAGGTTTTCAATATTGCTTATTTTAATCTTAGTGTTCTCACTTTCGAAGGGATAAAAATAACATTAACGGCTGTTAAAGTAAACAGGTAAAAGAAAATCTTTTTGTTTTAACGGAAAACACTCAGAATAATAATTTAATTAATCGACTTTAATGTGATAAAGTTATACGAACGAAGTAAAAACAACTTTATGTAATTAATTTTAAGTATTGGATAAAATGTTAAATAAAAAAAGTATGAGTTATGTTTGGGTAATTCTACTTATATTTTTTTGTATCAATCCACCGATTTTTAAAATTTTAGGTTGGCAAAAAACAACTTCAGATTCGGATTTTGAAGATCGAAACCATTATGTCTCTCTCTCGTTGACGATCTCTAAAATTTTTGAAGATTTGATACTTTGAACTTGAACTATAAAAACCTTTTCATATTTTGTTAACAAAATGATATTTTGACATCCTTTAAAATTTCCAAAAAGAACTAATAAAAGTGTACATTTTTGTTTATAAATCTATATCCAAATTTTCACTTTTTCTCTAAGCTTCTATTTTCCTTATTTCATAAAATTAATTCTGGAGAAAACACAACTTTTTTAATTCATCAAAGTTCGATTATATCGTTCCACTCCATAAAAAAGTTATTCTCAAACTATCTTAAAATACGAATACAATTCTCAAACTTTTTCGTAAAAACTTAGCAACTTTTTATTCGTATGAGAAAAGTTGAGGTTTAGAAAATATACCTTTCCCAGGATTAAATCCTATAATTCTACACAATTTTTTTTAAATAAATTTTGTATTCATCGCGAAATGCATCACTGATTGCTAATTAAGTTAAAATAAAAGTTTCCATGTTTGCGATAAAAAAAATATAAATTAATATTTAAAAATTGTGTGTAATCTTAACATTCTTAACCGCTCGAAACCTTCGATCGGAAGGACAGGCATCAACTCGGCACTTTATTACCCTCGGGTAAACTATTGCACCCCTCGTAGATGCTTCAATTCGGCACTTAATGACTTAATACTTATCACTTTAATTCTTGTTAATCTGAATCCGAGTTGTTGGAAAATATTTGGGAATTTTGATATTATGAATGAATAGTTGCATTTCCAAAAATATAATTATAAAGGAATTACGACGAATGGTTTGTAGAAAATTTGTAACAGTTATCAGTTAAAAGTCTTAGGTGTCAGAAGTAATATCTCAAACAAAGTTTAGACGTAATGGAATTAGTAACAAGTTTTGTTTTAAGTGAACGTGGTCAACAAATGTTTGTTATAAATGACTTTAAGTTTAAGAAAAGGAAATGTTTAAAAGATGGTGCCATATATTGGGTTTGTTGTACGTCAGGTTGTAAAGCAAAATGCCATACAAAGGGTAAGTTACTTTTGTTGTAAAATTTCTATTTGTGATTTGTCCTACCCAGACACTTATTTTCTTTAATTTTATTAATGTTATATGCATATTATAGGTAACGATATTTTGGATCATTCATTAGAACACAATCACGATCCACAATTGCAAAAATTGAGTCGACAAGCTATAAGTAATGCATGTAAACGGAAAGCAGTCAATGATATTTGCGAACGGCCCTCAAAAATTCTTCATACGGAAATTTCGACATCAGATTTTAAAGAAAATTTAATCACGACAGATTTGAAGTACTTATATTCGAACCAGCATGAGCCGCAACAGATTAAAGGTAAATGCAACCGCAATACCAAAAAGCTTGCAAGAAGTACAAGAAGCTCTAAATAAAATGGATTTGGTGACAGATAGAAAAGAACCGTTTTTATTAGCTAATAATATTGAAAATAATATTGTAATTTTTGGCTGCCCCTCCAATGATACTTTTTACATGGATGGAACATTTAAATATTGTGCGAAATTTTATTATCAATTATTCACAATTCATGGCTTGTGTCACGGTCATTATATCCCACTTATTTTCTGCCTTCTTCCAAACAAGCTTAGTGAAACGTATGTTTCTCTTTTTAGACATTTATTGACATTGTCAAACAACTTAAATATATATTTAAATCCACAAAAGGTTGTTATAGATTTTGAAATAGCCATACACAACGCTGTTAACGTTGTTTGGCCGAAAACAAAAATTTTTGGCTGTCGATTCCACTTGGCGCAAAGCTGGTATCGAAAAATTCAAAATGTTGGCTTAGTAAACCAGTATAAAACTAATTCAGAGGAAGGAAAGTGGCTTCAACATCTTTTTGGCTTACCATTTCTTAATCCCGAAAATGTAAGTGAATGTTTTGTGAATCATTTTATGTCCGAAATTCCCAACTCTTTGGCATATATCAAATTAGCTGATTATATGATTGGCAATTATATCTCAGAAGATTGCTTACTTCCTCCAACAATATGGGCTTCTAAAAGTAGCTCTCTACATTATACAACAAACCCTTGTGAATCCTTTCATTCGCACTTTTCTAAAAACTTTTACCTTGCCCATCCGAATATTCATATCTTTGTAAAAACACTTGTTGAATTTCAGTGTTTAGTATATATTAAAATACAAAGTATTAATACGCCTGTCAGGATAATAACAAAAAAAGTTAGAGAGGCAGAAACATTCACAAATAAAAAAATTTTAGAATTAAATAATGGAGAAATTACAGAATTTGAATATGTGAAATTAATCGCAAATAGATACAAAATAAAAAAATGTTAGAATTAAATAATGGAGAAATTACAGAATTTGAATATTGATAATTCTTTTGTATATAAGTTTAATACTACTTTTCATATTGTTCATGAGTGACTTAGAGTACTCATGTCCAGCACCTAGAGTAATTACTGTTGGTTATGCTGACGACACCAATCAACTTATTGCTGAAAACAATCTGTCTGACACAGTTAGTATCTCAAATATTAGCGCAAATGAATTCCAAGGTTGGTGCTCAAATAATGGCTTATTGCTTAATTCTAATAAAACAGTATTCATGCTGTTTCAACCAAAAAATTCAAGTCTACATGAAAGTCAGTTAATAAAAATTGAACATAAATCTGTACACCAGGTAAGTGAGGTCAAGTTTCTAGGCCTAACAATCGACCAAAAGCTCACATGGGAAAGACACACAGATAATCTTGCATCTAAACTCTATAGCAGTTGTTTTGTTATCAGACAACTTAAACCAACTGTGTCTTTGGATGTACTAAAACTGACCTACTACGGACTTGTGCATTCGGTACTCTCTTACGGCTTGATCTTCTGGGGAAATTCCGCACATATGAATAAAGTCTTTCTCTTTCAAAAGAGAATTATTAGGTGCATGGTAGGTGCCTATCCTTCAGAACATTGTAAGCAACATTTTATAAAATTATCAATATTAACTCTTCCATGCTTGTTCATTTATCTATCTGTGCTATATATTAAAAAAAATCGTTCAAATCAAACAACTAATAACATGATACACCCATACCCTACTCGAAAAGGTGGCGAACTTCGTACACCCTTTTCAAGATTAACAGTGGGCCTAAACTCCCCACACTATCAAGGAACCATCTTATTTAACCATACGGTTAGAATTTTGGGCAATATAGAAAACTTTAAAAAATTCAAATTCATGCTGTTTCAGTTTCTTGCAGGTAAGGCCTTTTACTCTGTAGAAGAATTTTTATCAGATTAATCTTATAACTTAAAATGTATTTACCCAATGTTAATTTTAATTGTCTTATGTCTTAATTTTCTATTTATCTAATATCTTAATATCTCTAAAATTTTAAACTTGTGTGAATTGTATAGTGTGAATGGGTTGTTTGTATAATATGGATGGTATGATGATCCTTTGAATGAATGTGTACTGTATGAGTTGACTAGTCTGATAAGTTTGTTTTTTTTAACATTGTAAAAATGTAAAAAAGGGAAAAAAATTTTACTGACGAATAAAATTCTATTCTATTCTATATGTTATGTAAATCAAAATTTTATTTTATTTAATTTCCTTCAAAATATTTATAAAAAAACATTAGTTGCAAATGCACTCTTACAAATAAAATCAATTTTTACTAACTTATCATTATTAGGATTAAAGGATTAAGAAGATTTATTAAACCAGGTAAAAGTGCTCAATTGAAGTATCTACTTTTATTGCCTTGAAGGGACGGTGCCCAGTTGAAGTCTACCCGATCGGTACCTTTGGTGTTGTTCCCTTTGACGTTTAACTATAATCCCTCCAGCTTTTAATATAATGACAGGGGTGCTGTAGGCTAAATATTGCACCGTGTTTATATACGAATTATCCGATAGATGATATTCTATCGACAAACGTAACCCATTCATACACTTGAACAAAGGGTCTCTCACGAGGGGATTACACCAATTACGACAGATTAAATCTAAATGCAGTTGGTTTGCAAATCAATTTGTGTTTAATATGGTTTCAACACAATTACTAATTGATTGATTTTTATTAGAAAAAAATCGGAGTTACCATTAATTAACACAACACAAATTCAAAACAATTTCATTGCTATAATATAAATTTTCATTAATAGTCGAGGCAATGAAGCACTGAACCTCTGAAATTTAAACGGCAAGACGGATTTTAATGATTCTTTGTCCATTCGATTCGTAGGAGAATCAAGAAACTTTGTAACTTTATGCGGTCATATAATATTGGAAAACTGCATCTGTCCTTACAAAAAATACTTAAAGTGCAACTAAAACAGAACTTGTTATTTATTACAGGAAATAAGTTAAATTTTGTTATTCGGGTGTTTTTGGAGTCGCTGAAAACGAATATGACATCTCCGAAGTACATGGTGTCAAAGTTTTCGATAATATCGTGATAGAATTAGTCAAACCCTATTTTGGGAGGTTTTTGGGCTCGCTGAAAAAAGAAAGTGATCTCTGGAGTACCTCCGTAGATCGCTTTCGACATTAGGTACGTTCTGAGTGACCCCAAAAAAACCCAAGAAATGAGTTTTTACTAATTGCTTCACAATAATACCAAAAACTCCAGTAGGTGACATAAAGAGTAGCTACCCTGGACAGCAGGGACTCCGGAGATCACTTTCAAGGCATATTCGTTTTCAGCAAGCTAAAAAATCCGCGAGTATCGAGTTTTGAGTAAATGTATAACATAATTTCAAGAGTATCAGTAGCTATCCTGGCCAGCAGATACTCCGGAGATTACTTTTAATGTCATTTCATTTTCAACGACCCCAAAAACCCTCGAGGAAAAAAGTCCTCCCTGTAGAATTTAATGCAAAAACATTCAAATCAGTCTTTCTATTAAAATGATGGTAGTGCCGATTTTAGTGATTTATTGCCTTGACTATAAAGACTTCATAAATTGATCGCATTTCACGTTAAAATTCCTTCACCAAGATTTAATATTGAAATTAACAACTTAAATCGATATTGCAAACATGCGGTAACTAATAAATGTATAGGTAAATTAATTGAGACGCCAATTAATAATGTTTCAATATAAAACTAACAAGTAAATTTACTTTGAATAATATTAAGCGTGTTACCGAATTTATTACAATGATTTTAAAAGTATATTTTTGGATTCCTTAAATAAGAAAAATTATCTAATTTTTTAGATAAATAAAATTAAGATTAATATAATTTTACAATGTTATTGGTTTAGTAGAAGCGAAAGTTGTTCAGTTTTTGTTCTTCTTACCGAAGAATCATCGAATTAGCCACCTGTTTAAGATAGGCAATTTTTTGACCCTTAGCTGATAACAAAAGAGATATTTTCAGAAACCTCGGAGTAGCAGAATTATTTCTGTTAAAATAACCCAGAATATTAAATAACGGAATATCTGTACAATTAAAAATCAAAAATGATGAACGTACTTCTAATACGCAAAATGTCTTTTAGAATATTCTGGCTTTTTTTCTTTCAATCTATGACTTAAGCGCATTAATTGTACTCTGTAGCGATTTCCAGTTACGGTTTCATTCAGTTTAAGCAGTTTATAATAAATCACACCTTTCTAGTCCCACCAAATACACAGCAGAAGCTTACGTTCACGGATATTCGGCTTTGCCTGTGATGTTAATGGTAAGCCGGAATTAATTTATGACTTCCTGCTCTTCGGATTGTCGTAATGGATCCATTTTTCATCATCGAAATGCAAAAAAACCTTTGTTTTGAAACACATGTCGAAAAACGCCTCTCAATCTCTCTCGGTTTTAATTCATATGAGACCCAATGTCCTTCGTTTTCGAACCCAAACTTTTAAGAAGTTTTTCTACCGTTGATAAGTCAACTCCCAATAGTCTAGACAATTCTTGAAATACACTTCGCTTAAAATACGATGATCTCCATCTACAACAACACTTTTGTTTATATTTTGCAATAAAGTAAAACTCTCCTCAGAAACAATTTAATTGACATATTCCATATATATATATAGTACAGTACTGCAGGCCTTTGAGGCCCATGACTTTTTTTCTTTATCGTTCTTCAACTGCCTTAACAATTTCTCTCCACAGGTTGCGATTCTGTACTTTTGCACCCCAATTTGGTTCTACTTCTCTGATATCTTCCAACACCGCGTCCAACCATTTTTTCTTTGGTCTCCCTCTTTTTCTTTTACCTCCTTCCCCTTAATGACCTTTTTTGCATATCTATCTTCTGGCATCCTCCTAGTATGCCCGAACCATCTCACC
Organism: Altica lythri; assembly: GCA_964028335.1. Classification (NCBI taxonomy): domain Eukaryota; kingdom Metazoa; phylum Arthropoda; class Insecta; order Coleoptera; family Chrysomelidae; genus Altica; species Altica lythri. Next base: position 96,610,350 of record OZ034800.1, on the reverse strand, counting down.
CTTTGAGCTTTTATGAAGCTTGTTACTGATGGGTATTTATAAAGATCTTTCAATTCTTGGTTAGTTCTTCTTCTCTAGAGTCCTTCATCCGTTTTTATTCCCCCCAGAATTTTCCTTAGTACCTTCCTTTCCCATATATCCAGTTTTGTTTCTTCCACTCTTGTTAAAACCCATGTTTCGCTTCCGTATGTCACTGTTGGTCGTATTATTGTTCGATAAATTTTAATTTTGGCTTCTCTAGATAACTCCTTTGATCTTATTAACTTATTTAAAGATCCCACAGCTTTACTTCCTTTCACTAATCTTTTATTTATTTCTTTCCATTCTTCGTTTTTATTTGTCAGCGTTGCACCCAAGTATTCGAATTCACAGACTTTTTTAATTTTATATTTTCTGTCCTCCCCCCGCTTTAATCTCTATATATTCTTTTCTACCGTCCACATTCTGATGGTTTAGCACCATATATTTTGATTTCTTCTGATTTATACTAAGTCCGTAATTTTTTGCAGCCTCTTCCAACTTACAGAACGCTCTTTCCAGTTCCTTCCTTGTTCTGGTTAGCAAAGCTAAATCATCTGCATATGCAATTATCTGTTGCTTGTGGTGATAAATAAGCCCTGTTGTTTGTATATTGCTATCTCGTACAATTTTTTTCAACACTAGATTGAAAACCGTTGTCGATATTGGATCTCCTTGCTTTAATCCTTTTTGGACTCTAAATTTGTCTGATACAGTAGTTCCTTCGCTCGTTACTCTGCTGTATGAATTGTCTAATGTCATCTTGATTAGCTTCACGATTTTTTTTGGTATTCCTAGTAAGTTCAAGGCATTATACATTTTGTTTCTATATATTGTATCATAAGCCTGCTTAAAATCTACAAATATGACATGTAGTCCTAAATTTCGCTCGTAGCTTTTATCCATTATTGTCTTAAGGGTAAATATTGTTCCTCTTCCTTTCTTGAAACCTCCTTGGTATTCTCCCACTATTCTTTCTTGGTACACATTCAATCTGTTTCTCAAAACTCTAGCCAGAACTTTGTACACCACATCCAGAAGTGATATCCCTCTATAATTCTCGCATATACTCGCATAAAGCATAAAAATCTTGTTATCTATGATTCAAAACAAGGGTATGTAAAGCTTTTAATAGCTTTAGACAGCTTTTGGCAATTAAAGAATTTTTTTCACCTGGCCATAGATGATTGCATCTCCCATTGTAGAGTTAAACGTATTCACGCGGTTACCTGATCTTTACATTTCCCCCATTTTTTTTTGTCTTACACTCCTTCAAATTGTTTTCTCTACAGCGATGTATTGAAGTGTCTCGTGATTGAATAGAACACAATGTATTAAAAGTTTTAGAGCAAAAGTGGTTGCTAATGACAGTAACACAGTTAAGGGAAAATGATTAAAAAGGTTGCATTTTGTAGTTATACTTTTTACACTGAAATTTTGCCGACGTATAGTTTAGAAAAGAAACGATCTAACAAGAACTTAAAGCCAATAAATTCTCGAAGAAAAGATAGTATCTGTGTAATTTGTGATATTGGCTTAATAGTCTGTCGATCTCTACAACCGCACGAACATACATTTTGCTTTTCCGAATAATAAGGATTGATTTCCACTGCGTGACTTATCTAGTTTTAACCTTAAAAAGAACAAAAGGTTTTAGAAAAACGTTTTTAATCTACATTTTAAGAAATTTATATATAAATCTGGAAACTTTTAGAGTGATTAAATTTATCTTTTACTGAAATCAATTTGTATTAAGTTTCTATAATAAAAGGTTGTATTTCGTGAATGTCGTATAATATTACATCCATTATTAAATCTACTGAATACATTTCCAAAAGTAATGAAAATATCTTTTCCATGATGGAAGATGTGAAAAGAGAGGGTGTGGTATTGCTGGCACAATATAACCACATACCTGCTTTTATTTCGTGGTTAGAACTTTGAAACGGCTGCACCTATTTCACATAATACCTACTTTACAAGTAACACAATCTAAGTTTGCATGGATATTTATTTATAGCAGGAAATTGTAGATCTTGAAATTGACTTGGGAAAACATATCTGTGTAGAAGTTTTATGATGAAACTCAATATCATTTTAATATAATTGTTAATTAACTCTTTTATACGAACCTTTGTTCAGCTTTCGACTATAGGTACTCTAAACATTTTTCATTATTTTACAAAAAGTAATAAATCGAAGATATAAATAAAAATTTTTGAACTTCAGGATCCTCTTTTTAAAACTGTTGAAGTATTATTAGGTTTATTACGTAATGAGCATTTCTATTCTAAAAGTTCGACTATTACGAATTTAATTTAAAAACTAGCTTGCATAAATTTATCTCTTAACTCTATATAATGAAAGCTTTTGTACTTTATTTTTAGAATAATGGTGCAATTCTTAATTCGTTTCCATATTCAGTAGTAAAACCGTCTATTTATAACAGGAATAAATTAATTAAGAAAAATCATTACTGTGAAGTATTTCTTAGACCGCGTTCATATAAGATGAATTTAATTGGGACTATAGACTGGGATTTGATTAAGACTTCACTGGAACTTAGCTGCGACGGTAAACTCTATTGAATGTAAACAAGATAAATCGAGATTTGAATTTTATTAAAGCCAAGCTTACTGATTACTACACAGAAATAAACATAAAAAATTCCGAGTAACTCAAAATCTGACTCAGATCTTTAATTTGTGTATAAGTTAACTTTATTTGGCTCTTATTAAATTTGTTATAGATATCCAAGTAGGAGAATATCGTTTACAGCCAATTTCTTCCGATTATATTATTAACCACTTACAAAACTACATGTTAATTTCGATATATGTTACAATAAAGTGTAATGAAACAAAGCAAGCGGTACGTGCCTACAAAAGGGTTTCTGGCCTATTTGTCCAGTCAACTATATCGGACAAATGGAAATCACGTCCCAATATAAGTGAAATGGGGTGGATTAATTGAGCTAATAACAATTCATTAACATATCTACTTAACAATCAACGGCCTATTGTTCAAGTTAACCAACATTATTCATTTTCGAAGTCTTTGTTGCCGAAAATTACAAATTAATTTAGAGCATCAAAACTGATAACCGTGGTTTCAATATAATAAAGAACAAAAGCATTTTATCTCAAATTTTGACAACAGTTACTAAATAATAGGGTTAAAAATCTATAGCACTCTCTATAACGAAGTTTTGAGCACTGCATTATAGTCGTAAAATCTGGTTAAAACATTATAGGTGTTCGCATATCGCTGCTTCCTTTAATTTATTACATAAACATACCATACAAAACATACCGTGTATCAATGTAACATAAATCCAATTAGTTGCTTGTAGATTGTAAGTGGGATCGATTGCTACACTGTGAGCTAAAAGAAATTTTGTGTATACCTTACATATAATTATGAGTCCTTAGGGTCTAGACTTTTGAGAAAGTACGTACGTTTATAACCTGATCAGGCCCTAAGAAGACCTTTTTCAGATATTTGATATTTCTTCCGTTGTTTTGTTCCACCAAACCAGTGCAGCAGCCGGATTCTGTAACTCGTTATGGTGTCGTTAAGCGCTCATACCGATAAGTTTCGGTTCGTTATATACCGACGCCTCGCCGTAACGACAATTGGTATTCTGTAAACGAAATATAACGAACTTCGTCGTTATAATACCGAAATTTGTCGCTAAGATGTCGTTATGAGCGGAACGGATAGCGAGGCATGGGCACCCCCTCGTTATACCATAACGATACCGTATTTTGTATTTAAAATTGAATATACATATTTATGGCTAATGTTATTATTCCTTCTATTATTATTACCATTGTATAATTGACTTGAACACCGCTTCGGGCAATTGTATGACTATATACAATGTGTAAAATAAAGATGGTTATAAAATAATCACAATTTATAAAAAGAACTTTTTATGGTAGAAAGTTTTTTTTACTGATGTATAGATCATATTAGATACTATTATATAAATTATTCTGTAACTTTGGAGCCCTTAAATTACCGTAAGGTAGCTTTCAGGTTCCGTGGATTCCTTCCGAATTTTTTATCAATTTCCCTTCAACAATTAATAATGGGCGCCAAGTACAAACTTTCAAATAAAAAAGAATAAATCAGTTTTAAAATTGTTTATTCAAATTAAAAAATTGATTAGATGTTAATCAAAAGTTTAGTGATTAATTTATTTCTTATCTTTGGTTTTTTAATGATGTCTTCTGTCGGAGCCTTTGGTAGCGAGAGTAGAAACTTGATTTCAAATATTGATGACCACAGGACAAACAGTATTAGATGTTTTCTAATAAGCGGTGACTTCAGGAATAGTTTCTCGATTACCCTGAATTGGTAAAGATGATTTCAAAAAAAATGGATGGGTCGTGCATTCAACTCCTCTCTAGGACCCTCTTCAAAGTGGCATCAGCCCGAAACGAGGGAAGCAGAAAGTGAAGATTCAACTTAAGCTTACTGAACTATCAAAATGAAAAAATAATTCCGAATCGCAACTCAAAAGGTAGCTACATTTCCTACCGAAATCTGATAACCCTCGCGCCAGCGCGGTTCACAATAGATATTTTTAAAGTTAAATAGTCGAGGAGCTAGGCTCACAAATAACGTTGTAAACGTTACAACTTCTTGAAATTGTGTCAAAATCTCTATGTATATGCCTAAACACCCTTGAAACATGCATTGTCATCCAGTTCTTCGCTATCCTGAAAATTTCAGAGCTGTAGGTGGTCGGAAAATAGGTTTAAATTCGAATACAAAATTCCACAAAATGACAAAGAGAAAGAGACAAAGAACACGATGAAAATAAAAAACTTTCTGATAATATGAAACAGATTTTTATAATTATCGTTATTGTTACTGCCACTATTATTACAATTTCACATTACTAAATTGTTCATCAGCTTATATTTAAGATACAACAAAGATTAATATTTAATCAAATATGAAATAAAACAATAAAAAAAAGGTTATCTACGTACACATTTGTTTTCTTTTGTAATATAAAAATCCCTTTCGAAATCTTCATATCTTTCCTAACAGCTACGTATTATTCTTATTATTAAAAAATATTTTTCACCATAGTATTATCCGAAATTGTTTGGGAATCTATGTAAAGGGAAGGAAAAGGTTCATTAAAAACTTAAAGCTGTACAATATGAAATAAGCGAATAAATAATGTATTTTGAGGTCTATTGATATTCATTAACATTATATGAAGTACTAGCGGACCCGGCGAACTTCGCATCGCCTAACACTAATATTTTTTCCAATTTTTTTTTATTGTTACGATTAATTTTTTGTATTTTTTATCATATTTTCTCGTTAGTTACCAGTTTTTACTATTATTTATAGTACTTTGTAATTTATCGGTTAGGTATATTATATATTAACTGCGCCACCTAACGGTGGCGTCATAGTTCTTAGGTAAGTAAGTTTTGCTCTTTTAAATATATGAGATATCAACTGCGCCACCTTACAGTGGCGTCATAGTACTTAATTATGTAAGAATTACAGGTGTAAATTTATAACATCTCAACTGCGCCACCTTAGGGTAGCGTCATAATGATTAATTTCGTAATAAACGCGTCCGATCGCTGCAAAATTCAAAGTGCTTTAAGGAAAATCGCGGCCTCCGTTGACGCCGCCCCTGCCGGCCAGTACCACCGCAAGCGCTACGTCCCGCAATTTTAAATCTGCAATATCTTCGAAAATATTTATTTAAATCTTGTGCTGTAAAGGACCATATAGATCTATATTAAATCAACAATGTATTTAAGCTATTTAATTAGATAATGATTAATGCTGTATTGGTTAAAATCGTTTTGAAAATTAGCCATTATTTGTCGTAAAAAGTAAATGACAAAAAAATGTTATTGTGGGATATCCATAAGCGATAGACATATACCATCGCGAAGTTTTCTGTAGACCTTTTCAATGTGTACAAATAATTAGTACATTATTTTGATAAATCTCGTAGGGTTCAGCCTGCGTTTGCAATGTAAGCAGAAAAAAATTGATAATTAACGACATCACATTAGAAACATCAAAAATAACAGTATTTCTCCAATACTTAATGAATGTTATTATACATATAAACCTTGCTCTTGAATCACTCTATCTATTAAAGAAAACCGCATTAAAATCCGTTGCGTAGTTTTAAAGATTTAAGCATACAAAGGGAAATAGGGACAGAAAAAGCGACTTTGTTTTATACTATGTATTGATAAAAACATTTTGTTTTTGTTTCGGAATAAAGGTTTATGAAACTTTCGTGAACCGAGAACACAATGTAAACAAACAAAACTAAGAATTTAAGGTTAGTTCTAATGAAATCACTGTCAATACGTCACTTCCTCAACGTTATATACCGACATCTCGGTATTGCTTTCTGTAACGTCGTGATTTCGTTATTCGTAGTTACAGAATGCCATCGTCGTTATTCGGTTGTCGTTACAAGCTCGGACGGTCGCCGGTCGGTAACATAGCGATAACGTTCCGTTTCGTTATAGAGATAACGAGTTACAGAATCCGGCCGCAGTATAGGTAATTAATGGTCCGACAACTATTAGATATGAGATATGACCAAAAGATCCTTTTTTGTTTAAGACCCCATGTATTCCCAAAAAAGCCTACGACAGAGCTACATAGCTCTTATAGCTTAAAAGGTTATATTTCCGAGGTGTGTTTCCTTTCGAGGAGTATTTTACCTCTTTTGAAAAAGGAAGTGTCACTTCATTCATACTGGGAAGTTGAACGATTTTCTTCTGTTAGTCGTTTTTTAGGATTGGCTGACTTATCAGATTTTTTTTACAAAATTTTAATTATAATTTAATATAAACAATGACTATTTATATATAAATTTGAATGTAATTATTGTACAAAAAAATGACTAATTTAACGGTACTGAAATTTCAAATCAAATAAAAATTGTATAAATAAATTTTTTTATATTTGAATCATTTCATCTCACATAACCTTTGGGAGGTTTTTCTATAAAACAAATCACGATTTTTTGATATACATAGCTGTGTATTTTAATGAAAACGCCTTTGTTTAAAAACGAATTTAATTTCACACATGACTCAAAGCAAAAGTAAAGGTTTGAAAATTTAAATAATGCTGCTATATATATTTTTTATATATAAAAAATACTATTGTAATATTTTTTACGCAAACAAAAGTTAATTAATATTCATTAAACACATCATTTTTTTATTTAATTTACAAAACAAATATTCATTTTAAAATGCTTTGTGTAAAACAACAAATTGCAATTAATAAATTGTTTTTTTTTTGGTAATAACTTAATCTGATAATTTTCGCATCAGATATTTTGTTATAAAATGATATTCCGCTTAATGAAATATTTAATATAATTTTATAAAAAATATGTATAAAAAAATAATTTAATTGTTTAGAAATTATGGAGATTCATACATATAAAATTATATTTTAATAAGAAAAATAAGACATTATTAGATCTCACTCAAAATAATAAAATAAGCTTTCGAAAGGAATAGGAAAACCAAGCAAAGATTATATTTAAGTCTTGTATAAATGTGACGGAAGCCACAGCTTGCAAGGAGGCGGAAATATGGTGAAAATCGTGAACAAAATTGGGGTAGCAGCTTTTGCTTGGATTAATTTTTAGGTAATAAAGGAGAATTGTTGTTTTTTAATAAAACCGTACAGAAATTCGCTTAAAAAGTTTCTACAACTCACATTCCAAATAAAGCATTTCATTCACAGTTCATTGATTCAAAAAAATTGTTTAATTGGATTTTCGTTTATTAATTTCTATCGATTCGTTAGAATCTTGGTGTTTTTCATTTTTTTGCGTTTGTTGAAAAACAAACTTTATTACTTAAATTAGAATTTCTCTGTCGACGATTGTAATATAAATTAAAGAAACGATCGATGAATATGTTAAATTGAGAATTCTTTCCTTTAAAACTTTAGCCGTCTTGTCGAACACTTAAATAAAAAACTTATTCGCATTCAGTCATAATACGTAAAGTTTAACCAACTTTCAGATGATAATTAATGTTGTTTCAGAAAAGAACGAACTTTTTTAACATCAGATTTTTCGACTTTCTTGTGAAACACAATGGGATTTTAACTTTTTTATATATGAATACGTGGCGCCAATAGAAAATCAGTTTCGAAAAGTTCTTTTATTACTAGTTTATATGTGAAGAATCATGACATTCCGTTCGTATATAAGCCTGGATCCAAAAGATTCTACATGAAAAACTGGATGTTACGAAATTGGTTTCCCATTGGATCCCTCATTAGCTCACAGAATAACAAAAAGCGGTTTGTGAAAATTGGTATCGCAAGACATTGGAACGGGTCAACAAAGGAAGCTCGAAAACATTTATAGCATTATTAATGGCGATGAATCTTGGATTTATTCCTACGAAGAGTATTATACAGGTAAGAATAGTTACGGGAGAGTATTATACAATGTTATTAAAGAACGAAATAACAAAAACGGCTCCATATAGCGACAGTTCTGTGCCATCACATAACGCATCGTCAGACACATCCTTGCAAGCGATGGTCAATTTAAACCAGTTACGTTTCAAATTCGTTGCTCAAACACCGTATTTTCAAGACTTTTCCCACAGCAACAGTTTCTGTTCCAAAACCGCAAGCGGTGGCTCAAGGGAAAAAGATTTATTTCCAATAAGAAAGCCATTACGAAAACCTAGGCGTATTTCGAATATTTGGTCGTTTCGTACTACAAAAAGGGCATAAAAATCACTATATCAAGTATATCGTTTTCGGAAGTAACTATGTTTATATATATATATATATATATATATATATATATATATATATATATATATAAATTTAACTTTGCCAAAAAAAACGCTTAAAAATTCCGGAACTTCTCAGCCTTTTGAAACATTGCGTAAAGTTTCTTTACAAAAAAAATAGACGTTAAAAAATAAGAAATATATTTAAAGAAAAATTGATAATCTCCGAGGTCAGCAGGAGTTGAATTTCCATAATCCGATTTTTTTATACGTTGACGAATTTTCAATTACGTTTAACATGCACCATGTGCAAACTTCTGGAGAAGATGGTTAACAACAGACTGATGTGGTACCTCGAAAAATGTAACATTTTCTCCCCTGCTCAATCGGGATTTAGAGCGCAACGCTTCACAATAGACAATTTACTAGTTCTTCAGACCCACATAATTAATGCATTTAATGACAACCAAGAAGGCATGGCTGCAATATTTGACGTAGAAAGTGCATTTGATTCTCTTCCCCGTTCGGTCATACTGAAAGCCTTAGAACGTCACAACATCAAAGGACAAATGTTTTGTTTTATTAAAAATTTTCTAACAGACCGATATTTTAGAGTTGCAGCTAATGGGAAAACATCTAACATACTTAAACAAGAAAATGGTGTGCCACAAGACTCTGTACTGAGCCCAACTTTATTTATTCTATCTATCAACGACATTTGCAAAATAATCGTACCACCTATATGCTTTGCCCTCTACGCTGATGACTTGTTCATATTCTGCCAAGGAAGGAACATCGCTACAACAGCCTTCTTAATTCAAACAGCAGTTGACACTCTTTACGATTGGTCTATCAAAATTGGTTTTAATTTTTTGGCATCAAAGTCCAGAGTTATTAAGTTTTCCAGAAAAAGACATAGCCAGTTTATCCCAAATATTAAGCTAAATAATCGCAGTATTCCAAATGTCGACGAAATCGTTATTTTAGGGATCGTTTTTGACAAAAGATTAAGTTGGAAAGGCCACATCAGACAACTCAAAGACAACTGTCTTAGCAGGCTTAACATTCTGAGATGCTTATCACGCCGGCAATGGGGAGCCGATGAGGAAATGTTATTGAGAGTCTACAGATCTCTTATTCGTTCCAGACTTGACTATGGGTGCATACTCTACATGTCCGCAACCAAATCAGTCTTAAGGTTACTTAACACAGTCCAAAATACAGCTTTACGTATATGCTTGGGAGCTTTTCGGTCAAGTCCTGTAGATAGTCTATGTTGTGAAGCTAATGAGCCTCCTTTGTGGTTAAGAAGAAAGCAACTCCTTTTGTCATACTGCTCTAAAATATCGTCAAATCAGCTAAACCCAGCTTATACGGTTATACACCAGAATGTTGCGAATATCCAGACGGCCAGAAGACTCCAACCAGTCAGTTGTGTTCTATCACCACTTCTCTCTGGCATAGATCTTCAGCAGACGACTCCTACTACCCGATCCTTAACTCCCCCTTGGAACAATGCCATTCTAAAAATCAACTTGTCCTTGAGCAAATACTCCAAACACAATACATCAAGCGATCTTCTAAGGCAGAACTTCTTAGAACTTATCCACAACTCAAAATTCGAAGAAGTCCTATACACTGATGCTTCTAAAAACAATAATGCTGTAGGCTGTTCAGTTACTCGCTCCCATATGAGCATTATATCAAATGTCTTATCACCTTTCTGTAGTGTTCACACTGGGGAATTATTTGCTATACTCCAAGCTTGTAATTCCATAAACCAAGACTTAAAAAATATTGCAATATGCACTGATTCGTTTGCTTCAATCAAATCCATCCAAAGCATCTACAGTTCTCACCCCTTAGTGCAGTCTATCCATGAACGTTGCCAACGGCTTTCATTGGTGACAATAACTCTACTCTGGGTTCCCTCACATGTTGGAATTGTTGGGAATGAACTGGCAGACCGTGTGGCAAAAGAAGCAGCAACGTCAAATCGTCCAGTAGAAAAAAATAACTTAAGTAGAGACCTAAAAAACTATTTCAAAAACAAGATCTATTCGTCATGGCAAGCTCACTGGACCAGAATTCCTTCCAAGTTGTTTGAGGTCAGAAAAACTGTCAAACCGTTTCACCTTCCATTATTATCAAAAGGAGATAAAATAGCCATAAGAAGGCTAAGAATTGGTCATACAAATTTCACTCACAGCCACTTAATAATCTCAGGACCTCCTCCTATATGCCAGCATTGCAACAGCTCCATGTCTGTCAAGCACCTTCTCACCGAATGTCAGAAATTCTCCTCGAATAGAAGACAAATTGGACTCTCAAATAATATGGCTGAAATCCTCAACTCACCAGATCAAATCAAGAAAGTGATTAAATATTTAATAGAAATTAGTATTTTATCCAAAATTTAAAATATTGTTCAAACTGTGTTTATTATTAATGTAATTTGTATTCTTTGTATTTAGTACTAATTGTACCTGTGCCAATGGCCGTAGATGCTGAGGCACATTAACTTTAATAAAAAAAAAAAATTACGTTTAATCTGTTTTATAAACAAAACTTAAAACTTGTTTTTCTTTACAGAGTCAGATTTATTTTCCGTCCTTGTTTGTATGTTCACTTCCTATTCAAAGCAAACTTACAATTGTTAACCACAATAACCTTACTTGTTTTATCGTTATGCTGCAGTTATGAGAATTAAATCAACTTTAATAAAGTAGAGTCCAGTAAACTTATCACTTCTGTGGTTATTCAAAACACAAAACTGCAATCATATTAAAAACACATTACGTTTATTGGATATAGCTGGTTTTAAGTGGTAGGTGTATTAATGCTGATAAAGTGTTTGAGATTTATTCAATTAGATTTATGAAGTCAAGTGACTTAAAAATAACAATATACTTTACTGTTCATTTCAATTAACAGTAGATCACTTAAATAATTTTGTTTATAAAATATTGGCAATAAATGTTTTAGTATCAGTTATAAAATTATATGAATTTGTTAAGTTGTTTTATTTAAAATATTCGTATAAAATCAGAACACTCTCTGGTTATGTTGCCAATTTAATCACGACGCGACGCGACGCCTCTAAATAAAAAAATCAGTTTTTACCACACGCTTAATATTCATTTGGTAAGCTGATTGGTTTAATTTCGAAAAATTGATTTCGGTTATTTGTCATTTTTGTGATTATGTTCGTTAAAGTATTTGATTCAATAAACCAAACATAAAATTCAGAAATTTATAAATGTAAAATATTCGAGAGTTGCCTGAAAAGTTTCCAACCAGAACATGAAAATGACAGCAGTTTTCAACAGAAGTTAGGGAATATATGTGAATAAATACACCTTGAAATTAAAGCAATTTTATATGGTACGTTTTTGTTGGAGAAAAATAACAACAATTGAGTATAAAACTATCATTAAGAATTTGTTTTTGAAAAGCAACACGCCCACGCAAATCAAAGACATTCTGTATAGAGACTGCATCATTATCTGAGATAAAATTTTGCTAGCTGAATGAAGGTTGATATCAACTTGACTGATAATGATAGTTCAGGAAGGCTAAAAACTGAAACAACCAGCGATAACGTCAGTAAAGTTCACCGACTTACGAAGGTTAGAGAGATACGAAAAGCTATGACACGACCTATCTAAAAAACGCGTTTGTCATATATTGACCGCAAACTTAAGCATACGTGCGTTATAATAGTGTTTGCTCTCTTTGGATCAAAGACAAGTTTGAACATTTCCAAAACGGAATGAATCCGATGTTTTGCGTTGATTTATAATTGTAGATGAATGTTGGACCCACCACCCTGCTTATTAGACAAAATAACAGTCAAAGCCAAAGCTTCACACAGGGTGAAACTTGCTCCGAAAAAGGCTAAGAGATGATCATGTTATATATTGAAAATGTTTAAAAATCGAGAAGTTATTGGTTTCATCCCGATTTTCGGAAATCGAGTTTTCCACGTTTTGAAGTCCTAGCAAATCCTTGCGAGAAATGTTTTATTTGTTATAATATATGACACGTCTGCGGCCTGCGCTATTAAGTTACGCTAAGGTATAATAAATTTGTCTGCTTTCTGATGGTTTTCGTAGATCACCAATTAAGTACAGGTTAATTACAATCCCGAACACAGACGCTCAAATAATTTAATAGGGTTCAGAAAGTTATAGCTTTTAACAAAACATTTCTCCCCATTTACTTATTAAACATCCCTTGGCTTTTAGAACAAATTGCTATATAATATATAACATGCAATACAATTTTAAAACACCCGGGAGAGTTAGGAAAGATGATAGCAAACAAAAGCTATAGTTATCTAATTGAAAACGTATGTAGGTAAACTTTATCTAAGTAATTTATTGTTTATATATAGTCTTCTGTTTTGATTATACTCCAAAACAGCAATACTATCCTTATTTTAGAAATTTCGCCTTGGAACGGGTGAAAGGATCGAATGTTTTGGTACAAAATTTATATAAAAAGTAAAATCGATCGCGGATAACTGTAACACCCACAACTGAAGCAACGAAAGTTTTCTTTGTGCTCAATGAACTTGTTGTTGACAGTAAGGCGATAAGGCTCGTGGATGCGTTAAATTCAACAAGATTCGAATATATTAGGTAAAAGAAAAATTTCTTTCCAGAGACAGGTCTTAAAATCTGAAAGCTTGAATGATGTATACTATCTACATAATTGTAAATTCAAGTGTTTGTTGAAGACAGAAATTATTTTAAAGAATAGACACAGACGTGTTTGACTATTCATTTGACAAAAATCTCAGTCCTCCGAGCGCAAATTTTAGATGAGAGAAAAAAAATTCATTGGTCAAGCAGGTCGAACCATAATCGTGGATTTTCGCCATGGCAACCGCCGAGGTTTTAAAACAGTACATTATTATATCTTATTAATTTACTATTTGATTCGGTTATAAGTAGGTAAACACTTGTTAAAGTTAAATTTATTTAAATCACTGAATTCTCTGTAAGAGCAAATTTATAACGACTGTTAATATCTTAAGTTGATTAACATTTAAACTGAGAGAAAATCAATTAATTTAGAAATGAGATTTAATACATAGAAATTTGCAGTTATATGAAATTCCATTAACAGTTATACGTAAAATCTCAATCTATGCAATAGAGTGTTTTACCTGTGGTTAACTACTACTACATGCATGTCACACAAATGGGTTAAACTTTGTTGGTAGAACTGCAAAGTTTGTTATGTTGCAGGCAACCTGCTAATATTTCTATCCAGATTTGTTACCTCTGCACTTTACTTTAATATTTAATTTCTGTTTCCAGCTTAAGCTGTACGATATGTATGCGGTATCCACTAACTTTCTTGATTAGATATACTTTTTATGGTTCCTTCGTCGTGGTTTGCATTTTCAAACACGGTGTACGAAATATTTATATTTTGTATAGTTTTTTAATTTATTTTAAAATTAAATATTTTTGAAGTAAAAAACTATTAATATTTTAAATGCCAAAGTTACATTAGGACCATCCTGTTTTATCTCATAAAAACTCTTTGGAATTACATAATGAAACCCACATTGAATGAGGGAACGTTATTATCCAAGTGTGGCTCGCTGTGCTTTCTAACAATCTTCTCAATTATGGCATTCTTTTAATATTTTGTGAATAAACTCCCAAGTGTTTCTAACAATCTGAGGATATCCTTTCTTATTGGTACTTCGTATACTAACTAATCGATATCTATAGATTGGTATTCATTTTTCTCTATTTCAATATCACCGTTTAATAATTGTAGTAGTCAATAATTAAGGAGAATTCAGATATGCAAGCCGCATTATGAACGAATTACCTGAACAAGAGCTACGATAATAACCTAATAAAAAGCAAAGAAAGTAGTTAGGTATTGATTAAGATTTCTTTGTAAGAAACCTTTAATCAATGAAGTTCTGGTGAAAATGAAAGATTTGTAAATTCCTAGTTGAAATACTGTTATGTTTGATTATGATTGGATTGAAATGGATTTGTTTGAATCAATGAAACTACTACCTATAAGATCTTCTTGCGCTTTAGATTACTTGATAGCACCTTTTCCTGTTTTTTTTTAGAAATCCGGGATCTAGTGAATACTAACATATTTCAGTTATTTTTTTCAAGCTGGTAGGTACTCAGGCACCTATATCTATTTTGAGTTAATACACAGCACTTTGTTAGGAGATATAAAAGAGTTTTCTTATTTTTTTCACTTATGTGAAATTTGTATCATTTCTTTACAGAGGAGATACGCGGAAGGGACAAAGGTCCGCATAGTCCCTGTCCGACGTCCCTTCTGTGTGAGTTGGGCCTATTAACATCACCAGTGCCGTAGGGCAGGTTCTTATTGTTCCTATTATGCACACGCAAGCTAATCAATGTACTTTTGTAAGGGTATTTCATCTTATCCGACCACACAAATCGAATGCAGTATTCTTTGGATGCATCCCCACGATTTGTCTTCTAATCTTTTGCGCATAAAATGGGTTAGTAGTTGAAAAATAAGTTTTTTAGTGGCAGAATTTAATGAAGCAGTTTTCTAACGGCATCATAAAACATCTGAACATGCTACATATCTTAAGAAGAGTTTTAAGAAGGTTATCGAATCCAATGACTTTTTTCTATTTAGATTTAGAATAATTAGGCACAGCTACTTATTTACCAACTGATCTTTAATACTTAGTATTTTTGGAAGGGTAAATGCGTAACATTGTTGACCGAGCTCATTGCGCAGTTTACACAAATTTATGATACAACGGTTGTTGCATAAAACGATATATATGTATATTCGTACTAATAGAAAAAACGTTACTGCAGAATACGTTTTTATCAAATTTTCAGTTTCGGATAGTGAATTCGTAATTAGGAGTTTGACAAATGTTCGGGATTTGTTTTCATTATCTAGAATCACCAAATAGGTCAGCCGGGGAATAAATCATTGACCGTAAAATTTTACACAAAACTCCAACAAACAGACAAGAGGAATCGAATATCCGATAAACCTATAAAATATAATATCAAATGCATTACATTTAGTTAAATGAATTGCATTTAATTAAACTCAACCGAAGACTACTGTGATATATCAATTTGCAATTATTTTGATATCTGAATTTCTTGTATTTTAAAATGTTTATATGCCTTATATAATCCATACCTAAAAATAATTTTACGTATTTTCGTCAACTGTATTTTATTTACGTACTTTCATTACGGAAAATCTTTCTATTCTAAAGATGAAAAAGTAAAAAAGCGTTAAAATAAAGTCCGATAACGTGTTATTATTTCACTTTTTTGATACGTTAATAATTCGGGTTATGATGAAAACAGCTATCCCATTCAAACAAATACACCAGAGGCGATTTAAAAGCAAGTGAAAGCAAAAATTCTCGTTTGAATTATTTCAAATTTTGTGCAAACTTTTATTCACATTTCAAATTTCAATTTTTAAATAAATTACAGGGTGTGGGATCACGTGTTCAATATATATCCACCCTCTTATTGGTCTGACGCCCTTTAAATATCGTGATATATGGCAGGTCCGGACTCTCCAATATTGATTTATAAATAAATATTTGAGTTTTGTATTTTTTAATGATAGGTATGTGAAATCCATATAGAAAGAGAGACAACACTTGGTTTATATGATATTGTAATTGTTAAAAAATTAATTAATTTATCATTAAATTATATAACGATGTAGAAAACAGTGTAAAGTATTTTTGAGTATTATTCTTGCCAAATCCCATTTGGTTCTAAATTTCTACTAGATTTTTTCACATCTTTAGTTACAAAATTCCATTAAGCACGAACATTAATCAAAGCGCTGTGAGGTAGTTTTCAGAAATGTTTAGAAGCAAACCCTAATAATTCCTTTTTATTGAAATATTATATCCATGAGATTGGTGATGATATAATATACGTCACAACTGGAATGATAAAGCGTTTTTCTGTATCATTTGTAATGTTAGTGGAAGCTTAATATATACTCAGATGGCCAACGAAATTTTCTTTATTCTTTAACCAAGTTTTATTGTTATAGAATACTCTTGATTTTTTTTTCTGTTTAAAGGAATATGTTATTTAATATAAAATATATAAATAAATATTTTTTACTCCTTGACAGTATAGTTAATATGTTCATTTGTAAACATAGGCGTAGCCACGGTGGGGCAGGGTGGGGCACTTGCCCCACCCTTGTTCTGACCTGTAAGGTACCTAATGACATAAAACACTTAATTACC
This sequence comes from Altica lythri, assembly GCA_964028335.1. Lineage (NCBI taxonomy): Eukaryota > Metazoa > Arthropoda > Insecta > Coleoptera > Chrysomelidae > Altica > Altica lythri. The sequence continues at coordinate 96,593,268 of OZ034800.1, read as the reverse complement.
TGGGTACTAACTACAATACTTAATAGGTACACACAAAAAAATTCGATAAGAAAAATGCGCACGCACGCAGCGGGCGTTCATGCTTACACAAACGCTTTCCTTTTGTTTTTCGTTTGTGTACGTAAGAGTTTGGTTGATTTGAGGGGAAGCTTTGCAATGTTTTAGGGTCACAAGATCTCAAACACGCCCGCAAAAAAAATTATACAGAATATGCATGTGAATGTGCATAAAAAATCATACAAGATAATTAATATATTGTTGCATCTGTAATAGATACAGTTTTTTTTGTGATACCCACGGATGCCATTAAGAAGTAAACACCTTCAAGAAGATCTGTTTGAAGACCTTATCAAACTTAAGAATGAGACTGGCGATAAAACATTAAAGGAGCACTCAGGATCATGTGCACAGAATGCGACATATACGGCGCCTAAGATTTAAAATGAAATATTAAATATTTCTGGAGATGTTATCAGGCATGATATCATAGACGGTGTAAAAAAAGCGCATGCATATAGTATTTTGGCAGACCAGAGGGGCGAAATCGCAGGCAAGGAGCAACTGTCAAATTTTTTGACGAAGAAAAGATGTTGATTCGTGAAGAACTTTTAGGCTTCATCGAACTAATTGCCATGGACGCGACATTTATTGCCTCTGCCATAGATAACTTCATAATGAACTTGGGCCTGGATCCAGAAAAGTATGTGGGGCAAGGCTATGACGGTTACTCCACAATGTCGAGGAAAGATTGTGGCGTTCAAAAGATACTAAGAGAAAAATAAAAAAAATACTCTTTTTCCACTGCGCTAGCTACGATTTAAATTTGGTCGTTCATGATTCAAACCAAATCTCCGCTATACGTAATACACTTGGCTCAATAAAGGAAATCATAAAATTCTTTCGAGAATCGCCTCAATGTCGTAAGCACGCGCCTAACATACCGATGCTGTGCGAAACGCGCTGGTCGCAAAAATAGAAGTGCATTGCTATTTTCAAAGAAAATTACATCCAAATGGCCACGGCCCTTTTGACATTTTGGAAAGAAAGCAACAACGCTACAAGCAAATCGGTTTTTCAGCTATACTGCGCTGCTATAAATTCAGAATTTATTGTCTCTGTTTGCCTTATTGCAAAATATTCCGCATTGCTTCAACCTATTGTAAATGTGTTATAGTCAAAAAGCATTGACATGCTCCAGTGTGCAAATACTCCGGCAGTTTTGGAAACGATCGTTGATTATTCCCTACATAGACTCGCTAATTATGTCATTGTAAGAGCGTTTCGCGGAGAGCAACTTACCGGCAAATTTTTTGATGTCATTGCACCATTGTAACATCTTGCAAATGACAATCGATGAATTAAAAAAAAAACAGAGGCCCTTTGCGAATTTTTAGTTTCCACGGCAAGGCTAAACTGTGGTACTACTTGTTGGTAGAAAAAATATAGCATTGAATGTTCTGAAAGACATGGAAGTAGTAGAACTAATAAAGGATTCAGAAATATTTTATTTGAGCATAATAAAATGCGCTTGCTATTTTACTGCCCCAACCGTGTATGAGTATTGACGGCATGTCAAGACGTGGCTTCATTCTACTATGAGTGAAAATCGTCTCTGTATGCTGAGTGTTCACAGGATGAGAATCACCAATACGAAAAATAAATTGGATGTGCTAAGGAGGTTCTGTCAGTTTTTCTTAAAGTAATATTATGAATATTAAAGTAATATTAACTAACAAACCTAAATAAATAAACAACCTAATAATACCTATGTGTAATTGTTTACTTACTGTACCTGAAAGTACTATCTATAGATATAGATATAAACCTCTAAATTAACTGTTTAAAAAATTGGCAACACAGAGAGCCTAAACGGCTGAAGTAAGAGACACATTTTTAGATGGGAGGTTTCGTGGTGTAGGTAGGTCAGCAATAAGAAAGTGTTTTGGATAATTCGAATTATACGGCCGAAAAGGGTGCTGTAGGTTGTGGGTATAACTATTTTGTATAAAAAAATTAATCGGGGTAATACCGCGGGTATAGTTTGCAAGTTACATATTATTTTAGACTGTTGCCCCACCCTGAGCCCATGGCTGGCTACGCCCATGTTTGTAAAATACTCTTAATTAAACTTAATAGGCACGTAAGATGCAGGGTTTGTTCAATAAGTACCGGGACTGATTCGCTGTATCGTCAACAAAACGGTGGATGGGAGTCCAAGTTTTGCTTTAAACTCTGGAAATCCGCATCCAAGATCCTTGAACTCATTACACTGGCTTATGGTAATAATTCCTGTAATAACATTTAAGTCAAAACTTTCGAAAGGATTTAACACACAAGGCTAATGCAAACTTTGAAACTCCATAACTTAAATTTTTAAGATACAAAAATAAAAAAATCACGAAACCTAATTTCAGTTAGTTAAATTGTAGTAAAAATGCTGTTTAGCCATTTAAACAAAAATATATTTTGCGAATGTATGAAAAACTTATTAGAGAAGAAAATAAAACTGCTTCCATTTTGTATTGATACAAATTTCCTTCTTATTCTTATTATTGTTGCCGACTCTATCTTTAAATGTCAAAATATCAAGACGTATTCCTTCTATAGTTTCGTCAATTTGTCTGGATAGTCAAAATATCGATTCAGATATCAAATCATATTGTTGAATCGTTTCCACTCGTCTGCTAGGTCAACACTTGAATCAATTTGGTTTAACATTGAATTTGAAATGCATATATAAAACCGGAAAGATAGGAAGTGTGAATAAATAAATTCTGTTTATGTTAGAACTACAATTTTTACATGAAATATCACATAGAGTAACATATCAAAATCTTTTAAACGTGGAATAAGGTTTGCCTTAAAACTAGAGAAACGAAATTTTAATTAAAAAATGTAATCAATATTATTTACTAATTTGCAAAATAAAGCACGCATGTTTTTAAGAAGATTTTTTTTTAAAGTACGCGTAACTGTAAAATGACGTAGTTCCCAAACTTGTGGAGGATACAGTAAGAGAACTTAACCAAAGCTTTAGGGTTATTGGGGCTTTAAAGTTTCCTAAAGTGGTCTCCAGAATGCCGAGTAGCACTAGAATTCTGGCGAAACAAAACAATGTCAAACTAGTTTGGCCGCCAAAACATATAAGAATACAAGGCAACGAGCAGGCTGATAAAAAAAAGACCACTCACAATATTTTACGGTCCAGACCCAGCTCTAGGGGCACCATCAAAAAGTACGGTCCGTAGCCGAATGCAGGACTGTATTTGCAGACAACACAACCAACACTTGAAAGGCATCTCTAACCGAACAGCAGAATAAAATACTGCGCAAACCAGCAAGAATCAGCTGCGAGTCATTACAGGATTCCTTACTAGATGGCAGTTAAACTCATACTTAAAATGCCTCACAAACATTTGGTAATCATATTTTAGACCTGTACAAACTAGTTGAAGGACTACAGTACGACCAGTGACTATATATTAGACAGCTTTCATTTTAAAACAATACTCTGGTGCAGGAATAACAGTTAGAGTGATATTGTTCATCAGAAAATTAAGTAACATATAAAAAAAACACTGAAAAGTTTCAAACAGCAAACTTCTCAAATGTTGAGAGCGCTATTAAATTGAAACTTAAATTAATTTTGAAAACTTTGAAGCTGTTGCAATTAAGAGCCAATTGTGAAAGAAACTAAGTATTTAATTTGAAATAAAGTGGATATGGTGGTATCCCAATGTCAAACAATTAGATGGTTCAAATTTACATAATTCAATAATAATAGAAATATTTTTGGTAAATGTAAATCAAACCCATTTTTAACCTTCTGATACAATACTTAGTAATATTAATTTTTTGTAAGTTTTTAACAAAGCATCGCTTCAAAATCGACGAATGAGAAATAGAAAATACTTGGAAAAGCATTTTTCTATTATAAAAGTAAGACGATTTTCTTTCTCTCAAGAAATAACGTTCAGGTCTTCGATATCAACCAATCATTAACAATAATTGCGTTAACAACTAGGATTTAGAAAAATAGTCTGCTTCTTACTTGTTAGTGGTTTCCTCAATAGATTTTCCTTTTAATCTTAAATTTAAGATAATGACCTATTCGTTTCGGTTCATTACAGCCACTTCATCTGATCTTGGAACTCAATTTAATTAGTGTCTTTTTGCTATCTAAGCATTTTATTCCTATTAGAAATATGGGTCATTCTAAATTCTCCGTAAATAAATATAATATGAGAAATGTTTATGGGTCTGTCAGGATCTCCCTTGGTTGAGGTTTAATTGCCAGAATAATTCTCTTTCGTGTATATTTTATGATTATGCCTGAAATAGTTCTCCCAAGAGATATACTGGACTAACAAGTTGAAAATCATTAAAATGCGATATATTTGACACATACTGCACATATTTCATTTAAAAATATGTCATGAATATGAATGAATGTTGGAGTTAGTTTGCGTAAATGAATTAATTAAAATCAACTAATAATTTGTTTTGATGTTCATAACTGAATTTACTTTTATGTAGTAAACCGAGAAGTAAGGTAAAGGCCTGTCGGATAATAAGGCCTAAGACCATTTTAAAAAACATCCCGATCACTGAGGTGAAATCCTTATTTGAAAAACTTATAGTCCGTATAAATCGCTGTGGACTATTTTGAATAAAATAAATTCTATTTGCCAAGAAAAATTGTTATTTTTTTTCTTTGTACTGTTTACTGCGACAGACCTCGTATTTCTATTGATATTGACGAAATTCCTTTTATTTTCAGGTTTATTTTATGATTCAACTTCAATTCGATAAAAGTGTATACACGATTTTTCCAATCCTGTTGTTATATCTCCACGGGTCACTATAAAACACAAACATTCATAACAGAATTATTTGGAATGCGAAGTGGCGTGTTGGTGTTTTCATTTTGTCTGCTCAATAATAAAAAAATCTGCTCTTCTAAACGACAAGAGTCTCTTTGCTAATTTACATTTTGTTCGTTTGTTCAGTTTGCAATTGTTCTGCTCATTACCCATTAAATGCTTTGATCACAAAAAGCAGCATAAAAAGACAAAATGAATACGAGGAAATATTACCTTTTTGGTTTGAATTTGAGTTTTTCATATACTGTTTTTAAGGTTAAACTGTTAATAAGATTTAAACGAACTTATTTCTTTACTAATTAATTACATATGGTATTAATTTCTATTGGTAATTCACTTTAAACTCATTAAAACTAATACTGCGACGAAACTTATAACGCAACGATTTTATATACTGTTTTACAATCTCGACTATTTAATTAATTAATTTACCATATTTACTTCTAAAGACGATTCTTAATTTCGAAGTGTTTTTTTTAGGGTAATTTACTTATTTCATTTTTAACTTTCAGTGTCGCAAAGAAAAAATTAAGCATTAGTACACGGCATAGGTGATAAAAAACGAAAATAATTCCCTTTTGTAAATATTGATCTAGAAAACAAAATAAAGAATATCTTTTTTTGTAAAATAAATTATTTAAGACCGACGGGACTTTTGTCAGAAATTATATATTCAACTCAGAAAAAAGCAGTTAGATACGGGGAAAAAGAAAACCTAAAGAAGAGGAGGATTAATTATAATCATTGCTTATTCAAGTTGAATGTTGGGAAAGAAATAAGGAATAATCCCAATTTATAAAAACAAATTTTTATAGTAGAAAGTTTTTTTTACTGATTTATAGGTCACATTACTATTATATAAACTCTATATATATATATATATATATATATATATATATATATATATATATATATATATATATATATATATATATATATATATATATATATATATATATATATATATATATATATATATGAATAATGGTATAGTGACTGGTTCAATATAACGTGAAGTCAATAGTGGAGTTGCAGTCAATGTTATGGCCAATGTAAATAAAGAAAACTCTTTTATTTTTGCCAAGCTTTTGAATTTATTCAATTCTTTTTCAGGACATCTGTGGTGAAGAAAAATTTTTTATATAATAAAAAATTTTTTTTATAATTTTTTATATGTGATAACTTACTAATACGTGAGGTTATGAAAGAAGCTGCGAATTCTGTTTGACAAAATTAAAGTAAATCATACTATTAAAATACATAAAAACATATACATTTAAAACTTATTATTTTGTTATTTTTAGTATGAAGGTTTGTTTGTAAATGATTGACTTTTAATATGTCTTCAATTTCTTTTTTATATATGTATGTTTTTTTTATGTATCTATGGTTTTTATTTTAACACAGTAGGAGAGCAAAACATTTTAATGATTAATTTATTTAGACTTTATTATTATATCAAGTAAATTACTAAATTCGTGAAATACAGAACCTTAATTTCAAAAATTTTTATAAAAAAAATTTTTATATGTTAAATTTTATGAAAGTTGTTGTTTTTTGTGTTTTTATTTTTTATTCTTTTTAATATTATATCAATCTTTATGTTTGTAATCCTGTTTTAATTTATTAATAGTTTTTTTTTTAATTTTAAGTTAAATTTATATGTTAAATTTATTTATATTTATTTTTGAAATGATAGAATGTAACAATAAATATTACTCAGCCCTTCTATATCTGATTTTCTATTAATACAGGAACATCTCGCATAAAAGTGATATTAGAAATAATAAATATAATGCTTGTGCACTAACAGAACATACAATCAAAAATAATCATAGTTTTAAATTTGAAGAAACAAAAATTTTAGAAAGAGAAAGGAACCTTAAAAAAAGATTATTCTTAGAAATGACACACATTGATAAAAGGGAAACATGTATTAATAGAAAATCAGATATAGAAGGGCTGAGTAATATTTATTGTTACATTCTATCATTTCAAAAATAAATATAAATAAATTTAACATATAAACTTAACTTATAAATATAAAAAAAATAAAATAAAAAAAAAACTATTAATAAATTAAAACAGGATTACAAACATAAAGATTAATATAATATTAAAATAAATAAAAATAAAAACACAAAAAACAACAACTTTCATAAAATTTAACATATAAAAAAATTTTTTATAAAAATTTTTGAAATAAAGGTTCTGTATTTCACGAATTTAGTAATTTACTTGATATAATAATAAAATCTAAATAAATTAATCATTAAAATGTTTTGCTCTCCTACTGTGTTAAAATAAAAACCATAGATACATAAAAAAAACATACATATATAAAAAAGAAATTGAAGACATATTAAAAGTCAGTCATTTACAAACAAACCTTCATACTAAAAATAACAAAATAATAAGTTTTAAATGTATATGTTTTTATGTATTTTAATAGTATGATTTACTTTAATTTTGTCAAACAGAATTCGCAGCTTCTTTCATAACCTCACGTATTAGTAAGTTATCACATAGGTATAAAAAATTATAAAAAAAAAATTTTATTATATAAAAAATTTTTCTTCACCACAGATGTCCTGAAAAAGAATTGAATAAATTCGAAAGCTTGACAAAAATAAAAGAGTTTTCTTTATTTACATTGGCCATAACATTGACTGCAACTCCACTATTGACTTCACGTTATATATATATATATATATATATATATATATATATATATATATATATATATATATATATATATATATATATATATAGGACTCTTGTGTGAGCGTTCGTTGTTTGTGTTTTTGCCCAAAAAAAAAATTCATATCAAAAGTTGTCACGACACTATGCACCGACACAATGCACCGACACATGCATGTTTCTCTCTCTCACAGACCAAAAAATAAATAACTCTCTCTTCCTCTCTCTCATAGATAGATATATTACAATTAAAAAGACACTATTTTAAATTAAAAGAAAATGTACATTAAAAAGAAAATAGTGTAGAAAAAATAAAAATTAACTATAATAGTATTATATTTTATTTCATCCTGTTTTTATAAATTAATAAATTCATAAACATTTTAAAAATAGTTCGTAACTTGACTACGTCAAATTACCTTAACTGTCAGTCACTGTCAAATATTTTAATTTTAAATTTGTTGTATCGAATTGTTAATTCCTGTTTTAAATTATAAAAAGTAATTTTAAAAAGATGTGTTATTTAAAGCTCTGGTATTGTATAAATGGACACTTTTGTTAAAAGAAACGAACTGTTAGGTAAGTAGAGATTTTATACAGACAATAATAAATGCTTATGTATGTATAAACACTCTGTTATGTTTACAAATTACTAATTCCTTCACTAATTAATCGAAAGGAACTTCGTTCCATCCGGGTGTCCCTTGACACCTCACACTTTTTTAGACACATGTTTCCCTACCATCCTTTGCTCCCAAGTACCCAACACTTTTGCTAGCCAAGTGCAATACCTTACTTGGTTATGCCGCACTGATGACTAACGAGCCAGAAACATGCATGTCTGCGTTTACCATTCTTATTCGTAATCCTATGATCCTTTTTGCGTACATGCCCGTTAATTTACCCCTTTTGTTTATCATAAGTACGCATAAGTACGCATACTTGGCACCCTTACAAAATTCCATCCGGAATGACAAAGAGACAAAGAACACAACGAAAATAAAAAAAAACTTCCTAAAAAATAAGAAAAATGTCTGTTAGATGGCGTTGTATTTCGATTGCTGTATTTCTTTTTCCGGAATGTAGGAAAAACCAAAAAATGGTGACAAAAGTAACAAAAAAATAAATATATCTAAATAACAGGAAAAACCTAGCAAAATTAAAAGAATGATAGAATTGGGAAAAAAAACGAAAAATGTGTAAAATCGATAATAAAACAAGAAAATTGGTAAAAATAGTAAAATTATTACAAATATGTAAAAAATTGACAGACAAAAAAATGAGAAAATGGTTATATTGTAGGAAATTGGATTCAAATTATTGGACGAAGGAGACACTTTTTAAAGAGAAAACAATCGCGATTTTCAATAAATTAAAAATTAAACGTTTTAATTTTTATAATTTAGAAATCCATTCGCTCGGTATAGAAAGAAAGCTACCCTTGAATTTTTTTGAAAAATGTCTAATTTTGCAAGATTTTCACAAAATCTAAATTCAATTTTTTTATGCATTTTGTTGAATTTCAAGATGGTAAATAAACTTTTTTCTTCTTTTTCTTATTCTCTGGAGCTCTTCATCATCTACCGTTTGTAGACGACAAAATTGTAGCAAAAGTCTTTAAATAATTAATTAATTAAAATGCATTTTAAAAATACTATCGAGATGACGATAGAAGAACTATTGAAAATCTTAAAAGAAACAATGATCAAAACAGCAAAAGAAACACCCGAAAAATAAAAACGAAAATTCAAACAAATTGGTGGAATGATAAAATAAAATCAAAAATAAAACTGAAGAAACAAAAATGAAAATCATATCTCAAAAACAAGAACAACGAAAATTATGCCAAATAAAGAGCAAAGAATAAAAGTTAAAGAGTTAATAAAAAAGGCCGAACAAAAACAATGGGAGCATTTTGGGACAAAGATGGAGAATGACTGCAAAGAAAACCAAAAACTATTTTATCGAGTACTGAAAACTTTAAGAACTGGAAGACAAAATAGGACTAACAATATAAAATTTGAGAATGACCCATTACTGACAGAGAGCTCAGATATAATCAACAGATGAAAAAACTATTTTGAAAGTATATTAAATACAAATAACAGTAATCTTGAATCAGAAGTAGAAGAACAAAATGAAATACAAATAGAGGAAATACAAAAAGCTATAGATTTGCGAGGAAAGCAGCAAGACACGATGGGATAACATCAGAAATGGCTAGGAGTAAAGATAAGATACACAAAAATATTAGACCGGCGGCAGAAATAAATGATAGGCTTGAAAACCCATTTATAAGAAACAAAAAGATCTCAAGAAAACTTAAAATAACCGTATACACAACTTTAACCTTTGATAGTGAAAGCTGGATACTTAACGGAGAAACGAACAGCAAGATTCAAGCACTGGAAATGAGATATTTAAGAGCAACAAAAAGATGTACAAGAAAAGACAAAATTAGATATGATTTATTAAGAGAAGAATTAAAAGTGGAACCGATTTTAAAAAGAATTGAAAGAAAACAGCTAAAGTGATTTAAACATGTTGTGCGAATAAAGAATAGAAGACCAACAAAAAGCGTATGGCAAGCAAGATCGATACAGAAAAGAACGAGAGGTAGACCTAGGAAAACTCGTTATTTAAAGTTTAAACGCGAACCGAACTTTTGTTACAATCCGCTAAATAAATCAAATTCGAAATTTTATTTCGAATTTGCTAACATGCAATAATTTTTGTGCAAAAAAACTTACCAAAAAAAGCTATCCTGCGCCTTCTGAACCTACCTGAAACAAAAAAAGAAAAAAATATTAGAATCTCTTTGCTCCCTTATATTTTTGTATCCAATTTAAACATTGAGCATTTAATTAAGTTAGGAAAAGAAAACCAACAATCTGAAATAAACCAGCATTAAAGAAGATTTGTAAAACTTGTCAAAAAGCAGATGTTAAAAGAGAAAATGCATAAATGCATTCAAAACGACTTTGGAGACTTTGCATAAAGTTGATGAAGAAGTTAACAATACGTTTAAAAACACTGAAAGTCATGAAAGTTAAAAATGTCCTCAGTAACAATAACATTCCCATCAACCTAAAAACCAAGGTTTTTAATTCTTGCATCCTCTTAGTGATAACTTTGGTCTGAAGACAACTACGATGACTATAAAAGCCGCCAAGAAACTTGGAATCACAAAGCGCGCAATAGAAAAGAATAACTTTGAAAGATTACTTCCGCAAGCATGAACTAAGTAGACGAACCAAAGTTAAAGACAGAATACAATGCGCCGCTCACTTGAAATGGAACTGGATAGGACATTTTGCCAGACCAGAGGATGCAAGATGGACCAAACACATTTTGAAGTGGAGACCTAGATAGCATAAAAGAAGTGTGGATTGATCTTTCAAGAGATGGTTGGATAATGAACAGTTAAGGGCTGCTGAAAGAAAGAAAAAGAATAATTTTGATAAATTACCTATTTACTCCTTCCCTAATGCTGGCTCGTCCATAACCATAATTTCTAGTTTTCTCCATAGTTTCCATTTGCGTACACTTCCCGAATTTTTTCTGTTTACGTTCACTCCCGTTTCGTACGAATTTTCTTCTAGAATAATTTCCCAAATTTCCCTTACGCAAAGTTATACGATTTAAAAAAAAATCATATAACACAGCGTATCCCACAGCGTTGTCCAGATATACCCAATAAATCTATAAATCCAAATTACAAATTGGATTCATATAAATATCGACTATACCTGTCTTTATTGTATTTTGAGGAAATTGGTATAATTATCCCCGCGATTTTCCGAATTCGAAAAATTACAAATTTATAAGAAAAATTTCCCGAATTTTCCCGGTTTACGTTCACTCTCGTTTTGTACAAATTTTCTTGTAAAACAGCCTTGTCCAGATATGCCCAATAAATGTATAAATCCAAATATTTAATTGAATTCATATAAATATCGGCTATACCTGTTTTTAAGGTATTGTGAGGAAATTGGTATAATTATCATTTTATCGTTATCATAATTTTAATTATCGCGCGATTTACTTCTTACGATAAATTCGATTTATTAAACGCACTGAATTTACTTCCCGGTTTTTATTTTGATAAACTTTTACCCGATTGCAAGTTGTATTGCAAAAATACTTTCGAAACTCGCATTAAAAAACACTTTTCACTTCTACGTAGAAACCTGGAAATAAAATTCAATTTTAATATAACAAAATCAAACTTATATAAACAAATAAAAATATTTACCAAAAACAAAACCTCTAACTTGCTATTGGATTTCTTGTCGAGATATTTTAAATATCGAATCCTCCCTGGCTAATCTCGTTTTGAGAACTAATAACAAAAAACAAAATAATAAACATTGATATTTGGTAGTTTGAAAAAATTAAAAATTTAAATTCAATATGGATCATTTTCTCTATGAAAGCAACTATCACAATTATACAAAGAAATTAAAAATCTACCTACTTATTAGTTAGATGAAAATTGGCACAATTTTGTATATGAAAACTCTCTTTTACGGATCTATTTTTATCAGAATTAAATTCGTCTTAATAGTTATTTATGATATGAGTGTTAAAAGTGAGGTTTTATTTTGTGAGTGAAAACGTTTGTGAAATGAGCGGAGCGAATTGAACAATTTCACGAACAAAATAAAATCACTTTTAACACAAATACCATACAATGTTTTTTGTACAACTTCCCTATTTTGATAATGAAACGAGCGAATTTGCAATGACAATAAACCAAACCGTGTTAAAAGTAAACTAAACCGTGTTAAAAGTAAACTTGTTTACATGGCAACGTGTTAAAAGTATTTTTAACACGCTGCTATGTAAACAATCGTTTTTAACATTGTTTGCTATCATTAAAAGTGTCACTTTTAACGACAGTTGTACAAAAAATATTTTGCGGTGCAATGATTTCTTAATAGACAATTATTCCTACGCGTCTATGCACCGTCCATCCCAATTTTTTTTACCCTAGCAACATAGCAACCGCCGACGTCGAGAGTTTTTTGTTTTAAAACATTGATAACAAGGCTCGATTTTCACAACTTTTAAAACTTTAAATAAGCTTTAATTGTAATGCGTTAGAGAGAGATAGATATATATTTTTAGTTTTAAAAAAGTGTACGGTGTTTGTTTAGTAATTTTCAATGATGTAGAATTCTTATTGAAAATTATTTCAGTGGTTTAACATACAGGGTATTGAAATTTATCTAATGTCGTGCTTGAAAAGTAAAAAAAAAAACTTAAATAGCAATGAATATAAGAATGTAGAGTCCAAAGAAAAAATTATATTCACTAAATAACAAAGAGAAGGACAAAGAGACAAAGAACACGACGAAAATAAAAAACTTTGCAAAAAGTAACCGGCCTCAATGTTTTTATGAAAATGTGAATCTGTTTACGTACATAAATAATCGTAATTTCGAAGAAAAACAAAGAACAAATAAAAAAGTAAAATATCTCTTAATTTATAAAATACTGAATCCAAGATAAAGAATATAAGCTCACTGAGAAAAAAAAAGCGCAATAAAAGCGTTTCTCGTGAATACCATCAAGATTATTACATAAAAGTTTGTTTTCCTTTATATCCCACTTACAAAATTCAGTTTCCAGTAAATTATTTGTGAAATCCTCTGCAATATAGAAACTAAACCAAAAAATAACTTGTCTTAGTATTTCTAAAGTCTCCAGTTCCCTTAAAATAGAAAACAGAAAGGCACTCAACTACATGGAATATAAGGTTAAAAGAAGATTTCGGGATAAGAATTTCTCGAGCATTTTTTTTTAATTTTACTCGGTTTAGATTATAGTAATGTAGCGAATAAAGTAATATGACAACAGTATATTTTCTTGTATTATTTGGGGATCTTTTGCCCCTAACATAAAAAATAAATCAATGTATTTGAAAATGGCCGTAGCTTATTTTTATTAATCTTCATGGATATGTCAAATTTGTCAAGGACCGTTTTTAAAATCTGAAAATGCCTTACCAAAATTGAAAAAATATATCTTTTAAGTTTCTTCTAAGCTTTCGACGAGCATATCCGTTGTCATTTTTAAAGATAAAAAATTAATAACTGAACAAAAAGTCTTAAATTATATAACTCTTTTTTCAAATAAATAGAAAACGCAATATTGCAAGAAGAATTATATGAGGTTTGTCGCAAAGTAAACAGGACACGTTTACACATCTAGAGCATGTTTCCCATACACTTCTACTAAAATATGATGAACTTCGGAGCACTTTTGTTCATACCTACGCAGAAAATCACCAAGTTTATCTGCTGCCTTTACCGTCCTCCAAGCGACACCCAATACAGAGCCCTTTTCTCATCACTAGCCAACACAATCGACTTCTTGCAAACCAACCATCCAAATGCCGAAGTCGCTATCTTTGGAGACTTTAACGTCCATAATGTCAACTGGCTTACTTACTCAAATACCAACGATGAACAAGGCCGTGAGGCAGAATCATTCGCGATCAGTTCTGGCTTAACTTAACTCGTAGAAGAACCAACGCGGATACCAGACCGAGATGGTGATTTTGCTAGTCTGTTGGATCTTTTTTTGACATCAAACCCAGACCTATACACTATCTCCGTTCAGTTTCCGCTAGGATCTTCCGATCACAAACTTATTTCAACACTAAGCGAGCTACCAATTTGTTCTGAGCAGCCTCCTAAACCTCGCAAGATTTGGCATTACAGATCAGCCAGGTGGGAAGACCTGAAGAACCATTTTCACACTTTTCCTTGGCTGAACGTGTGCTTTTCTTCTGATGATCCATCCGTTTGTGCTCAAGAGGTCTCCGATGTCATTCTAACTGGCATGGAAGCCTTTATTCCTTATTCCAATAAGCGCCCTTCTAACGGCAAGCCCTGGTTTAGCAAAAACTGCTAACGCACAGTCAGATCTAAAAATCTAGCTTACCGACAGTGGCGTAAAAATCCAACGGCTGAAAATCGCACCACCCTTGTTACCGCTCGAAACCAGTGTAAGCAAACGATAGATCAAAGCAAAGAGACGCATAACACGAGGATTAAAAACAAACTTCTTGCCAGTCCTAACGGATCTAGGTCTTTTTGGTCAGTCGCTAAGGCCGTCAGTCAAAATTTTACCAAATCAAATATTCCACCTCTAACACGTTCCGACGGCACAATAGCAACCACAGCCGGAGATAAAGTGAACTTACTGGCAGAACTATTTTCTTCTCATTCCAACGTAGACTTTCAGGGAAAAACACCACCGAACATTCCAGCAGTTCAATCGGAAATGACTGATATCGTATTCCGTCAGCGTCCTGTCAAACGAATTCTTAAAGGGCTCGATGTCAGGAAGGCTTCTGGTCCAGATGAAATTCCTATTATAGTGCTTAAGGAATGCGCTGATGAGCTAACACCAATATTTTGTAGACTTTTTAACCTTTCCTACAAAAAAGGAATATTTCCATCTTGCTGGAAGAAGGCAAGAGTTCAGCCTATACCAAAGAAAGGCAAGAAAACCATGCCAAACAACTATCGACCTGTCGCATTGCTTTCAGTTATATCAAAAGTGATGGAGAAAGCTATTAACCAACAACTTCTAAAGTACCTAGAGGGCCTTAATATTATCAGCGACCATCAGTACGGCTTTCGTAAGTCCAGATCAACAGGAGACCTCCTAGCATATGTCACCCATCTTTGGAGCAACGCAGTCGAACATCATGGGGAGTCCCGGGCTATTGCACTAGACATTTCTAAAGCATTTGATCGTGTCTGGCACGAGGGGCTCCTAAATAAACTGCGATCCTACGGTATGCCCGGTCGATTCTGTTCATGGCTTTCTAGCTTTCTTCAGGACCGTTCTCTGCAAGTGGCGATTGACGGGTTTCTCTCGGACACCTTTACCATCAATGCTGGTGTTCCTCAAGGGTCCATATTATCCCCAACCCTCTTCTTACTATACATTAACGACCTTCTAGCGAAGACAGAAAATCCAATTTATAGCTTTGCTGACGACAGCACACTTATCTCATCGTTTACTTTGAATTCTCGAACATCGGCTGCTGACGCACATCTTCGCAGACAGCATAAAGTATCACGACTCAATAAAGACCTGGAAGAAATTTTGTCTTGGGGTGACAGTAACCAAGTCGAATTTAACGCTAAAAAAACCCAGGCAGCAGTTTTCTCTAAGAAGGTTAACATTGCAGAACCAGATATAGTCATGGCAGGACACGCAATTCCACTGGCTTCGTCTATTAACTGACTGGGTGTCAATCTGGGAGGAGATATGTCTTGGCATAATCACGTGGTAACAATCGCCAGGACAGCTTCTCAGAAACTCGGTGTACTTTTCCGTACCAAAAAGCTGTATACACCACAACAACTTTTGACACTCTACAAAGCCCAGATTCGACCATCACTGGAATACTGCTCTCATGTCTGGAGTTCTGCACCGAAGCATACCCTTCGGTTGTTGGATTCCATCCAAAGGAGAGCCATTCGCCTGATCGGTGACCACGAGCTAACCAAGAACCTCGACAGCTTAGAACATCGAAGACAGGTTGGTGATTTGACCCTCTTTTACAAATATTTCCATGGCAAGTGTTCTACTGACATTGCCCGCTTGATTCCACCTAGAGCAATTCATAGCAGAAATACACGACAAACCACTTCCGCCCATCCCTATGTGGTTCAACTTAATACTCTTTGAACATCATTGTTTAAGAACTCTTTCTTCTGGAGGACATCCTCTTTGTGGAACGGCCTTTCTGAGGCCGTATTTCCCACCCAATATAACCTTCAACGATTCAAGAACAACGTGAATCGCTTTCTTCGCACACGCACCGCTCTCAGAGCGCCTTAAAGGAATTTTCCTGCAGTGCTTGTGCTTGACGATAAAAAAAAAAAAATATTACAGTAATAAAGGAAAACTTCATACAAAAAAAATAATTTGCACAAATTTAGACATATTCAATAAAATATAAAATGTTGTTATCTACTAATCACTATCTTTTGTAAAACGTTACGTATAAATTCCAATATCCAATATTTCTTAGTGCTTAGAAAAAAGAGAAAGGGACCTAGAACTAAAAGACTATTATTACTAACGCACTGAATGTTAGTGCGTGCACCAAAATAGATACATCGTTTTTTAGTCTGCAGAAAACCGCCGAAAAGAAAATTGTAGATTTACATAAGTAAATCAAATTAAATCACATAAATATCTATGTTAATAAATTGGAAGAGAGCCTTTATCTTAAAAAATACCATTAAGTAATCATAAAAAATATAAATTTAATATTAACGGTTCTTCGTAGTGTTTATATATGCTAAACCATGCACCTGTTAAAAAATCTGTATAGGTTATCTATAATAAAAGTACATCTGAACACCAATTATATTCGGGAGTACAATAAATCTAAGCACGCTTCGAATAATCCGGAGAATGTAATAGGAATTCGTTTTTAATATTAAAAGCAGTAAAAGCAGTATTATTGGATGCTTAAACCTAATTCGAAAAATAATCCGGAATATCATATTTTAACATTAAAAGATTTATAAAAATATATTTCGTCATTGATGTTGCGAGGGTTATCTTTTTAGTTTTGAATATAGCCTTTTAGAATTCGCCTCCAATAGAACCTTCAGATACAAATATGACCTCAATTAAATTCTTGTGGGTAATAAATTTCTAATTATTCTAAGATAGCTTATTTAAAAATGCTATCACGTTAATATAAATTTATAATGCTTTAACAACCCTCAATCTATATAAATTTTTAATCACAACTAAATACCGTTAATTGGAACTGCAGTTGAACAAAAGGTAAATTCAGTTGGTTTGTTCTCGAATCGATTCAATCGAAACAATGATTGGGGACGTGGATTTTTGTTCTCGGTTATACGAGTTTCAGTGATCATTATTACAGATTGTGCTCTGAATGTAAAAAATCAAAATTCACTACATTTATACAATTTAACCAAACTCTCGAAATAATAGAGGGCTCAAAAACAAGTTAATAGAAAGAGAAATTGATGTACCTATAAGGTGGATACAAAAAGTGTATTTTCTGATTTTTTTCTCAAAGTACCTTATTTATTATTATTTTTATGTTTGTATATGATTAGGCATTTTTCTAACAATATTCTGTTGAATTTTAATAAAAAAAACTATCCAGATGAGGTCAGTAATAGTGGTGGAAACCTAGTCACCTCAAAAAAAGTTTCTGTCTGTTAAGCAGGGTAACTCATGAAATAATTTGTTATTAAAAAAATCCTTCGTTAAAAACCGAGTATTTAGTGGGTTACAGAACTCTGCAAAATCTGGATGAAATCGATCCTTAGGTTTTTAAGAAATTTTGTTTTGAGAAAAACGAGTTTAAAGTTTAAAACGCAAGCTTAAAATTGACCAAAAACAACAACGAATTAATGATTCTGAATAATGTTTAAAGCTGTTTAACCATAATCAACTTGAATTTACGCATCGATATCTAACAATGGATGGAACATGGCTCCATCATTTCAATCCAGAATCCAAACGAACTGTGTGAACTGCACATGTTGAACCGACTGGCAAGGTTATGGTATCAGTATTATGGGGATTTGCTTATAGACTATCTTAAAAAGGAAAAAACCATCAACAGCGATTATTCCATAGCGTTATTGGAGTGTTTGAAGTACGAAAAAACCTATTTATTAGAAGAAAAATAAGATACTGATTCATCAAGACAATGCACCCTTTCACAAACCAATGAAAACAATGTTAAAATTGTATAAATTGGGCTTCGAATTGCTTTCACCATCACATCCACCGTATTCTCCAGATCTAACCCACAGCGACTTTTTCCTGTTTCAGCTCTCAAGAGAGGAATTTAGCGCCTAAGAAGAGGTAATCGCCAACACTGATGCTTATTTCGATGATAAATACAAATCGTTCTATACAAATAATATCGCTATAACCATTTTATTGATTAATAATCACATTTTACAAAAAAAATTATATTAGCCTAAAAACTGTTAGAGTTCTATGTGTTCTCGAGTTCTGTTGACCTTTATTACCATCGGTTTCTACACATATCCCCATTTATTCTTTTTTTGAATAACACTTTTCTGTAACACGTGGCAATTTAATTTTTCATACTAATTAACAAACTTTAATATACAAGTTAAAATACTAATTAAATTTTGTTTTCAGCTCCAAATAATAAAAACAAAAATCGAAATGGTTTCAGTAAACGAGCTAGTTGTTTTAAAATAAAATAAATTAATCTATACAAGAGTTCAACATCATTATCTTCTTAAACAATAATTTTTGAAACTATATATGTAGGTAAATATTGAAATACCTGAGTGAATGAAGAGACATCAAACCACTTATGAAGAAAAAATGAAAAAAGTTGTATGTTCCTGGCGAATAGATACTAAAAGAAAGCATCTACATTTTACCTAATGGAGATAAATGATCTCTGTCAGTGATGGAGATTTAAAATGAGCACAGCGCTCCATTCTAAATATCGGTTCCGGGTTATAAAGAAGTTACTATATATATACTATGGTAATTTGATGCTTTATGAATTGAATTTAACTTCAATATAATATTTTCGTACACACCAATATCTCAATTAAAATCTATATATATATTGAGATGAAATATGATTCTATGATATATACAATATTTAAAATTAAATATAAAATGATTAAAAGGAATATTCTAGATCCGTGAGTAGTGTGCAAAGCTTAGGAATTTGCATTATTTAGTTTCATTTTCCAGTATATTAAACGTTATTCTCTTCATTCCTGTAAAAAAAGGAAAAATAAAATAAGAAAGATGAATAAAAACTTAAATATTAAAATACATGCGTTGGTTTAAAATAATGTAATTGGTCAAATAAATAATTGAATACTTACTTTTAGTAGACTGTGTATATATTTTCACTTCCAGAATTTCCATATTTATTATTGGAACGAAGTTCCCTTTCGCGCGTTACGAACAGTTACGACTGACGCTAGGAGCTAGCCCAAAAAAATTCATACCAAAAGTTGTCACGACACTATGCACCGACACAATGCACCGACACACGCATGTTTCTTTCTCTCACAGACCAAAAAATAAATAACTCTCTCTCCCTCTCTCTCATAGATAGATATATTACAATTAAAAAGACACTATTTTAAATTAAAAGAAAATGTACATTGAAAAGAAAATACTGTAGAAAAAAACATAATTACCTATAATAGTATTATATTTTATTTCATCCTGTTTTTATAAATTAATAAATTCATAAACATTTTAAAAATAGTTCGTAAATTGACTACGTCAAATTACCTTAACTGTCAGTCACTGTCAAATATTTTAATTTTAAATTTTTTGTATTGAATTGTTAATTCCTGTTTTAAATTATAAAAAGTAATTTTAAAAAGATGTGTTATTTAAAGCTTTGGTATTGTATAAATGGACACTTTTGTTAAAAGAAACGAACTGTTAGGTAAGTAGAGATTTTATACAGACAATAATAAATGCTTATGTATGTATAAACACTCTGTTATGTTTACAAATTACTAATTCCTTCACTAATTAATCGAAAGGAACTTCGTTCCACCCGGGTGTCACTTGACACCTCACACTTTTTTTTTAAAGTCGTCTGTTTCTGAAATAATGAATTTATTCCATACTTTTGCATCATACTTTATATAATATATACTTCTTACGCTTTCATCTTTTATATAGTTTTTACAAAAATAATTTATCCTTGTGTTTAAAAAAACAATCACAAACATAATTTATTAATTGGATGGATAGTTGTCTAAACCATTTTTATCATGATTTTGCATGCTGTGAAATACGTTTTTGTATTAACTTAAAATTATAAGACAGATGTCAAAAATATTTTTCATTCTCCCCTCTACGAAATTATAATTTTCTGTTTTAAAAAGGCAAGCGAAAGCGAAAGTAAAACATGCTTGTTGATCGGTTGCTAAGTATGAAAGTAAAACTTTCGTGCCCTGGACAACGAAAATAATTAAAATGTCAAACTAGTAATGTCAAACGTTTATTTAGAATTAAAGTTAAATGTAAAATTACAATTGTTATATGAGCCTGAAATATTTAACGGCAAATGTTGATTTAAATCTTGTCCGAAAGCAATGGCACTCGAAATATTAATTTGTTTGTCGTCTTTAGATTCGGTTTCAGAATGTCTGTTTTGCTGCATACAGGTAAATTTTTCGGGCATGATTTTATTAGCAATTTCTCTTTTATGAGTCACTGAATCTGCTATATATCCTTCCGCTACCTCTGACGACTTCCATCCCCCGTGTCTCTTCATATCTAAAATGTCCACACCTGGGGCATTTGCTAGTAATGTAGAAGATGTTCTTCGAAACGAGTGACCAGTGTACTGATTTGGATTGGAAATTTTAAGAAATTTAGCTATCTCGTACGGAATTTTTGAAATTGTATGCTTTCCAACTACCTGATTCACACATCTACCACGCTCATACCGATAAAAGAAGCGTTCATCTTGAGCATTTTTGGGTCGAAGTTTCATGTATCGATTAACAAATGTTATCCAATCTTCTATAACTACAAATCTTCTTTGCACATTGTTTTTGGTAGTTATAATCTGCACTAACATGATACAATTTTTATACTCCACATCGTTCACTTTTAGATTATATAGCTCGTCAGTTCTGCATGCTCCAGCTACTCCAAAAATCGCTACTACTTTTTTCATCAAATATATTTCATCAGGAGCTTCCAATAAAAACTTTAATATATCATCCTTTGTAAATACCTGAGATTTTCGAGGTTGATATCCGTCATTCTTCCGTTTTATGAATGCCTTTAAGCGGCCAAATTTTGAGATATCCTGATTCCTATTTAACGAAATAGTCAATTTTAACATCGAATATTCTGACCACAATGTAGCAGGAGATAATGTCTTTGATTTTTCTAAGAAAAATGCCAATAATGCATCTTCCGTTATTGTGGATACATCTTTAGTTGTACACCATTTAACGAAATTATCATAGGCTTGATTGTACCGATCTTTAGATTTGTCTGGTAACAAACTTCTGCACGCTATATTGGCTGCTTCTTTGATAGAATTCATATTTTGTTAAATTCTCGCCTAATACAAAAATTATCAACTTAATAACTCAGTAATAATACTGTTAATAATTTGATAACTGTCAGAATATTTTTTTATTGACATGAATGTTACCTTAGTAACGTTAACAACCAACAGTGTGGTACTGATATTTTTATTGTCGTAAGCCACCTTCTACCCATTTTATTACAATAGATTTTCAGCATCAAATTTGAATGTGTTTTACGGAATCGAGAGGGGAGAATGAAAAGTTTAATACATTACACGCTGCAAAAGCCCTTTCAGGTGCTCGGAGTTTTAAATAGCCTCGGCTACGCTACGCTTCGCCTCGGCTATTTAAACACACCTCGCACCTAAAAGTAAACTTTCGCAGCTTGTAATGTAAATAACTAAATATAAATAGGTAATTTTAACTGTAACTAAAATACACAAAAGAAATAAAACTAAAAACACACGACAAATAGACTATTTAATAGACACAAAAAAGAAACGACCATTAAACACAACCAAAAGTAAATAAGAATGAGTCAAAAAGTGGCTGTCCAACATGGCCGTTTCCGTCGCACTTTTTAGTATTGACAATACGCAGATCCCTCCTTCCTGATGTTTTATATTCAAAGGGATACACTTTATAATGAAATCAGAAGAAGATGAATAACGAGAAACGCTGGGTTTTCTACTTCTTTTTGGTGACTGCGCGCTGTGTTAGGCTCCGTCTCACGGACACCTGAAGTATCAAACACCTGCATTTTCGTGGGAAAGATAGAATATGGCACACTACATTTAATGGGAGCTGAGGGGGAGAATGATGAAAAAAATGGCAAAAATCCAATAAACCAGATAAGGATACACTTTATAATGAAATCAGAAGAAGATGAATAACGAGAAACGCTGGGTTTTCTACTTCTTTTTGGTGACTGCGCGCTGTGTTAGGCTCCGTCTCACGGACACCTGAAGTATCAAACACCTGCATTTTCGTGGGAAAGATAGAATATGGCACACTACATTTAATGGGAGCTGAGGGGGAGAATGATGAAAAAATGGCAAAAATTAAATAAACCAGATAAGGATACACTTTATAATGAAATCAGAAGAAGATGAATAACGAGAAACGCAGGGTTTTCTACTTCTTTTTGGTGACTGCGCGCTGTGTTAGGCTCCGTCTCACGGACACCTGAAGTATCAAACACCTGCATTTTCGTGGGAAAGATAGAATATGGCACACTACATTTAATGGGAGCTGAGGGGAAGAATGATGAAAAAATGGCAAAAATCCAATAAACCAGATAAGGATACACTTTATAATGAAATCAGAAGAAGATGAATAACGAGAAACGCTGGGTTTTCTACTTTTTTTTGGTGACTGCGCGCTGTGTTAGGCTCCGTCTCACGGACACCTGAAGTATCAAACACCTGCATTTTCGTGGGAAAGATAGAATATGGCACACTACATTTAATGGGAGCTGAGGGGGAGAATGATGAAAAAATGGCAAAAATCCAATAAACCAGATAAGGATACACTTTATAATGAAATCAGAAGAAGATGAATAACGAGAAACGCTGGGTTTTCTACTTCTTTTTGGTGACTGCGCGCTGTGTTAGGCTCCGTCTCACGGACACCTGAAGTATCAAACACCTGCATTTTCGTGGGAAAGATAGAATATGGCACACTACATTTAATGGGAGCTGAGGGGAAGAATGATGAAAAAATGGCAAAAATCCAATAAACCAGATAAGGATAAACTTTATAATGAAATCAGAAGAAGATGAATAACGAGAAACGCTGGGTTTTCTACTTCTTTTTGGTGACTGCGCGCTGTGTTAGGCTCCGTCTCACGGACACCTGAAGTATCAAACACCTGTATTTTCGTGGGAAAGATAGAATATGGCACACTACATTTAATGGGAGCTAAGGGGGAGAATGATGAAAAAATGGCAAAAATCCAATAAACCAGATAAGGATACACTTTATAATGAAATCAGAAGAAGATGAATAACGAGAAACGCTGGGTTTTCTACTTCTTTTTGGTGACTGCGCGCTGTGTTAGGCTCCGTCTCACGGACACCTGAAGTATCAAACACCTGCATTTTCGTGGGAAAGATAGAATATGGCACACTACATTTAATGGGAGCTGAGGGGGAGAATGATGAAAAAATGGCAAAAATTAAATAAACCAGATAAGGATACACTTTATAATGAAATCAGAAGAAGATGAATAACGAGAAACGCAGGGTTTTCTACTTCTTTTTGGTGACTGCGCGCTGTGTTAGGCTCCGTCTCACGGACACCTGAAGTATCAAACACCTGCATTTTCGTGGGAAAGATAGAATATGGCACACTACATTTAATGGGAGCTGAGAGGACGAATGATGAAAAAATGGCAAAAATCCAATAAACCAGATAAGGATACACTTTATAATGAAATCAGAAGAAGATGAATAACGAGAAACGCTGGGTTTTCTACTTTTTTTTGGTGACTGCGCGCTGTGTTAGGCTCCGTCTCACGGACACCTGAAGTATCAAACACCTGCATTTTCGTGGGAAAGATAGAATATGGCACACTACATTTAATGGGAGCTGAGGGGGAGAATGATGAAAAAATGGCAAAAATCCAATAAACCAGATAAGGATACACTTTATAATGAAATCAGAAGAAGATGAATAACGAGAAACGCTGGGTTTTCTACTTTTTTTGGTGACTGCGCGCTGTGTTAGGCTCCGTCTCACGGACACCTGAAGTATCAAACACCTGCATTTTCGTGGGAAAGATAGAATATGGCACACTACATTTAATGGGAGCTGAGGGGGAGAATGATGAAAAAATGGCAAAAATCCAATAAACCAGATAAGGATACACTTTATAATGAAATCAGAAGAAGATGAATAACGAGAAACGCTGGGTTTTCTACTTCTTTTTGGTGACTGCGCGCTGTGTTAGGCTCCGTCTCACGGACACCTGAAGTATCAAACACCTGCATTTTCGTGGGAAAGATAGAATATGGCACACTACATTTAATGGGAGCTGAGGGGAAGAATGATGAAAAAATGGCAAAAATCCAATAAACCAGATAAGGATAAACTTTATAATGAAATCAGAAGAAGATGAATAACGAGAAACGCTGGGTTTTCTACTTCTTTTTGGTGACTGCGCGCTGTGTTAGGCTCCGTCTCACGGACACCTGAAGTATCAAACACCTGTATTTTCGTGGGAAAGATAGAATATGGCACACTACATTTAATGGGAGCTAAGGGGGAGAATGATGAAAAAATGGCAAAAATCCAATAAACCAGATAAGGATACACTTTATAATGAAATCAGAAGAAGATGAATAACGAGAAACGCTGGGTTTTCTACTTCTTTTTGGTGACTGCGCGCTGTGTTAGGCTCCGTCTCACGGACACCTGAAGTATCAAACACCTGCATTTTCGTGGGAAAGATAGAATATGGCACACTACATTTAATGGGAGCTGAGGGGGAGAATGATGAAAAAATGGCAAAAATTAAATAAACCAGATAAGGATACACTTTATAATGAAATCAGAAGAAGATGAATAACGAGAAACGCAGGGTTTTCTACTTCTTTTTGGTGACTGCGCGCTGTGTTAGGCTCCGTCTCACGGACACCTGAAGTATCAAACACCTGCATTTTCGTGGGAAAGATAGAATATGGCACACTACATTTAATGGGAGCTGAGAGGACGAATGATGAAAAAATGGCAAAAATCCAATAAACCAGATAAGGATACACTTTATAATGAAATCAGAAGAAGATGAATAACGAGAAACGCTGGGTTTTCTACTTTTTTTTGGTGACTGCGCGCTGTGTTAGGCTCCGTCTCACGGACACCTGAAGTATCAAACACCTGCATTTTCGTGGGAAAGATAGAATATGGCACACTACATTTAATGGGAGCTGAGGGGGAGAATGATGAAAAAATGGCAAAAATCCAATAAACCAGATAAGGATACACTTTATAATGAAATCAGAAGAAGATGAATAACGAGAAACGCTGGGTTTTCTACTTCTTTTTGGTGACTGCGCGCTGTGTTAGGCTCCGTCTCACGGACACCTGAAGTATCAAACACCTGCATTTTCGTGGGAAAGATAGAATATGGCACACTACATTTAATGGGAGCTGAGGGGAAGAATGATGAAAAAATGGCAGAAATCCAATAAACCAGATAAGGATAAACTTTATAATGAAATCAGAAGAAGATGAATAACGAGAAACGCTGGGTTTTCTACTTCTTTTGGGTGACTGCGCGCTGTGTTAGGCTCCGTCTCACGGACACCTGAAGTATCAAACACCTGCATTTTCGTGGGAAAGATAGAATATGGCACACTACATTTAAAGAGAGCTGAGGGGGAGAATGATGAAAAAATGGCAAAAATCCAATAAACCAGATAAGGATAAACTTTATAATGAAATCAGAAGAAGATGAATAACGAGAAACGCTGGGTTTTCTACTTTTTTTTGGTGACTGCGCGCTGTGTTAGGCTCCGTCTCACGGACACCTGAAGTATCAAACACCTGCATTTTCGTGGGAAAGATAGAATATGGCACACTACATTTAATGGGAGCTGAGGGGGAGAATGATGAAAAAATGGCAAAAATCCAATAAACCAGATAAGGATACACTTTATAATGAAATCAGAAGAAGATGAATAACGAGAAACGCTGGGTTTTCTACTTCTTTTTGGTGACTGCGCGCTGTGTTAGGCTCCGTCTCACGGACACCTGAAGTATCAAACACCTGCATTTTCGTGGGAAAGATAGAATATGGCACACTACATTTAATGGGAGCTGAGGGGAAGAATGATGAAAAAATGGCAAAAATCCAATAAACCAGATAAGGATAAACTTTATAATGAAATCAGAAGAAGATGAATAACGAGAAACGCTGGGTTTTCTACTTCTTTTGGGTGACTGCGCGCTGTGTTAGGCTCCGTCTCACGGACACCTGAAGTATCAAACACCTGCATTTTCGTGGGAAAGATAGAATATGGCACACTACATTTAAAGAGAGCTGAGGGGGAGAATGATGAAAAAATGGCAAAAATCCAATAAACCAGATAAGGATAAACTTTATAAAGGATAAACTTTATAATGAAATCAGAAGAAGATGAATAACGAGAAACGCTGGGTTTTCTACTTTTTTTTGGTGACTGCGCGCTGTGTTAGGCTCCGTCTCACGGACACCTGAAGTATCAAACACCTGCATTTTCGTGGGAAAGATAGAATATGGCACACTACATTTAATGGGAGCTGAGGGGGAGAATGATGAAAAAATGGCAAAAATCCAATAAACCAGATAAGGATACACTTTATAATGAAATCAGAAGAAGATGAATAACGAGAAACGCTGGGTTTTCTACTTCTTTTTGGTGACTGCGCGCTGTGTTAGGCTCCGTCTCACGGACACCTGAAGTATCAAACACCTGCATTTTCGTGGGAAAGATAGAATATGGCACACTACATTTAATGGGAGCTGAGGGGAAGAATGATGAAAAAATGGCAAAAATCCAATAAACCAGATAAGGATAAACTTTATAATGAAATCAGAAGAAGATGAATAACGAGAAACGCTGGGTTTTCTACTTCTTTTGGGTGACTGCGCGCTGTGTTAGGCTCCGTCTCACGGACACCTGAAGTATCAAACACCTGCATTTTCGTGGGAAAGATAGAATATGGCACACTACATTTAAAGAGAGCTGAGGGGGAGAATGATGAAAAAATGGCAAAAATCCAATAAACCAGATAAGGATAAACTATATAATGAAATCAGAAGAAGATAAATAACGAGAAACGTTTTCTACTTCTTTTTGATGAATGCTCGCTGAGTTAGGCTCCTGCTAACCGACACCTGAAGTATAAAACACCTGCATTTTCGTGGGAATAGACAGAATATGGCACACTATATTTAGAGGAAGCTAAGGTGGAAAATGATAAAAAAATGACAAAATTTGAGTAAACCAGATAGGGTTAAACTACATAACGAAATCAGAAGATAATGATTAATGAGAAATGCTGAGTTTTCTACTTCTTTTTGGTGACTGCGCGCTGTGTTAGGCTCCGTCTCACGGACACCTGAAGTATCAAACACCTGCATTTTCGTGGGAAAGATAGAATATGGCACACTACATTTAATGGGAGCTGAGGGGAAGAATGATGAAAAAATGGCAAAAATCCAATAAACCAGATAAGGATAAACTTTATAATGAAATCAGAAGAAGATGAATAACGAGAAACGCTGGGTTTTCTACTTCTTTTGGGTGACTGCGCGCTGTGTTAGGCTCCGTCTCACGGACACCTGAAGTATCAAACACCTGCATTTTCGTGGGAAAGATAGAATATGGCACACTACATTTAAAGAGAGCTGAGGGGGAGAATGATGAAAAAATGGCAAAAATCCAATAAACCAGATAAGGATAAACTTTATAAAGGATAAACTTTATAATGAAATCAGAAGAAGATGAATAACGAGAAACGCTGGGTTTTCTACTTTTTTTTGGTGACTGCGCGCTGTGTTAGGCTCCGTCTCACGGACACCTGAAGTATCAAACACCTGCATTTTCGTGGGAAAGATAGAATATGGCACACTACATTTAATGGGAGCTGAGGGGGAGAATGATGAAAAAATGGCAAAAATCCAATAAACCAGATAAGGATACACTTTATAATGAAATCAGAAGAAGATGAATAACGAGAAACGCTGGGTTTTCTACTTCTTTTTGGTGACTGCGCGCTGTGTTAGGCTCCGTCTCACGGACACCTGAAGTATCAAACACCTGCATTTTCGTGGGAAAGATAGAATATGGCACACTACATTTAATGGGAGCTGAGGGGAAGAATGATGAAAAAATGGCAAAAATCCAATAAACCAGATAAGGATAAACTTTATAATGAAATCAGAAGAAGATGAATAACGAGAAACGCTGGGTTTTCTACTTCTTTTGGGTGACTGCGCGCTGTGTTAGGCTCCGTCTCACGGACACCTGAAGTATCAAACACCTGCATTTTCGTGGGAAAGATAGAATATGGCACACTACATTTAAAGAGAGCTGAGGGGGAGAATGATGAAAAAATGGCAAAAATCCAATAAACCAGATAAGGATAAACTTTATAATGAAATCAGAAGAAGATAAATAACGAGAAACGTTTTCTACTTCTTTTTGATGAATGCTCGCTGAGTTAGGCTCCTGCTAACCGACACCTGAAGTATAAAACACCTGCATTTTCGTGGGAATAGACAGAATATGGCACACTATATTTAGAGGAAGCTAAGGTGGAAAATGATAAAAAAATGACAAAATTTGAGTAAACCAGATAGGGTTAAACTACATAACGAAATCAGAAGATAATGATTAATGAGAAATGCTGAGTTTTCTACTTCTTTTCTGGTGACGACTGCGCGCTGTGTTAGAAGAAACGCATGAGGGCGGAGAAATGGTCAGTTTTTAATAGGATTTTTCGAATCAGAATGCAACCAATACCATTGAATACAGTATACATTCTTCTTCTTTGTCTACTTCTTCAACAGTCCCTTCTAGACCACTCCTGGACATAGGCCTCCCCTTGTCTTTTCAAACTTCGTTGGTCTTGAGCTAACTAGTGCTAGTTTTTCCCTAGATGTTCCTTGATGTCATCGGCCCATCTTTTTGTGGTCTTCCTGCACCTCTTCTATGTTGTCTTGACCTCCATTGTATTATTCGCTTTGTCCACTTTTCTTCGTTCTCTCGTGCCACTTTGTTTTTTTTTAATCCTTGGCGCATTGTAATTTCCGCCGTTTGATTTTGTTTGCCTTGTTTTATTTCATTTATTGTATGAAATAACACGGTATACATTAGATAATGAAATCCCTAATCTTCTGTTTTCTGTTTGCGCGCTCTTTTTCTTCTAGTTTATTATTCTTCTATATTTAATGCAAAATTGAACAGCGCATTTGTTGGTAATATTAGGAGCGTTTTTTACGTTAAAATACAGGCACGAGGACCTTTCTCGCCCCTGGGCAACAGCGAAGGAAGTTGTCTCGGAAAAGATGTTCCAGGTTTTAGGTAGGATCTATAATTAAAAATGTTTAATATTAATTTTATTGTATTCTAAATATTGAAAAAATTAAAAAAAAAACTCAAAACCAAGTCCACAGGGTTAGCTAAAAAAACTCAAAACCAAGTCCACAGGGTTAGCTATAGGAAAATTATAATTTTTGCGTGGATTTACCATACTTTTCAAAATTTTAATAAAATAGTTATTTATGATATGAGTGTTAAAAGTGAGGTTTTATTTTGTGAGTGAAAACGTTTGTGAAATGAGCGGAGCGAATTGAACAATTTCACGAACAAAATAAAATCACTTTTAACACAAATACCATACAATGTTTTTTGTACAACTTCCCTATTTTGATAATGAAATGAGCGAATTTGCAATGACAATAAACTAAACCGTGTTAAAAGTAAACTAAACCGTGTTAAAAGTAAACTTGTTTACATGGCAGCGTGTTATTTAAGCAACGAGTTTATTAATATAGAAGTTTAATAATCGAAATATTTTAATGCGCGAGCGCATTAATGTTTGAGATTATTAAACTTCCTATTAATTTACGAGTTGGTTACAAAATTTTTCCGTCGACTTTTTTTAAGAAAAAAATAGCTTATAAATAAATATTAAATAAATTTATGTACTTGTTCTTTGTTAAAAACTTTTGATTTTTTTGAAACATATCCAGTTTTCTTCTTTTTAATAAACGTAATTAGTTTATTATACTTACTGATATGGACATTTGTATTAATATTAAAAGTTGTTCTTAGCATCGAATATTTTGGCCATAAACTGGCTATTAAGCCTTTTTCAGCAAGGTATGAGAAATGTGCTAGTACCTACTGATTCTGAATAATGAGTAATATTTTTTGTATTACACCATAAAATAAACTTTGCCTATGTTTTATTATATAAAGATTTGCTTTGAATTTAATGACGTTTTAAATAAAATGGCATGATGAAAAAACGCGACTGATCAAAAATATTGACATTGACAGATCTCAACATTAACAGCCTGTTAACGCTCTTGTTCGTTAATACGACTTATTAATGATCAATTTTAGACAATAGTTAGTACATTAACATTGTTATTAATGTAAAGTCGACGGAAAAAGTATTTTTAACACGCTGCTATGTAAACAATCGTTTTTAACATTATTTGCTATCATTAAAAGTGTCACTTTTAATGACAGTTGTACAAAAATGTTATTTCGCTTATAAACCAAATCTTTATTTTTTTAGTTAAAAAAATAAAATAAAAATAACTTAACACCTAACACATACTAAATTTTTAGTGAATGTTTACAGTTATGTACAAATACAAAATTTGTATTTCAAATATAAAATCTAGAGCAGCCACAATCAAATCGTTCTAACTAAAATAATAACGATACTTACAAAGATAAAATTTTGTACAAAAACTATAAACTAAATGTTATTATAATACTTTATTTAAAAATAAAATATCACTTCTAAAACAAGATTGACTGTTTGTGTTACAATTCCCGAAACAAATGATTTATTCTTGTATCGAGCGAAGACTGACTCACATCCTTGTACAATCATCGGCATGAGTTTTTTCTATATATGATACGATAACAAGAATATAAAAAAGCATTGTGTGGTTTTATGAAAGCACGGTAAAAGTGAAACTTCTTTTTACCCTATAGAAAAATTTTTCGAATCATATTCCATTAAGGTTGTTCGAGGATCATTCTCACGAGATTTGTTTTATACGTCTTCTGTATTATGCACTAATACAAGGTACATGAAACGATACCAATTTAAATTTCACGCTGTTTGTGTCTGAAGTGCGCATGCGCAGGTTTTATTTATTTTATAATTAAGAATAAACAAATAAAATAAATTATTTATCAATTAAAATAATGGACCAATACGGACCTCACGCTAAAGAATACAATTTTGATTAAATATGTCAATTTTGCATTGGATGGGGTGCTAAAATTGGCCTCTGTCTTTCAGGTTGTTCAGTGAAATTTATAATAACCATTGTAAAATATATTTAAATAATAGTAAAATAGTTATAAAAACAAGGTTTTACCTACATTTTACACCTTTTAAATATAAAAAAGCACTAAAATTTAATTTTCTATTAAATGCCTACTATGTAGTATCATATTAGTCACTGCACTATTTATATATAAAAAAAAAAGTGTGAGGTGTCAAGGGACACCCGGATGGAACGAAGTTCCTTTCGATTAATTAGTGAAGGAATTAGTAATTTGTAAACATAACAGAGTGTTTATACATACATAAGCATTTATTATTGTCTGTATAAAATCTCTACTTACCTAAGAGTTCGTTTCTTTTAACAAAAGTGTCCATTTATACAATACCAGAGCTTTAGAGAACACATCTTTTTTTCATAATATTCATATTTGTCATTTATAAAGTTAATAAGAAATGAGAAATTCTAAAAAAATTAAATTTATATTAAAATACAGTAGAAAATAAAATTTATAATTTTTGTTAGAAATCTGGTATGTAGGGTTATAATGCAGATTTGCGTAATAATGTTATAAATCTAGTATGTATGGTGGTAGAAATTGTTGTATAATTAAGATAAGTTATCTAGGTGGCTGATTTGTTTGATTTGTATAGAATCAAGTTTGTTTTGAAAAAATTTATATGATTTAGATTGTTAGCGATAGTTTTTTGTTAGTTTGTTGATTTTGTCGATTGTTTCTTTTTCCCTTGAGCTGTAGAAGCGAATGGTTGTAATAAATGTTCTGGAGTATTAAAATTGAGTTTTTTCATTAAAAAATAAGTTTAAAGAGATTTGAATGATATAATATTGGTACTAAAGTTAAATAGAAGGATTTTGTACGAGTTTTGGTAAGAAGAAAGATTATTTAAAGTTATTTTAAAAGATTGAAAAAGTCGAAGAGAAGAGATATTGTATTAGAAATAATATTTATCATTGTTAAGAAGATTAAATCGTCAGTTTAAGAAGAGAAGTATTGAAATAAGTACTTACCAGTTTTAATTAAAGCAGTTTTATTCAAGAATTAAAGAAAATTCTTCAGTTATATGGTTAGAGCAGTTCTTATATGGTAGAAGACGTGGAGAATTGAATTAGCAGCAGTTATACGGTATTATAGTATAAAAATAAATAATTGTGTGTTTAATTTCTAGTGCTGTATAAACTATATTCATTTTCACTTTCATTTAAAAAATAATTTTGCACATCACTAGACTTAAGAATATTTAGAATTTCTTATTTTCTCTTAAGAATTTCATTAAAACAATTACTTTTCACCATTCACAGTCACTAAATAATAAATTAGAATTTTTAAGGTTAAGTATTCAGTTAAAAATCCAATAATCCATGCGTATGTCTTACCATTGGCGTTCCAAATAAGGTATTAAAATTAAATTAAAATTAAAATTATATTTATAATAAAATAAAGAGTTAAATTTCAATAATTAAATTTCCTAAATTTTGAACTCTGCTCTGAGGTAAGAGTAGTACGGGCAATATAAAATTCATATTTAGAATCATATATGAAAGTCATTTACCTTAATTAAAATTTCTTATAAAAAGTTTAAATTTAATAAAAAAGAAAAATTTTGAATTATAGCATATATACTTATAAATTAAATACTGAGCAAGTTATATATATATGTTATAATATATATATATATATATATATATATATATATATATATATATATATATACTTTTTTGGACAAAATAATAATCTTTCTACTAATTATATTTTAAATTAAACTTGAATCGGAAGTCTGGGGAACCGATTGCGGTGGAAAATTACGACTATCGGTACTACAGGTTTCCAATTCTAGTCTACACATCAAATTACTTTACTAATTCCGTAGTTCTCTGTGAATACTACGTTTGTAAATTCCCAGCTACATAAACTTTCTATGCTTTGGAGAAAATCGGTTAAGCATGTTTTATCCTAAATGTAGAACCGTGGAGTTTGGAATCCCTACAGGGAAACAACCTTTCGGAGCTTTACAAGTTCGTAATTCTATCGATCTGACAAAACTTTCAGGAGATAAAGGTATTTCTTGACCCAAAAAAAAATTCACGCAATAATCTAAGTATAGGCCCTTTTTTAAAATTCAAGATAGAGGAAATTCAATTAGTCTAATTGTTAATACTAGGGTTTGGGAATTCTTCCAGGATACGGGAGAACCCGAAACGAGAATTTAAATAATAAAATAAGGATTGAGTTTATTTCTGCCGAAACCTATTAATAAAAAAGGCATTTTTTACGATAAATCAACATTAGTCGTATAAATAATGAATCACCTAAAAAATCTATAAGGCCTTATAGATTTGCAGAATGCTTTCGATTGTCTCGGAAATCGCGACAACTAAATTTACAAAAATCCTAAGACTTCCGCTTACCTAAACGCTAGTTATTACAAATTCCATTACGAATTACAAATATTTTTTATTCCTTCAAAACTGGGCACAGCTGGTAGTTTTATTAAATATCCCAGCTTTCTCAGAAATATGAATAAACATTAATTATGAATGTTCTTAAGGTAAATTAAAACAAATTTTTCTTTCGGACTAAATTTATTCTCAAGACACAAACATAATTACAATTTTTTAACGATTCTAAAAGTTTTTAACACTTCAAACTCATTAGGCAGAAAAAGCTTTTTTATACTTTTTAGGAATACCCCAAACTTTTTCCTCTTCATCAATGGCGTCATTAACGAAAAAAAAAAAATACATTTTTTTTTTGTGAGAAGCAGGAGTAGCAGAAAGAGTTTAAAATTCTGTTTGATAGAGCACACAATTAATAAAATTGATGTTTTAATTAAGAATTTTTACAGAAGAAGCATTAAATGATCTTTATTTACATTATTAAATATATAATCAACGCTGAAATATCAATTTAACGACATTTTCAAACGTTACATTTAAAAAATTCCAGTTATTTTTAAAATAATATTTGTTTGAAGTTAAATAAATTTTTCTTGCAAAAATAAGAAAAGGAAATAATTATCTGGCATTAAGGAGTGTATCTTTAAATAATTTTATGTAAATATTGCCGGTAAAAGAGAATAATTTGCTTAAAAAAATGAAACACTCTTCAGATAGGGAACCCCATCAACGTCAAAGTTGAAAAATATTTGCCAACTTTTCACTTGCAATAATGTTAAAGATTATTTTCGAGCATTTCTCTTTTATACTGATGTTTTTATAAACGGTTTCGTTGAATATTATTATTTGCACTTATTTAATATTAACCAAGAGATGTTTTTGTTATTTCCTTAAGAAATCTATTACTATACGTTTTAAAACTTTGGATATGTTGTTATGAAGTTGAGGGGGACTAAATCACAAAAGACAATAGAGTTTTTAAACCTTCAAATCATAGAATTGTTAGACCATCCGCCGTATAGTCCCGACGTAAGTCCCAACAACTTCTTTACGTTCATAAAGATCAAGAATTCAATGCGTGGACAGCGATTCCAGTCGCCAGAAGAATCCATCAATGCCTTTAAAACATTTGCAGGTGTCAACTGAAGACTGAAATAACTATTTTACCAATTGATTTGAACATATGTACAGGTGTATCGATCTTTTTTGGACAAATTAAAAAGCAATAAGTCTATATATTTTTTATCTTTATGGCGTTATGCAAAACTAAACTAAAAAGACAACCCTCGTATCTACGCGAAGAAGTTTTAAATTCCAAACTTTTGCTACATTTCTTCGCGTCTAGAATTTCTTCGCGTCTAGAGCGGATATTTTATTTATCTCTCTCTAAATATAAATATTCGTTGAAATTGAACCATCCGGTAAACCGTAACCGGAAATTTGTTTCCTTTTATCAGAAAAGCAAGGAACTTTCTATCAGAGGATTTAAATGCAATTTAAACGGAATCGTTTAAAATTCCTCTAGTCACTAATTCAAAACACTAAAAACCATTGTTAAATGAGAATAACGAGTAAGGCAAAAACGATTAAAAAAGAACCTTTACAAGTCACCTTTATCGTGTTCTCATTTCCATAATAGAAGCTAATGGTAGCTTTTCTGGTCACAATTAGATTAGATTAGATCGCAACATTAAGTCTATGCAATTATTTTTAAATGAAACAGGAAACTGTCATATATATTTTTTAAAGGGGGAAATAGGTTGGAAAAGAAGACAGTAGTCAAAATTTCTCGAAAACCTGTGGACCAGTTTTATCCAAACTTCGCACACTTCCTAAAATACAAAATACTCGACGAAAATTAGAAGTTTTTGAATGGCACCTTTAGTTATACCAAAAATTTAAAAATAATTATTTTGTAATTTCCTTCGTTCAAATCCAAGATATACCTAAACACACGTAGTCAGGAGGCCATTAGGACTTTAAAGACCTCTTAAGTGGTCTTCAGACTAGTATAAGTATGCCGAATACAACTCGATATCCTGAGGGACCATAACCGTGTCAAACTCACCATTTTTTATTACCTTAACATGATTTTATATATTTTAGTATCATAGTTAATTTTGTAGCTAAATCACGTTAAGCTGTAACTGCACTCTAAATTTTAATATTATGTAATACCTACATTTCAGTGAAATTAGATTTATATTAAACTTCAGCATTAATGGATTCATATAAGTTTTCAAGCAAAAATAGCGTATTTTAGGATTAGATAACAGATTAATTTTGATCCTAAAATAGTGAACATGCTAAAAAGCAGTTTTTTTTCCAATAAACAGTTAGTTTCTGAATTTGATAATGAATTGTTTATCTATTTAGTGATGTTTTGATTTCGAAGAATAATGAACGAATATTAGTTTCCATTTCGAATACAACCCTTTTCGATTATGATGAAGATTATAATTACCATCATAATTAGCACACGAAATGAATAATGATGATTAATTATTGCCTTTAATCTTGATATTACTAGCGGAAATCCCAAACAAATATATCTTCATTAAACTTGAATTTTATCGATATTACGATTAAATTGCTATAATAAATTTTATAGCTCTACGGCAAAAAATGAGTGTAGAACCTATCATTATCAATTGGAGACAATCCATACTAAACACTGAGAAAATAGTTATATACGTTAAAAGTCAATGTACTCCCGTATAAGCAGTAAAAAACTATCCTCAAGAAGGAATTTTATTACCTTTACTCCGGTCAATGGTAGTTGACGATCTTATACCAAAGCTTAAAACCTTTAAGGTTTTGTCTTCTAGGCTACGCTGACGGTTTAGTTATTGTGGGGTAAAAGGTAGGTACACATGGCAGTATTGCTGATAAGTGGCTTAAACATGATAATTACTTTATGTTCAAAGGAAGGACTTTCAGACAAAACAACACTCATTTTATTCACCACTTTCATTTTTAGAAGAGTTATCTTTGACAAGAAACTTACATCAAATCCACACCTCGCAAATATAATCTCTGAAGCTAGAAGGGCTATGTGGACTGGCGTTTTTAAAGCTAAAATGATCTATCTACCGTTTGTCACACCTCAAGCTCAAGAGTGCTTTAAAGAATGCCTCAATTCTGGCAGAATATTTATTGTCTCCGATATTCAAGCTGATTTGAAAACTCTACAATTTGTCGAACACAACCAGAACGGAAAAAGCTTTTATTAGAGAACAATACATTCTTCCACTGCTCCATAGTTCAGTCAACATATTGACGTGCAAACTAAAGTCTGTTGCTATTGTGAGCTACCTCAAGTTTGGGAACTAATGCAGGACGAAATGCTTGAAGATCCCTTTACTTTAGTCTTCTTCTTAGTGTACTTTCACTCACACTTACATTTCCTATTTTAAATAGTCGGTTTCTGGCTTCAGCAGCTATACAGAAGCGATCTCTCAGCACATTCTGGCTATAAATCGGTCATAACGCTCTGAAGTACAGTGATATCGACCTTGACTTGGTCGTCTGGTGTAAGAACAAGTCTCCCTGAACCGTCTGATGGAGTCTTGCACCGTTGTTCACGGAATGCCAAGTTTGCGACCTATACGACGTTGGCTGTATCCTTCATCATTAAGAGCTACAGCTCTAGCTACTCCTGCAGAGTCCAGAGGCATTTTTCCCACTTTGAGATGTAGAAGAGGTTACGTGAATTCTCAAAAAAAAACGATTGCCATGTTTTAACCAAAACCAACAAAAGTTACAGCAACAGGAACACAATTACTATGAACGACGAATTTCGACTAATTTACTAAATAGCATAAGACCCACTTAAAAAGTACGAGTTAAAGCGTTGTCATGTTTGCATAACACTACCCATGTAACAAAAATATTCATCTTAGCATTTTTTATAACTTGTAATCAAACGTAGCGATACTTGATAAGGGTGGCTAGTTAAGTGTATTATGTATTATCTTAAACGGCAGAGTAATTCCTAAAGGGGTAATATAATTTATTAAAAATCTAGACCTTATGAACTCATAAATAGATATATGGTATATGTACACAATAAATCTTCTAGAGCGCAGTGTACTAAGGTCACCTGGGCCAATCGACCCCACTTGTAATCTAGAAATTGCTATAAAAATTTGGATTCATTTACATAATTTTCCCTTCATACAGTAATAATTCTGTTAGCTGCGATGTATTTTAGTTTAAACAATTTGTTAATCTTCCTTTGTTTTTTTTTTCTTAGAAATTGTTTGCTATTTATTAAAATACAATACGTAGTAATTGCATAAATAAAGAAAGCTTTGTTTGATTGTGAGGTAAAAAAACAAAAAGAAAAATAATTAACGAGCATTAATTAGCTTGTTTAGTAAAATATTCTTTATAGAAATCTTTATCGAAAGCAGGGCCCGTAAATCTTTTTTTTTTTCTTAAAACTTCACAAGCACGTATCATTAGGTGGTTTCTTTTGTAATAAACTTTATTCTAGTAAATATCTTTACATTCAATAAATTTGTTTATTAGAAAAATTGTGAATAGTCTATATAAAATCGCTGTGTTGACTTTAACGCAGTTCGTAAATGTCACTGAAGATGTGTTTGATTATAAAACACTGACTTTATGGTTGTTACATTATAAAATTAAATGTCAGATATAAGAGGTCTATAGTGAAACACTATATATAACATTGAATAACATTAAATTATTAATATGATTTATTTTCATTTATACTGAATGAATAAATCACTTGTTTTTAATAATAAAAGCAACATAAAGTATCAATTGTACCGTATTTTATTTTAATACAATTTCTATTGTTTATTCTATTTTTATTTATCACCTTCTTTAGTTTTCAAATACTTCATATTTTCCTTGTAAACATTATTTAATTTTTATGGCATTCTTGAGGTCGAAAGAGACAATCTACGGTTTCTTTATAATAATAAAGAAACCGTAGATTGTCTCTTTCGACGCCGAGTTCCAAGAGGTTCCTCCAACTCCTACTTATTCTTTTTGTCTATTTAACGCTCAGCAAATTTCACATTCTTTCGTTTACTAAATGTGCAGTAACAGCAAGAAAATTTGTAATGAGTTCTTTACATAAAGATTGTGTAAGGTGAACGTAATTAAAAATTAAAAGTTAAGTACTTTATTGTCTTAAGAGAACATAAAAAACTAAATATAGTTGCAACTTTAGTTTCCATATATGACTGGGTAATTAGAATATTTGTTTTATTTAAATTATGCTAAATATAACAAAAGTTTAACTTTTCACATAACTTCTAACTCTTAAGTGCGTTGTAAACAATGAAACTTAGTAATTACAAATAAGTTTGTTTTTTCTTTAATGATTATACACCACGGGGGCATTAGGCTTGACAAGAAAACAGCAGAGAGTCAACAAAAACGTCTCCCAATTTATTCGAACTTGCAGTGTAAGAAGTATTCAAAACTTTTGGTTAAACAATCCAATACTCTAAAGTGCCGAAAGGGTGTATGTATTAAATTTACCTTCTAAAACGATCTATGATTCGTTTTGATTTATTCCTGATATAGTAAAAAAGGTACCTACTGATACAAACTTGTTAATATATCTCGCAGATGATATGGCTATAATCATTCAGGGGAAGTTTCTGGGCACAGTCTCAGAGCGGATACAGTCCGCAATGAATATGGTGTACAAGTGGTGCAAGGATGAAGGCCTAACAGTCAATCCACAAAAAGCATCAATTCTCCCATTCACCAATAAAAGAGCGTTACAAGGCTCACAACCAATAACGCTCAATAACGTGCTGGTTCCAATGGCCACAGAGGCCAAATACCTAGGTGTGGTATTTGACCAGAGGCTATCATGGAAGCAACACATTCAAAAGGTCACACATAAAGCTACAATAGCCCTTGGTAGGTGTAGACAATTGTGTGGCAAGAACTGGGGATTAAACCCCAAAATGAACCTATGGTTGTATACACAAGTCATTAGACCAATGTTAACCTATGGTTCGGTGGTGTGGTGGAGCAGAACGCCGCAGTCCGGGGTGATCAGGCAACTGGAAAGCATTCAAAGGCAGGCATGTATGAATGTTACAGGTGCCATGGGAACCGCCCCAACGGACACACTACAGGTTTTACTCAACCTACCACCATTGCACATTTACATTCAGGGCGAGGCTATGGCAACTGCTCACAGACTGCTACAAGGCCAGGCCCCCATTACCTTATTAAAAGGTAAAAAGCAAGCAGAGTTATACAATAGGGTTAAGGCAGATCAAATAATGAGTATGCCTCAGGACAGAATAGTCCCCAGGTATAATTTTGTGAGAAACTTTCGAGTAGAAATACTGGAAAGGGACTCATGGAACAATGGCCCCCCCATTTCAAGGGGAGTCAATTTGGTATACCGATGGCTCAAAGACTGAGAAAGGCACAGGGTCAGGTATATACAGTAGAGGACACAGGATAAAAATCCAACTAAGTCTAGGTGCGTATGCCACAGTGTTTCAGGCTGAAGTAACGGCCATACAACACTGTGCAACGGAGATCGTAAGTCAGGGTATAACGGGTAAAACCGTAGTCATATACTCGGACAGCCAAGCAGCTCTAAAGGCGATAGTCTCAGCACAAATAAGCTCACAGCTGGTGTGTGACTGCGTTGGGGCCCTGACACATGCCGCGAGTCAAAATTCTCTGACACTGGCATGGATACCAGGACACTCAGGGTTTTGGGGCAATGAGAAGGCTGATGAATTGGTCCGTGTGGGAGCTAACACTCCAATGATTGGCCCGGAACCATTCGGCGGAGTTGCTAATACATTCAGAAAGGCAGCCATTGAGAAATGGAGGCTAGAAAAGGCCCAGGAGTGGTGGGAAACATCACCGGGCAAGCGACAAGCCAAACTCTTCATAAAGGGATACTCGGCGAAGTTTACTGCAGAGCTGCTATCACAAAGGCGAAATGATGTCAGAATGATTGTCAGTCTCTTCACAGGACATTGTAGGCTCAGAAAACACATGAGTCAGCTAAACTTGGCAGATGAAGACATTTGTCGATACTGCCAAGAGGAAGAGGAAACCGCATTTCATGTCCTATGCCAATGTGAAGGCCTTGCAAGGACGCGGTATCTAGTACTGGGAGAGGAGAAACCGGCTGCTCTAAGTTATGCGGAGTGGCCACTGTCAAGGCTATTAAGTCTCATCAAGAGGGCAGAGCTGGACAAGGTGCTCTAATCCTATTCCACAGATAATGGGTGT
Organism: Altica lythri; assembly: GCA_964028335.1. Classification (NCBI taxonomy): domain Eukaryota; kingdom Metazoa; phylum Arthropoda; class Insecta; order Coleoptera; family Chrysomelidae; genus Altica; species Altica lythri. The sequence goes on along the minus strand of OZ034800.1, from coordinate 96,551,890 downwards.
TCACAATAGATCTGCAAAGGTCGCAGTGATATAGGCTAACAGCCAACCCCAAAAATATCTATCTATCTAATATATCTCACTTAAACGATCGTTCAGTTGTAGGATAACGATTTGTTTATTTAGAAGGATTAACGGTAGTAGTGGACACTGATATTAAATCATCGCACCGTTTCTATTCGCGAAATTTAGCCCTCAGTCAATTATATGTGGACATTCGCCCTAGAATTCACTTCACCGAGAAACCCTCGGTAATAAAATCGCTGTTCCGGTTTTCTGATTTCATCATGATTCGTTTTAACCCTCCCTTTTTTGTTAAAACATTTCTCTAGCTTAATCTGAATACTTGTAAATCTGATTTTTCTTTTTTTATGATTAATCGAATTACTAACGACGGAAGACCAAATAAACAAGTTAGATTACTGTCAACTCAATAAATCAAGTAAAAGGTTAAAAATTTAATTAATTGGATTTGTACCATAATCTATTCATCTGGAAGATTATTCCAGTTATAAATTTAAGATGCGTTGTTCTAAATACATCGCAAAATTTAATTAAACAATATTGGAACGAAGTTCCCTTTCGAGCGTTACGAACAATTACGACTGACGCTAGGAGCTAGCCAAAAAAAATTCATACCAAAAGTTGTCACGACACTATGACACGACACACGCATGTTTCTTTCTCTCACAGACCAAAAAATAAATAACTCTCTCTCCCTCTCTCTCATAGGTAGATATATTACAATTAAAAAGACACTATTTTAAATTAAAAGAAAATGTACATTAAAAAGAAAATACTGTAGAAAAAATAATAATTAACTATAATAGTATTATATTTTATTTCATCCTGTTTTTATAAATTAATAAATTCATAAACATTTTAAAAATAGTTCGTAACTTGACTATTTAGGTACCTACGTCAAATTACCTTAACTGTCAGTTACTGTCAAATATTTTAATTTTAAAATTTTGTATTGAATTGTTAATTCCTGTTTTAAATTATAAAAAGTAATTCTAAAAAGATGTGTTATCTAAAGCTTTGGTATTGTATAAATGGACACTTTTGTTAAAAGAAACGAACTGTTAGGTAAGTAGAGATTTTATACAGACAATAATAAATGCTTAAACACTCTGTTGTGTTTACAAATTACTAATTCCTTCACTAATTAATCGAAAGGAACTTCGTTCCATCCGGGTATCCCTTGACACCTCACACTTTTTTTAATTAATCCATTAAAAGTTCTAATTTCTTATTAAATTACCTCCTTCAACATTTATAAAACCGGGAGGCACCAATGATGTGAAGCGTGTATTTAATGGAATCACTTTTAGTAGATATTGACAAACAAAATCCGAGAGAAAATTTCCTTTCTCAAAGTTCCCCCTAAGCTTTTCTTAAATTACATTTGACATTTTGGTATTTCGAATTTCCGTGACAAAATTTCATAATTGTTCATTTTAGTAAGTTCACGGTCTTTTTAGTAAACTATTATTTTTGAGATAACTCTCAACGGATTTTTGAAATTTTTGAAAAAATTTTTGAAATTTAGAAATTATACAAACAAGAAATTTCTCCTTAATGTCATTTTAATAATTTCTTGTTTGTATAATTTCTAAATTTCAAAAAATTTTTCAAAAATTCACGGTCTTTTGTTACCAATATAAATAATTATGCCTATCTTTCATCTCAAAACATGTGGGTAATAGGTTTGTTGTGTATTTTTATTTACTTTATAAAAAACGTGTTTGATGTTTTATTGATTAAATTTGGGTAAAATTGAAGTGATGAATATTTTATGAATCGGTATTGACGCCCCTTTTATGATAGATTGAAAGGATTAGAAATTATTTGCAGGCTAATATTTTAACCGACAGATTAAATTTAACCTGTTGTCGGATAATTTATCTGGATCTGGACCAAGAATAATTTGAATTAGAGAATTTTTTTGGGTTCCTATTTACAATTGTCTTATACAAATCATTTTTTTACATTATTGTCCTCATTATTTTGAAAATGATTAGAAAAGTAGAATATATTATCAGAAAGTTTGATATGCAGAATACGAATCTGATCTTTCAAGTAAGGTTTTCGGGTTATCTTATTTTTAAAGTTATGTAGTCCAGCAAATTTTTTTCTTAGGATTTTAAAGTATAAGTATTTCTTCTTTTAATGTCAAATATCTTTATTTTTTCTCTGAAATATCTAAGATATGCTGTTTGTTTTCGAAAAATTCATTGAGAGAACTTAGATAACTTAGAATTATCTGACACTGACATGGGTACCAGGACATTCAGGGTTTCGGGGCAATGAGAAGGTTAATAAATTGACTTGAGTAGGAGCTAATACCAATCATTGGCTCGGAACCATTCAACGGGGTTGCTGACACTTTCAGAAAAGCAGCCATTAAGAAATGAAGGCTATAGAAGACCCAGGAGTGGTGGGAAAAATCACCGGGCAACCGACAAGCCAAAGTGTTTATTAAAGGACACTCAGAGATGGTAGAACTTTCCCATACTTTTCTTTTCTTTGTCTCGCATTTTTACTTCGTTTACTTTTTTTTATATTTTCTTTGCCACTTTTATCACTCATTTTAAAGTACGAATAGGTTATTTCCGTAATCCCTCAGATGAATTGTAACGCGCGTAACAGAATAAAAACCCAATCCGTTTCACCAAGCTTTATTTTGTAATGCTAACTAGCACTAAATCAACTGGGGAGCGTATGTTAATGTTTTGTTATTGTCGGTTGGTATAAATATTTAGTATTTTGAATAAGAATAAAACATTTTTTACTTCTGTATTTTATGCATAAAAATTTGTTAATAAAAATGTTTTGTTACAGGAGATGGCACCGAGGATCAACAATTCACCACCTCCGAGAAGATGTCGGGGTACGAGACGAATTTGTACCTCTATTCCGAGGAAATGGAAGACAGACCTCGAATATCCACCCTCATTAGCTCCTTGGCAAACTACTCAAATACTATACCGCCGGCTTCTAACGATCCCGATGCACGACCTACGGGAGGTGGGGCTAGGATGGGAACCCTCATAGGTGTTTATCTACCATGTATCCAGAACATTTTTGGTGTTATTTTATTTATCCGTTTGACGTGGGTCGTTGGAACAGCAGGTACAGTTAAAACAGAATAGTATATTCTGTAACAAGGTTAGAATGAAAATTCGATACGAGTGGAGAATTCCCAACGCGAGCGTAGCGAGCGAGAGGAACCACGAGTTATCGAATTTTCATTCTAACCGTGTAACAGACTGTATTTTCTCCACGACCATGTAATAATTCTGTTTATTTAAATTGAAATATGTAGCAAAACAATTAGAACGTCGCACTGACAAACTGAGTGAGAGTTTTAAAATTCGCAGGCAATCTATGTTTTTTGTTGAGCAATTACAGAATGTTATTCCGTCACTAGTTATAGAATGGAAATACATGCAAAACACATAAGAAGCAAGTGTTTCAGAATGAATATTCTATCTCAAGAGTCAGAATGAACACTTTCTATTATTAAAAATGAAGTCGGAATTATTACATTCATTAATGGTCGTGGAGAAAATATTTTATATCAAAAATGATAACAAAAAGAAAAATTCCGATGTCATTATGTTTTCGTCAATACTTGATTTTTCTTTTAGGTGCTATCCAAGGATTCCTAATTGTGTTTTGTTGTTGTTGTGTCACGATGTTAACCGCGATTTCGATGTCCGCTATTGCTACGAACGGTGTGGTACCAGGCGGGGGCAGCTACTTTATGATATCCAGATCGATAGGACCGGAATTTGGAGGTGCTGTGGGTATGCTCTTTTATACAGGCACTACTTTAGCAGGTGCTATGTATATTGTTGGAGCTGTTGAAATTTTACTGGTAAGTAAATTTGTAATTTTATGTAATTCTGCAAGTGCAGATCAACAAATAACTTTGCAACTGCATTTCGTAAAAGACTGTCTATTGTTGTGGTTTTATCCTTGAGCGTAAGGCGTTCTCGAAGAACCGGCTATTCTTCCGTAAACTCTACGCACTTCATCTGTGTTATAAAAGGATAATTCATAATTCAACTTTTTGGTTGGTTTCTTTAAGCATTGTGTGTGTATTTATATTTAATTTGTTATACTATGTCCCACTGCTAACCGCAACACGTAAACGTGATCATTGATACCTACATACAGTTTTAATTTTGCGGCATAGATCCAACTAATGTCAAATTCTTTACTTTTTCATTAAAAACTATTATCGAAATGGAATAAAATATTATTTAACAGCGAGCATGATTGTCAATCTCTGCTTCTATTCAATAGAGAATAGATATTCATTAAAAGTAAATAAGAAAACTGTTAAATCGAAACTTAAACAATGATTTTATACGAAAGCGATGAGAATCGCACACTAATAGGATCTTCGCAAAGCCGAATCAATTACTAGAAGTTGCAGAAAATTGCTTTAGTCATTCAATAATTCTCAAACCAAATCGAAAAACAAAACAAACAAATCGAAGAATTTGAATGATTGTTTACAATGGTTTATAGTAATAGTTATATTCTTAAATTAATATCTCATAAATTTTTGATCTAGAGAAAGCTGAAAGAGTTTTATATATGTACCCATGAATACTTAAATTGGGTCTTTAATGGTCTACGAAACTTTGTAACTATTGATTGAAATAGATCTAGTGATTAAGTCTAGATTTTCAACATTGTAAGAAGATAGTATACCACCTATACCTTTAATCAACACATCCCCTATCCAATGAACTTAACTGCATGCACACAACTAGATCCTGTAACGTTATTTGTTCATTAACAAAATGTATTTTCAACTTTTACCACAAATACTAAATTTAAATTACCTCACTCTACCTCAAGGTCGTAAGTCGAAACTTAATCGAGGGTATGCTTTCCAGGTGCTCTGAAATCAGGGATAGGGCGCCAAGTACAAACTCCACAAAATAAACTCTAACTTTAGTTTGCGACAGTTTAGTTTTCTAAATAATAACAAAATTTAGTAGGTTGAGTTAGTTCTCAAAAACGAAGAAAATTTCTCAACTTTCAATATTATATGAATTTGCAAGGGTGTCCACGGTAGAAGTTCTGTTGATAAGCAGAGGCACCTTATTCCAAAAGTACTTGGTAATTAAAAAAGAAACGTATATAATCCAATGTACGATTTTCAGTCTAATGTGATTCTTTACTGTCTGTCAAAAAGTGGTTAGTTAAAGCTAAACTAAAGAAGAACTAAGTGTTTATTTCTCGACAATCAGTTGAAGAAAGAAATACTTAATTTTCAAAATGGCCAAGACATCCTTCTCCGACTTTATACACCTGCTGAATACTATAAATAAACTGCAAATAAAATCTAAAATTATAATAGAAAATCTTTCGCAAATTAGATAAATTGCAAGGCGTTAACCTACGGGGGAGTAACTATGTCTAAATGCAAATTATATTTGAATTATAGATTTTTCCTCTGTCAATTTAACTTTACTGATAACGATATCATTACCTTCTTATTTTTAACTGAAAATATATTTATTTCCTCGTGTTTCAATATTGAGAGATAATATTTAACAGTTTTTATGAAGTCAAAGTCAAAGCAGTTTATTTCAATTTTTGACAAAAGTTAATGGTTTGATTTTTTTATAGTTATACATCACAGATTCTCTAACACTCTTCGGTGATATACGAGACGACGATGTAAAATTCAACAACTTTAGAGTTTATGGCACGGTACTTTTAATTATAATGGGAATGATTGTCTATGTTGGAGTAAAGTTTGTTAACAAATTCGCAACGATAGCTCTGATTTGTGTACTTCTCTCTATTGTGGCAGTATACGTGGGAATATTTGTGAATATAAATGGAAATGATAATTTGCAGTAAGTATATTTTATAATATTTGCAAAAACAATGCTTTTTATATTTCCCATACTATACCAAAAACTAAACATTTCCATTTCAAAGTTTTCTAATTCAGCTGATGAATATTATATGCTAACCATTTTTTCCATTTTTTGTTCATATCCACTGCAGCTATTCACTGATATGCTAATCTCATAAAAGATATACACGGGTATATGTAGTAATACATTTATGCATAAAATGTTAATACGATACGATACTATGAAACTCATTACACTTTTCCTGAAAACTCAGATATGTGTCCCTAGATTACCTAAACTTTTTTTTGTGAAAATTCGAACGAAGCTAATATTGTACCAGGATAGAACATAAAGTTTTAGAGCTAAATAAGTAATTATGATTCAAATTTTATACATTCACTCGATGGTTCATTATTTGAAACCTTCTTTTCAATCTCTGTACATAAGGCGTTCATTACTTCCATTAAATCAAAATTGGATTTATACATCTTTTGAAAATAAGATCTTAAAGGTTTTATACTGAGATGGCTATAATTTTTTTTAGTAAATAATCATAGCAAACAAATCTAATCCTGTTAAAGACGTGACCTTTAGAAAAATGTTGAATTTCATAGGACAAACTAACCACATAGCTCGTAAATTTTTATGAACAGTAGCAACTATTGATTTTCACATAAAATTGTGATCAAAACGTATATAACGTACGTTACTTAAAGAAATTGCCAGACAAGATTTTACGATTGATTATTTGATTCTTTACGTTATATTTTAATAGGTGAATATCTTTATCCTTAAGAATAAATCAAAACTCGATTTACCAAATTGGAGGTACGTCATTAAAAATGTTTATTTGCCTTTCGAAACATGAGAGGATATACAATCAGACAACGGTCAAGGATTTTGCTGAATCGGTTTGCGTTGGTATTTAAGGAATCGCTCATTATAGTATTTCGATGCAATTTAAATGAACGGATTTACTTTTGATACAGCATCGAACGAGGCAATGAAAATGAAGGTTAATTCAGATACTTCGTATAATTTTAGAATGTCGTTTTTGCAATAATAAACAGTATTCAAAGGATAATCGATTAAATTTACCAAAACTAAAATTGAATTATAAATAGCTGATTCTATTAACAGTTAATAAAAAACGCGTTTATATAAATATTTTTGGTATTTTTACAAATACGCTTTGCTCAAAACTCAATAATTTATTCTCATTATAATGTATGAAAAATTTCAAACGATCTGTAGGTAATAAATTATAAAACCACAATAAGCGAGCTTCAGTCCTGGATTTATAAATAGGCCGTATAGACCGCGGCCTAAGGGCGGCAGCGTCCTAGGGGCAGCAGAGTTCAGAGGATAAAAGTCAAACACGAGTAGGTACATGATATTTCGATGAAAATTCAGATTTTTTATGTAAGAGTTTAATAAATATGTATTTGAATAACAATTATGAATCAAAACGTAGAAATTTTGGTGATCAAAAAGGGCGGCGTATCAGAGTGGGCCTAGGGCGGCACTAAGCTTAAATCCCCAACTGGCGAGCTTAATTCACAAAAGCCGTTTAGAACAGAAAGCAAAAACAAAAAATTATGTCGCTCTAGTCGCATCAGGTTTAGCGGGGAAAAACGCGAATAAATGTTAATGCTGTCAGAGTCGGATTTTTGATCCGCGACCAAGAATTCTTCTTGTACGAGGGTTGTCTTTTTAGTTTTGCATATACCCATACAGACAAAATATATAGACTTAAAGTACTTTATTGGTTTTAAAAAACATGTCCCACCAAGATTAGTATGTTTGCATTTGTTGAACCCAATTAGTAAAACAGTTATTCCGGTCTTCAGTTGTGACCTACAAAATCGCTATTTTAAAGTCATCGATGGCTTCTTTTGGCGACTAGAATCGCTGCCCACGCATTGAATTCTTGATTTTTGGGAAAGTGAAAAAGTCGTTGGGACTATACGGTGGATGGTCTAACAATTCGATGTTTTGAAGCTAAAAAAACTTGATTGTCTTTTGGGCAGTCTGAGCACTTGCATTTTGCATTGTCCTGATGTAGGAGGATTCGCCGTTGGGTGTTACACCAATCGAAAGTAGCCGTTCTTCGATCTTTAAAGCAATTGTTGTCATATGACCAATTTTTGACACAAAAGCTGCGACCATTTTCTTTGAGACACTTCGAGAACGTTTTTCCTCATCGTGAAACAACTACACAGCGGATTGGCGTTTATTTTCTGGAACGTAGGAGTAAATCCCAGATTCATCGTTTCTAACAATACTGTAAATGTTTTTTGAGTTTCCTTTGTTGAACCGTTCCAATGTTTTTTGACATTAATTGACCCGAACCGCTTTTTGCTCATCTGTGAGCAAATGATAGATCCAACGGGAAACCAACCTCGTAACACCCTGTCCTTCGTGTAAGATCTTTTGGATCGAGGTCTTTGAAATGCCCAAAGACGCCTCAGTCTCCCGGTATGTTACACGGCAGTCATTCGTAATTAGCTAAGGAACCGCATCAATGTTTGCTGTTTTGGGTAGACCTACAGCTTCGATTCGTAGCTTAGACTAGAGCGATCACATTGAAATTCGCAATACCAGCGAGAAATAGGTGACTGGTGTGGTGCTTCATTCCCAAACACAGAAACCATTTCAGCGAGACATTGCTGTTGGGATAATCCTTTTCGAAAATTGTAAAAAATTTCAAAATTCACTGTACCTACACGACTTGTTGTATCCCAATGAAACTCTGGATTTATGTTAACAGAAGAACCAGGTTAAATTTGTGTCTAAAGGTTCTATTGGTGGCGCCTTCTAAGCGGCTATATGCAAAAATAAAAAGAACCCTCGTAGTAACGCGAATACTGTAAATTTTCTGAACGTGGGTTAACATGTCATCCTCGGAGATTAGGTATGAGTATTTTTAATTGTTAAACGTAAAATTACTGAATACTAGTGTAGTGTAAATGAAGGAGGTAATGGTAGGTTACGTTTGTATAAACGAAATAAAGATTATAAGATTAAGTGGGTAAGGTCTGGAGTCGTGAAACATGATGGGAGAAATGAGCAAGAGAAGTGAGATGTATCGTTAAAGGGATATAAGCGTACGGTTACTCGGGTTGTTTATTTAGTTAAAATTGTAATGAACCTTAAGCTGTTAAAAGGTTTTTAAAATATTAATTATAAGCTATGTCGTAGGTGACAGTAGTTATTAATCTTCCGCTAATCCTAACTGTATTTAATTTTGCTAGGGCGAAGTTAAACTTTACTGAATATATCAACCCTTATACTAAGCTCTTATTCTCTATAAAACTGTTGTCCTATTTAATCTTATTTTCAAATTTCAGTACTAAAATTTAAGAAAAAATTAAATGTATTTAAACGAACAATTTTTGTTTATAGGAAACGACTGCAACTATTTTCTTGATTAGTATTAAGGGGTTTTTGGGGACGATAAATTGACCTAGCTAGGATTCATTTTTAGAAAACTTTGTTTTATCTGTGTTTTGAGGCAATGAAAAACTGCTACAATACACTGAAAAATATTTGTCTCCCTGACATCTATTGGCGAGTAGTAATACTATTATTAATTTTGTAGTAAGTGTCACATGTCGCATAAGTTGAATTTAACGACCGTTAGGCGATTTGATGGCTAGGCACCTATAGCTTAGTTGTTAGAGCGTCAGCGCGTAGAACTGAAGGTTGCGAGTTCGAGTCCCGCTGGGTGCGACATTTTTTCAATTTCTCCTTAATGTCATTTAATATATTCTTGTTTGTATACTTCAAAATTTCAAAATTTTCAAAAAATTAAATTGGATTTGTTTTATTTATGTGCTTTTTTCTTGTAGCATATGTCGATTGGGCAATAGGTTCTTAAAAGTTGATGATCCATTTACTAATTGCAACAAAAATTTCTCCGGTGTACTGCACAAAATGTTTTGTACCAATGAAACCGTAAACTACAAATGTGATCCTTACTACGCTGACCCTAAACATAAAACCTGGGTTGAAAGAGGAATTAAAGGTCTAGCGTCTGGTGTTTTCTTCGGTGAGCATTTTAAAGGGTGTTAATTGAGAAAGCTAATTCTAACGTCCAACTACTTTTTATTTGCAGATAATATTTATAACGGATTTTTGGAGCAAGGCCAATTCGTCACAAAAGGAAAGTTGCAAGAAGATTTGGAAGTAATGGGCAGTGATCACTACAATCAAGTGTTTGCTGATATCACTACTAGCTTCACTATATTGATAGGTATATTTTTCCCTTCGGTTACTGGTATTATGGCTGGCTCAAATAGATCAGGTGATTTGGCAGATGCTCAGAAATCTATACCTATTGGAACCATATGTGCCATTTTAACAACCTCCACAGTTTACCTATCCTGTGTCCTACTATTTGCAGGCACCGTTGATAACCTGCTTCTCAGGGATAAGTAAGTCAGAACTGATTGTGTTTTAATATTTATTAATAAATATCAATTTTAGGTTTGGGGAATCCATAGGTGGTAAACTAGTGGTGGCTAATATAGCTTGGCCGAATCAGTGGGTCATTTTAATCGGTTCAATTTTATCGACATTAGGAGCAGGTCTCCAATCGCTAACCGGTGCACCACGCCTTCTTCAAGCTATCGCTAAAGATGGTATTATTCCATTTTTATCTCCTTTCGCAGTGTCTTCAAGCAAAGGTGAACCGACTAGAGCTTTGCTTCTGACGTTACTCATTTGTCAAGGAGGTATACTGTTGGGAAACGTTGATATTTTAGCACCTTTACTATCTATGTTCTTTTTAATGTGTTACGGTTTTGTTAATCTTGCCTGCGCACTACAAACGCTACTAAGGACACCAAACTGGAGACCAAGATTCAAATATTACCATTGGTCTTTATCATTTATCGGTCTTTCCTTGTGTGTTGCTGTTATGTTTATGACTTCATGGTATCTGGCTCTTTTGGCTATGGCAATGGCAGGTATTATCTACAAGTACATTGAATATAGAGGGTAAGAAGCTCAAAGTAACTTAATTCCGAACCTCGTAAATCTTTACAATTATTTTAGAGCCGAAAAGGAATGGGGTGATGGTATTAGAGGTTTAGCATTGTCAGCCGCTCGTTACTCTTTGTTACGTTTGGAAGAAGGACCTCCCCATACGAAGAACTGGAGACCACAAATTCTTATTTTAGTTAAATTAACGTCAGATTTTCTGCCCAAATATAAAAAATTATTTTCGTTCGCTGCTCAGCTTAAAGCTGGGAAAGGTTTGACTATCTGCGCCTCTGTTATTGGAGGAGATTTCACACGTTCGTATGGAGAAGCTATGGCTGCTAAACAAAGTCTTAGTAAAACCATGGAAGAAGAGAAAGTAAAGGGTTTCGCTGACATACTTGTTGCAAGAGATATAACTGAAGGTTTATCTAATCTGTAAGTATAAATATAAATCGTATTAAGTGCAATAAAAAAGTAAAATATTTACACTTGTAGCGTACAAACTGCAGGATTGGGTGGTTTAAAACCAAATACAGTAATCTTAGGATGGCCTTATGGATGGAGACAATCAGAAGATGATCGTACTTGGCAAGTATTCTTAGAAACAGTGCGGAATGTAACAGCTGCTCGTATGGCCTTACTAGTACCGAAAGGAATTAACTTCTTCCCAAATTCCACTGACAAGGTTATCGGCAATATTGATGTTTGGTGGATTGTTCATGATGGAGGCTTACTTATGTTACTACCATTCTTGTTGAAACAACATAGGACATGGAAAAACTGCAAGATGCGAATCTTCACAGTAGCTCAGTTGGAGGACAATTCGATACAAATGAAAAAGGATTTAAAGACATTCTTGTACCATTTGAGAATAGAGGCTGAAGTTGAAGTTGTTGAAATGGTAAGATTTTTTTTCGAATTTTTAAATAAACAAAATAATGTATGATTGTTTCCCGTGGATTTAATATGTTTTTTTATGAAGGCCATGTGTAGGCCTGTGATATTTTTTGATCCGGTCCACGAGACATTTTAACAAACCTAACTTACTCATAGTCACAGAATCAAGTGAGTGAGCAAGTTGAGTGGCGGCGATCATCGAAAAGTGAAAAGCATTTGATGTTAGTCCTAAATTCCTATTTTATAGATATTTATTTAATTCTTTTTCAGATGGATCATGATATATCAGCTTACACCTACGAACGAACCTTGATGATGGAACAACGTAATCAAATGCTACGGGAATTGCGTTTAAATAAAAAAGAAAGTTTGGGAGTGGTAAGTATAAGTTGATTTTATTTAAAATGAACCCCTTTTTGCAGCGTTGTCGATTAATCATATGCTTTTGATAGATTTTGTTAAAACACAAAAGCATATGAAATATGAAATTCACTGAAATTGGGGTACTTAACAAGAATGTTATTAATTTGTAATTAACAAATGCTTATATCTTTGACATGCAAGGTGGATCTGGTGGATTTTAATCATTTATCAACGGAGGAGAAGTTACCTTTGGTAAAGCAAAATGAATTGTTTTGCTAGACTCATGGTTTTTTTATTTATGCACGCTTATTTTCAGTTGTCATGCATCCTCTATGTTCACCTTTCAATTTTTTTCATCAATCATGGCTCTATATTTAATCACATTCATCATTTAGATTGTTTAACATATTTTTTTAGGTTCAGTCCATTGTAGATCAACATCATTCCAATGTAGATGCAAAAACTGCTACAAAAGTTCGGTTCCAAGAACCTGGAGCTGAAGGAGATAACAAAAATACAGTTGAGCCTACAAATGAGGTCAGTTCATTTTTAGTCACTATCTCAACACTTCTTTAGATGTTACGCATTATACCATTATATCGCAGTGCATAACAAACTACTTACCAATATCTAAAACTCGATTTAACAAACACGTTTATAATTTTTTTATTTAAATTACTGTTCTAATTAAAAAAAAAATATTAGCCAAACCTAGTAAAAATTTAATTTTAAGATTTTAAGTTATAAATTTCTTATATCGTAGCATCGAAAGTAATTTTTGCCTGATTCTTTTTTTACAGCCTAAAGTTGAATCGAAGGAAGATTGTGATAATTCCAAAGAAAAGGAAGACTCTTCAGAAAAAGAAAAAGAATGCTTCAATGAACACAATCATTCAAATTCCATTTTAGAAGAAAATAATAGCAAACCTCCGAAAACCCCGTAAGTGCATTTAAAAATCAATAGAATATAAAGAATATAAAAGGTATTTTTTATTGCAGTGACGAAGGAAACGTCCGTCGAATGCATACGGCTATAAGGCTGAATGAAGTGATAGTTAATCGTTCTCACGATGCTCAACTAGTTATTTTGAATTTACCTGGACCGCCCAAAGATACTAAAATGGAACGAGAGTCAAATTGTAAGTGTGTTTTTATTCGGCACGTCTTTCTAGAACTCTACTGAAATCATGTTTTCATTTATCTTCAATTTTTTTCATTATTATTTACAATCAACTTCTCTTAGAGTTTTAAGTAAATTTGTCGTAAAAGGAGAAGCATCCAATTAGGTTTATTTCACTATTTATAAAGTTTGGGGCCACATTTTTTGTTGCTGGTCCATTGTAGAAGAAATTTGCTATAAGTGCTTTTTTGTGGTTTTTTGTTTGGGTTTCATGGTTGGTCGCTCTTAGCTGTATTTCATCTCTTACAAAGGGAATATTCAACCATTATGGATCGTGAGATTACTGACATACCATCTTGTATCTGTAATTGAAGAACTAAGAGTAAAATTAAACTTGCGCAGTGAAGGCCATATCAATCTTTTTGCTTGTCTTTGGTATGTATGGGTTTCTAGAAGGCTGCACTGAGTTCTCAATTACGAACTTCATCCATAATGCGGCATTTTGTGAAGCTACAGAAAGGTTCAACTCTGATTAAAGGAGTACTAGCTGTTTCTTATGCGAGACTATCAGCAATCTCGTTTCCAACGATCCATTTATGCTCTGGCACCCACACCAAAGTTACTTGGTTGTATATGCCAGTTGCTTTAAAGACTGTTTGCAGTTCTAGCTGTTTTGGTAGATTGTAGAGCCTTTATAGTAGAGGCAATAAATATTTTGGCTGCATTGAGGCATCTTCTTGCATTGGGTTGCACCAAACCGAAAATGTCCTTTAAAATCGCCGGGGTTCTTGTCACTTTGCAAAGCAATCATCTCTACATTCTTAAAATTGACTCCAAAGGCTCACAAAAACAGGATTTCATTACTCCATTGATCCCTGTACAAGCGAATCGTTGTACATTTTGTATTTAACTGCGTTGTTCTGTTCCACCAAACCAGCGCTGTATAGGTGATTTAAAATCTGACTACCATTAGATATGACAAATAGATCATTTTATGTTTAAGATTCATGTTTCCCAAAAAGCCTACGACAGGGTTTGACAGCTCTTATAGCTTTATTGGTTGTATTTATTGGTTGTATTTCTTCAGTCTCTTTTCGAGGATACCTCTTCTGAGAATAAAAATGTCACTTTATTCATAATGGGAAGTTGAATGATTGATTTTCTTCTTTCGTTGAATGAAGTTATGTTCGTTTTTTTAAGATTGGCTGACTTATTAGAATTTTTTACAAAATCACAGCTTAACTATCGAAAGAAATAAATATTCTGGCTGAATTGAGGCGTACTTTTGAACACAGAAGTCTGTTTCTAATATCTCCGCTTTGAAGATCAATGGAGTGTTTTTCAAGTCCATTCAGAGTCTAAAATTAGGAGATGTAACCCGTATACCCTCACCTTCTAGTCTTTTAGACTTTATTATTTGTTTGTTTTCTGCTGAAATGTTACTCATCACAATAGTGTCGATTAAAGTTGTTACTATGCTATACTATGCTCGTATAAGCAAATTATAGTTACAGTTTTATATAAATACTAGGTGTACCTGCGACGTCGTTCGCGTGGTGTGTTGATTGTTGTTTAAAAATTTCTTCACTCACCCCGTTAAAGGGGTGGGAGGAGAATTTTTTATACACCAGATGTTATGTTGAAAGAAGACAAATACATATGTGAAAACCGCATTCGAATCTGATCAGTAGTTTTCATATGATATGTGCACAAACATATAGATAGACAGACAGACGTACAAAAAAATCTAACCACATTTTTGGGTTCTATATCGATGTACCCGTGACGTCGTTCGCGTGATGTATAGATTGTTGTATTAAAATTTGTCCCCCCCCCCCACACCGTAAAAGAGTTGGGAAGAAATTTTTATACACCAGATGTTAAGTTGAAAGAAGACAAATACATATGTGAAAACCGCATTCAAATCGGTTAAGTAGTTTTCATGTGATGCGCGCACAAACATAAAGATAGACAGACAGACAGACGTACAACAAAAAATCTAACCACATTTTTGGATTCTATATCGATGTACCCGCGATGTCGTTCGCGTGACGTATAGATTGTTGTTTAAAAATTTCTCCCCCCACACCGTAAAAGTGGTTTTCCCAACATTTCCCTTTACTGCTTTGGTCCTATTGATTGTAGCGTGTTGTAAAGTATTCTATAACCTGCTCAGAAGTATCAAAAATAATTGTACCAAGTTTCGTTAAAATCCATCGAGTAGTTTTTGTTTCTATAACGGTTATACAGACAGACAGGCAGACAGACAGACAAAAATTTTACTGAATTCATTTTTGGCATCAGTATCGATCCCTAATCACCCCCTAATAGTTATTTTGGAAATATATTTCATGTACAGAATTGACCTCTCTACAGATTTATTATAAGTATATAGAAGAAGATTTTGCTTACTATAAAATCGAACCTTTTTTAATTGAAATAATTATTTGTTTCAGATATGGAATTTTTAGAAGTACTTACTGAGGGGTTGCCGCGGGTGTTGATGGTACGAGGAGGAGGAAGAGAAGTCATAACCATTTATTCGTAATTTAATTCTTAATTTTTTCAAATGCAACTCTTTCTACGCAAAGCGTAATACAACCTACTTAACTAAAGAGAAATCAAAGAACATTTACTACCTATTTGAAATAAAAATAACAATGACGTAAACAGTATTTTAGTATGTTACTGCAAGAATAGTGATTACACCAATTATTTATTAATTCTTAATGTCATAGATTATGTAAAAATTTGTGATTCTTAAACTACTGTAATATTGTATGAAATCAAAATGCAACTTACTTATACAAGTGCTCATTTTCCTACGACAGGACAATTAGTAAACGAGTGTGCAATGTTAGGTAGCCATACTTATATATAATAAAAATAGAATAGATTCTTTACAAACTAGTGTAATTTATCATAATTGTTCCATCGTATAAAATATTCTATATTCTATTTTTTATTTGACTTTCATAAATATTTTTTTATTTAAAAACAATTGATTCTTTCTTATAGATATTAATATTTTTCTATTATTTATTCAAATTTAATTGTAGGTAAAGATATTATTCTTATTTTGTCGAGTATGTTCAATAACTTGACAACACTGTTCTTATAACACGAAATCGATTTCTACATTCTGCTAGAATTTGCGTCATTTTACAAATTAGGGCGTAGTAATTTTAAACCATAAATAATAACCAAAAAATTAATATTTTTAGCTCTCTAATAATCTAGTGAAACGATATCAAACATATAGATCAAGTGTAAATTCAATTCTGTATAATGTTATAGATATAGCTAATATATACTTAGAGAAAAACAAAACGGCACTACAATGCAGGATTATTACGTGTAGGTAAAATTAATTTATTTACCTTAATCTCAGATTTAAAAAAATGCAGAGTTAGCGATAGGCAGTGTCTTAGTAAAATTCGATATGTACCTACCAAATCTAAGCTCATTTATAGCAATGACACCAAATGTAGGTAAAAATTCTACCAAAAAAGCTGCATTTTTTGCTTATTTCTTCACCCATATCGAATTTCTCATATGGTATACATATGGTGTTCGTAGAAGGAAATTTTTATAGTCGAATTTGAATTTTTTGTTGCGCGTATGCTGTTAAAGATCAGTTTTTAACTGTGAGAACAGCAAACTACTTCTACTTAACTGCCCTCTTGTGAGAAAACAGTCATTTATCAGTTTAATGTACTCATATGCATTCCATATTTGCCACTTTGGTAAATAATTAATCAAATACTCACACGAAAATGTTCATTAAATTCATTGAAATATGAATGCTTTATATTTGAGGGTAGTTATCATCGCAGCATGACTTCTGATGAGTTTTCGCTTCTACGAACGCTTTCATGAGGTCCTGGGCGAAATTAAGATAAATTTCTCCCAGTTTTTTCTAGAGCTTTTGAGCCTCCATGGTAAATTTTCCTAGACAGTGAAGCCCAAAAATTCTCTATTGGACGAGCCTACAAGCCACATCTAGCATCATACAATTACTCAAGTTATTCCTTCAGTAATGGCGTGTTGATAGATCTGACCAAAATATATACTTATAAACATGATGTTCGTGGGCAAACTAAAGCTTCACCTCTCACTCTTTCCATAAAAGGCTGTGATACATCTCTATTAGAGATTGCGCACCAGACAAAGATGTTATCTTCAAATTTCGGAAGTCATTTCAGAATAACTCAAAATAAAATACTTTTCGTCACCTTAAATAATCATTTTTTCGTTGGCAAAGTGTACCAACGTTAGTTGATAGCATTCTGGTGTACGAGGAGTTGCACTTAATTGTTGTTAGGGCCCTTACGATATTTAAGACCATTCGCCCTTAATTCCAACGATATCGTACTCAAAGGCACAATTCACACAGAACGGACGTCGGGCAGAGACGAGGCTTCGACGTGGCACGGACGTGGCGGAAGCGTGGCGTATGCAATGCACACAGAGGTGCAGGACAGTGGCGCGAATTGACGTCAGTAATCTGTTGGTTTTGTCGAAAACATGTCTTTTTCAAGCAGTGATGAAGATATGTTGGATATAGTGTATTTGGCTAATGTGAACAAAACAAAAAGAAGATTGGGTTCATCCATTGTGGCCGCAGAAGGGGAAAATTGGTGGAACATTCGACCTGATAAGAGAATTAAACATGTACCCAGAACGGTTTCAAAATTTTTATAGAATGTCTCGTGAGTGCTTCCATAAAATATTGCCCCTTGTGAAAGACAGAATGGAAAAGAAATCAACTAATTGGAGAGAACCAATAATCAGCACGATTAAAATCATATATACAAGGATAATTGCCAACTTCTTCGCAAAATTGTATGTTGAAGTCAACATCATCCCACATTTTTAAATTAATTTAAGCACAGACACACGTGGCGAGGAACTGGCGCGCCCTTTCTTGTACGCCACGTCGCTTCTGTGAATATTGTACCATTTGTTTACATAGGAGAGACGCCGAAGGGACAAAAGTCCGCGCCACGTCTCTGCCCGACGTCCGTTCTGTGTGAATTGCGCCTTAGAAGATCTGCATTGACAAGCCAGTCTCCTCGTTGACATTCCAACGTGGTATTTTGATCTTTTTACCAATCTCTCTGACATCTGTGAAGTAAAAGCATGTGGTCTTCCAGTTTTTGGGAGATTCAGACATGGTATTCCCTTAGTAATATTTTCCAAAAGTTTTTGTCTGCTGGCACTCCGCTATTGTTCTATAAAAGGTGCTGCGTGAAATATTCAACAGATTTCCGCTTTGGGTACCCGCCCAACCAACTTTAGATACCTTTACTTATTTATACGAAATTTTAAAACGAAATAAATAAATCTTAACTGAAGTAAAGAAACTTTTGTTTCCAAAGGCAATGAATTTTGTATCAAAACTTGCGCTGTAGATTTTCTGATGGTTTTAGACTCTTCTACGAATAACCCTAGTGTCTTATTTCCAATCTAACTTTGTACGTCGTAGAATATTTTATACATTGGAACAATTTTGGTTTTACTTGTTTTATTAATATTTTGCGAAAGTATTGGTTAAATGCCTATCTCGATGTACTTAACTGTTTTATTTTCTGTATTCTACATTTATTTAGTGGGTGTAATGTACATACGGCAGCTACATACACTCAAATTTTTATTTTTGTTTACTATTTTGTCATTGATTTACAAAAACTAAATTCACAGATGTGCTTAACATGGAAGAGATAAAAATATGAGAAAATTAAGCACTTTTTTCACGATTCATCTTGATTTACAGCTCGCCAAAGATGTGAACGATACCCAATGCAAAACGATAGTGAATAGTCTCAACAAATCATTAAGGTCTAGCTTCCACTTGGGATTTTTAGTCGCGCGATTTTTTAGTCGCAAATATTGAACACATTGCTTCTAATACAAGCCTAAATAATCGAAGCGATTAAAAAGCGATTGTTAAGTCGGGATGGATCATGAATTAAGCGCTTTAAGCTAGAAGAAGTAGGTGGAACCATTCCGACAAACATAAAAGCACAAATTAATGAACGAAGTAATATATAGAAAGCATACTCTAGAATTGTGTTTATATTCAAATAGACAGACCAACAGTCACTTTACTTAAACTGAGTTACTGGTACTTTCTGAACGACAATTTTATTTACTAAAAATATTTCTTAATAGTAATAATAGCTTAGAGTTACTAGAGTGAGTACTACTAGTTAGTACAGTTCAGTGATACATATACATAGTTCAATAATGCGTTTATAGATGGCATTGACGTATTTTAAACATAGCATAAGAAAAATTAAATGTTATTTTTTAAAATGGTTATTTCGAAACATTACAAAATCATCATTTGGATAATACCTTTCAGTAACTCAAATGATTAATGTGTTATTTGAATAAATGTTAGATGAAAAAAGTAAAGATGATCATGTGAGACAAATCATGGGGTTTTTCATGTATATATTCGGCTGTTTTACGCCATCTTTTGTAAATCTATTACTAAATAGAGGTATTAGCCATTCGAATTATTTTCTTTTAGGTGGTAACTTAAAAAAAGCGTATTCGAGTACCTATAAATTTAAGAATTTTGAGCAATATTAACTTAATGAATATTTACTGTATTAAATGTCAAATTATGAGTGATAGAAACTATATATATATATAGTAAGTCCTGGTAGCATCTTCTTTCTACAAATAATTGTAGATGTACACGCATTTTTTTGTAATATATATAACACTTTGATCAAACAAACAAATCTATATTTTACTTTACTTTAAACATCTACAATTTCTGTAGAGATAGAAGCGTGTTACATAGATTTTTATCTTATTATGTACAATCTTTATATACAGACGGGGTGCAAAATTGTCTCCGTCCTTACATTTAACACATCTTCTATTTCAATCAGTACAATTGAGCTCTACATGTATTCCCAAGTAACCACCACAACCAAATATATGTTGGGACAAGCAACTATTTGGCAAATAAAAACCTAATTTACCAAAATTCCTTTGCCCCCTTTGCTCTGTCCGTTACGAGGTAAACAGACGATTGTCCACGATACGGTTTCGTTGCTCGTGTGTGACGTGTCTAAAATTTAAAGTTTCGCGCGGTTCCACAAAACGGGACTATTTTGCGTCCCAGACCATTATTTGGTGCTCGAATAAAGGGACAGTCCCGTTCAAAATGGGACGTATGATCACTTTGACCTCCTTCTTATGCTATACGATTGTTATTCGTTCGATAGACCTATTCCAGACCTGTTTTTTTAAGGAATTCTAGGTTCTGGTGAATGCTAATATCCTTTTATTTGAGCTGTTATGTAACCAGGCACGTTTATCCTCTTTAAGTTAATGCACAGGAGAGTTTCCTCATTCTCTCCTCAATATCTGCATGTGCAGTTTTACTTATATCCTGTTTTTATCAAATGACTTCTGAGTTTGCAATGACCTGGCAGTCGCTAAAGATAATTTTGTCCCCGTTATGTTGGTCGAGTTTTCATCAACAATGGTTTTTCTTTGGTCTATTCGCATAATCAAAAATAGGAAATTTACGTTGCAAAGAAGAACCTATCAAACATAGGACCTTTTAAAAACGCTCTTGTGGATATATTGCTACCACATTATCTAGAAACATTCACCCCAGTTTCTCTATTCCACCTTGCACTTATGGAAAATGTTGGATGACGTAAAATAGATCACTAAATTGTGATATGATGTCAAAGAACAAATTTTTCATTATTAAAACTCTAATAAACTTTAATGTTGAGTTAATCAAAGAAAATGTTTTATTGATATATTATTGACATGGTTTAATTAAACATTTTTTTACACATACATAATAAATTTCTATACTGATTGAATAGGAAATGTGTTCAAACTATAGTGGCAATATCGTATTTCTACTATTAAAAGATATTGTCAAAACTGCGTTTGCCAAGGGGCGGCATAACATTATATCCCGATAGATATTTTTTGATTTTTTAAAGCCCACTCTTTGTAATTATACTTAAATTGATAATCAAATAAAAGAAACAATATGGAACTTCTCCATGGGATATCTTCCAATCAATAAAACTATCTGAGTTGTGGATTCTGCACTTAAGGAAATAGCTCCTTCTATCTGATCCTCTACTTTCTAACTCTAATTTTTTTCTTCTATTTGCTCATGTCCTATTTTTGATTTATATATTTTGATTAAATCTTCTTATTATCTATTTTTATATTTATTTTAATTTTAAAATACTTAACTTCATTTTTATTCAGTTTATATCATTACAATTCCATTTTTAATGACATATATCTTAATTAATTGATGACGATCTAACCAACAAACAAATTAACAAAAAACTATCTAACAAAAAACTTCAAAAAAATAATTTTAGCAACCGATTCTGTTAAGGAGGATTCACACTATCGGAAAGTTATCGAAAAATGTGCCCCCGAGGAAAACTCCAGTATAATCAACAATACTAAATTAAACAAAAAATGGGTTTTAAATAAATCAATTAGTTATATGGTAACAAATTATTTTGTTGACAATTAGTGATGTGTGTAAATGTGACACAGTACTATAACAACTGAAGATTTATATTTGTGACATTTTCACAAATAGAAGTCAGAATAAAACTTTCTTTAACGGAATTTCGTAAATGGACAGCAATTTTACAGTTTTATAAAGTACTATGAAGCAAATGAACTTCAGTTAAACACAAAAATGTGTGTTGATATGTGTTATATCATTTTATTGAATTTGCCACTCAAAAAATCCAGTAAACACACAAACTTTTGCTATCATCGGAAAGTTCTTGGCAACGTTGAAAATATCGGTCAAGCATCTGCAAGCCTACGCTTAGCCATCAGCTTGTCGTTGATGGTAAGATTGATAACTACAATATTTTATATGCAGATCTTCCTCGTCCAGTCCAGCATTCATCAGAAAACATTTACGACAAATTCAAGTGAATGTTAATCACTTTTATATTAACTATCTTTAACAAAACGGATAAGAAAAATTAAAAACATCGGGGACTTAACAAACACTTGCGATAACTGGACACAGGAATTTTTTTGTAGTAAAATAATTTTCAAAAGAATGTATATTTTCAAAAATTACTAAAAATCAATTTTCAGTATTTTCTGTATTTCCGAAAATAAGAAAAATTTTTCTGTGCTGCATATTTTATTGATATTTGGTAAGTGTGGGTGAGTTTTCGCTCTTAGTTTTGTTTTTATTTTATGGAATAAAGAAGAGCAGTTGACAAATACAAAAGGTACATTCAATTTTTCAAATCTTAAAGGTTGGTCAATCTGCTTTTTATTAAAAATACAACTATGAACTTAGATAAAAGTGTAATTTCATAAAGAAGACATTGAATAAATTCATGAATTTGTTGGTCAAACTTAATCACGATACAACTGAAGATTTAGTACCGATATTAGGTATTTTTGAATATTATTTTACTAAAAAATTTGAAATTTTCTGTGTCTAGTTACTCTAAGTCTTAAAAACATACCAATGATGGTAAGTTGACACCGATGTATGTGTTTACTGGTAAATTTTATTACCAAACAGATTAAAAGTATCATTAATAACTAGATCTTTTTGTAGGTTGTAATTAATTAGATTGAATTAATTTAATTAGATTTTATTGGTTTCAAAAATGATACAGTGATATTTCCAAACACCAGAAATCCTATAAATATTACGCTTACCACTCTTTATTCAAAAGAGATCAAATGAATGATGATAAGACAGTGGTTTTTAGAGAATGTCCTGGTTGCATGAAGTACGATCACACTCTATATATGAATTTATTAAATATTTAGATATGTTTTTTAAATTAATTATACCCAGAAGTATTGTGATTTTCAGATATGTTAATAATTGTTATTAAATACTGATAGATTTAACACTTCTTATATAACATAGATATATAAATCAAAAAAATTTATCTTTATTTCATATATTTGTTATAGATATCAAAATTTAACTATATTGTTAATAATTCTGTTATCCTAAGGATTGTAATAAATCATATAAAAAAATCGAGACAGAGTGACAAATAGACGAGCGGTGAACCACCTAAAAATAACCACTCTTTACAACCAGGTAAATTTGGTACCAAAATTTTCTTAATAAAAATATACACAACTTTTCTTGATAAAATTTTTTGATCAGAGTGGGGTAACATGTAGATAAACACGAATTTTAATGAATTTTGCGAAATATTTAAACCGAGCTTAGCATGGGCGTAGCCACGGTGGGGCAGGGTGGGGCGCTTGTCCCACCCTGGTTCTGACCTGTAAGGTACCTAATGAAACATAAAACACTTAATTACCTAGGTCCTAACTATAATACTTAATAAACACAAAAAATTCGATCAGAAAAAAACGCGCGCGATTGACAGCACACGGGCAGCTGTCATTCATGCATACACAAACGCAATTCTTTTGTTTTTCGTTTGTGTACGTAAGACAGTGGTTGATTTAAGAGGGAGCTTTGCAACGCTTTAGTGTCACAAGATCTCAAACACGTCCCCAAAAAGACCTTCATGAAGGTCTGTTTAAAGACATTATTAAACTTAAGATTGATTTTGGCGATAAAACTTTAAAGGAGCATTTAGAATCATGTGCAAAGAATGCGACATATATGGCGTCTCAGATTCAAAATGAAATATTAAATATTTCTGGGGATGTTATCAAAGATGATATCACAGACGGTGTAAAAAAAGCATGCATATAGTATTTTGGCAGACGAGAGTGGCGACATCGCAGGCAAGGAACAACTGGCATCGGCGTCAAATTTTTTGACGAAGAAAAGATGTTGATTCGTGAAGAACTTTTAGGCTTTATCGAACTAATTGCCAAGGACGCCACATCTATTGCCTCTGCCATAGATAACTTCATAACGAACGTGGGCCTGGATCCAGAAAAGTGTGTGGGGCAAGCCTATGACGAGTACTCCACAATGTCGGGGAAAAATGGTGGCGTTCAGAAGTTACTATATAAGAGAAAAATAAAAAAGCCCTCTTTTTCCACTGCGCTAGCCACAAATTAAATTTGGTCGTTTATGATTTAAAGCAAATCTCCGCTGTACGTAAAACACTTGGCTCAATAAAGGAAATCATAAAATTCTTTCGAGAATCGGCTCAATGTCGTAGCACGTGCTAACATACCGATGCTGTGCGAAACGCGCTGGTCGCAAAAATGTAAGTGCATGGCTATTTTCAAAGAAAAATGACATTTTCAAAAAAAAAAGCAACAACGCTTCAAGTAAATCGGCTTTTCAGCTATAGCTGCTATAAATTCAGAATTGATTGTTTTTGTTTGCCTTATTGCAAAATATTCGGCATTGCTGTATACTATCGTAAATGTGTTACAGTCAAAAATCACTGATCTTCCGGCAGCGATTTCTACTCAGTTTTGGAAACGATCGTTGATTATTCCCTACTTAGACTCGCTAATTATGTCATTGGAAGAACTTACCGGCATATTTTTTGATGTGATTGCACCCATATAACAGGTTGCAAATGACAAACGAAGAAAAAAAACATAGGTCTTTTGCGGGTTTTATAACTTAAGTGGTAGTTTCCACAGCGAGGCAGAACAGTGGTACCACTTGTGGGAAGAAAAAAATATGGCATTGAATGTTCTAAAAGACATGTTAGTGGTATAACTGATAAAGGATTCAGAAATGTTTTATTCAAGCATAATAAAATGCGCTTGCTATTTTACTGTCAAACCGTGTAAGACCTGTATTATAGAGAGGTCTTTCAGCATGCTACGACGTGTCAAGACGTGGCTTCACTCTACCATGAGTTAAACCCGTCTTAGCGGTCTCTGTATGCTGAGTGTCCACAGGATGAGAATCACCGAAGCGAAAAATAAATTGGAAGTTCTACTAAGGAGGTTCTGTCAAAACCCACGCCAGCTTTTCTTAAAGTAATATTATGAATCTAACATACCTAAATAAACAACCTAATAATACCTATGTGTAATTGTTTACTTACTGTACCTGAACTGAAAGTACTACCTATCTATAGATATAGCTATAAACCTCTTAATTGACTGATTGGCAACACAGAGAGCCTAAACGGCTGAAGTGGGAGATTTCGTGGTGTAGGTAGGAGAGCAATCAGAAAATGTTGTGGATAATTCGAAAGGAGAGAGATACAGGGTGCTGTAGGTTGTGGGTATAACCATTTTGTATGAAAAAATTAACCTGGGTAATAACGCGGGTATAGTTTGCAAGTTACATATTATTTTAGATCGTTGCCCTACCCTGAGCCCATGGCTGGCTACGCCCATGCTTAGATACATCGAGTTAAACATAAAATTTCATTAAAATTATAATATTTTTTCTTTTTTGTGTTTATTTCTGTTTCCCCAAAATTGTGAATAAAAGTAGCGAACATGTTTATTACAAACATTTTGATACCAAATTTACCAACGAGTTAAGAGTTTTCAAAAATCTTTTTGGGGGTTCCCCGCTCGCCTAAAATCAGAAGAAAAAACAGAAAGTCCATGTCCAGTTAAAATGTTGTAGGAAATATATTGTAAATGTTAAAATTTAGTGAATTATTTGTAACCTAATAAATAATGGAGATTTTATCGGTAATTTACTCAGAATTTAATCGAAGTTATTGCGTTATAAAAACTAATAATAGTTTACAATAATATTTAACGAAAATCAAATAGTAATTGATTTGTAGTAAAATCTCCATATATAGTTGGTTACGAGTTTTGAAATGAGTTTAGAAAATCAGATATAAGATTTTGCCACTCCTTTTAAAATGGACGGCCATCTATACTGTTTCGTGCATCTGCGCAAGTGTAGGGATAAATAGTGCACTAGTGATCTCGACTAGCCTTAAAGGTACCTTAAAATATTGAATTCTATTTATTTATATTGATGTGACACTAAAGTAGCTAGTGCCCAGGTCGCGCCATTAAACTGTTAATATTTTCTCAAAAATTAAAAAAAGTAATATTGGAAACACATTTGGAATCCTGCCAAATATGTATAGATCAAACTTGTGCAGTTGTACAGGTAGAAAATTTTTAAAATGCCTCATGTTTACTTCACATAAACTGCCAAAGAATATTTTAGTCTATTATCTATTAAAGCAGGATACCAAATCTAAAACAGGTATTGTGTATTTATTTTTTAATCTATTGTAGACATTATAGTCTATATTAAAAATGAATATACCGTACTTTGTAATTCGTTGATTATTGTGTTGGAATTATATTCACTTAGATTGTATTTGTTCCCATAATTCGGAAATCTCTCTATAAACAAACCTATAGTCCGGAAAATACAATTTAAATCTGAATGGTAAAAGCGATGTAACGAGTAAGTCCACAAAGTTAAAATCAGTATTGTTGCAAATAATACACTCGCAGACAAAAAATTTATTAACTAGTACTTTCTCCTCTAGCTCTAGTAATAGCTTCTAGGAATGATTCACAAAAGGTCCTGGATATTTTCTTATGGAATTCGATTCCTGTGCAGAAACTCTTAATTCTGCAATTCTGTTAGGAGCTGGATTTCTTACTCATATACTTCGTTTTAGATTGTCTCATACATGTTCTATGAGATTTGTATTGGTGGCTCGTCTAGAGCCTCAATTCCAACTGTCTCAAGAGATTGTATGAGTTCGTGCAGCATGTGCACGGACATTATCCTGCATTATCCAATAAAGTAAACATAAAGTAAAGCATGCTCTTCGAGGATTTTGTGTATGTACTATTCAGGATTCTTTCGTAAATTCATCTCAAAAAGCTCCGTTCGATTCTCCCACTCTATAACATAATGGAATCAAGATTTTGTGTAAGATTCTCTGAAAGGTTCCCCAGATCTTCTATATACTCGACCACGTCCTTTTGGCTTCCATAATTGTATCCTTGTTTCATCGGTGAAAAGAACTTTTCTCCATTGTGTTCATTCCAGTAAGCATGAGATCTTGCAAATTGCTACTGTCCAATTTTGGATGGTGGAAGAAGCTTTGAAACTTTAGCAGACTGTTTTGAATTTAAATCAACCTCTTCAAGCCTTTCTACCATTGTTATGACACTTACATTAACTTCTCTTGTGATCAGTAAATCTTTTTTGAGATGAAAACCTGTAAGTGCACGATTTGGCAAAGATTGAATTTTCATCATCTGTTATTCCTCTGCAAAAATTTTGTCTGCTAGTGTATTTTCTGTATCATACTGTTTACCATTTTTTTTCTGAATCAAATTAGCACTAGCACATGCATTAATATACCTAGTAATGAAATTTGAACTTACTGTAATTACAAGAAATTTAGTGATATCACTTTATGAATTCTTAAAATATTCAATTTTCACTACGTACAAACTAAGTTTATTTAAGTTCCAATTTTTCACATTGTAAGGTTTCTTTGCTAAATTTTTATTTTAACCCTAAATATTTGTTTTGGTTGTTTTATTTTGAAATAATTAAATTATATATTATTTACGGATCTGTGCCATAATATGTGCCAAACTAGTATTTTGTTCTTTAATCTCCCTGTATATACATTATTTTATTGTTAGCTACTTATTTGTTTTCATCTCGTTTTATTCACTGTGAATGGCGCAATCTGACATTTATTATTGACAATGTGTTCATTGGACAAACATGAAAATAAAGTATAAATAGTATCAATTTGTTTCAATTTATCATTTTTTGTTCCTATCCTTCCTCTCCTAGTTTTCTATAAATTTCAGCCACGAAAATAAATCGATTACTCATCAGTTGAATGAGTTTTTCTAAAATATGTATTTATTTCGAAATGGTTTTATAAGGGTCAATATTAAATAAATGAAGCATTGTGTCAAATAGTTTTAGAACTTTTTTTTGATGCAGTTCTTTTTTTGTTTTTTTAATCATATTTTAGATAAACAGGCTTATATCGTCTATTTAAAAAACAGGCGAGGCAATGAAGCACTAAAAAGCTCTAAACCGACCAATTTGGCGGGGAAAAACAAATCATCAACTTTTTGTATTCGATTCGGGAGAGAGTCAGAAAAGTTTTTGAACTGAATTGAATTTTGTGCATAAGGAAAATTCATGTTCAAAGTGTATTTGGAAGAGGTAGAAATTGAAAAATTTGAAACTAGGGAAATATCGAATTTTATGACGGCGATGGTCTCCAAAATACCTGGTGCTAAGGTTGGACCTTGTCGCCTGTATTTGTATGTTAAATTTATTTAAAATCACTCGGTAATTAGTTTTAGCAGGTTTTTGGGGGGTCACTGAACACGAATTTCATGATGACGATGGTCTCCGAGGTACTTGGTACACAGGATGAACTTTGTCACCTTAATTTTTGTGTAATATTTATTCAAAATTAGTTCTATGAGGTTTTTGAAGTCGCAGAACACGAATTTCATGATGGCGATGGACTACAAGAGGGGTTTTTGGAGTCGCTGACCACAAATTTCATGATGGCGATGGTCTCGGATGTATCAGGTGCTCATAGGGTAGGTATCTGATGCCAAAGTCGTTGGAACTAGTTGTTTGGATTTGTATGTTAAATGTATTCAAAAACACTTGGTAATTAGTTCTTGGAGAATTTTGGGGTTGCTGAACATGAATTTCATAATGCTGATGGTCTCCGAGTTATCAAGGGCCCATAGGGTAAACCTCGTTGCCTGAATTTTTATGTTTTATTTATTCAAAATCAGTCAGTAAGTAGTTCTAGGAGGATTATGGAGTTGCTGAAGACAAATTTCATGATAGTGGTTGTCTCCTGGGTAGGTATCTGGTGGACCTCGTCGCATAGTGTTTTTGTTAAATTCATTAAAAACCAGTTGCTAAACCTTACTACATTTTATGTGGCGATGGTGTCGGAGTTATCTGGTGCCAAGATTGGATTTTGTATGTTAAATTTGTTCATAAACACCTGGTAATTAGTTCGTGGAGGTTTTTGGGGCCGCTGAAGACAAATTTCATGATGGCGATGGCCTCCAAGGTATCTGGTGTTTAGGGTGGACCTCGTTGCCTAATTTTTTATGTTAAATTCATTAAAAATCGGTGCCTAAACCTTACTCGCAGGTATTTGGAGTCACTAAATACGAATTCCATATTCTGGCGATGGTCTCAAAGATACCTGGTGCCGCTTTAAATTTGATGTTAAATTCATTCGACTTCATGAAAAACATGTTCACCGACCTCAAAATTCAATTTGAAACGGTACATACCGTAATATTCAAATTAGTAAGAATTGCACAGTAATTGTCTATTAGAGGAAGATAAATAATAAGTTTCTAATACAATTATCTAAAATATATCAATAATGTTAAATAAACTACGTTTTAAACTAGTTTACGGTACTTTATCGAGTTTAACCACAAGCGCAACATGTGCCCATGTGCTTATGTATATTGACAATAGCTTGGTAGTGGGTAATCTGCGATTCCTTCATTGTAGTAGTAACAATCGGCGTTTCTCCGACCATAAAATTAGCAGTAAAAGTAAGCCCTCAAAACTTATCTGTTGTACATCTTCTGATTTCTTTTTTGGATTACAACAAATAGAATCACCATACTAAGTGCAACATCATTCATACTACATTAACCAATATTTTAATTTTCACAAACAGAAACCCGTTAAAAAAGTGGTTTAATCAACATAAAACAAATTGACATAGAAAATTTTTACAACAGTATAGTGTAAATAAGAAGAATAAAAGTGAATACCAGATTTATATCTAAGGTAAGATATATTTTAATTTGATAAAAGTAAATATTATGCATTATCAGTTATAATAAATTGAATATTTCTGTTTTTATTATTAAAAAAAAATAACTTGATTAAAAACCTAATTATAATATAATTAAAAGATATAAATAAGGTATATTTTTATATACTTTCAAACCTACATCAATGAATGATAAAAATAAACTGATTTTTTTCGGAAGCAAAATACACTTCTATCAACCATACACGAGTTTTTGAAAATGTGTTCTGTGAGTCGCATACAATACTTTTTCTTCGTTCACAAGTTATTTTATAAATAATTTAATATATCTGAATGTGGAAAGTCTCATTTTTTTTAATTTAATCAATTTAAAATTGATTTATTATTTAAAATAAAAAATTTAAACATATTTTAATCGTTTGTTTAATAAATATGTTAGTTTGTTTATGTATGGTTGTTTGTTTATTTAATTTTTATGTTTGTTTATTTACACTTTTGGTTTATTAATATATTTTTTCTACGGTTATTATACAAATGTATCATTTTTTGACAGTTATCTCTAAAGAAATAGGGTACGTTGTTATATCTAATAAAGAAATATCTCATTTCTTTATCTGATAACACAAAGTGATCATTTCTTTATTGTTTTAACTTAATCAAGTATACTGTGACAATCATGTATGTATTCATATATTTGAATAACAGTTCAGGTTGACAGTAATAAAGTAGTGACAGGTACAACAGATAGTTTTTAATACATTATTTAAATTAGATTGATATTTATGTAAAAATGTTAAGTAGTGATGAAAATGGATTAGAATTAACTACTACTGAAATAAGAGAAGCGGCAAACGAAGCTTGTCAGAATTTGATTCCCGAAATTTCAAAACATACCAGAATGCATGTGATAGTTTCGTGACCTGGCAAAAGAAAAAGGCAACAAATTCCGTGTCAGAAACTGTGCTTTTAGCTTATTTTTCTGAATTAACAAATAAATTTAAGGTATGATAGCTGTAAATACTGTAAATAATAGTTAATTTTACTTAAATAATATAACCTATATCGGTATGTTTTGTTTTGTATTTCATTTATTATTGAATTATTGTATTATTTTGTGGTATAACCGTAGAAAAAGTATAGTGTTTGACTCGCAAGGAATAACTCATTTCCCACTCGTACGATTTGCAGCATTCGCCTGCGGCTCATGCTGCAAACATCGTACTCGTGGGAAATGAGTATCATTCCTTGCTCGTAAAACAATATACTATTATTAAATACACATTTCAAAAACGCGAAAAATGAGCCACACTGTATGTATATATTTTATCAAAGTAATATTCTTTAAAAAATGTAATAGAGACCTGAAACTTCGCTATAAAATTGGGTTGTAAAGAAAAAAAGTACACCTACTTGCAAATTTTTGTAAAAATCTAGTTTTCGAGATTTTCGTGAAATTTGAAATTCAAAAAAGGAACGATTTTAAGAATATTATCAGTGAAGAATTTCAGAAAAAATGACGATTTTCCGAGTTTTTATGCCAAATTGCTATATTGAAATATGTCAATGTTGAGTTTCGAGTTTGAAAAATTAAGAAAATCATTAAAAAACTGTAATATTGAGAACTGAAACTTTGCTACATAGCGAGAATTTGATTTTAAAAAGAAAAGCAAAATTTGAAAAAATCCCTGCTTTCCGAGATATTTCCCAAAATACAATATTTGAATTTGTGTTTGTCGAATTTTTTAATATGAAAATGTGAAATAATAGAGAACTAAAACTTATTTAATAGGAAATTGGTTCTAAAAAGAAAAGTATAGTTGCAAATTTTCGATAAAGTATTAGTTTCTGAGATTTTTGCAAAATTTAAAATTCAGTTTTTTCAAAAGAGTCGGTTTTTGGACAATTTTAGCAAAAAAATTTAACTAGGTCGCTGAGGATGGTCACTGAAGTACCTGGTGCCCAGGATAAACCTCTTCTACTGAAGATTTATGAAAATTCAATACAATTCAGTACAAACTTATTATTCGAGATTTTTGGGGCCGCTGAACAAAAATATCACTATGACGATGGTCCCCGAGACCCGAGATACGTAGTGACTAGGGTTGACATCATCTTCCGGAGATTTATGAAAATTCAATACAAAATCAGCCTAAGCTGATTACTGGGGTCGCTGAACACGGTTATCACGACGGCGACGCCGACGGTCACCGAAGTACCTGGTGTCGTGTCCAGGACGTACTTACCTCGTCTACTGGAGTTTTATAAGAATTCGATACAATAAAGTTCAAACCGTATTTTTCAAGAAAAAAATGCCTACTTTTCGAGATATTTAACAATTTACAATATTTTTTAGCAAGAAAATGTGAAATATTTTTTTTTAAACAAATAATAGAGATCTGAAACTTTGCTATCTAATAGAAAATAGGTTCTAAAGAGAAAATTATCCTTGCAAATTTTCGAAAAAAAGAACTAGTTTATGAGATTTTTGCTAAATGTGAAATTCACCTTTTTCAAAATAGGTTGGTCGGTTTTTGAACAATTTTAGCGTATTTTTTTTTTAATTTTACCAAATAAACTTAAAATATGAAAATGTAAACGATTTTAAAGAGATTATCAACAAAGAAATTTTTAAAAAAGTGGCTAATTTCCAAAAAATTAAAAAAATCTACCATTATGACATTAAAGATACCGATGTCTGGCTCGTTGACGTTCGTTGACGTAAAATTTATTAAAATATTACCGTAATAAGCGTAATAGAAGCAATAGGTTAGAAACGACCCTAATTACATCAGTTTTAACATATTAAATAAGATTAACAAACTCACCGAAGTTCTCCTTCCCAATCGTTGGTTCCTCCATCTTCATCATTCTCTCCATCACTGTCCATATTACTATAGTCTGGCCGTCGAAAAGATGGAATGATCACGAGACAAATGTACTCCTTATTTCAGCCCACAGTTTATATCATCTTTGGTATGAGTACAGTCTAAACTAAACTGTCGTTCGTTTACTGCAGTTTAGAAGGCGTTACATCGTAAGATTAAGCCGTTCAGATGCCCGTATTCACTGATCAAGAATCTTTGAATTCCATCTTTTCAGCGGCCGGGGTATAATACCTACCATTCAAAATATCCAGTTCTTGGGTTATTTATCGTTCGTTCACTCCCGATTTAAGACGAGTTTCTAGCTAATCTTGACGTTACTAGCGAAAAAAATTACACTCCGAGATCAGTTTTTTTAACGCAATTTTACCGTATTGTTATTTTTCACATTAATTCGAATTCAACATATAACAAAAGTTTCTAATTACTCTATTCAATTGATCTAAACTATTATAACCGGTCTAAACACGTCTTAAATCTACGTAATAAAAAACTTTTCTGACAGATTTCGTTTAAATTTCTTATTGTCAATTTTGCTGACGTAAAAAACCAAGACCAACTTGTGTTAAGGGTTTTAATTATATTAGTGAAAATTCTACTAGGTAACTATCAAATGTAACTAAAAAAGTCCTAAGCCGACTAATTTTTTGCAGTAAGATGGATTTGTGATTCTGGCTACATTTGATTCGTATATGTTGGGAAATTTTAAGATCAAAAATGGTTATGTAAAAATAGAAAATGCATTTTCCTTTTGCAATAATACAGTTTCATAAGTGCATTCGAAGTAATAAAAATAAAGAAAATCTAATTTAGAAAATATCGACAAAAACCAATTTAATTTTACTAGCGGGAAATTCTTGTTGATGGTCACTCGTCTACTGGAATTTTATGAAAATTCGATACAAATCAGTGCAAATTCATTACTCTAGAGTTTTTGGGGTTGCTGAACAATAATATCACTATGACGATGGTCATCGAGCTTCTTGGAGACCAACGTTGACATCGTCTTCTGGAGTTTTATAAAAATTCGATACAAAATCAGACCAAGCTTGTTACTCAGGGGTTTTCGCGGTCGCTGAACACGGATATCACGACAGCGATGTTCACCTAAATACCTGATATCCAGGATGAACCTCGTCTACTAGAGTTTTAAGAAAATTCAATACAATACAGTCTAAACTTGTTACTCAGGACTTTTCTGGGTCGCTGAACAAGAATATCACTATGAGGATGGTCACCGAATTACTTGGTGACCAGAGTTGACATCGTCTTTTAGAGTTTTATAAAAAATTAGTAACAAAATCATCCCTTACTTGTTACTTGGAAATTTTCGGTGTCGCTGACCAAGAATATTACTATGACGAAGTCACTGAAGCACTTGTAACCAGAGTTGACATCGTCTTCTAGAGTTTAAAAAAAATCATAACAAAATGACAAAATCACCTAAAACTCGTTACTCGGAAATTTTCGGTGTCGCTGAACACGAATATCACGACGACGACAGTCACAGAAGTATCTGGTGCCTAGGATGAACCTCGTCTACTGGAGTTTTATGATAATTCGATGTAATTTAGTCCAAACTCTCTGAAGAAGAATATCACTAAGACGAGGCACTTCGTGACCGGAGTTGACATTGTCTTGTTTTGTAAAAATAGCTCTCGTACCTCAAGCTACTGCCCCATAGGATGATTGATCTCACTATTGCAGTGTATATCCAATATCTATTGCAGTTCCTTTGAGTTACAGCCCCAATTTTTCCCAGCAATGATTCTGAACAACATGAGGGCTTTTGTAGCTTTGTTCATTATTTCGTTTTCGTGTTTGTCCCAGATTAATCTGTTATCTAGGGCTAGCCCTAGATATTTAACCTCTGCTTTGTTCAGTCCTCTGCCACAGAGGACATTTTCATGTTTCCCCTTCATGTAAGACTCGAAATGAGTGAGGATGCAACTCCCCCCTGCGGACAATCTCTGGTCGTATTGATAGAGATAGTGTCTTGGTCTAACGGCCTACCTTTATTTCTGCAATTCTTGTTGGAACGAAGTTCCCTTTCGCGCGTTACGAACAGTTACGACTGACGCTAGGAGCTAGCCAAAAAAAATTCATACCAAAAGTTGTCACGACACTATGACACGACACACGCATGTTTCTCTCTCTCACAGACCAAAAAATAAATAACTCTCTCTCTCCTTCTCCCTCATAGATAGATATATTACAATTAAAAAGACACTATTTTAAATTAAAAGAAAATGTACATTAAAAAGAAAATACTGTGGAAAAAATAATAATTAACTATATATATAGTATTACATTTTATTTCATCCTGTTTTTATAAATTAATAAATTCATAAACATTTTAAAAATAGTTCGTAACTTGACTATTTAGGTACCTACGTCAAATTACCTTAACTGTCAGTTACTGTCAAATATTTTAATTTTAAAATTTTGTATTGAATTGTTAATTCCTGTTTTAAATTATAAAAAGTAATTCTAAAAAGATGTGTTATCTAAAGCTCTGGTATTGTATAAATGGAGACTTTTGTTTAAAGAAACGAACTGTTAGGTAAGTAGAGATTTTATACAGACAATAATAAATGCTTATGTATGTATAAACACTCTGTTGTGTTTACAAATTACTAATTCCTTCACTAATTAATCGAAAGGAACTTTGTTCCATCCGGGTGTCCCTTGACACCTCACACTTTTTTTTGACAGTAATTTCGACAACCAGGTGGAAGTCGTTCTATCTACTCCTCTATCATTGAGTGCTCTTTTGAGTCTTTTGGCAGCCTCGTGTGGAGTATTGTCAAAAGCCCCCTTTATGTCTAGAAAGGCACAATATTATAATAACATTAACATTTTTTTTAAAGAAAATATTTGATTTGAGAATGTGAATTATTTTTAAAATACTGAGGTTTTCATTTGATTTACTGCAAAAATTTAAAATTTTTATTTACAAATATCGAAAAACTTGTATTCTATATAAATATCAAAATGGAACTAAATGTTTTGTTTTAAAGAACATTTCAAATTTAATTTATATAAATTGATTCAATTATATTAAATTTATCTCAATTTTCCTTGAGGCTTTTACATTGTTATCTGGTTAACTAAATCTCTCGTAAGATTAGTTAATTTACTAAATTACTTTAGTGTAAATTTTAAATTGCATTTTTTTTCAGAAACGCATATTAGTAAACCCGGAACGGACCCTTAATGATACCATTACGTGATAATAACAAAAACTTTTAAATTCAATTCTCGACAAATTAAAACATAAAATACAATGTAACAATTTTTCTATTCCCTCTCTTAAGCAAAAGATAGAAAATAAAGCGAGGGCCAAACTTTTATTCAAAAATACATCAATTCGCGTTCAACATTCGTTGTGAATGTATAGCGCACACCAAGTGCCGGCCGTGACTGAACGAAACTTTCATTGAGGATTGCATCAGACAACACGAAAACAGTAATGGAAATAGCGGAACTTCAAACACAAGTTCGCAATGAAGACACAAATTTATTATGGGTGTTTGCGTATGGATCTTTATGCTGGAAACCGGGATTTAAATTCCACAAAGCTGTTACTGGATCTGTTAAAGGATATCAAAGGAGATTTTGGCAAGGAAATATTACACATCGAGGAACTAAAGAACAAGTAAGTTTTTTTAAATAATCTGCTTTGTAGTTTAACGAATCAAAATTATTTCAAATATTTAACATTGATATTTATAAAAAATAGTGACCTTATAAGTTTAAAAATAAATAGAAACAACCTACGGTTTTCCGATCTATTTTTTTGTGTTTTATTTATGCTCTAGCGGAAACGCTGTTTTTTATGATTTTACAAAAAAATGTGGCAGTAGTGGGATTGATTTTAGTTTTCCAGTTTTTTTTTTCAACATTTTTCCTGAATTTTCAAATTAGTGATTTTCTGTCGCTCGTTCTACATTCACTTCGTCCACTAAAACACCCTATATAAGATCAAAAATATTAATAAACAAGTTGTAATTGTAAATATTGCAAATATAAATATATAAAAATAGTAGCACATAATAATTATAATATTTTTGAAGACACTCTACAATCCTTGAAGTATTACGCGGGTTCAATAATGTTAATATTGTATTACTGAAAGTGTAAGGACATCCTAATACTTAACTTGATAAATCAAATCTGAATTTTACGATTTTTAAAAAGTTTACAATTAATGTTATTGGAAGTTCAGTACACTTTTTTTAATGTAAATATATTAAAATCGATTTTTTTTATTTTTATAGAATTTTTGCAAAATGTGGTTAACAAGTATTCTTAAAACTGACCGAAGGAAACACATTTTTATGGTCTATTTTTTCAAATTTTTATGATTTTATCTCGTTTTTTTATTGTTTTTATGTTTTTTTCTTGTTTTATCGTTTTCATCATATTTTCTCGTTAGTT
The DNA here is from genome assembly GCA_964028335.1 of Altica lythri. Lineage (NCBI taxonomy): Eukaryota > Metazoa > Arthropoda > Insecta > Coleoptera > Chrysomelidae > Altica > Altica lythri. The sequence goes on along the minus strand of OZ034800.1, from coordinate 96,514,602 downwards.
TTCAGGTTTTTACTATATTTTTTGTTGTATTTTGTAATTTATTATTATTAATTAATTAGTAAGAATTGCTCATCAATACATAGTATAAAACAAAGTCGCTGTTTCTGTCCCTATTTCCCTTTGTATGATTAAATCTTTAAAACTACGTAACGGATTTTGATGCGGTTTTTTTAATAGATAGAGTGATTCAAGAGGAAGGTTTATATGTATAATAACATCCATTAAATAGTGGAGAAATACTGTTATTTTTGAGGTTTCTAATGTGATGTCGTTAATTATCAATTTTTTTCTGCTTACATTGCAAACGCCGGCTGAACCCTACGAGATTTATCAAAATAATGTAATAATTATTTGTACACATCGAAAAGGTCTACAGAAAACTCCGCAATGATATATGTCTATCTCTTATGGATATCCCACAGTAACATTTTTTTGTCATTTACTTTTTACGACAAATAATAGCTAATTTTCGAAGCGATTTTAACCAATACAGCATTAATCCTTATCCAATTAAATAGATTAAATACATTGTTAATTTAATATAGATCTATATGGTCCTTTACAGCACAAGATTTAAATGAATATTTTCGAAGATATTACAGATTTAAAATTGCGGGACGTAGCGCTTGCGTTGGTACTGGTCGGCCGGGGCGGCGGAAGCGTGCCTATAAATAGTATAAATAGCGCATCGGAGGCCGCGATTTTTCCTATAGCACTTTAAATTTTGCAGCGATTGGACGCGTTTATTACGAAATTAATCATTATGACGCTACCCTAAGGTGGCGCAGTTGTAATTCTTACATAACTAAGTACTATGACGCCACCGTAAGGTGGCGCAGTTGATATCTCATATATTTAAAAGAGCAAAACTTACTTACCTAAGAACTATGACGCCACCGTTAGGTGGCGCAGTTAATATATAATATACCTAACCGATAAATTACAAAGTACTATAAATAATCGTAAAAACTGGTAACTATAACTAACGTGAAAATATAATAAAAAATACAAAAAATTAATCGTAAAAATAAAAATAAAAATTGGAAAAAAACATTAGTGTTAGGCGATGCGAAGTTCGCCGGGTCCGCTAGTGTATATATAAGAGAGATCAACTGCGCCAGCTTACGGTGGCGTCATAGTACTTAATTAAGAATTGCTAAAGCTTTTGATTGTGTTAATCACGATATTTTATTAAAAAAACTAAATTTCTATGGGATTCGGGGAATTTCTTTAAGCTGGTTCAAGTCATATTTGGGGAATAGGAAAGAATTGGTTAGAGCAAATGGTGCTGATTCTAGTTGTAAAACGACTACTTGTGGAGTACCTCAAGGTTCCGTATTAGGTCCTATTCTTTTTCTGCTCTTCATTAATGACATCACTTACTTAAACATTAATGGAAAAATTTCTCTCTTTGCTGATGACACTAGTATTACCTGGAGCAATTCGGATATTTCAACTCTTTATGCAATTATTACCGCCGATTTACTTAAAATAAAGGCCTGGTCTGATTCTAACTTACTTTGCTTTAACGTAGATAAGACAGTAGCTTTATCTTATAAGGGAGCCTTTCAACCACTGCTTCTAAATAACAGCCAAATCAATATAGTTGAGTCCGTAAAATTTTTAGGTATTTTTATTGACAGCAATCTAAAATGGTCCCTTCATACTGATTCCTTGAATAAGAAGCTGGCCTCAGCTTGCTTTGCAATAAGATCTGTGTCGAAAGAAATCAATTTATCATCTGCCACAATAGCATATTTCTCTTTGTTCGAGTCTCATCTTCGATATGGTCTTCCTTTCTGGGGTTCTGGTACAGCTACCCAATTCAATGCTATTTTCAGATTACAGAAAAGAGCAATTCGATATATATTTGGTCTTAACCAAACAGCGGATTGCGAGAGCTATTTTAAAAATCATAGAATTCTGACGCTTCCCTCTTTATTTATTTTAGAATCTGTTTGTTTAATTCGCAAACACCTACATGTTTTACCGACAAGACCTAACTATGGCTACTCCACAAGAAAATCGGATCATCATGATGTTTATTTACCGATCCCGTCTACGGAATTGGCAAAAAAATCTATACTATATTCCGCAAAAAGATTATATAATCATCTTCCGATACAGATTAAATCTGCAACATCTTTTATCAGATTTCGTAATATGACAAAAGCATACCTCTCTACAAGACCGTATTATTCAGTTGATGAGTTTTTCAATGAATAAAACGATTAAAATCAATAACAGGGGATAAAATAGTATTATTTTTAGTTGGGTATCACTCTCAGTAACTTCATCTTTTTTATATTTTTGATTATTATCTGCATATTATTATAACCTGCTGATTTTTAAATTCATTCAAATTTGGTAGTCATTATATTGCTTTTTTTTACTAATTTTCTTTATTAGGTTTGCGACGACGTATGAAAGTTGATATAAATTGTTTGGATTTGTTTTTTGGTATATATTACTTATTTTTTATATTTTGTTATATTTATATTTAGCTTTGTCCATAAAATTGTATTATTTTCAGTGACAATAAAGCATATTTCTATTCTATTCTATATGAGGTATTAACTGCGCCACCTTATGGTGGCGTCATAGTACTTATTTAACTAAGAATTGCTCGTGTTATACATATATGAAATATTAACTACGCTGCCTTAGTATTTTCTTTGTTTTCTTTTTTTGCCATTTTTTCTGTTTTTTTCGACTATTTTCCATTTTACTCCAGTGTCTCTGGCTATTAAATTATGAGACTGGTTACGAAAAGAGATTTTATTATAAAAATTATTCTAGATTCCAATTCTTCCCTTTAATATACTTTCCTCCCCTCGCCACACACCTTTTCTTACGTTTTTTTCATCAATCAAAGGATTGTTGGAAGTTTTCTTTAATGATCCTCCATTTTTTGTTTATTGATATTTTTGGTTATTTTAAATCAAATAAGAAATAATTTTGGAAAGCCGTGACCTACATTACTAAAAATCAAACAATCTCTTAAGAAGTCTGTTTGTTATTACATGAGAGAAAATCATGTCAAATTTACGATATAGAAGTAAATTTTAATTATCGTAATTAATAAATCAAAGGTTAAAATTTATCAAACTGGTCTTAATTTAATAATACATTCAACTAACGAAAATTCCACCTGATTTAACTGGAAAATTGCACGTCTCTTTGTATTCAAATTCTAATTTTAAATTTCTTAACTTCTTTGTATCTTTTGTAATTTTATAATGTAAAATAACTTATATTTAAACTAACAAAGAAATTCCAATAACTACAGGTAATAAATAAAAAACTCTTTAGTATGATTTTTGGCATACAATTCTTTTTTGTGGTACAAGGACCATTATTAAAGTAAATTAGGAATAACGGCATCAAAAATTTAAAGAATTTTTCTGGCACTTTAATACAATAGTCATGCAATTTACCAAAAATGTAGACCAGTTTTTTTCTTATCTTGTACAGTTTCATCATTTATCATAATTGTAGAGAAAGTTTAATTCACGGTATTTTTAGTTATTATCTTGTAAGCCTGGACAGTTTGCTTACATCATAATTTGTGCAAAATTTTATTGTCAAATTTATTATAGTGAAGAATTATTATTTTTTGTTTTAGCCAGGACGAGTGGCTACGTTGGTTGAAGGACAGGTGAGTTGAATAAAAAAGTATTATTTTTGTTACAAAATTATTTCAAGATTTAAAGTTAAAAATAGGTACTAAACATTTTTAGCTCATTTCTTGAATGGTTTTATTAAAAAAAAAATGAGTTATAAGAAAATGTAATCAGTCTTAGTACTTAATATTTACTCAGCGCAGGAAAGTTTATCGCCTTTTCTGCCATTGAGAAAATACTTTTTTCAAAATAAGCACAGTTTTATAATTATTTTACCAAAAAAATACAAATTTCCGGTGTATACTTATCGCAAGTTCGTCTACAATATTACCTTATTAGAAAATATGTCTTATTTGTTGTATCAAAATTAAATATAGGTAACTAATACAATCTAACAACTCTTGTGGACCTTATCAATCAGCACTCTCACCAAAACTTTATAGAGTGCTGGGATGAAACAACGAACTGTAGACTAGCCAGAGAGTTATTAACTCATCCTGGCGAGGAAACAGCAAGAAAATCTTAACAGGTAACTGTCAATTGCGACAGCATCTCTTTACGTTGAAATTAGCAGAATCGCAGAGGTTTCGAACAAGAAGAGGAAACAGTAGACTATATAATTATCTACTTTTTCTGAAACCAGAAAATCTGTGTTATGCGAGTACCGGCTTACACCAGCCGATGGTAAGGAGATACCCTTTGGGAATCTCATCGGACGGAATTGGAAGATTGTAGAATTGTTTCCTAGGACTATTGAGAGCCTAACGTTAGGACCTGAAAACCCCTATAGGCCCTATATTTACTTCTTCTGATGGTTTAGACTTCCAAGGACATGATCTCATTGTACCAAAGATTTTTGCACCTTCTGCAACTCTATTATTGTCTTTTGATGCATTATTTTGTTCCACCAAACTAGAGCAGCATAAATGACCTCCGTTAGAATTGACCAATAGATTATTTTTGGTTTAAGACTTCATGTTTTTCCAAAATGACATAGCCCTTCTTTTTTTTAATATTATTCATAGTTTACCAAAAGCAGATGTTATACGAAATTAAAATATAAAATACAGACTTATAGTTTATGGAAAGGTTTAGAAATAATCTTTATATACAACTATTAATCCGAATTTGATATAAGGTAGTCGTTTTTCTTTATCTTTGATAATAAAAATTGAAATTATTTTAGTTTTCATTGTTTTTAATTTTATGAAAAATTACTAATAGATTATGATGATAAGAACTTAAGCTACTTAGTTGTTACTTAGAAATTTGCAAAGAACCACAATATATGCTGATTATAATAATAGAAAAAATAAGTCGTACATATCGGCTTATTATTGTTTTAAATATTAAATTTAATATTCTTTCTATAACCATTTTTAGATAAGAAAGAAATCGAGGTCATGATTATAATTTGCTACATTATAATGTTGATTTTCAAAATAAATAATAATAATGATTTTTTAGAAACGCAAAATACTTTTAGTCAAATAAACTTTCGTGATAAAAAGTGCTGAAATAATTTAATTTTTACAAGTAGTTAAATACTCAATAAATGTAGTTTAAACTTTAATGGTGATGATGATTTAAAGTCCAGAGATAGGGAGACGTAGTCACAAATAAAGAACAACTATTTAAGGTAGACTCAGCTGTAGAAAAATGGTGAAAAAAGCTGCAAATTACGAGATAAATAGCACGGATGGCTGCAAGACAGATGAAGGGACAGGAGCAGAAGTTTTTGGACCTAGAGCCAAATACTCAGAAAGCCAGAACTCACACACAATCACTTCAAAGATGGTCTGAGAATGTCTAAATGAACTAGGACAAAATAACACTGTTACCCTCTAATCTCTAATGGGTTCCAGGACACATAGAAATCAAAGGAAACGAAACAGCAGATAAGCTGACAAAAAAAAAAGAAGCTGAAACCCCATAATTGGCACCAGAACCCTCTTGTGGTAAGAGAGGCTACACCATAGAAAAGTAGTGAAAGAAACTGCAAATGATGAGAGAACTATGGAAGGGAGGTTATACCATAAAAATGGTAAAAAAGCTGCAAATGATGAGATAACAATGTAAGGGATGCTATACCAAAGAAAAGTGGTGAAAGAAGCTGTAAATGATAAGATAACAATGTAAGGGAAGCTATAGTATAGAAAAATGGTGAAAGAAGCTGCAAATGATGTGTACATAATGTAAGGAAAGCTACATCATAGAAAATGGTGAAAGAAGCTGCGAACGATGAGATAACTATGTAAGGGGGCCTACACTATAAAAAAAAATGGTGAAAGAAGCTGCAAATGATGAAATCTTTGACACAGCATTCTGTAAATTTTGAATTAAATATTATTTAAGAAAGAAGATTGCGACATAAAGATTATATTACCCGTTTGCTCGGTGTTAATCAAAGGCCTGTTGGCTGAGCGCTTAAGTGTACGAGCATTTCTATTCATCTGTTAATCAGAGCTTTGAATTTGGAAAAATACTGTTGTATGTAAGTAAATGCGAGCATTATTTCTGTTGACACTTACCAAAAAAGGCTATTTTTTATAAGTTAAAAAAAGAGAAAGAGTACTAACATTAGCAAGAAAAAAATGAATAGAATATTGGCTAATTTATATATTAAAATAATATATATAAATTTGCAACATAAACATAAATCGAAAGTTTAGATTCGGTAGGGTAATAACGGATAGTGTAATTGGAAAAAAATGGATTTATTGAAATATAACTTAATAATCTAATTTAGTATTACTTAAATAAACATCTTTTAATGTACTCTTATTAAGTGCTCAGATTGTATATTACTAAGGAAGCTTTCATCAATACTCATTAGTAATTTTTATTATCCTCCCATATTTTTTTAATTTAAAATAATTACTCTCATTCATACTGATAACTAACATGAAATTATTATCATAGGAAGCATTTATCATTATACTAAAGACATATAAATTTGATTAGGTATTAATTAATTATTCATTACATTTTGAATAATAAGCAAATTGTTCCATAGCCCACCCATGATGTTTTTATATTTTTGGCTATATCAACCTTGCTTTAAATTATTTTGGGATTTAATTATTCATACCGAATTTAATTTCCTTGAAGCAATATTTTGTTTTGTTTTATAGAATCGTATAAAATCATCTTAATATTGATATTTTCCATTAATTTTACAATTAATGTTGTCACTTCATTATCTTTTATCTGGATTATTTGATTAATAATGTTCCAATAATTTATACATATATTTTTTTAACTGATACATTTATTATACATTAACCATCTGGTAAATTTTGAAAGGTTAATGTGACAATAAGTGTTTTTTCTACAAGCATGCGTAACACAACACTTTCCCGCACGCATTTCAATTCAGAAAATATCTCTTTCCCGCACGCATTTTTTTTTTATTAATTAGAGATGTTTGCCGATAACCTTTTTGACAAATTATTGTATTATTATCTTTATCTTGTTGGACTACATACAAATAGTAAAAAAAATTTAGATTTTACATGAAAATAGGGGTTTTTAAAATGTTTGTTTTTAAAAATTTTTTAAAAAATCATAATTTATTAAATCACCCCTGTTAACCTTACTCAAAGCAACAACAAACTCACCTGTTTAAGTAGGGTTGCTATAGCTACATTCGTGTATTTATTGACACTATGAAAGATTTAATTGTCACAATCGCATCTTTTCAAATATCTAAATAATTTTCGAGGTGATTTTGCTTGTAGAAAAAATATTGATCCTAACTCTTGCGGAAATTAACTTTCCCGCACTTAACTGCTTGCCCGAACTCCGCTTCGCGTCGTTCGGGCATCGGCAGTTCGCGTGCGGGAAAGTATAACTTTCCGCACTTGTTAGGATAATAACTATATACTATAAATTTGTACGATGCGTATTTTTAATGTAGGGAAATTTATTTCTTTGTTCTTTGAAGCTTCTATTTTTAATTTTCTTCCTTGTTTTATTTGGAGATTTCCATTATTACATAGACGGTAAGCCAGCACCTATGGATTTAGCGTTATCGATTCATCTCTGGCAATTTGAAGTCTAAAAGGGGAAAATTAGTTAATGACAATAAAGGTGGTTTTAATGGCTGGCCTATGTTCCTTTTACATCGTTTTTTACTCATCTTTAATTTAAAAAAACGGTACCTCAGTTAGTTAAAACAAAACTATTGGCGCGCCGAGCATAGTCGTTCATAGGTACAATCAATTTTCTGTAACTCGAAGAGTTTAGCTTCACATGACTTCAAATTTTTTGATAATATTTCTTATAAGTTGTTACATTAGAAAAAAAAAATTCCGATCCTTTCCACTACGTAAAATCTTATTGTATTCAGAATTCCATTCTGTATATTTACTTTAGTCATATCATTAACAAAAAATCAACTAGCGTATCAAATATTGGATTACATTTTGAAATAAAGCCTATGAGGACAAGTTTATGTATGTCAAGTCACTACTATACTATTTCAGTTCAGTTTAATGAATTTGTCCTCCTAATGCTAATCATATTTAATTTTACTACCAAATAAAGATTTTATTACACAGGTATTTAATTGAAACAAACATACAAGGTGGACGAGATTATATCCACTGTTTGTAAGTGTTTCGTTTTTCGATTTTTGTTTTATCCAAACTTGGAGAGTTGGTTAACTTTAACAGTTGGGCTAAAAAGTTAGGAGGCTAAAAATGCTGGTTAAATTTGATTTTGTTAATCAAGCGGTACATTGATACGATTTTTATAGTACGATTAACTCAAAATAGGCCCCAGTTTTGGCGATTACCTCTGCATTGGCGCTAAATTTCTTTCTAGCGATTATTCTCTTAAGGTCTAAAAAGTTGCTATGGATTATATTTTGAGAATACGGTGAATGTGGAAGCAATTCGAAGACCAATTCATACAATTTTATCATCGTTTTCATTGATTTTTGATACGCTGCATTTTCTTAATGAAACAGCATTTTTCCTTCTTCGAATGGGACCGTTTTTTCCTTTAAATACTCCAATAACGCTATGTAATAGTCGCACTTGATGGTTTCCCCCTTTTCAACATAGTCGATGATTATTAAACCATGCGCATCCCAAAATACTGATGCCAAAATCTTGTCAACAAACTTTGCATGCTTTGGAGTCACTTATCGAAAAGAGCTTTAAACAGTGCTCAGAATCATTAATTAGTTGTTTTTTGGTCGATTCTGAACTCGCGTGGAACCCAGTTAGAACAGAGCTTTTACATACCCAAATATTTATGCACGATGTATCCTACACATTCCTTTGGTATATTTACAACCTTAGCTATCGGGATAAACTTCACATTGCAGTCATACAAATTTTTTTGCCAATTTTTTATGTTTTCATCAGTAACAGCCTCTTTGAGGCGTTCGCTGCGGACATCGACTTCAGTGCTTATTTCGCCTTATCCAACGGTTAATTTTCCTGGTGCAGCGTCCGAATAATGTTTATCAAAGTGGCTTGGTACGATTGTTGTCTTCTTAGTTTGTAAAGATAAAAATTATATAGACTTAAAGTACTTCATTGCTTCTCAAAATATATCCCACCAAGATCGATACATTTTTGCATGCGTTCATACCAATTGCTACAACAGTCTTCAGTTGACACCTACAAAATCGCTGTTTTAAAGGCATTGTTGGCTTCATCTGGCGACTGGAATCGCAGCCCACGGATTGAATTCTTGATTTTTGGGAACGTGAAGAAGTCATTGGAATTTAGGTTGGGACTATACGGTGGGTGGGCTAACAATTCGATGTTTTGAAGCTCTAAAAACTCGATTGTCTTTTGAGAAGTGTTAGCACTTGAATTGTCTCTATGTAGGATGATTCGCCATTGTGTGTTGCTTTTTCGGCGACTCTGGTAAACAAACGTTTATATACCAATCGGAAGTAACCGTTCTTCGATCTTCTAAAGCAATTGTTGCCACATGAACAGATTTTGATACAAAAGTTGCGACCCTTTTCTTTGACACACTTCGAGGACGGATTATATGTTGGTTTTTCCTCATCGTGAAACAAAAGATTCTATTGGAGGCTATATGCAAAACTAAAAAGACAACCCTCGTATTTTTTATTTTTATCAAAAAGCAATTGTTTATTAATACTCGAAATTTATTTTTATCCATTTTCGTTAAAGTAACAAAAGTTGCTACACTCAAAATGCCCTAGGTATCCCACAACTTTATAGTGAAATGTTTATACATGTTCTTTTTTCAGGGTTAACTAAAAATTATATGGGAATTGCGTCATTTTTGTGTTAGCCTACGAATTCTTCAGCCCATATAGTATAATCAGGAAATCTAGTAATGTCAGAAAGCAGAAAGTAATCTAAAACAAGAACTCTCGTCGGATTTCATTTACCTTGTTTTATTGTTTTTAACTATTGCTTACTTTTTCTGTTTTTCTAAGTAGATCTTCTTTGGCTTACATGTATTAACACTAAATTTCAAATTTCATAAAAACATGTATTTCCACAATTGATACACAAATATAAATTTTACGATTTATATTTAATCTGTGACTGTTATGGAATTCAAAAACTGACCACTACAATAATTGGAGGTGCCAAAATTAGCACATACTAATCACGAATTAGTTGCCTGATCATATAAAAACAATATAAAATGTGGAAGTGAAGTTTAATCTATAATTCAATAAATAAATATTGTTATATTATTATCACAACAATATAAATAATCAATTTTTAATTTTTCATAAATATTTTAGATTTTATCCAAGTGATAAAAAACGTCACGCTATACAAATTGATTATGGTAGTCGACTATATTTAATTTATTTATTTCCGTATAGATAACGTGATATAAATTTTAAACAAAGTAATATTTTGTTAATTATTGCATCAACTTTTTTGAAAATTTGTTTTTTTAATCTTCTTTTATATTTTGAAAAATTTGATCAGTTTTCAACCTTTTGACGCAGTTGATATCAACGTTGAATATAACGAAAAAAATAGTAAAAAACGTGGAAAAAATATGATAAAAACGACAAAAAAACATTTTCTCTTTGTATTTTATAAATTTTTAATTTTGTTTAGTTTAGTAATTTACGACATACACATATTTACAATTTAATTTTATTTATTTTTCTACCTTTTATTTTTTATGAAATTATTTCCGTCATGAATCATCAGTGTTTATTTAACATATAACATTACTCATAGAACTAATAATTTCTAATCGTTTATATAAATTATTAATGAAAATAATTTTCGTATTTGAATAATTTCTACAATATTCATTTTTTAATCTTGAAATCGATTTCATTCCCGCGTAAGAATTGTGTGTGAGAATTATTATCTATTTAATAATTGATGTGAAATGGGTATCTTGAATAAACAAACCATCTGTCTATAAAATTTATAAACTTGCAAACTAAAATTTAATAATGCAACACCAGAACTGAAACAGTATGCTGTTAATGAAAAGTTTTATTAATTCAAATAAAAAAAAAAGTGATTGAACCCGGAGTTTCAAAGCACTTAATGAAAATTTTAATAAATACAAGCAGTAGTAGAAAAAGTAAAGTCTATGACTCATACGTGTGTCCAATATAGCGCATTTCATACTCATTATAAAGGGTGTTTTTTAGATGTTTATAAGCACACGCTTTATTTAACAACACATTTAACAACTGATAGTTGTCTTTTTTTTGACATTTCATTATGGGTAGACTTAAGGTACACCAGAGCAACGCTTGCAAATTTTTGAATTTGTTTATCAAAATAAAGATTTTGTTTGCCTTCAAAGCGGCGAATTCGAATAACAATAGATTGTTTTTGAACCACGTGTTTCCTTCATAATCAGCATCTCGTGAGACGTCGAATAGTGCGCACTGATGAAGTTGTAGCAGGACAGCAGAACAGCATAAAAAAGATCCAAATATATAAATTCGTCTCCGTTCTCAGCAACTGAGGTCGCGTCTTTCCACTTATGGAAGATTTTACGTAAAACTTAAAAGCTTTCAAGATTCTACTTGAGCAGGAATTAAAGCCCAACGACCATCGTATCTACTGTCAATACGGCAATAGACTGAAGCACAAATTGATATTGAAATTCTATTTCTATTTTGGTTGAATAGGTTCGTAAATAAGCAGAATTGTCGCATTTGGAGTAAGGATAATCCACAAGCTTTTGTCCATACACCAGTATTTTTTGGTGCGATTTATGGGCTGGAGAAGTCATTGGTTCATAGGTCTTCAAAAACGATTATGCTCAGAATGTGTACGGTACCTCAATAAGCTGGCATTGATTTTACTGATATGTGCTTTCAACAGGAAGGAGCCACAAGCCATACAAGAAAAGAAAAAACAATATCACCAGTGGTCCAATTAATTGGTCACCAATATCATGTGATTTAATCCTATTGGATTGTTTTCTTTGAGTTATGTAAAGTCATTTGTCGACGTCGATAAACCAGAGACAATTTAACAAATTAACAATGAAAGAGTTATTGGCAAAATATCGCCGCAAGTTCTGCGAAAAGTTTGTAAAAATGGTGTTCTAGGTTGCGGTTTCTACACACCAGCCTTCTCGCCCACATGGCCGAAATGTCATAAAATTTTCTATCCAATAAAGTCCTTATTAATATGAAAAATATATTTCTTTGTTTTTTGTAAATCTAACAAAAAAAAACACCTAAAACTCATTTTTAACTCATAAATTTTAATTTCAGGGTGTAGTATATGGTGTAGCATTTGCAATAAGTGGCGAAGCAGCAATTCCGTATTTATCCCAAAGAGAGTGTAAACTAGGAGGATACCAATCCCATATTACCACATTTTATCCGAAACATGGTGATCCATTTAAGGTACTTGTTTATGTAGCAACATTACAAAATCCCTATTGGTTGGGTTACGCTGATGAAAGAACAATAGCACATGAAATAATCACTTGCACAGGACCTAGTGGTAGTAATGTAGAATATGTAATTAGGTTAGCAAATTTTATGCGAGAACATTTCTCAGATCAATACGACCCACATTTATTTAAGTTAGAGGAAGAACTGCTTGCTTTAGTAACTAGTAAAAGAATGTGCCTTAAAAGTCTTATGGGAACTGGAGAAGGTTGTGTTAAATTTATACAAATAGAAAATGTTATTTTGACAGAAAAAATTCATAAACCAAGAGAAACTTTTCAATATTCAATGCAGATACAAGGCACAAAATCTGCCGCTTAAACTTTTTTTAATTGTTTTTATTGACTCTTATAGAGTTGTTTTAAGCAGATAATACCAAAGTTCAAAATAAGTAAGTTTCAAACTTGAGAGTAAAAAATTGATGACTTTAATGCTAGGTTTCACTATTTACATAAGAAAGACAATGCGGAGTCACAACAGAACATTTGTAGCTAAATTTTGGTTCCTTCTTCACCTAATTCGTTCCGATTTAAAAACGTGCGTCTATGGTTTAACTATTAACAATTATTGTACCAAATTTTCTAACCACTAAATAGTGGTATTAAGTCTTATTTCTTATGGTGCATTCATCACTTTCCGTAGAGACATATTTTGTTGGACCTATACTTTTGTCAGCGAGGTTTTGCATGCATGGCCCCATACCATTGATGGATACGTTAGAATGGGCTTTATTATTGTTTGGATCTGTCTTAATTTTATCCTTAAGTGCAACTGGCTTGACCTTCCAATTCTTCAGTACGTTGCAGACGTGTTCTTTGAAGCATAATCGATGTTGGTATTTTACTAATCTAGTCCATTCGATGTTATCTTTTCCCATCTTTATATTTTCATTGGGTTGGTGGTGTCTTTTTTTAAACGGTTTTTTTAGTTTTTTCTGATTCATCTGTATTTTTCATTTTATGCACCATTCTTCACCTACGGTTCTTTGTAGTTACCTGGTACCTGGTAGTGTACTCGTTAGCCTATAAAGACAGTATAGTATGTAGTGCCTTCGGCACGTCTGCTGTATATAATGGGTAGAGCAATGGGGATAGTACTGATGCTCCCTGTGGAAATCCTACTTCTGCTCTTCAATACCATAGTCTGGAAAGGATGATTTTGAGACTTGAAACTTACCTGATCTTACAAGTGGTCAGTTGGCGTATTTTTAATTGTTAAACTTGACGGTGAGTTAGCTCGCCCCCCTTTTTAAATATTAGCACTCTCATTTAAAGAAGAAAAATATCATTAATTACATTAAAATTGTTTAGAAAAATATGTGAGACGATTTTTTTTTTGCTCTCAAGTAAAGTAATTATTTGTACAATGAACATTTCAGTATTTAGTAAGGATTTTTTAAATCCTTACTTAGAGTATAAATGATGCATTTAAATTGATTACAAATAAAATTAAAAATACAAATGTTACATTTTACTAAGCCTTTTAGACTTTCTAGGAGTATTATGCACAATAGCATCGTCATTAACAATATTGTATTGCTGGGCACTGTTTTCCTTGTTTTCTGGACTAAAAGTAATTCGGAGTGAACCTCCGTCTCGAAATAGAACTGACTTTTTACTAGATTTAGATGACTTTCCCGAGTCTAATTTCAATATACTTTTGTTAGAAGTTAATACAGTTGCAGCTTTAATAGACTGAGTGATTTTCATCATAGTTAATCCAGGTGAACTAAGCCTTTTTGAAGCAGATTTCTGTAAAACACTTACTCTTAAACTTCTTCGACCGTTACTAGTTTTAATGGGCGTAAGCATTTTTTCATCTTCTGAACTTTTATAGTTAATTACTTTAACTTCTGAATTATCTTCTGCTTGTTTCATCTTTTCTCGTGCAGCTTTAATTGCGTTTCTTATAGAGGACGGGGCAATGCGTTTTTTAGGACGACCTACTTTACGTTTCTCAAACTTTTCTTTCGGGGACTATTTCTTCCCAATTAGAATTCTTTAACCTGTTCAAATTATCGAATCGTTTATTTAAATCCAAAACTTGAAAATAAATCATATCCCAGAAGCCATGTAAATCTTCACACGTCACGGGTTTCTCATCGTAAATAGTTGTTTGACACTGTTTAATAAGACTTCGGAACTGTTCAAACTTTTAGTAATTATCAGATTGGATTGACCGATAACAACATTGATCATGTCATTTATATCATCTGAAATGACATTTTCGTTTTTATAATTGTCCCATTCCATACACAATGCTTTAATTTTCGAAAATATAAGTAAGGGCATCAAGATAAAAATTTCTGCAATTTTTAATGACTTATTATAATTTATTTTAACTGGTGCCCTTATTCTGCAAAATTATTGAATTTATTCTCAAAACCGAAATGTAAACTAATAGGTATATATAAAAAAATATTCAACCTGTTGTATGTTTTATTAAACTTGATTGTGATTATATTTTTTATTTTCTCTATATTTAATTTATTTAGTTTTTAAGTTTTTAATTGTGAATAAATTTGGGGTCTCATTATAAAAATATTAACAAGCAAATTAAGACATATACATTTTACGTACAATCTAATCTTGATGAGTTTAATAATATTTTTAAAATGTGATCATTTATAATGAGATTCTGGATTGTTAGTGACAGCAAAAGTTAGTTTTATTTATTTTTATGTACAATACTGATCTGTGGTTATTAATATATCTTTATATATAAAATAAATGTTATATATTTTTATAAATGTGTTCTTTTTATATATTTCATCCAATCGCAACAATTTACGATGATCTAAATCACAAGACAGGTTTCAAAAATAAATTTTAGATTTAATAGCAGAAGAAATATAGAAAATTTGTCAAAGTAAAATGAGACATAACTACACCGTATATAGACAAGATAAAAAGTGAGATGTGTCAAGGGACACCCGGATGGAACGAAGTTCCTTTCGATTAATTAGTGAAGAGTTAAAAGTTCGAAAACTGAGAACTTATTTTTAAAAAATTTTATTTCTGAAAGCTACAATAGAACTGAATAAGAATATGGTTGTCTACAATTTATAAGCTTGATTAAAACATATTATATTTCCTTGATAAGGTGAGTTCCTGGAATGTAACTCCTCCATCCCTAGACTGAAGCACAGCCCTTAAGGATGTGATTCAGGACATCAAACAACAATTTCCACCCCTTCAGGTTGCCGATGGAAAATCTTGAGGATTTTTCTCAATAGCCAATATGGTACCAATTAATAAATATAACAGGATTGTCCAAATGCTCGTTCTGGAGTAGTAAACTGGGGTATTTATGTCTTCCAAATTTTCTTTTTGAATTTGTAGTTTAGCTTGAATTTCTTGATTTTCTTTTAAACTAATACTTCTTAGGTCCAGTGACGGCGGGTCGATTTCTTGGACTTGATTATTTTTAAAATTTACTGTTAAATTCATGATTGGAAGGTGGACATTAATGAATTTTGATTTACTTTGTTTTGTAGAAGTAATTGTTATAGATTTCATTCTAACGGTACAGTCAGGATCGGATTCCAATAAAAAGGTCCCATAAATTGGAAGATTATCTTTGGAATCTTGGCAATCAATTGCTGCTATTTCTTCTTTTGGAGTCGTGATGAGCTATTGACCATCAGTAATTTTGGTTGACTGAGTGGTATGTAGTCGAATACGGAATGGTTGACAGGTGGTGATTTCCTTTTTGTAGGTTAGAAGTTGGACAGCACATGGTGATTTCTCTGTGGTAAGGCTTTTGTGAGCTTCTTTACAAACATACTCCTTGGATTGTATCTGAGTACAGGCCTGGTCCATGTAGGTATGAGCGATGTCCGTAAGTGCAAGGAAGGGTTTATAAGGGAGGTGGAGATAAAATTTGGAATCATTTCCAAGGATGGGTACAGGAAATAATTTGTAATAGTGATATGATTCTGATTCTACTAGAGGCATTTCTAATATAAATGTTACAACAAAATCTTTAGAATAAACTTTTACCTGAATTAATTTTTCAATTTTTAGAATATTTTCCAAAATGGGTTCAAATGGTAAAGGAGAAATTGTAATTTGTAAACACAACAGAGAGTTTGTACATACATAAGCATTTATCATCGTCTGTATAAAATCTCTACTTACCTAACTCTATCAGCAATATCCGGAACTTGTGCAGAAACACTGTCAGGATACATTATTGTTTTTATTTTCTATTATTTTAATATTTATTATCTACAAAAAACCTGTATAAACTTAACAAAGTCGCGACACTACTACACTGTTCAAAGCAAAATAGAAAAAAAAAATTAAATCCATTATTTTCAACAGTTCGTTTCTTTTAACAAAAGTGTCCATTTATACAATACCAGAGGTATTGTATATTCTACCTAGAATTACTTTTTATTTCAATTTAATTTAAAACAGGAATTAACAATTTAATACAAAATTTTAAAATTAAAATATTTGACAGTCATCTCTGAGTCATCTCTGAGTCATCTCTGAGTCATCTGTGAGTCATCTCTGAGTCATCTCTGAGTCATATGTGAGTCATCTGTGAGTCATCTCTGAGTCATCTGTGAGTCATCTCTGAGTCATCTCTAAGTCATCTCTTAGTCATCTCTGAGTCATCTCTGAGTCATCTGTGAGTCATCTCTGAGTCATCTCTGAGTCATCTGTGAGTCATCTGTGAGTCATCCCTGAGTCATCTCTGAGTCATCTCTGAGTCAGCTGTGAGTCATCTCTGAGTCATCTCTGAGTCATCTCTGAGTCATCTGTGAGTCATCTCTGAGTCATCTGTGAGTCATCTCTGAGTCATCTCTGAGTCATCTCTGAGTCATCTCTGAGTCATCTCTGAGTCATCTGTGAGTCATCTGTGAGTCATCTCTGAGTCATCTCTGAGTCATCTCTGAGTCATCTCTAAGTCATCTCTTAGTCATCTCTGAGTCATCTCTGAGTCATCTCTGAGTCATCTGTGAGTCATCTCTGAGTCATCTCTGAGTCATCTGTGAGTCATCTCTGAGTCATCTATGAGTCATCTATGAGTCATCTGTGAGTCATCTATGAGTCATCTATGAGTCATCTATGAGTCATCTATGAGTCATCTGTGGGTCATCTATGAGTCATCTATGAGTCATCTATGAGTCATCTATGAGTCATCTATGAGTGTGAGAGAGAGAGAGAGAGATCTCTTTTATTGACCGCCCGCTGGACGGTGACTTGAAACACTCTTTAATATTGATAATTTAGATAATCCACAATTATCTCAATTTTATAATTTTTATATTTATACGTAAATCGCTCCAAAAACTTGTTGCCCAGTCATTAGAGTAAATTACAACTTCAAAATAGTTATTTATGAAACAGTTCGTGAAGTATGCTTTTTGCGCACGCACGCGATGTTTAGAGCACGAGCGAAGCGAGTGCTATATATCGCGTAAGTGCGCAAAAAGCACTTCACGCACAGTTTCATACAATATTTTATCTACGATAAACAAAAAATAATTACAAATTCAAATTTGAAAATTTAAACTACAAAACTGTCAGAATAACTTTTGTTGAAATTTAATGCTCTCATAGCAACACCATGACAACGCGAATGCTAAGGATATTTGATTATATGAAGGTGTGTCAAAAACAGTGCGAAAAAGTAAATCCCATTTAAAATACATTGTTACTTCACGCACACTTTTAATCCTTCACGCACTGCTGTCTATAATGACAGTTTTCACGAACTAAAAATTGATACATAATATGAGGTAGATTAGATAAAAGATTTTATAATTCCCTCGTATATTAAAAACTATAAAAGATATAAAAAAATTAATACAATTTGAGATTCCTAAAAAATGATAACATAAAACTATATAATTATATTCCTTTTTTCTGTTCCCGTGGGATGAAAAGTAGCTTATGTGCTATTCCCAACTACCATCTATCCTTATTTCAATTTTCATCCTACACCGTTCAGCCGTTTTGGCGCGATTCAAGATCAAGATTCAATAACAACTGTAATGATTTGCTTATAATAAAACTAGGATAAATATAGATATATCCCGTTTATTTAGTTCCAGACCATAATCTACCCCTGTCCCCTGTACCAAATTTCATCCCGATCCTTCCAGCCTTTTACTTAGTGGTAAAAATTGAAGCTTATTTATTCCTATGTGTATAGAAATTTTGTACAAAATTAATGAGTCATACCAATTAAAACCAGAACAAAGGATTTATTTATTCCAAAATACTAAAGGAAAAATTCTAAGACCTATTCAATATAAAACTACATCAGTATTCACGAACTGTATTAATAAACAAATAAATTATCAAATCTTTGATTGCTGTCTTCAGGAGTTTTTAATTTGAACACATTATTTATTACAAATTATTTAAATTTGTAAACAATGGTCAATTGCAACAAAACAAAGGATTGGATTCATAATGAAATAATCACAATTTATTAAAGAACTTTTTATAGTAGAAAGTTTTTTTTTGGTGATTTATAAGTCATATTACTATTATTAAATTATTACTTCCTTGGCAAATAGCGCTTTACAAGATAGATTACGGCATAGTCCACAGTATAGTCTAAAATTTTTAAAAATTTTCTAAATTAGTTATTTTATTAACAGTTAAAATAAAATACGAAGTTTCCGTAGTTAATTCTGGGACACCCTGTATAAAATAATACAGTTTTTGAGCCTGCAATAATTGTTTTGTAAGTAATATATATTATTTTTGCTCAAATAAGTACACCTAAACATAAAACCAAAGTCTTTTCTCACTTATTTTGACTTAAGAAATTTTAACAAACTTAAGTTTCATCAAATACTTCGAACAACCGCAAATGAAAAAGCTTTTTTTCACTACTAACCTGAGAAATTGCTATTATTTACTCCATTCCCCTAACGAGAATCAATATTTACAGTTCTATAATTTTTAAGATATTGACATAATAATAGCTCACTTCTCACTCTAAGTATATAATATACTATTTTTTACATAAAACGTTATAAAAAGATGTATTTCCCTTAAGCTCTCATTTAAACAATGTGCGTTTTGCCCGGCCTACCTCCGTCTCTCTCTCTCTCGGATCTCTCTTACTAATGTTGGCCGCAGAAGCAGCTGTTGCGAATATGGGAAGGGAAGCGGCCGGTCCATTTGTATTAATATGTCAATGCTAAACACACTTGAAACATGCATTGTCATCCAGATGTTAGCTATCCTGAAAATTTCAGAGCTCTAGGTAGTCGGGTAATAGGTTTAAATTCGATTACAAAATTCCGCAGAGAGACAAAGAACACGGTGAAAATATAAAAAAAAAGTGTGAGGTGTCAAGGGACACCCGGATGGAACGAAGTTCCTTTCGATTAATTAGTGAAGGAATTAGTAATTTGTAAACATAACAGAGTGTTTATACATACATAAGCATTTATTATTGTCTGTATAAAATCTCTACTTACCTAACAGTTCGTTTCTTTTAACAAAAGTGTCCATTTATACAATACCAGAGCTTTAAATAACACATCTTTTTAAAATTACTTTTTATAATTTAAAACAGGAATTAACAATTCAATACAAAAAATTTAAAATTAAAATATTTGACAGTGACTGACAGTTAAGGTAATTTGACGTAGTCAAGTTACGAACTATTTTTAAAATGTTTATGAATTTATTAATTTATAAAAACAGGATGAAATAAAATATAATACTATTATAGGTAATTATGTTTTTTTCTACAGTATTTTCTTTTTAATGTACATTTTCTTTTAATTTAAAATAGTGTCTTTTTAATTGTAATATATCTATCTATGAGAGAGAGGGAGAGAGAGTTATTTATTTTTTGGTCTGTGAGAGAGAGAAACATGCGTGTGTCGGTGCATAGTGTCGTGACAACTTTTGGTATGAATTTTTTTGGGCTAGCTCCTAGCGTCAGTCGTAACTGTTCGTAACGCGCGAAAGGGAACTTCGTTCCAAAAATTGGAAAAAACATTAGTGTTAGGCGATGCGAAGTTCGCCGGGTCCGCTAGTTATACATATATACCAATTTCTACTTATTTTTTTGTATCAATCTACCGATTTCAGAAATTTTAGATTGGAGCTTGATCTATATTTTTCAATCCAACGGTCAGAGTTAAAAACTCTATATTATACAGTCTTTATCGCATTCTGCAAAGCTTGGAAGGCACACTTACTGGAGAAGTCTTTTTACGAGGTACTTTAAGGAACTCTTTTTTTGTATTGCTAGGTTTACGTTTTTTTAAGTACCTGATTATGTTTAATAATCACGAAGTTGCGTCAATTTACGATGGTGGTGATCCTCAGTGAATTGTGAAATTTTGTGAAACTTCAGGGTGTGATCCAGTCCACGTTTTTGTAGAGTTTGCTGCTTTTTACTGTTATGAGCTTCCAGGTCTTGGAGTTCTTTTGAAGGATTGTGCTTTTTTTACGTTTATGTCATGGGATCTTCGGGACTGTTTTGTATGTGTCATGGGAGCTTTGAGACAGTCTTGCAATTCCCTGGACGTATGAGCGCTGTAGATGGATCCCTCAATATCTCTCGATGATAAGAAGATTACTGGTTTCAACTGCCGTAGACGGATTAATGAGAACGTCCATGCCTGGTATGTGTTACGCTACTTGATTTCGTACGGTACGCGTAAACGATGCCTTCTCGTGTGATAATTTTAAATCGCGCTAGCGATGCTTCTCGTGTGTTGATTTGAAACCGCGCTGCCTCACATTAAAATAGATAAAAAGTGCAAAGTGATACTTTATTTTAACAATTAATTATTACTTTTAAAGATCTGGTAAGAAAATAAAAATAAAACTTAATTGAATACAAGTTTAATAGAGTAAAAAAATATCACTAAACAGTAAACATTTATATAAAAAGCTTTAAATCACGATCACTGTTACCAAAAGTATAAGAAAATCTCAAGCTGCTTAAAAGGAGTATATTACAATAAAAAAAATCATGTAAGTAAAAATAGAATTTAAAAGAAATAAATAAAACTGCACATAAATAACTGTATTTTCACTAACATTTTGTATCATTAAATTTAAAAATTGAGACATCCATATTTTTAATTATAAAAATTTATTATTAAGTCATTTACAATGTGTCTGCTATTAAAATATCTTAATTGGCTGCAATAAAAATAGTATGGATATAATATCATTTTTTTTAGTAAGACACATTATAAATAATCAGTTTACTACATGTATAAGATTTGTAAAATTTGTTTACAATAAAAAAGTATATCTAACACAATCTAATAATGGATCAGGTGTAACATCAATAATTCAGAAATCTTTTAATTTTTTGCATTATTTAAAGATATCTTAATAAAACTGATGGTACACCTACTATTATAGATGAATGTACGTCTAAGTATAAACACTTTTATAAATCCGTTAATAATCTATATGCACAATTTATATTTACAAAAAAAAAAATAGTAAAATACATTGCATTGAAATAAAGAACAAAATATAATGAACATATTGGACTTAAGGCTGCTTTAACCTATGCGTAAATCTCAACAGGAGTAAATAAATTTTGTTTATTTAGATGTAAAATATCCACAATTAGTACGAGATCCGGATGCTTAAATTTGCAAGTATTTATTTTTTTTATTTTTGAAGTTATACTTCTATTCGTGCACTCGGTGGAAAAGATTTGTTTAGAGTTAAATGGAAAAAATTATTACAAATGTAATGGTGTAAGTAAGAGAGAGACAGAAACACTTATAAGGAATATTGGTCGGTAAAAACAAAGATGAAATATTTACCACATGTTATTAGTCATAACTATAAGTCCTTTGAATACCGTTTCAACATTCAGTACATTGAAAAGGGATAGATATACAAAAAAATATCATAGTGACGGATCACATGATTATTTGACAGATTATTTCCTTCGATTCAAATTAACCAATAGAATGTCATAATTTTTTGAAATCGGACCAATCAGAATCAAATATCAGCGACTATTGCACGAGAACAATATCAGCGACAGCACTAGAGAAATAGTAACGTCAAATATAAATGTCAAAAATTTGTCTTCTCAGGAAATAATCTTCCTAAATATAACGCGACCTTGATTAATAGTCTGCCATTTTTGTTGTTGCTAAATTTTTCGAACATTTTACAATTTGTTTCGACATAATTTGACATTAATAATCAAAGATTAAAGCTCTCGGGCTTTAATCAGATTATTAACGTCAAATTATGTCTCAACAAATTGATACTAAAATATCGGGTTTTATGTAAATTCTGTACGATATAAGATTATAATAATGGCAATGGTGTTCGAAACACCTGGTGCTTAAGACGGACCTCGTCTCCAGGAATTTTATGCAAATTCGATACAAAAAGAGTGTGCACACGGTACTACGAGGTTTTTGGGGTCGCTTATAATGATTTTGCTAAATCATTCGCATACAAATTTATGAATACATGCGCGTGCATAGAAGTATAACTTCTTCCTGCAGTCCCACTGACTGCCACACTAGTTTTTTTTATAAAGCATGGTAGTAGGACGGTTGCCTATCAACATTTAGCTGTAATTACTTTTAATTAATTAAATACCATAAGTTTAATTAAAGGTAATGCTGCCAAATCTGAGACTAAATGAAAAAATTGTTACTCCTCATTAGATTAATGCATAAATAGTTTATGTGGATAAAATGCTATGGTGAGCTATGTATAATTTTTTCATTAAAATATATACAACTTTATTTCAGTCAACAAGTTTAAACAAACTAAAGGAACAACGATTTCGTTCACAAATCATCAGAAACTATTATTACAGTACTGCGTATATAATACACAAAAAATAAGCATTAGCAATATCAGACTAAAGAAAGTTTTATTTAAAAACTAATTTACGAGATCTAACACAAAAATGTTCAGAAATATCGCAAAGTTTACGGTGGCAGATTTTGGCGGAAAATATGTAGAAACAAGTACAACTCAAGTTTGTAGGTCACGTAAGATCAGTCCCAGAATGATTTCTTGTTCGTATTTAAAAAGTTCTTCGCCAAGTTACTGTACACGTCGACAGATGTCATCTGCTCATGTAGAAATCGTTTTGTCTGTCTGTCCGTCCGTCCGTCCGAATGTCTTGGGAAAATCGTTATTTGTTAACCATAAAAAAAAAATCCGAACATTTTTGTGTTAGGACTCGTAAGACGATTTTAATTAAAAAATAGGTTAATGTGATGATTAGCCCTCCTCATGTAAAAAAATTCTTATCCAGTTTCATATTTACACGCAACTTATTTTTAATTTTGGAAGATAAAATATTTATATTAAAATAAATGGTTAAAATTGCCTTAAGACTAGTTTTTATATTAAATAATGTTTTCCGGCTTAAATCACTATTTTTCAATATAAAACGATTGACTGTACAGTTTTTAGTAATAAATTTCAAACAAGAAAATTACTTTAAAATAAATGCTAGTTGTTTATTAACATACATCAAGGGTTAAAAAATATGCTGCACCAATCAATCGTTTATAAGTTGAAAATAATGTATAAATTTCTACTAACTATGCTAACCGGACTGAACAGAAGTGATTTTCATTTAAAGTCAATTGGTCTCAACAGAATTCGTACTAGAACAACTAATATAAAAATGTTCATAGATTGTTTAATCACATTTGCAATATCCTAAAATTAAAAAAGACCTCCACTATTCCTATGGGTTTTGGTTCCCGGTGGGATTTTTTAACAATTAAATATTTTGTAGTAGCAGGAGAGCTTGAGACGAAATTTCGCCGTAATCCGTAATATGACATTTATCCTTTGCAACATGTTCATTTAATATAGATATTTGCTTTTCCGCTCAAGCGGACACCCTAGTAGCTATAAGGGGTGAAAGATGCCAATTTTTACGGGAACCTGTCGTCATCGATAATATCGATGAAAATTTTCCCAGTCGAATCTATTGATACGACAATTCCAAATCCCGACGGGCGGACACCTGAATGGATACATAGGAGGTGGTGAACAAGGGTAAAAAGAGCCAAAATTTCGCCATTGATAATATGCCCTTCATTTCTACCATTTCGTATTGTGTTAATTATTAATAAGAATGATTCTCCCTTATTTGTCTTTAGGTCCAAAGTTTTTTTTTAGAGGAAAATACTTCTTTTTGTGTTTTGGGCAATTTGGGAAGTTTATTTCTTCTATTGACCCATATATTGTGCCGAATGCGTTCAATATCATGAGTCGTAGATGTGAAAACAGCAGCTCTAAGTTCACTATGAATTAGTTTTAATGGTTTTTCACGGGCTGGCCGTCTGGCAGGTATATAATTTAACAAATTTCTTCCTTGAGACGATGGCAAACAGTTTCACTGCTGATTCTTACATTATAAACATCGTCCTAAGGTGCAAAGTCGTAGAAAACGGTCTTGAAAAGGCGTTTTTACACGATGCCCACCTTATTCTGGGCGCCTAGAGTGACTGCTGGTTTCTTTGTACCGTTCCATCATTCGTGAGACAATGCACTGTGTATGCCAAGCCGTTCCCCTAAACGTCTTTAACTCCAATCTTCTTCTTGCAAAACCACTATTTGAGCACACTCTTCATCAGTCTAATTTCTCATTTGGCGAAATGGCGAAGAGCTGAGTGGATACAAAGGAAGTGGGTGACAAGGGTAAAGAGGGCCGTTTAGGAATTAACCTTGTAAACTTTGATCGCTTTATCTTGATTTATTTGATTTTTTCTTATTCTTGCTGGTAACATCTTATCTCCTCTCGAATTCCCACTAGTATTTTGCTTATCCATCTTAACTCCTTATATTGTTTCCTATCTCTCCTTAGTTTCCTTTACATTTATTATTCTTTTTCCGTACTTTCTTATATCTTTTCTTATCACCCTTATCTCCTTGTCATCGACCTTATCACCTAGTATCTCCTTATTATCCACTTTTAAATAACAATTTTACTATGACTACCGGATACAATAATCTCTATTTTAACAAACATTGAAATTGAAACGGTTAAATACGACTACTAGCATTCCGAGCTTGATATCTCAAAACTTGATTTTCAAACCTAGATCCTATAAAGACATTGATTAGGGACGACTAACTTTATAAAATACCAAACTTTTAAAAAATTCCACCGGGAATCAAAATCTATATAGAATAGTGTGGGGTTCTTTGTCTGTTGTTGAAAATTCACAACCGATAATGTATTATTGCTTTGAGAAAAAAATTCTGAGAGACTAATTGTCTGAAAAACAGTAATGATGTTAATTTGTAAGAGATACGAATCAATTGCACAGTAAAAAATCTGCAGAGACGAATTACCCGTCAACCATAAAGTGCTCTAAATATGAGCGCCATTGCGAGTATAGACTGTTCTTGATGTCCCATCAGCGTAGCGAGGCACTCAGAAAGGAAACTAGCAGCCGTTGGAGGGTAAGTACGCATCCAATCACAGTCACCTGATCATGTGCCATATCACAGTATAAAACGCTCAAAAACACAAACATGCTTTTCTCTATTATCTTCCTACTAAAATATTTATACGATCTAACCAGGAATACTAATTTTCTTAAAATATAGGTTTCTATAACGAGAAAAGCTCTGTATACTATATTTCGTTACCAAAGAATAACACAGTAAGCTTTATGGTACAACTGCAATTGTTTTTTATAAAAATATATACTACGCAACAAAATTTTTTACCGAAATTACAGTACTTTTCAAATGCTTGTAACTCGATCAACTTCTCACTATATTGAATTAATCGAAAAATCGGCTTTTTAAGGCAAAAAAAAACCCACGAGATAAGAGGTCTCACGATTTGTCTTCCCCAAGACATTCCGACAATAATAAATTTATTTGGCTTAATTGTTTTAAAGTTATGTTACAGACATTCCTCTAAAGATTCTGATTAAAATATAGGTTATATTTCTTTAAATTTATAAAAATGTATATGTTAAATATTAATGCAGTTGAATATATTAATTCTGTCTAATCTTACTCTGAAACAGAGTACCTTTTCCATTAGGACGTACACATATTTTAGGACAAATAGTATTTTGTTTATAAAATATTACTTTTAATTATTTATGTATAAAGAGTGTAATACTATTTTAGAAAAGTAATTCTTAATATATACAGGAACTTTAAAAATCATCCATCAAAGAATAAGTTATCCATAATATGGTAACTCATTTTAAAATTGACTTTAACTTGGTATGATAGTGAAAAGCATGTGTATGAACTTATGCTTGAAATCAGGGCGCCAAAGTTCTAGGCAGTAAAGGATCAGGTGACCGTTGAGGTCAGCACATTGAGTTTTCATCCCCTCCTAATGTGTAGGCCACACTTTCCAACTTTGGTGCCAAATGCAAACGCCGACAATTTGGATCTGTACTAAGTGCTTCCAAAATCTGTAACAAAATTGTACTATTTTAAAAATGACAACTTATACAAATGTTTAAATCCAGATTCAGACCATTTTTAACTGTATTTAAATAGGCAATACATTTGGGGCATATTCATCTATGTATTAAATTTGATAAAAAAATGTGTTTCATTGGATAAAGAGATTGGTATAGATTGTTTTATATCCCCATCTTAGACTGTGTAACGATCAGAGATCGTTTTAGTTCCGAAATCCACCTGACTATTGGTAGATACTTATTTTATTGTTTTGTGCCACGATTAATAATTGGGAGACGAGCTCTCTGATACCCGACGTTTCCTTGCGCGACGATAGTAATTTCAACTTCTTTCGTATTCCTGAAAAGTGCTCCTCAATAACAGGTTTTTTGCCACATCCAGAGGGGCCCTAGTAGAGAAAAGATATTTAATTTGAGAACGTGTCAAGCCGTCGGCCATTTTGAAAACCGACTTAAGGATAGTTGATAATATTCCGAAGAGAAATCCATACCATCCCTGGAAAGGAATATAGTTGATGATATCCCGAAGAGTAATCAAACCCATCCCAAGGAGAAGTTCCTTTATGGATACCATTCCGGAAAAAAGATAAGAGAATTATTTAATTTATCGTTTTTTTATTAAAATTACTATTGAAGATTTTTTTTTAATCAATCATTTAAACTGGTGTTTAATTGTTATTTGCTTTGTTTTGTACTCTGGTGCCCTGTAACTTGTGTTTGGAAAGGATTGATATAACTCTGGAAAGAAGCCACGAACCCAATTGAGCTAGCCAAGTGTTATAATCCCATAAAAGGGAAAAGTAATTAAAAGTAAGTTAACTATAACTGATCGCATCGTAATACTTACTGGTTCCCTATATTTGGTTACATAAATATAAAGTTCTTTTAAAGCTGCCACAGTGTCAAATTCTTCTGCTTGTTGGGCAGATAGCTGCTGCATAGCTGATCCCATTTCTTGATCTGTTATAACAGGTAACATAGCAACGTCACTATAAAATTGGGCGACCATTTCCCGATATCTTGGTATATCCTAAAAAATTATTTATTATAATTTATTTATAGTCTATTCTGAATAAAAACGTAATCGTTACATACCTTAGCAAATAACAATTTATTAGAAGGCGAGTCTTTTCCTAATCTGTGTTCAGTTGTAGAGCAAGAGTCCATAAAGGTTTGTGCAATCACGGAGAGACAAGAATCGAGTGTAGAAGTTTTGTTAATGTCAAAAATAAAATCTGGATTTTTAATAAAGTTAACCCAAAACCTTAAAGGTAGACTATTGGATTTCCATGCATGTACAACTTCCGGATCATGAATTCCATGTTTTCTAGCAGCATCATCTAGTAAATCGAATAGCCATTTTACAGATGGTGGTAATGCCTCATTAACAGTAAGAATTGTCATGAAGAAATCATCGACAAATTTCTGAATAGTACCCTTTGTCGATAATAATCTGGTTAAAAATATCTCGGGAATAGCTTTATGGGTTCTTTCAGACATTTTGCTACTTGGAAATTGATGATCATCGATTGGTTTAACTAAATGGTATATTCTTGGATTATTAGCTGCTTCTATGTCACCATTAGTCGCTATAATAGGAGATTGAGAATTATTAAGATACATTCCTGAAACACAGTTATGACACGGTTGTTTGCAATTATTAAAGCTGTCATTTTGTCTAGAAATTAAAGACATAACTGCACTCTCTTTAACACCGTAATGTGCTAAAGTATTTAATTTTTTCCAGCCTCCAACTGTTTTTGTAGTTAAATCTTCATCTTGTAAAGTCAAATGACCACCTCGTCCATGTCTCCATTCTAAATCCACTTCGTATATAGACGGACGTAAAGAGAAAGGAGTATTTTTAAAGAGAGCATCTAGAATCTTAGATTTCACTTGACTGATAGTATCACAGTCTAAAACTTTACATTGGATTTTTTCATCAAGATCATCTTGAACAATGTGCAAAGTCTGTAAAATAATAAATACATTAGAACTAATTAGCAGAATTTTAGATTTTAGACAAACAACATTCTTCTTGATGTTATTTTTTTGTTTGTCTAATATCTAAATTTCAAAAACCCCATATCAAGATAAGTTTACTTAGTAGATTATAGTTATAACTTACAACAACGCTGTATTCCACATTTTCCCTGAGTAATCTTTCTTCAGATAAGGAATACCGTGCATCATGTGTAATTGCATCAACTAATCCTTTTTCAATCTGGTGTTTTATGGCTTTAAACAATAGGAAAAGCGATGAACCAGCACATTCTTTAAGATAATGGTACATACATAAAGCCATCCAATTTGTTAACATTTTCTCTACAACGCTTTCTGTTCTTCTTAACATTAACTGAGGATGTTTCGTATTTACAGACTTATCAATTAGACGTAATAATAAACTTTTAAGAATATCTGTGGCATATTCCATTTTTCCCATTAAAACTACCATTAGTAAGGACGCTACATTTACTCTGAAAAAATCGAAAATCATATTTTTATATTTAATTAGACGATTATTTACAAATAGCAGTAGAGCTTGTATATATTTTTGGGTAGGTTTTTTTGGCAAGTTAAAAACTAAAACTAGCCTAACACAAAACTGCAGACTTATCTGGAGAGTAACGAGTACAAAAAATCCATCTTTGCAAATATAAGGGATCATTCAGTACCGTTACTCTACAACCAGGTCTGTTTTCTATGTTAGGGTAGTCTAAAAGAGCTTCAGGACAAGTTTTGAGTCTGTTTCAAATACCTACTCAAAAATTTAATAATAAAAATAATCACAGGACTTACTTATTCCTTATATTAAATGACTTCTGTGACTCCAATATATCTATGAATGTAAGTATAAAATGTTTATTATTAATTAATTGCTCAAATTGCAACATTGCTGTATCATAATTTGTTCTTGGACCATTTAACCGCACCTAAAAAAAGTATGAACTGTACTGATAATAATAATATTCTGGTACAAGAAATTAACTGGCACGAAGCATTGACAGCGAGGTTAGTTTATATCCTGCATCATCCAGAAGACACTCCTAAATTTTTTACTCTTGGTTCGACCCACATACTTCCCAAATCTTCACAAACCTATGTTTCGACCCAATACCTTTCCACCATATATAAAATATTAACATCTTGTATTATAAATCATGTTTAAAGGCATGTGGATCAGAACGGGATTCTGGTGTAGGAACAGAAAGGGTAGAGACTAGAACATCAAGGGTGTAAAGAACAACTGATTATCGATTTTGTGATACTGAACAAGTCACAGAAGGGACGCCTCTTCTTTCGTGGACTACAAGGAAGCATTTGATAGCGTTCCCCATATCTGGCCCGTTGAAGTCATAAAAATCCCAGTTGTAATAAAATAATAATAGAGATTATAGTTACCTTTGGTGCGTTTAAAATGGGATGATCACTAACTCCTGGAAAGAATACTTTCATAATATAGCTAGTATGATCTAATGTTGGTATTCCCGAGTTTTCCAAATCGGCAGTGAGATCAGTCATATCAGTTTGAAGCTCAGCAAATGCTAAAAATATTCAATATCAATATTAGTTAGATGGAACTACCAATCGTAAAAAGTCAATAAAATTAGTATTATACATAATATACTTCTCACTTAGGCCGTTTTTGCGTGGAATTTTGTTAATTATCATTGATTTTCTTGAAAATTTGTATTTAGGTAGTTTTTTTTTTTAACTTTTTTATTTCGCGCGATCTGTGTGTCAGAAAATTTGATCTTAACTGTTTAAGGACGTTCTGAATTGTAAGATAAACGTTGTAAAGATAACAATAAATTAATATCACATCGCAAATGTGCCATTAAAAAAGCCTTGCATCCTTCCATGATCGACGCAGAATACAGACTGAAGTTTACGATTTTTACGAATGCTGTGTTGGTCTCGTCGCTCACGTAAGACACAGAATTCGCTTCGCGTTGAATCACTCCAAGATTCGCGCCGCTCCGTATTCGCAACAATTCGCTCAATTAGAACGTACAGTAAGCAGTTTTTTGTAAAATTGGTACTTTCCGTGATATTTGTGATTGACACTTTTACCAGTATCATTGGAGATCCCACATTTTTTATCCGTTTTTGACGAACTCTATTTTAAACACAACTTTTTGTAAAAATCAGTTTTGACTAATAAAATTGCACAGTTATACAGTATTTTACCGTTCATGACTGTGCTAATAAATGAATAGTTTCCCTAGTGGGAGTTTAATTGACGATTAATTAAAATAAATCAAACTTACCTAATTTACATTCCGATCTAACATTGCTTTCTAAAGTATCCATTTGAATTTGAATTCGTTTGTACTCTCTTTCCGCTTGAGTGGATTTTCTTCGATAAACAAATAATATGGCGACAAAAAAGAAAATAAATAATATTGTTCCAACAGCAATCATTATAATAGCTTCTGGTGGAAAAGCAAACGATTTGAAAATATCATATTGCAAATAACCAATTGGAAATCTTAAACTCTTTCCTACCCTAACTACTACTAATGGAAGGTTATTTTCAGTCTAAAAAAACATTGATTCAAAAGTGAAGTCGAAATTTGTATGTGTAAAAAAACTACAAACCTTGAAGCCATTTTCGTCAGTTCCGTATGGTTGATGTTCAGGTGGAACACATACTAGTTGAATCATTGCTAAGCCAGTAACGTTACATGACTTTGTACCAATGGTAACAACAACATCAGACTCCTCACTAGCCGCATTCAAATTTTCGCCCTCTATCACAAGCCTATCACCCTGATATAATTTTATTTGATTGGGAAACTGGAAAAATTTTGGATCTTCCATGTACAATAATTGAGATCTTAAATTAGGAAAATGTTTTTCTAAATCTTTCACCGATTGTACATTATCCATAAGAAAACCTATTCTTAGGTTTAATTTAGGTTCTTTCATCTAAAAATGTTAATATAAATAAAGTATATAGATTGTAAATTTTTTTAGGTTTTAAATGTACCTACCTTCACAGCTGCTGGTTTTCGAAGTGACCGTGGACGCCTACTGCTATATATACTGAATTGTTTATTAACAGGAGGACTGGGACATTCCATCTGGGTACTACTTAAAACTGTACACAACGTTCTGTTGATAGGAAAACTAGGATCATCAAGTGAAAACACTTCCATTTCTGGTTTTTGAATGCTGTCTAAATTTGTTCCATGTACAAATATCATCTTTCCACCAGAAACGAAGCTGTTTAGTGGTTTAATTTCCATTATAGTGGGATCTTGGGTGTAT
Organism: Altica lythri; assembly: GCA_964028335.1. Lineage (NCBI taxonomy): Eukaryota > Metazoa > Arthropoda > Insecta > Coleoptera > Chrysomelidae > Altica > Altica lythri. The sequence goes on along the minus strand of OZ034800.1, from coordinate 96,482,390 downwards.
GTAAAAGGATTTCCTCCTAAAGTTCGATTTGCACCATCTATACTTAATGTTAGTTTGGTAATATTTACTGGCCTATGAGCTTTAGAAGTAATACAGGTTAATCTTCTACTTGAAGCCTGAGTCAGATTTACTGGACAGACATAGGAATCCAAGTAAGCTGTAATTTCTGAACCGACATTTAAATATTGTCCAGTAATTGCTAACTGAGTTCCACCTGACTGAGGTCCAATAGAAGGAAATATCCCGGAGAGTTTTATATCTTTATACCCGAATTCGACGGACGAATTTGTATATCCAGCTTCATTACCAACTCTAATTGGAGCTGTCATTTCTTCTTTAGAAGGACCGGTAATACACTGAATACGAACAGATACTTCATAATTAACAAGGATACATGGAATGTGACCAACTTTTATTTTTCCTTGTACATCTTCTTTCTTTAAACCGAGATTGCTACCTTCTATTGTCACTAAAGTACCACCTTCAATAGGACCATTTAATGGTTTAATCATATCGATTCTAGGACGTGGACATTCAATGTGAGGGATATGTTGACAAGACTCCGAGTATTGACAGGAATTTCCACACCATGTGCAATTATACTTAGAATTTCTAGTAACACATAAAGAACAATCCGCATGCTCTCTGTGTGAACCCAAAATGTCACATTTATACAAAGTTACATTTATAGCATCAATGTGATGGTTTCTATTCCATACAACTTTTACAGTTGCTTCATATTCACCTTCGTTAGCTTCATAGGAGTACTGAAAAATAAAAAATTAGTATGCCTGTCCTAGAGATGCCACTTGCATTTGATGAAACGGACTATAAAAATAGTATCACTGCATTAGAGCATCGTTATGAAAATTAAAGCGTAAACCAAAAAGAAAAAACTCTTTTTTATGAGGCCGGCAAACGAACCCAACGATAATACAAAAAGAAAACTGTAATTTTTCTTACCGTAGTTTGATCACACACAATGACATTTTTTCCTTCTACTGTTGCTGGCACTAGCATAGTTGCTCCTTCAATAACTATTATACACTGAAATCCCGTATGAACTGATGAAGGATTTGGTAAATTTATTACTTCAAAAATAATTTTCTTTAAAACATTGTTTGGCAATAAAATAGTTTCATTTTTTCTTTTGAATTGAGGACAAAATCCGAATCCATGACTGTTTAAATGATTTGGATTCTGAAATAAAAATAACTATTTATTTACTGACTCAAACCAATTTAATAGACTAGCGGAAAGCGGAATAAAACAGTCGAACGATTTTTAAATTAAAGGCAATTTAATATGTCAACTTAATGGTTTTTCTAAGGCTACCGCCACACGGGCGGAATTTCACATAAATTCCTTTTTAATAGACCACACCAGAAGTTTCTCACGAGCGTAAAAATCAGCTTATCTCTGGCCACACACGTTGTTATTCAGTTCTTCGCGTGCCGAAAAGCTGAGTATTTGCAAAAATGAACGAATTTAATCTAAATAAATATGCACTTTGTGTTGCGTTCGTCGTTGTCCTCATCTTTGCATAAAAAAAATGTTGGATTCATCCAGTACATCAAAAAGAAACACGAACTTATTTATAACATCTTAAAAGAAAACCCGGGGAAATTTTTTGAATATTATAGGATACAGAGGAATTGCACCTCCATGTGTGACCACTCAAAACAGAGTAAAAAGAACCTCAATTATGAAATCATTCCTATCCGTGAGCAGGCTTTCTATCTTTCTGGTAGGAACTCCCGACGCTTTTGATGGCCAAACTGACAACAGTGTGGACTATTTTTCGGCGTGTTTTTACTCCGAAACGCATCGTGAAATCCCGCTCGTGTCACCGTAGCCTAAGTTGAAAAAACACTATAAACTTTCGCTGCTGTGCCCCAGAGTGGTAACTGAATTTTCTGCAAGGAAAACTATATACATATATTGGTCCACGAAGCTTGAATTCTGTCTAATAGACCAGAACAGCAGTTTTTCACGAGCGTGAAAATCAGCTTGTCCCTGGCCACACAGGTTGGTTTTCAGTTCTTCGCAAACCGAAAAGCTGAACATTTGCAAAAATGAACGAAAAACCCAAAAGAGCATTAAAAAACTGAAAAAAAAAAATTAAAAACCGAAAAAAAGTTAAAAAAACAACGACAATGTTAAAAATTCAAAAAAAAACAACATTAAAAAAACGAAAAAAGTCAAAAACCCAAAAGAACATTATAAATCCGAAAAAAACAATCGTGCTATTTCATACGGTTATCAACTAATCTATAATCTAAATGAAGAACTTACGTTTTCTCCACTGATGATGTGCCTTTGATGACAAAGTGAAATATTATGAGTACATTTATTCTCATAAACACACCAATTACAAGCCCATTTCGATTTTACACACTTTCCGCAAGTGCTATGCCTTCCACAATCATAATAAGCAAAGTTTCTTGAAACAAAATCTTTATTGGTCTCAGATGATCTAACACTCAATGGAACTAGAACGTGATCCATCGTTGGTGGTATTCTGGGACGTCTGGATATTTCAGGGGTAAAACAATATAGGCCATTTTCTGTTACTTCTGCGTCTATTGGCTCAGCATCGCCAAAAACACATTTGTACTTAGCGCCTGGTGGAAGAGTTGGAAGTGTTCTTATTGTTAGACGGACATTAATCATTTGATCAATGGGAATTCTTTCAGGGAAGACCTGTTCAAAATCTATGCATTGTTGACCTGTACCTAAGGACAACCAACGTGGAGGACTATGAGAAGCTTTTTGACATGCGCCTCGAACAGTACATCTAAAACACACATATAGATTGTTACTTTCAAGTACACTATGTATACAGGTGGAGTATAAAATATACCTTTTTTCAAGGGAGCACCAACCACAATAGGGGTCTTTAGATTCAAGACATGATGAGCAATTAGTATAAGTACTACAATGTTCCACATTAATTTTTGATACCTAAAAAAAGAAGATGTACCAAGCATTTTTAACGGACATTAAGTTTACATACCTTTGCGGTTGATAATACATAAAGGTACTCTCCATTAGGCGATAAAGTAGTATCTGGGAGAATAGTGTTACCGTCATCAACAAAGACTTCTTCATATTCAGGTGGTTCTGGCCCAGATAATAAAACCTTTTTTATTCTGCCATCAGTTGTGCCAAGAAATGCCAGAACATGTCTACCTGTGGATCCTACTGTCACAGCTGATAAAGAAATGTTGGGGAAAGTAAGAGCAGCAACCGCTACCAAAGGTGTAACTCCACTTATTTTTAAACCGACTTCACAGAAATTGGGAATATTGCCAGCTGAACCACTACTAGGGCATTTACCGTCTAAAATAGGTCCTGAAACGTAGCCCATATTGCGGTACTTCACACTGCCGTTGAAACACATATGAATATTTTCTATAAATTTTCCTTCAATATCCCGTAACGGATAGAGACATAATGCTGAATGATTTTGAGGTTCATTTGAAATTCCTTTAGATGGTCTGAAAATGGCAATTAAAAGCGGAGATCCGACAGCAATTCCCAAAGCTAAAGCTAATTCTTCTCTGGCAAATGCAATTTTTGCATCTTGTACTAAATTATATTTAGTGTCTGCGTCAACACATTGTAAAGTGACTTCTGTATAACTGTCATAATTTGCATCGTTTATACATGTTCTAGACAGCCGTGATACGTATCCCAGTTCTTCTTGGCCAGGTAAATGGGACTGCTTTTGAACAATAACAAAGTAGGCATATTCACTAGCATTAAAACCGTATACATACTGTACAATAAAATGATCTCTATATTTAACGTCAATACTTAACGATGACTGTCTAGTATAAGTAAGTTCTGCAATTTCCAAAGTTTCTAAATCACGACTCGCAATAGCCGGTACATCATGACGAAAATCACCATTGTTTGTGAATGTCGTTCCTACATACAAAATATTGGAGCGTCCCCAAGGATTATATTTTTTAGGACCAATATAGGCGTAAGTAGATGCATTAGGATCATTGGCAGCAATTGTTTTTGGTATAAAATGAGATTCAACACTAATGTTATTTAATTTATATTTAAAGCAAGCTCCTTGTGATAAGGAACCACACGAGATTAAAGTACGAGATTCTGGTTCAATAAGTAATATCTTGTTATAATTATCCATTAGTGATAATGGTATAGTAGGATCATTACACCCTGTCGCATGACATAATGGACTGTCATTTTTAGGCCCAGTAATCACTACCTGCTCAAGTCTAAGATTTCCGTCAAGTTGTAAAAGGCGATTCGTGCCGCCCACGAAGACTCTCTGAGTTTTTTGATCAATGGCCATATGCCAGAAACGTTCAGGTAGATTATCGGGGCCAGGGTACTGCGCCAGCAGGATGCCTGCAGAAGCGCGCCCCCACAGCCCCGCCAGTAGCAGCAGCCAAATGCCTGCCACGGTGCTGCCCACCGCTCCAACATGAACGATTTTTATCACCATGAAGCCTCCAAGTGCATACTCCTGGAGCAGGAGAAGCCATGCACCCCTTCACTTCTCCAGATCCTCATTCCTGAAAAAGATATCGTAGAAAGTTTGTTTTGTTTATATAATAAATAAAGTTAATGGTATTTTTACGAAATTATTTATTTTTTAAAATACGAATTTTAATGCAAACATTTATTAACCACTCTTAATTCTATTGAACTTCTATGAGAGAAACTCATGTTAATTTGATTACTTTTTTATCTTGAATGTAGCTCGTTTGTAGCTAGCCGTTTTTTATAATCACATCATAAGGCTGTGAGTGGTTTTTAATGCATATACATTGAGTAATTTGTCTGCTTAAATACATTTACTATTCCATAAAATATGTAATACTGATGGCAAGATAAACATACTGGTAAGTCCATATATTGAGTTAACAAATAATTAACTTCTCTTTAAAGGGTTAACTAATATAATTAAGATTTAAATTTACCAATTATCAATTTATAGTAGCAAATAATTATTAAACCTAATTTAACTTCTCTCAACTTTCAAAGTGATTCGTAGAAAATATTTTAAAGAGCAGCCAGATGAAAGATATATATATATATATACTCTTTAAGAGATCACTTGAGTTAAAAAGTTTCATCTGATATCTATATTTAGAATAATTTGTCATTAAATTATATATCTAAGGAAAATTCGAAGAAATTGTTATATAAAGTTATTTCTAAACACCACATTGCTAATTTTTATATGAATCATTCATCTAAAGATAAATTTTTGGAAAAGATTTCATAGTAACATCGGTTAATAGTAAATATTTAGTGACATTGTGTAAAATAAACACATTTGCACATTAAAACACTATTAAAATAATTTTATTTCACAGTTTACAACTCAAAAAGGGGCATGCCATTCATTTGTAGCATTTTTTATGAATTTGGGAGCTTTTTGATCTTATACCTGATTTTCTCAAGGCTAATTTAATTTAAACTTTTTGATTTTACATCATCAGGTATAAGTTTTGCCCACATAAAAATAACAGAAACATTGCCTGTATGCTTTTGTATTAATAGTACCAATTAGATTAAAAATATATAACTAAAACAATGAATAGGAGTGTAAACTAATATTTACATTTGAAAATACATTTCATGTCGACAAATAGGCAACTTATCAAACGCTACTTAAGTGTGAATTAACATAACATTGTATTCTATTAAATATTTATGAAAAATTAAGAATATCAAGCAAACGTTACTGGCCATAAAACAAACAGTTCAGAAACATCTAAATATGATATTTGCTTACTTTAATATAACACACCGTTAAAGCTGTAACTGTTACCTATATATGAAACAATGGAAATTAATTAAAGAAATTTATAATGAATTTGGATATTTAAGTTAATTTGAAATCCTTATTTAAACTCACGATTTATATTTCATCTCATATACAAATTGATGTATTCCAATAAATAAATTTACTTAAAGTAAAAACATTAAAAGCACAATATGAAGTAAATATGCAAAAACAACAGATTACTTTACTAATTATTCATACTTTTTTCATAACATTATAAGCACTATATATTTTTTTAATAAATCGTTAAATAACTAACTATTAATCATCTTACCAGAAAGCGATAAATAAACAAAGGTCATTCATTGAGCCAGCATTCACTAAGTCGAAGAAGTTTTACTGCAAAATCATCAATAACAGTATTGTCAATCTGTGGCAATTCTTCAACAGATCTAAAGTCCTGTAAATAAAACAAATAAACGTTTTGTCAGCAACTTTTATAAACAAACACGCACGTTGTCTTTTTGGAACAACAACAATTGAAAATCCTACTCCATTTTGAAACCTTGTATGAAAAATGTTACAAACAGGATTTCTTTGTGTCTTCTCATTATTCCGAGAGTTCAATCTATAAACTTCACTATATTTTCTAACTTTCTTTCACTTAAGCATTCAGTTTTTTTTAATATTTGGGAGTGTCTATTCCCTAATAATTTATCTCTTGCCAAATTACATCGATGCAGCTCTTATATTTTCCGTACTAGCCGACACTGATGAATGCAAACTAATAGTTTAACTTTGAAAATATACCACCAGATGATGCTAGTTTCTGTCGACCATCTCAATAATAAAAGGTTACTGACCCAGCTGTTTGGATTTCTTGTTCTGAGTCATTTCAAATTGTTATCTATTACTAAACAGATGTCTCTGACATTACGATATTAAATTGATAATGTTTTCTAAAGAATATTTACTTTATTATGAAAGGCGCTATAATGTAGTATTTTTTTTTAATTTTTGCTTATCAACATTTGAAGAAAAAGGGAATAGAGACAAACGAACTAAATTCTTAACTGTCATTATTGTATATCATGTGTTCTGTGGCAACTGGCATCAGTAGTTACGCCTGCGTTAAACTGTTTGCGTGCAAATAACTGGTGTAAATATGGCGTCACAAGAGGACGATAACAAAATAGAGTGCATTTCAAACATAAACAAACAACAAGAAAGATACTTCTTAAACGTTTATAAGGTGAAAAATACAAATATCGTGCTTATAGTTAATTAGTTTATAAATTCTCGCATGTTTATTGTGAAGACAGTGTAGTTCTTTTTCGCATGGCCGCCATGTTTCATCGGTGATTTGTATAGAAAATTGAAGATTTTTAGCGATCTTAAGTTTACTACAACAAATTCATCAAGTGAAGTTTTAGATCGTTTGTGTAGACTGAGTTTTATTAAAGTGCCTCAGTTGATATGTCATCTTGGTTACTCCAATTCAAAACAATTACATTATAGTTTGTTTTAATTACTTGCTCCTACGTTACATCAAGATGAGTTTTGTACATGAAGAACAAAATTATTTCGCACCCTTCAAAGCACGTATCTCTCTTAATTTTGTATATTTTATTTTAAGAGTTTAAGTGATTTCATGTAGACTTCAAACCTATCGTATGGAATTGTATTTAATTGACATTTAAAATGCTTTATCTAGAAATTTTTATTTTACTTTAAATTTTATTGCCGCATGTTTTATGTTTTAATGAATTTTATTAATTTTGTTTATTAGGTTTTTGTTCATTGGAGTCACTTGGACTTTTAGTAGTACTTATATTAATAAAATATAAGTATTTAGTGGCAACATTTCTTTTTTTTTTTAAATTTTGTTATAATTGAAATAGAAGTTTTAAGTATGCGATAAATCAATTTCTATAAATCTTAATTTCATTGTTATAACTCTTTTTTACAGAAACATGAATACATTTTAAACAGTAAAAGTGATTCCTTTGAAAACAAAATAGAATCTTTGGTAGATGTATGGAAAAGTGTTGGAGAATTAAACTTATCACAATTTGATCTCCGTCATGTTATTCAAATCATGGATTGGGCAAAATTACATGCTTTAAATATTGTTCTTACTGCTGAGTGGAATGGTTTTAAAGGTAAGATTTTTTATTACACTTTCCTAAACATATAAAGAGTAACTATAATTTAGTACGGGCTAATGAATTACATTATAGAAGTTCCCAACTGTATATTAATAAATTAATGATATTTGTTTATAACATAACATTGTTTAATTGAAACAAAAAAGAATTAATGAGCGATCGACCATATATTGGATATATTTTGAACCTGTGATTAACACACCCTTTAATTAGTGACCATTTAAAAATTTGCATTGTGAATTTAGTTAAGTGTACAGAAGTAGTCATTTTATGGCATTTATAAAACGGCTATAGTATATTGGAAATATCAGTCATTTTGGTCCAATTTTACTATTGTCTCGACCAACAAAATGTATTGTGTGAATATTACATCAATTGGTCATGTTGTTTAGAAGTTAAACGATCACAAACATATACAAACGATTATATAATATGTATATGGTAACTCTTAAATTATTAGATGAGCAGATTATTTAAAGTAAACAAATACTTTTATTGTATATATAAGTGCAAAATAGCGGGTATTAAGTTCTATAAATTTCATATAATATCTAATATACATATAAAAAGAAGATTTAAGACAATATTTATGCAACTTAATTTGAAAAATTTTCAATAAGCTTATTTCAGGCACATCAAAAAACTAACATTTGTGAAATATCAAACACAAGTTCGATTTGAAAAAAATATATATTATACTTTTCTCCTCAACAATTTATTTATAATGTTTGCAAGTTGTATAAAATAAGCACCCACAGTATATTTTTTCTAGGTATTATTTATTTTTATATTATGCATTATCTGCATCCGATGTAGTGGTATTACATATACGTAATTACTAATTTGTTTTTTAATATATTGCTATGTATGACAAGGCATTGATAAATGGAATTTTAAAAATGTTAAACTGCAATTACTTAAATAATTTCTCCATATTGTTAAAAATGTACAGTTCAACATTAATGATTTTATAATAATTATGTAGTTAAATAGTAAACATAAAAAATAGTTACTACAGTTTAATTTTCGCAATAGCATTAAATTATTAATATTAATCACTGTTTATTTATAAAGAATTACGATAATAAATGCATAATTGTTCTATAAATATATACAAATTTTTTCGATATGGTCAAAGTGATACGAATGAAAATGCATAGAATGTCATATTTTAGATTAAAATAAAGATAAAATTTAAGATACAAATATTAAATAATATTATCAATTTTCTTGGATGTTTTAAGATCAAAAATTACTCATAATATTTATGAAGTTGAAAGACTTTATAAAATGTTAAAAAAACCTTAGTTTTTGTAATAAAATGACATAAAAAACACGATAACAAAATTAAAGTAGTAGCATTAAACTAATTTTAAACAGATAGGTAGTTTAATTGTTATTTATATTTCTAGATACATATGAGTCTAAGTTATTAGGAGAAATTGAAAAAGCTCAAAATGAACTTTTAAAATTAAATAGTGCATTTGCAACTCGTTGCAAAAAATTAGCTGATGTAGTAAAAAACCCATGGGAGGATCCAATTTTAATGAAACTTATGAAAACAAAAGATGCAGAAATAACATCAGAAGGTATATTTTGTATTAATAGTAATAAATGAATGAATGAAGCAAGGGATACTGCACTACGACCTATAAAAACTATTGTGTCCCCCCTTTTGCGCTATAAATTGTTCTATAACACCTTTTCCAGACCTGTTTTTTTTTTCAAGTAATTCTAGATCCAGCAGATCATTTCCCCTGTGTTATGAGATGCAGAATCCCGTAACTTGATTCTTTCATAAAGTACTCTATTGTATTTATGGTAACTATATTTATTTATTTCAGAAATTGAATTCTTTTGTGTGGAAACAGCGTATTTGGTATCAGTTCGATTAAAAAAATTGTGTGAATCCCATTGTGAAGATTTAGCACTTAATTTAGTTACAGCTTTTATGAATTGTAATAAATTATCTAAAACTCAGAATTTTAGTCTCAATGCAACAGAAACGCAGATGTGGTTCATTTTCGATATCTATATTGCATTGTTGTATAAATTTCAAGAAAAGCAGAAGATTGTAGTACTGGTAAGTTTTATTACATCAATGATTTAATCTTTATAACAAATACAATTTTTTTTAGTTAAAAGAACTTACATTTGCTGAAGGTCTCTTGCTGGTCAAAAGATTTGCTAAAAAACGTGTAAAAATATCAAAGATTTGGAAAAATTGTCACCGTATAGCCATCTTAGCCGTTCAGTTGTATACTTCTCAAACAGTTGTAAAATATACTGTAGAAGTAAAAGATTTTCTTGAAAATTATATAGAAATTTATATATCTTTATGTAATACAGATACTTTATTGCAAGATTTTTCAACATCAATTCGACGTATAAGTAATCTAGCTGATGCATCTGGATTGTACGTATTTTGCGGTGTTATTCAGAGAAAGGTAAATATATTTTGGAATAGTGTCCTCACAATTGTTAATATCAGAAATTAAAGGGTTTAGGACAATAAATCACAAAAAAAAAACTCTTGAGGAGCCTTGAGACGTCGGCCATTTTGAAATAGGGTTTTTCTGGTGATTTATTGTCCTAAGCCCACTATATCTGTTATTATTATCCTATAATCCATTATTTTTACCAAATATATACTTTATTACAGGCTGGTTCAAAATTAAAGCCATTAGTGATAGAAATGTATATACGAGCATTAACGACTGATATGAATGAACTAGAGCGCCAAAAGGATGCAAATGAAGTGGAAAAAGTTGCTGAAACCACATCGAGGTTGGCTGCTGCATTTTGTAATCTAGCAGATTTCCTAGATGAACATGTTAAAGTAGCGAGAGAATGTGTTTTAACAGCTTTTAGTCTCGAACCAAACAAGGAACGTTTGGAGTGTATAGAAACTCTAGCAAGACGAAGTGGATTTCAGGTACTTGATACGGGTCAAGAATGGAAATGTAAACTACATCCACCTACATTACCATCTGATGATATTACTTGGGTGTGTCCAGAATGTGGGGATTGGATGTCAAAACCTGAATTTAATGTACCTATTAAGATAAATATGGCTTTGAATGAAGCACTTCAGAATTCTATCTTGGGAATTTCTGAAGCACTTTGTGATGATCTTGTTGTATGCCTGTCAAATCCAAGGTACCAGATTCTCAGTTGGTTTTTACCTTGGGAGGATTTGCACAGACTTTGTTTGATGTATTTACAAGATCCCCAAGCAACTAAAAATATTGTAACCGAATTAAAATTTGTCGATATCGATTATTCCATATTTAAAGGCATCAAACGCGAACCACTAGATGAATTAGAAGGAATTGAAAGGGGTTATGAGCAATATTTAGATCAAGATTTTGTATCTGATGAAGAAACTACATCTAATAGTGAAGATTCAATGTCTCAAGATTCAAGACCGTATAGCCTAGGTAGTGATGGTGCAGGAGAAGGTCCTTATTCAATGTTACCCGTTCAAACTAAATCTGATCCGAATACATTGAAAAGTCTTCGAATGTTTCGACCTAACCTCAAACGTACAAGAGAAAAAGATAACTCAGAGGAAAACATTCCTGGAAAACTATATAAGCCCGATTCTAATAACTTAAGCATTGCTGAAAAAGTTACTACTTCTATTCCTCTAAAAACTGAAGCTAAAGCTTCGACCAGCTTGAATCAATTTTTAAATGGAATTACCCCAAAAGTTTCGAACATACAGTATCCTCATAGTAGTACAAGTTTGTCTGTAAGCAGTGCTGTTAATGCCGCTGGTGTTATGGATTTTCAGTCAAAAAACGTAAAGACTGCCACGTTGCCTCTACTTGGTGGGCAAGTGGCGAAGAAGGAAAGCACTTTAATCCAAGTAACCAACCAACATCCGACCTCTCCGGAGGAAACCGTTTCTTTTCCTTCAAACAATCCTGTGCACAATCAAATCGATCAGAAAGAAAAAAAGGACCTTCGAATCTTAATACGAAACAAGCTCTTGTTGAATGGTTCGATAGAAAACAGTTACAATATTCACAACAACAACAAAAACAAAGCTCAGGATTTTCGTCTTCCGTTGCCGGCTCCCAAAGTTTGTACCAAAAAATATACACAAACTACCCCAACACCACATTCAGTTCTAGTGATAAAGATTCCCCCGTTGGACTACAGTCAACGATTACCTCGTCCCAAGGAGAACTCGAAATTAGATCAAGCTCAAGTTGCTCAACCTCAACAGCCAACTCACAAATTACCACTTACATATCTTTGCCATCAACAAACAACAAAGCCCAAATTGGAAAAATCAGAAATATGCCAAGTCAAACAACCTCCTTGGGAAAAGACAGCAAAGTGCACATTGGAGAAATCAGTAAACTTGAACAGTCACTTAGGAAACCGGTCTACTCCAGTTCTCAGTCAGGATTTGGAACCACAGATATTAAACAAATCCAAAAACAAAGATTACCAAAGCCACAACTCGCTACCAGTATGCTATATGAAACGACTGTACGTTCGATTGACAAAATTACACACAGAGACTCAAAAATTCAATCAAAACCAGAAACTGTATTCGCAAAAGAGAGAGCAAGCACCAATGAATCATTTAACAAATTGCCAACAAACGAAAACACGGATAAAATTGCCGAACTCCTCTTATCATTGTCTAAGTCTCAATCAATGCAGTCATTTCCAAGACCAGACACAGAATCCGTCAGCAGATCGTGTGAAACAAAAAATAAAAGTAAAGAAACTATCAGGTATTTACTCCAATCAGTCCCACAAAATGAAACTGTCCCAAAAAATAGGCAAAATAATACTGGGACACAGTACTATGACTTCAACAACACCTCATCCACCAAACAAAGAAGCTTACCTAATTCCTCAGTTACGTGTACGCTTATTGAGACAGGAACTAACTCCAACCAAATGCTCTATGAACAAGTCAGAGCACAAACAAATCAAAGTACCTCAGGAATTAAACAGCAATCTACAAGAAGCTTCGAAACAGGATCTGCAAATTCATCACGTAGCCAACATGGAGTTGGAATCCATGCAAGTAATCAGTCAGTCTCTACAAAAGAGTCCATTTCAAGTGGACAATCCGGAAACAAATCAGTTGTTTCAATGCGACCAGTCCTCCCCCAGCGTAAATCTGGAGCTAAGCAATCTAACATCTCAATCACTCCCTTACCAAACTCACAAGAATCTAGAGAACAGCCAAGTCACACAATCAGTCAACAGGAATTCATTGCCCAACAATTATTGCAATTTGCTCACAGTTCGCAGTCTTTGTCCCAGTTCAGACAGATCACTGACTTTTCAAAACCAACAAATCCAAGTCAGTCAAGAAACGCATATAACAGAACATATGAACGAATCGGGTCTGCCACTAAGTCAACAAATGCTGCTTCAACTCACTGTGAAACCGGAACTACAAACACATACGGAGGTGGAAACAGAGTCCACGAAGCAGTCGGATCTGTCACTAAATCAAAAAATGCTGCAGAGTCAACCGGTTGTAGAACCGGATCTACAAACTCTTGTGCAGACAGTAACAGAGTATATGAAGCAATTGGATCTGCCACTCGGTCAACAACCGTTGGAGACTCCACCAACTGTAGATTTGGAAATACAAACGCCTCCACAGATGGCCACAGAACCTATGGAGCAATCAGATCTGCAAATAAATCCACAAATGCAGGAGACTCCGGTATTACAAACTTGTATGCAAAGGGTAACAGAGGATATGGAGGTATCGCAACTTCTAGTAAGTCAACAAGTGCAGAAAACTCACCCAGTTGTAGATCTGGAAACACAAACTCCTTTGCAGAGAGTTACAGAACATACGGAGCAATTGGATCTGCAAAAAGTAATACTTACGCTGAGGGAAACAGAGGTCATGGAGGAATTGGATCTACCGTTAAATCACCAAACGTCACAGACTCCGAGGGTAACAGGGTCCATGGGGGAATTGGATCTAACATTAAGGTACCAAATGTTACAGACTCCTCGAATTGTAGATCTGCAAACACTAACACCTACACCGAGAGTAACAGAATCTATGAGGGAATCATATCTACCCTTACGTCAACAAGTAGTGGAGATTCAACCAACTTTAGATCCGGAAATGCAAATTCCAAAAAAGTTATCAGGACCTATGGGCCAGCTAAATCAACTAGTGTTGCAGTCGCATCGCACCAAAGTTCAACTTCCAACTTATCCATTTATAGATCCGTCAACACCAACAAAATTGAACATAACAATGTGCAAGGCGTCAACACCACTCTTTTTCAACAACCTACAAGTACCGGCACGGAACAGAACCAACCTCAATTGGGATTATCAGATGCAGAAGAATTTCTGCAATTCCTCGAATATTACAAACAGAAATAATACGCCCAAAATAAATGAAAAGTTAGTGTTTAATAATGTTGATAAATGCGACATTAATTTTAATATTACCATGGATAATAACGATACAAACTTTGAAAACGATATGTTCAAAGACAATTTTGATTATTCTAAGTATCATTTTTATAATATTTTCTCGGATGTATTTGATACGGACAATACTGATACTTTATTTTATAAAAGTGATCCTTATTCTGTACTAACCAAGAATGAATGCATAGAAAATGATGATCCACAAGAAGTATTACCAAAGAATAAGAATTTGACTGAAAATATTAGAACTTACATGAAGAAAAAATTAAAGAAAAAGCTCCTAGTAGAATATAAAGACTGTGTTAAAACACTGACTGTTGCTAATGCGTTAGATGTCTGTAAAAATGTAAATAATATAAATAGTACTCCAAATTTGCATTCCACTGTACAACTTTCGTCGACCAAAAGAAGAGAGTTAAAAATAATTTTATGTCGTTTACCTTGGAATAAAAAAAATGATGAAAGATGTACATTCACCAGTGAGGAGAAAAATTATAGTATCAAACAAAAGTGTGATAGAGGAAAGACTCCTCCAAAAAATATAAGAAGGCGAAAAAGTTTCGATAAATCTGAAAATAAAGTTGGAAAAGCACCAAACTTAGTACAAAATCATAATCTTTTACCATTGCAAGATGTTAATTTAAGATTTAATTCCCAAATAAACTATAAGGCTTGTTGTGGAATTAATAAATCAGTTGTAGTAGATGAAATTAAATCAGGAATTATCTCTGAAAAAATAGATTATAAGAAGAGATTTGTTAAAACTCTTCTATCCAATGTTCCAGGTCTTAATGATTTTCAAATGATAAGACCTTCAAATGTAAATCCAGTTGTAAATGTAGTACAAGTATCTGGAGGAAGATCAAATCAAAGTGTATCAATTCAAAATTCGCAAACTAGCACCCAAGTAACTCCTCACATTCAACGAATTGGACAACCAAGGGTTAGCGATCAAAAGCCAGATCACTCT
Organism: Altica lythri; assembly: GCA_964028335.1. Lineage (NCBI taxonomy): Eukaryota > Metazoa > Arthropoda > Insecta > Coleoptera > Chrysomelidae > Altica > Altica lythri. The sequence continues at coordinate 96,467,038 of OZ034800.1, read as the reverse complement.
AATTCTCCTACTTTGAGTACTCAAACAACGTCCACCACGAATGCTACTTCAAGAACAACAACTTCTCAACCTTCTACACTCATCAACATTCTCTCTCAACAAATTATCAGACCTGTAACGAATCAAGTGAATGCAGTTCGTCGACAAGGACCACTTATTAACATTCTATCACAGCAAATCATTCGACCAACATTAACTCCGAAAACCACCCTCAACAATCCTAATAATACACCAACTGTTACAGACGAAACTCAGGTAAGAATATTTGAAATATATTTATAATAAACTAGCTGACCCGGCACGGTATACTTTGTATCGCCTAACAGTTAATAAATGCTATTTTAACGATCAAAACTCTCAATAATAGAGAAACAATCGGTAAATTTTTTTTCTGAAATCGCTTGGAAAATGTCTAGTTCCTCGGATCAAATTCGAGTCGCAAAATACACTATTCTTGTATTTTAGTCCGTTGCTGGGCAACGAACTTTTCCGTACTGTACGGGAATATTTTTCTCCACGACCATTAATGAATGTAATAATTCCGACTTCATTTTTAATAATAGAAAGTGCATTCTCACTCTTGAGATAGAATATTCATTCTGAAACACTTGCTTCTTATGTGTTTTGCATGTATTTCCATTCTATAACTAGTGACGGAATAACATTCTGTAATTATGCTCAACAAAAAACATAGATTACCATGAATTTCAAAACTGTCACTTAGTTTGTCAGTGCGACGTTCTAATTGTTTTGCTACAAATTTCAATTTAAATAAACACAATTATTACATGGTAGTGGAGAAAATACAGTCTGTTACACGATTAGAATGAAAATTCGATTTACTCGTGGTTCCTCTGGCTCGCTACGCTCGCGTTCGGAATTTTCCACTCGTTCGAATTTTCATTCTAACCTTGTTACAGAATATACTATTCCGTACCTGTGTCCGGGAATTATCCATAAAACGTTTATAAGCAAATTCATATTTTGCGCCTTGATTTTATTTGGCAATAAATTTAAAACCACATTAGTAGCAGTGTTTAGTAACACTGAAGGCGTTTTGCAACTCTGGACATCATCGTCACTGTCCATTTTAAATATAATTTAAAATATTTTAAGCAATATGCCACTGTCTGAACTGACACTTTTGTGACACTAATCAACAATGATCTGACAATGATTAACAAACAATGTCAACGAAACGGTTTCATAGAAAATACGTTGATAATCAAAAACAGTTATGCATATATAAAACTTTCTTAGTTTACGATTATATTTAATGCGATTTCAGAAAAAATAGTATGTGTATCTCGTAGTAAAAGCACATTCCCGGACTCCAATATTACAATATATTTATATTATCGTCCGGTAATGTATCGCTTTTCCTACTAGATACACAGTATTAGGACATTAGGAAAAAAATCTAAGAACACATTTCGACTGTTTGGAGTATTAATAATTTGAAACAAATTGAGATAACTAGTTTTTTATGTTAAATTATTTTTTACAGGGAAAAGTTACTGTTTCTGCAGAACAAACTATATTGAACAGTGCAATTAAGAGCACTAATTCCGTAGTAAAAAATACAAACACTGTAACTAGTGGACAAGGTGGTACTATTCTTCAATTCATTTGCAAATCTTCGTTACCCAAGTTTCAACAAGCTTTTGGTAAAGCTGTTTATCAAAATAGTAGTGAAATAGCTGATTCTCCATCTACTGCAGTGGAGATTAATAATAGTGGAAATTCTGATACGAAGAAAACAATTACTGCAAAAAGCGTGCCTGTGAATGTACAACCTATTCAAGGTAGTGTTATCTACAGTAGACAAGTTCCTGTTGGTCAGACTATAAGTTTAATACCTCCTGGAGGAACTACACGCCAAGTATTTCGTATTGCAACATCAAATCCAGAGCAAATAAGCCTGGTTAAAGATACTGTAATACATAGTAAAATGAGTGCATTGCTAGCAGCTGCTTTACAAACTCGACCAAAGAATGCAGATGGTGAAATACATTTAAGTTGCGATGAGATTAAAGGAACAGTTACTCGTCCCGCTCTAGTTCAAGGAGCTAGAATTGTAAAACCAGTGCAATTACAATTACCTTCAAATGTAGTGAGAGCTAATCCTCAGCCAAATTTGAGTTCGACTACGTTAGAACAGTTACGAGAATTCGATATGGTTTATAAACAAATAAAAGAAAGAAGTAACACTAACCCGTCTGATTCAAACACTTCCGGAGAAAATCAAGATGCTCCGCAAAGAATTAGCGTTACGTATGTTAATCAAGTGCAAAAATATACTCAGCTATCGCCAGTTGTTGTTGTTACCTCGTATAATAATCTACAGCCTGCTGCATCCCCAGCGTTAAGTGTAACATCTCAAGGAAGTTCAAGTCCGTGTGTTACACCTGCTTCTACGCCTACATTGCAAAAAATACCCAATAAAAATTCAAAAGGAAAAACTTTAAAAACAAGTCCAACCAGTACCACCACTACTGTTACTACACCTGTAACTACTACTAATACTACGATTACTACTACAAAATCTTCACCTGTACCAAAACCACAGCAAAAACCTCAAGAAGATGAGCATACAACACAAAGAATATTTGATATTTTAGCTGAATATGCTGAGCAATTAAGAAATTCTCCTGATCTTAATAATAAACCAGCTCCAAGACGAAGATCTAATCCACCAACAAATCCGAGTCACAATTCAAAAAGAAAAAAGAGTTCTTCTGGTGTAAAGAAATCCGGACAATCTAATAGTAGTTTAGATATGGATACTGACGATCTAACTTTAGGAAGCGAGGACAGCTCCGGTGGTGGTGTAGTCCAACTTTCTGTAACAGACGATGAACAATCTCAAGCATCTGCTTCAGCGACTACTACCGATACCAATGATACCTCAAGTCCACCTAATACAAGACCTGTTATTCTGGCCGAAGGTGGAGCTTGCACTAATCAATCTAGAAATCTTATAATTGCTGATTCAAGTGTTGGGGAAGCATTAAAAATGTCTAACACTGCAGTGATTGTACCCAGCAGCTACATCATGCCAGTTTCTATGGTCAAAGGTAAGCGTCGGAAATTGGAAATGATTTTATTTTTAAGAGTTTATCGCAGAACAATAGAATCATTTTCGTATTTAGCACATTAATTTTGTTTTGGTTTTGATTTTAGATATGTAACAATACAATTTAAAATAGGAATATTTATGATACAGTTTATTTGATTATTTAAGAATGTTACATGTACACACATAGTTTTTGGTTTAAGAAAATGGACTCTTAATAATAGAGCGCCACTTTTAATAGTTCAGTTTTTAAAACGTTATATTTATATGTTAACCCTTTCTAGAGGTTTTAATCAATTTTTTAGGGTCAAATATATTGTAACAGTATTATTATGGTAATATCTTATAAGATTGGTAACTAATTTTCAGTGTCTTATTTTATATAGGAGTAATCATCCATGCCAAAACAGTAATCGATATCACTGATTTTTTTTTGAAATTCTGCATACTGATCTATTACTGGTCTACATTAATGTTGTTTCCCTCAAAGTAGCCCCCATAAGATATTTTGCACTTGTGTGTCAAACTAGATCGTTAGGATAGGCTTTAGTTCTTTCAGAGATGCGCTTCTAACGTCATCTTTGCTTGTGAAACGAAGGTTTATTTTTAGAAACAGGAAAAAGTCCTTTGAATATGGAGGCTGGAGCATCATTACAGTATTGGTTTTGGCCAAACATTCATGAACAAGTAATGAGGTGTGAGCTGATGCATTTTTGTAGACCCCCATTTTAATACGCCCAAGTTAAGTCTTACATGTCCACCTGAACCACTTTGGGAATCACTGCTCTAGCGTAACCGACTGTTGTATAGACATAGAGCAATATTAGAGATTGATATTCCCCTCAAATACAATCATTATGCAAAATTTGAACAAAATCAGTGATACCGTTCTACATCCAATCTGCTGTTAAGGCATAAAAGTAATTTCATTCGAATATTGATTTTTTTATTAACTATGTGACAGATTTAATATATTCAACAGTCAAGGTTTGCTATTATTAACAATTTCCATTATTTATTGGAACATATCAATCCCTGGCAGTTTTAAACAGTATACCACGATTTATTGTAGTATAAACTAAATGTGTGCATATTTAAAAAAGTTTATTAAACTGTTTATAAACTTTAAAGATACTTTAGGTAGAACCTGTATAGATTTGCATGTGTCGATGTGTGTATATTTTCTTATAATGAATGCTTTTTATAAATAACATTTGATTTTATTTCATAAAATTTATTTTGAAGATTAAGTTATTTTCATAGCAATAATAAAATCAGGTGTATTAAGAAACTAAGATATCCAGATTTTTTTTGTTTTTGTATTATAAGTTGTTATTTTATTATTTATGCGTAAACTTTGGATATATTTCTTAGAATATTAATTTTATGTCCAGTTACTGCAAATCATTTTTAAATGAGTTGAGTGTGGTAAGTTTCCAATAACGCAAACTGACGGAGGCGGCACATCCGTCCTAGTGCGTTATTGGCAATCAAATTCAAATTTTTCAAATTTAAAAATGTTTATTTGTTAAGTTTACATATTTTCTTAAGATTAGATAAAGTATTGAAATTTTTCCCTATACCCTGCTATAGGACTTAGTGTCCTTTTCAGATTGGCAACACAGAATGAGTTGAAAATAGTATTTTTTCCATAAATGCTTAAAAAAGTTAAAAGTGCTGGTTAGAATGAAAGATAGGACATTTTTTCTGTTTCAATGCTCTTTGTGAACGAATTGCCAACTTCTACCCTGGCTGTCTAATTCCAATAGAGACTGGTCACAATTCAGATGTCCTTTTCATCAATTCCTGTGTTTTGGAGAATTTAAATTAGCTATTCGTATTCATTACGGCGGTGTAAGGCAAAGAGGTTTTTAATATATTGCTTCCATGTTTCTAGAATCTTTTTTGGTTCTGAGATCAAAATTAAATTGAACGAATTTTTGTCTATTTACACACGCTTAAGCGTGTTTTATTTCTATTTTTCAAAAAAAGACCTATCCTGAATAAGCAGCCACTTTGTGTTCGAAATAGGGCATTTTATAAGCATGTATGGAAAAAATTGTTTCTCCGTACTAGAGAAAGTAATTTATTTTTGATTAAAATTTTTACAGAAACTTTATATTTGATTTTAGAACAGCGGTTTTATTTAGAATCTGAATCGAAATCAGTATTAGAAAAATATTATTTATTTGATCATATAAAATTATGTAACTTCAAACTCATAATTATTATTCAAAACATTTCATTGGGTTCATATTCTACGAGAAATATGTATGAAAGGAAAAATTATTTCACTTTTCTATTGAATTTTAGACGAAATTATAAAAATTTATTTTTCTTACTTAAATTAACGTTCTTTAAAAAAAAGCGTTATGTTTTACGATATTTTAAGAAATATATTTCTGAATAATTTACATTCTTGAAGGTATTATAGTGAATATATAGCAATATTTTAGGCCGAATATTGTATCTATATTAACCTTCAGTGTGGTAAGTATTTGCGATTACGGCCAAAAACTACCAACTTAAAAACAAGTTGGAAATGTTAACAAGTTGTATATAAACACACTGTATTATTCATAAATAAATTTTATTTATTTTTTATTTTATTTATTTTTTCCTTTTTCCTGTTTTTTTTTGCTTTCTGGATATGCATAGTTGTTTAAATGCAGATATTTACATTAATTTTCTAGAAAAGTTGTGAAGCAGATATTCTAGAAAATTAGTATACAATGCGATTTCAGTTTGTATTTTAGTTACCACTATGTGAAAGTAGAAAGTTGATGAGCTTTTTCTGTTGCTTATAGGTTTTCACACTGATACACTTTATGTTGTTTTGTCTAAATTTTGTAATCACCTAGGTTAGGATATATAGGAATATGTATGGATTGAAATCTGACCAAAATTACAACGTTTTGGATTCGGTCATCTATATGTATAGGCAAGGAAATATATAAATCAACTGCAATCTCCAGAGTATCTAAGTGGTATACGAAAACCCACTTTTTTGTCGCCTCCTTGAGTTTTCTTTAATTCTTTATGAAATTAGCTAAAACTAGATACTCTATTGTTATCTACTGCAGTCTTCAGAGTACCTGATGCAGAGGAAACCGATATTTTACGACGTTTCCTGGAGTTTTCTATAAATTCCTCATAAAATAAGCTAACACTTGATACTCGGAAAATTTTTGAAGTCGCTGAGAAAAAATAATATGATATATACTGCTGTCTCCAGAGTACCTGGTGCTCAAATAACCCACTTTTTACGTCAGATTTGATACTTGGGATTTTAGGGGTTGCTGGGATCGAATTTAATATCCACTGCGATTTTCTGAATAACCTATCTTGTGCACTGGAAATTTACTTTTCACCTTGTCTCCTAGAGTTTACTTTAAATTCGTCATGAAATTAGCTAAAACTCTATACTCGAGGTCGCTGAGAACGAATATGAAATCCACTGAGTTCTCCGAACTATCTGGTTCACAGAAAACCTACTTATGCTGACTCTTAAAGTTTTTTTTTAAATCCCCCATTAGAAATCGGAAAATATTCTATTTTTGATGGTTTGGACTATATCTCAGAAATGAAACGTCGTAGAAAATTCTCTAAACAAAATTTTTTGTTTTAAACTATCCAAAGAGCAAGAAAAAAATATTTTCACAAGTTATTTGTTAATAACCAACTTTCCGGCACTGGGACAAACTTCCACTCAAAAAATGTGTGTTTAGGAGTTCAAAATACATTAAAAAAACTTGGGTGGGTCCATCTATAAAAAATTTAGGAAACTTGAAACTTTTGTATTTAAACTTTTTTTCATAATTATTAAGTGAAAACGAAAAAAAATTAATTAATTACAATTCTGGATTATTGTCTTTCTAAAGAAAAGTAAAACTGCATTTTGGTGTTATAGTTTGGCTGTTTTTTGTTGTAAGTAGTTTCATCTATATATGTGAGAAAAATATCGTTTTGTAAATGTTGAAGATAAGACTAATAAGTAAAAAGTTTATTAAATGTAATATTGTCAAACCATAATCATCAACATTTTCAAAATATAAGTAATTTGAATACATTTTAAAGAGAGTGTTTTTCGTAAAGGTGGTCAACAGATTGCAGTTGTATCTGGTGGCAGCAAGATATTAGCTACAGTTCCAGCAAGATCAGGTCAAAATATGCTTTTGTTTCAAAGTTTTACTAATCAAAATAGAAAAGGGGCTATATCTGCTGTAAAATATTCGACAATTCAGCCAATTTCTGGACTTTCTACTCAAACTTTGACCGGAGTAAGTGGTCAGCAACCGATGATTTTACCATCAAACTCAGTAGCAACTGCTGTCGCTATAGGTCAACCGTTAACTTTAAAGAAAAAAGATGACCGAGAAACTGGTGAATTATTATTAACTCTTTCTCAGCCAAAGGATAAATCTAAAAATAATAATGACATACCACAACCCGATAGCAGCACAAGTATATCAAGTGATAGCGTTGATTTTAAAATTGATGATTCAACTTCTCAATCGGATAATTCTAGCGAAAAAGTTTTCCATACTTATCAAAAAACTGTAATAAATTCTGTAGAAACTTCGGTAATTGCCACAACTTCAACAAGTAAACAAGTTGGATGTAATTCAAATCAAACTATCATCAATGCAAATGCATCAACAAGCATAGTGAAAGGTAAAATTTAGTTTAACTTACTTTTTAGAAATTTGAAAAAAGAATTAATAACATATCAAATTTTCATCTTTTGGCTGCTTCTTCAACCTATAGTATAGCTTCCATTACAAAGTCGTTCTTTATTTGCGCCCATATCTCCATTTCTGGTCTATCTAGACCATTTTCTTATGTCGTCATCCCATTTTAAATCTTGGCATTTTCTGGGTCTTTTAATTCCTCTTGGGTCTTATGTGGTTATTCGTGTGGTCCTTCTGCTTACTATTCTTCTTACTCAGCGCCGTTTTAAAGATTTGATTCTTTGGTTTTCTGCGTAATCCATTTTATCCTTTTGTGATCTATTTTTGTTATTCCCAGTTGATTTTGTTCCATTGATCTTTATGGAATTTGAAATTTATTTATTATATCTGTTTTTGTGTACAAGTTTTACACCCGTATGTCAGAACTGGTAGTACAGATTGATCAAACGTTCTTTTGGATTAGCATTCTAACTTTGTATGTGATAAAATTTCGTCCAAATTTTCTCCAAGCTACCTTGAATATTATGTTAGTTTGTGGGAGTATTGAACCAGATTTATGTATTAGTTATCTACATTTTCTGAGGCTGTATTGTCGTATGTTATCTCTTCACTGTCTATCGGCTGTTATACAAGTTTTTCATCTTTGGTAGGTTCATTTTTAGTTCGATTTCCTTACTGACTGTATTCACTTCATTTATTTGTACTTGCAAATTGATAGGGTTGTTAGCTATCAGAACAATCTCGTCAGCGAATCTTAGGTGAATAAGGTGTTCTTTATCTGTAGACAGGTCTTTGTCGTTCTAGTCTAATTTGCGAAATGGGTCTTCTAGTGTTACTGTGAAGAGTTTGGGGGAAATCGCGTGAGGAAATCATTTATTTTTATTCTGACCTTAGCTGCTCTGAATTTATTGCTCAAGTTTTCCACTTATGGTGTGTCAATGTTTTGTTCTGTTAAGGTTTTGATTATAGGTTTCGGGTTTATTTCTGTCGCCAAATCCATATTTTCCTACACTTTGCTCTTGGTTTTCTCTTTTCTCCACTTTTGTATTTTAATCTTCAATTATGCATTTGAATTAGCTTTTACTGTTGTTAAAAGCTTCGGTTGGGTCTTTATATGAAGCTAGTGCAAGGGGTACTTCGTACTCTTTGGTTCTCTAAGTGTGAAATCAGATATAAAACTAGTAGCGGAGAGTAAGATGGAGAGTAGTGCGGACACTGCCTACATATGTCGTCAAAACTTGTTTGTTGTTGTTTTATGGTCAAAACTCAATACAAAATCTCCGCTCTTTTATCCGATCCACTATCCGCCTTATGTGTGGCCTCACACTTAGTATTTGAATGTGGTCTATTGTACTAAAGCCACTTCTCTTGTTTGTGTTTTTTAGTCTATTTTTATTGATTTTTGTAAATATTTTATAAACAATTGAAAGGAGGCTTATTCTATAGTTCTTATTGTCTTTCTTGCTACTTTTTTGTGAATCTGTATGATGTTAACGTTGTTCCAATAGTCAGGGATACGTTTGTTTCTTAAACAGCTTGTATATAATTTTTGTGTTGTTGGATATTAAATGTTTGATATTTTACAGTTGTGGAACAAAAAAGTGGTGAAAGATTGCAATCAGTATTAGTAACAGCATGTTCATCAAATGGACCAATGCTTTCACATATAACTCCTAGGTATCGTAAAACTTCTGATAATACACGTACACATACATCTGAATTGCCAGTTAATAAAGGGGATTTCTTGCATAATGGCGAAAAGGTAAAATATAACTACTAGTTTTAATTATTGTATATTAATTGATTGTTTTAGGTAAACAACGAACAAAAAAACTTTCGTGGAAATACTGCATATTACGTAAATAAAAATAAAAAGGTCACTGCCGAATCACAAAAAATGGATAGTGAATTACAGAAACAAGCTGCCATAGAAAGAGAATTAAGACTTCAAAAATCTCTTTCTGAAGAATGTGAAGATTTAGGTGTGGATGAACCGAGTACTAGCGATTTGTTTCCAGAAGCCGATTTATTATTTGATTCTAATCATTCCCCATCGTTTGATCAAACGTCACAAGATATAATAAAGAAAGGTCCTCACGTCGAAGTTAAAGAGGAAGTCAAAGAAGCTATGAACATATTTAGTGATGATGAAAATTCAGGTTCTCTACGTACAGATTTGTTTGAATATGTTGAATACCCACCTGTAAATGCAGCATTAGATTATCAGAGGCAGGTGAATGGAAATAATACCGAAGCTAGTTCTCCCGGATGCGATGATAATACTCTTTTACCAAAATGTGCTACGATGTCTGAAGTCACTTTAAATTCCCCAATATCTCCAGAAATGTATCAAGAAACCAATATGCACAATAAATACAAGTTTAAATATAGTAATAGAAAAAAGGGAGAAAGGATAAAGCAAACAGAACAAATTGTAACAAGTTCGGAAGAAACTGTAGTTTGTACTGAATTAGCTAACATAAATTGTGAAGATAATACATATAAACTAGTAAATAAAACAAAATCAGATATTGTAAAAGAAGAAGCCACATGTGAATTACACTGTGACGATGACGTTGATTCTCCTAGTGGTAGAGGGGCTAGACGAAGCGTTAGAAAACTTTGCTCGTGTTGTAACGGATCACAAGATGGTAATTTAGCAAAAAAACGGCCCCATACTTCCAGACCACACACACCGGCAACTCCGCACAAAAAAGCCTTTCTTACTAAAAAAAGATAGTGCACTTGTACATTTTAGCAAGTTTTAACTAATTGTTGGTTGTTTTTGTTAATTGACTTGGGTCGCTGGTCACACTTTAGTACAAATTATTGTATTGACCACAGGTGTATCTTAATGTCTGAAAGACTTGGTTTCTTGTATAGTAATTGCTACGTCTGCAATCTTTTAGTACCTCTAATTGTAAATTTTCCTCGTATATGTAATATATTTAAAATTAAATGTGCAGTTTGTCGTTGTATATATTTAATAGATAATTTTATCACATAGGCAGACGTGCTCTGTTTAATAAGCGTAATAATATTGCTCTTACATTGAAATGCAATAAGTTTTACATGTACTTGTGTATAACTTCCTTATTGGAAATTGTAATGTAATTATTTAAATTAAATTCAACAAAATCAATTGCTCTCGATCGACTGCAATAAATGTATTTACTAAAAAAATTATTTTTGGAAATCTCATACAAAAGATTTATATCTCAGTCAAGAAAGAAAAAAAACTTCATGAAGGTTCTAATTAAATAAATGGTATTTGGGGGTAGTAGTATTTTTGCTTTTTTAGTTTTTTTTTAACAACTAGCTGACCCAGTATCGTATAGGTATTTTACGAGTACCTTCACTTTAAAGAGTTATAACTTTAAACTCCTTCTTTGTACATCTATACATATAATAAAAGTGTAGAAATGTATATGTGGTTAGATTTTTTTGTCTGTCTGTCTGTATGTTTGTGCGCGTATCACATGAAAACTACTGATCCGATTCGAATGCGGTTTTCACAGATGTATTTGTCTTCTTTCAACTTAACATCTGGTGTATAAAAATTTCTATCCCATTCCTTAAATGGGTAAGAAATTTTTATACAACAATCACACGCCACGCGAACGACGTTGCGATTACAACTAGTACAATCTACAAATTGGATTATAAAAATTAGATCTTCTTTTATAATCTGTCCAATTTTTAGCTCTTAATGTTAATAATCAATGAAGTATCAGTTAAAAAAAGATATAGGTACTCTTGGTTCACATTGGCTCTCCAAAAAAAAACAAATTAACCACTTTAAAACTATTTGGCCAATCTGGCTGAAATTTTGCACACTTAATACTTTCGTCGCTATAATATCAAGTAGTTATATTACAAGTCATTGTGCACATAAAAAGTTATTAACAATTAATTGAATAGTGCGAAAATAAGTGGTTTTAAGTGTCTTTTCCAATTATCTGGTTTATTTTTTTATGGATTTTAATTTAAATATGTTGTGAGTCTATCCGGATTTTTCATCTACTACCCTCACGAATACCATTTAGAACCTAAAGAGATTTTTCCGTAAGTTTTTCACAGATTGACTGAGCTAATTGTTTTCGTAAGAAAATCAAAAGTTGATATGTGCAATCATTATTTATTTATTTATTATTTATATATTTATTTATTAATCTTAATAATTAATTGATTTATTTAATTTTTTATTTGAAATAGGGGACTCCGCGCAATATAATAATTAACTGTATAACAAATGACGGTATCTCACCGTCACAAAAAATGAGATAAAAAATGTGTCGGCAACAATTGATTTTTTGATGAATTAGTAATATCTTAATTAATTATGTACATTTTTAATTAATTTTATTATAAATTATTTATATTAACTTATTAAAAATTAGTCATATTTTGTGTAATATATTGTGATTATTTTCAAATGTACCATTAGATTGTCATTTATATAAATTTAGTTTGAATTTTTTGTATAGGAACAATTTACTGAGATGATTCTATATTTTACAAAGATTTTTTCCCTTTTCCATCTATCGGAGATCAATTCAGTTCACAAACTTTCCTGACGTTCTCCCGAATAGAATACAAAAAAAATGTGTGTGTCAGCACCGACACGCGACTGGAGTTTACTCCTTAAGAACGATCACTATGGTATTTTTTGTGTTTTTATAAATTTTGAATTTTTAAAATTTTCAGTTTTCAAAATTTTTATTATTTTCAAATTTTTGAAGAATTCAAAAATTTTGAAAAAATTTAAAAATCTTGAATTTTTGAAAATTCTAAAAATTTTGAAAATTTTAAAAAATTTTAAAAAATTTCGAAAAATTTTAAAAATTTTGATAATTTTGAAAGTTTTGAAAATTCTGAAAATTTTGAAAATTTTGAAAATCTAAAAATTTCAAAATCCTAAAAATTTTGAAAATTCAATTGTTTTGTAAAATTCAAGAACTACTTTCTCTATGCGTTCAGTATAAGATCTTTGGGGAAAGCATAGAGAGAGAGAGAGAGAAATGATATTATTATTCTGTTTCACTGCGCCTGCGTGTAACACTTTTCTCAACGTAACGCATAACGGTTTCAAACGATTTTACTACCCATATTTTTTTTCATACCAGGCGCCTTATATATCGTTTCTTAAGGAGTAAACTCCAAAAAGTTTATAGGTTTAAAGATTTTTTTGTGCTTCTCACCTCATCTATGTAGTGGATTGGGTAAACTTTGTAAGTTATTAACAATTTAAATCACCATTCTTTCGTCTACCAGGCTGGGTATTATGCGTATGTGTAAAAAGGTATTGCTAAATAGAAAAGAGTAATTTACTCTACGTTATATATCATTAAAATATAAACAAAAGGTACCCAAGAATCATCTCAGTATAAGATTTAAATTATTTCGGTACCTTCTCATTTTTATTAATCCTATATTTTTTTTACATTGTGAAAGGTATAATAATGTGCCAACTTAATTTGTAGAATACTAGCAGTTTAAGGATGGAATTTTTAAACCCTAACTAAATATTAAAAAATTTCCTTCATTTCAAATTGTATGTATACATATAATAAAATTACGCATGTAAATCACAATATACTTCAATTTATCACGATTATTTCAATGCCTCTTAAGTACCTTAGTTGCTTTAAACTATTGGATATAATTATAAACCGTAAAATGAATATTTGTAGAATTTAACATTTCATCTTTGTAATTAAGTTCGATTTATTATAGCTATTATGATGTTCTTTCAACGACGCCTTTTCTTGTACACATAACTTTTAACTACCTAATTTTGTTTGTAATTAAGTTAAACAATAAAAGTTCATAAATTTTCGTCAACAATGCGGCAGGTACCGATGAAATGTATATTTTTTTCGGAATAAACTGATTATTTTCTTCACAATATTAGAATATCCTACAAGTTCTTTCATATAGAGAATGGCGCAAAGCTTTATCGAACGTGATAATATTAAATTGATTTTCTATAAATACAATACACTGTGTTTAAATAGAAATGCTTAAAACTTAGTTTAAGATTTTTTTGTATTGCATTTTTAAAATTTGCTTTAAAACGCATTTTCAAGTAAACACAAAAAATATTATTTTATTTAAATACAGTGTTTTATTAATTATTTGGTTGATGTAATATTATAAAAATGTCAGTATTTTGCGCCATCGAATATAATATAGTGATAATGTAACACAAATTCTTGTTACTTTTACCAAATTTCTGATATTAAAATAATTTCATTTATAAATCTGAACTATGTATACTCAGTCATCTATTCCATGAAAATTGGGAATTATATTTATAAAAGACAAGACTTTGTATGTTTTTTTATTACAATATTTTTTCCAATAAATGTTCTTACAAAACTCTACTTTTCATTTTATGTGATAACGTTTTTCCAAAGTAACTCAAGATTAACTCAAATATACTTCGTAAAAGTTGAATAATTTCACAAAAAAAGAAATTTAATTTACGACACTCATTAGCTGCATGCTGTAACTTTTTTTCCAATATAAATTCGTTTCATAGACGTTACTATTTTAATTTTTTACCCCAGTAAAAATAAAGGAAATTTGGTCCATTTGACTCTGAGATATGTCATTTATATCTACCTGGAATTTTTTCTTAGGTAGGTATTTCGGAATGATGCGATCTGATTTTATCTCCCAAATATCTGCTTTATTTTTTTGTGTCCTGATCCAGAAAAATGTTGCTCAGGTTTTCTTGCAACCTGTACAAAGCCATCGTTGCTTCCCCGTTTAAGATTTTGTGAATAGGATAAAGGTCTAACAGGACTTCCATTGCTGCTATTGGAGTGCCTCTCAGAGTTCCAATTATACCAGGCAAGTTTTTGAACCTTCCTTATCTTGATGAATGCATTTTTGTTGTTTTATCTTTGGTCACATATATGTGACTGTTGGTTTAACCACCATATTATAAACCCAGTAAAACATGTTCCAGGTAAGTTTTGAGTGTAATATCACCCTAAGGGGCTTTTTCTTCTTCTGGAAAATGTAACATCCTTGGACTTAAGTCCAGGTCCACTCCTGAAAACACTTTAGAATTCAGTGCATTTTCAAAAAAAGAACGGTATAAACAAACTAAATTGCGCAAAAACTTTTTGACCGATTTGGACCACCTTGTGCACAAAATTGTTATATAATCCCCAAGTTCAGGCATATAGCATACTAGCTAACCCGGCGGACTTCGTACCGCAAATCATTTACGTCATTCTTCCATTTTTCGTTTTTTCAATTTATTTTGATTTTATCGTTTTCATCATATTTTCTCGTTAGTTATCAGGTTTAAACTATTTTTTTTTTTCGTTATATTTTGTAGTTTATCGATAAAATATATTAGATGCATCACAGTACTTAATTTAGTAAGAATTTCTCGTTTAAATATAAGTGATATTAACTGCGCCACCTTCCGGTGGCGTCACAATACTTAAGTAAGGATTGCTCGTTTAAATATATGTGATATTAACTGCGCCACCTTACGGTAGCGTGATATAAAGTAATCAAATAAGTAGTGGTTGCTCGTTTAATGGAAGCGCCATCTGGTGGTAACTTTCATTAATACGAATATCATATTCATACTAACCATTAAAAATACAGCATCATACTGATTTTCATGACAATCGGTTGAACAGGGCAGAAGTTGCTACTCTGCAGCGCCACCTGGTGGCGAGTGGCATCAATGAGCATATCATACAAACCTTCTCCGTGGTAAAATACATATACATACCAATTTTCATGACAATCGGTTGAACGGGACAGAAGTTGCTACTTTGCAGCGTCACCTGGTGGCGAGTGGCATCAATGAGCATATCATATAAACCTTCTCCGTGGAAAAATACATACATACAATTTTCATAATAATCGGTCCAGTAGTTTTTGAGTTCATCGATTTCATACATACAAACATCGTTTTTTATATATATAGATTAGCAAATAATAAAAAAGTTATTGCCATTATTTAATTTTCTGTTTATTATTCTCAACTCTCATTTTGTGTATTTTTTCTCTTAACCCTGCAGTCGTCGCGCCAAGTCTAAGAGACCCGACGAAAATATTTTGCTACCCCTTTATTGGTTGGGAGGGATTGGTGAACTGTGGTTTTTAGTAGCTTCCTATTTTATGATATTTATTCGTTTTACAACAACTTGCAGCAGTTATTTTGTTTACAGTACTTGCAATAGTGCTTTAAGTCTGTGAGACTTGGCGCGACGGTTTGTGTAACAAAAAGTAACCGTTTGGTTAAAACCTCGAAATTTAAGAAATGTGTAATAATTTTAATTTTGGTAGGTATAAGTACCCACCGTTAGCATGGATAATGTAAAAAAGAATAAACGGAATTCACTAACACGAAAAGTCGTCCATCTTCTGCCATAGAGCTTGTTTGGATTTCAGGAACATATAACGCTTGTCTCTCATATGTTCCCAAACAAGAAAAAAATGTTTTGTTGGCGTCAAGTAGGCATTATGACGATAATATTGATACAAACACTGGTGAAAAAAATGTGAGCCTGATATTATTACATTTTACAATTCAACAAAAGGAGGAATTGACACGGTGGACCAGCACTGTTCCACCACGATGTAGCGTGAAATACTAGAAGGTGGCCTATGATCGTATTTTACTGTTTATTAAACGTAGGAGCAATAAACTCGTATTTAAACTATCTGTTTAATAATCCTGCTGCAGAAACTTAGCGACGCGTGCACTTAGAAAAGTTTGCCATAGAACTGACGGAAGAACATGTAGCTCGCAGATTACATTTGAGTAATCTTCCTCTTGAAATTCACCACAGAAGACAAGAGTTTGCAGGTACCTTAACAGAGCACCCAGTTGGTGATCCTCGAGATCCAACAAAAAGTAAAAGATGTTATTTCTGTAAAAAAGATAGTAAAACTAGATATTTTTGGAAATTTTGTCTCAAATTTATATGTTTGAAACATACACATTATGTGTGCCCTGACTGTGAAAAAACGTATCCTGTTAAAAATTGTAACATTATTTAGCTGTTGATTCGTCTTATCGTTAGTAATAATTTTGTTTATAATGACCTAAAATGTATCTATGACTAATTATATCATGCTTTATATAAATAGTGTAAAATTTTAATAATTTGTCCTATCTCACTAATATAATAAACAATTACGTTCAAAATGGTCTTATATGTAACAATCGTCATAAAAACATGTCACTCATTATGTTCAACCATTAAAAAAACCTCCAGTCCACTAAAAAACGATAAATCCCTGGATCAGGGGGTTTAATGGGGAATGGCATGAAATGAAGTACATAATCCGTACTGTACACCAAATTTATTCCAAAAACATATATATAAAAGATTTTTTATATAACATTCATAAAATATAACTGACAAATAAAAATGAATAATTTAAAGATAAAACCACACCTATTTAAGAGACGGTCCAAATCTGAATAATCTCTATAAAAAGGACGAAAAAGTTAGATCACAATTTATGGAAAAAAATTAAGTATAAAAAAATCATTTCAAATTGGTGTCACACAATTTTTATAATTGTGCTTTCATAAACGGTTTTAAATAAGATTTGAATGATTTATTAACTGGTTCTGCGTTTAATGGACTCTTTTTAGCTTCTTCTAATAATCGTTCATAAACATTACCATCGTAGGAACCCAAGGCAGATGATAAAACTTCGTCTCGGAAGTCAAAACTGTCAACAATTCCCACAGCATTTGGCCTTATTAATGTTAATAATTCCTCCAACCAGGTTTGCAACACCTCAATATCTTTTCCTTGAAGTTCGGTGTACTGTCAATATAAAAAGTAAACTTATTTAAGAATGACGTATTTGTGCTATATACTATTTTAATATTAAAAAAATAAATAAACAAATAATTTTGCTGTAATAACAGCATGAAAACTCACCTTTAATAAATCTCCACTACACCTAAGTGCAGTATTAACAGCATACAATTGAAGAAGTTGTTCCATAACCAGTAGTAGTTGTTTTGAAACCCTTTTTTTCAAGTTTTGGAAGTAATTATAAAAGGTTTCGACTATAAGCACACGACCGTGTATTTCTGCAATTGCTGCTAATTCAATAGAAGTATTATTCCATGCATCTTCATATACCTGCCCTTTCGATATTTTTTCATTTATATGTTTATTAGCTATATCAATTTTGCTGAAAGCAAAAAAACATTAAGATTAAAGTTTTTAATAAGCAATCAAGTCAGAATACCGAGGCAATCCAAAAAACCTAATGATAACAAAATCAAGGGATACAGATTAGCGTTGTACAATTCCCTATATCCAAAATTAAATTATACCACTTAATCACCGGATAGATAAAGGATCAAAGAATCCATTATGATAAGCAATAACAGTAACGCATCGCGCACAGTGTAGGAGAAAGCACCTCAAAGTATCAAGAGACACGAAAATTTTGATAAAAACAGTAATTTTGACATTTTAGTAAATCCACTTACCCTGTTGCTGTTTTCTGTAAAGCTTTAATGATCCACTCAACCGATTTTTGAAATGGCAAATTGGTAAGATTGTTAGCTAAATATCTTACCGTAGGTAGTTTTTGTAAGTTTTGTTTATTTTGCCAAACTTTAATAAGGAATCTAGCCGTCTGAAGTAACAAAACTGTATTTTCACCTTCATACGTGCACATAGCTGTAACTAATCCATATGTAGAAGGTAAATTAGATGATGTCATATAACCGTGACCACCACACGATAATCGAAGGGTTTCAATTCCTTGAGCTGCATCGGCTGTTGAAACTGCTTTTAAAACACATGCTGCAGCGTGAAGCTACAAAATTATACAACATTAATTAATGTATCAAATAAAATCAAAAAGATTCAATTTAACCAAACATAAGTTTTTTGTCGATTATTCATCAAGTCTGGACCGGTTTTTACAGGTGCTTTAAAGATTAATTTACTCTTTACAAAATGGAAAAATTCGATCTGGCTAGAAACTGATTCTACTTGGTAGTAATTTCGAAAATTATTTCTATTAAGGGTACTACCAAATTAATCGAAGAGGTCCAACCGGTCTGGAATTCATTTTCCTCTTTTGATAACTAAAGTGAGATTAAAAATTAAATAAAGACTTCAAACTAGTGTTTGATAATTTTTCGAATTTTTACTTGGCGCCCTTAATTACGTGTTTGGAAGAGACTGCAAATATTCTTAAAAGATAATCCACGACCCATTTACAGTGAGCTAACAGAAGAAATTAACGCACAATTACGACGTTTTGATATTACAACTTACCTCTGGTAAATTTTCTAATTGTCCTGATTCTAATTCACCAGTAACATTGTTATAAGTGTCCCAGAGCCAATTTGCAGCATATTGAAAAGCAAAACAAGCAGCCAAGTTTGGAAACAGTTTATGTTGTTGTGTTAGAAAATCCAGTATTTGTGGTTCAGGTTGACTAAATATTTAGAAAACTTTATAATAAGTAATTTATAATTGATCATTACTTACTCAGGTCTTATTTGCGATTGGTGTCTAACTGCACTATATCTAATCGCTATTGTACAAGCTTTCTTTAAATATGTGGAAACGTCTTGGACGAGAACTACTCTTACAAAAATCATCGTTCCGTATGTTAATTTACTACTTGGGGACTGGACGTATGTACCATCCTAAAATTAATATAAAAAAATTAATACAAAATGATGTATATGTTCTAGAAAGAAAAGTTCTGGAGAGATTTGGATGAGGTCATGATGAATATACCGAATGATGGGACAATATTTGTATGTGGGTAAGAGGAAGTCTGATGAAGAGGAGGTACGAAGACTATGGACATATGGAGATAGAAACCCTGAAAGGGAAATAATAATGCAGCATACTAGAGCTTTAAATTTAGGAATAATGAATAATTGTTGTAAGAAATAACCTGATCAGCTGATTGCATATAAGACACAGGTCGAAAGGTAATAAATGGAGAAAGTGTAACACCACAGCATAAACTTTTAGCTGTGATCTGTAACATAGCCTTAACAGAGAAACTAAAGAAAAGGAGGAGTATGAGAGTAACTTTAAGGAAAGAGAGATTAGCATGAAAGATGATGTGGAGGAATGGTGGACTAACAATGTTGTTCGAAACATAAAAGAAGTGATGAGAAAATCATCAGAAAAGTGCACCAGAGGTGTGGTGGTAAAATGAGGAAGTAGTGAAAGCGAAGAAGAATTGAGATTCATCAAGAAGTGCAAGTGATAAGAAAGCAAAGAAGAATAACAGAGCAATGGCAAAAGCGAAATCGGAGACAATGGAAAAGGTCTTTGAGAAATTTGAGAGTAATAATGAAAGAGAATTATTAATGATAGCTTAAGAAAAAGATAAAGCTTTAAAAGACATAATTGGATGTGTGGATTAACGAGAAAAGATAGAGTAAGAGGTACAGTGAAAGTGGCACAAATGAGTAAGAAAATCCAGAGGGGGATTACAATTATGTGACTAAAAGAGTAGATGAATGTGAGATAGGAGGTAAGAGGAAGACGGAAGTTGAGATGAATGGATGGACAAAATAAATGAGGAATTGAAAGAGAATGAATATTTAACTCCTTACAGGTAGCACTTGACTATTCTTCATCAACATATTCGTTCGAGGAATTCGAACATGATTAAATCCTAAATAACCATTATTTGTAGTATTCATTCCTAATTTACAACCAATTTCTCCTATTATTATTCCAGGGAGTGGCATATGTGTTTCTTCATCTCTTAATTGTACTATAAATGGATGGATTCCATGATTTTTACCTTGAGTATGTAATTGTGCTACTACAACTGCATAATTTGCTGAATGACCCACTGAAAAAAGTTATGTTTAATTATTTTATATATCTTTTACTGCGTGATGTGTATCAGAACTTACATCCTCCTGGCCACCATTTGTACGAACTTAAAGTGGGACTATGTAAAGTAAATTCTTCCGTCTTCGGATCATATGTAGCTGTTGTTTCAAGACCTCTTATAAATGTACCATGTCCAAGCTCAGTCTAAAAATATAATATACTAGGCTTACATTTTCAAATTAAATGCAATATAGAAGAATTGAACAGGGAGATTTGAGATGTATCCCAACGGAAAAAAAATCAAGTATAAATAAATAGTTTAAATAAATTTTTCCCGTGACTTTTGACCCAGACAGGTGTGTGACAAGTTTTGTATGCATTAATCACAAAAACTTATTACCCCGGTCAGAATAGACATTCAAGGTTAGATTATTTCGTCAAAAGCTGAAAACATGAATCTTGGGAAAGGCATTACAAACAATTTGTAAAAAATCCCATCAATTCGTCAAGGTCAAATGTTGCAAAAAAAACGATATTTGTATTTTTCAGCGAAACGGTAAGTTTTATGATAAATATTCATCATGCAATAATCTATAACAATTCTTTATGCATACACTTTTTTTGATTGATGGAGATGTTTTACAAACTATTTGTAATAGTGTTCCCAACATTCATGCCAATTTTTAGCATAGTGCGAATTCATATAACCTTACCCCTATATTTGAAACTATTTTGACCGGATTATACATGTTATTAACAAATTAATACTCTACCTCCATCCATATTCTAGAAAATCGAGTTCATTTGGGATTCTTGTTATCTTTTATTCTGATTATTGTTCCATTATCGATTATACGATTAATTTAATTATAGACAAACAATATATATATGTTATGGAACAGAATGTAATCAAATAAGTCGAATCATTTTATCAATTAATTAATAATTTAAATAGTTTTAATCTGAATGTCACTTAAAATTTTATCAATAAGATTCACATACGCGAAATTAGTATTTTTGATTGGTTATTGAATGAATTAGATTTTTTTTAAATGCTTACAATATAATTAATTTGATAAAAATGAATTACTCACTTGTGCATATGTTCCAATAATATCACAACTCCAAGCTTTTTGTATCCATTCTGCTTGTTGTTGAATAGTACCCTGTCCCATTAATGTTGGAATGAACATTACATAATGTAAAGTTAAAGGATTGCCATCTTTCAAAATTGCTGAACCTAGTTGTCCACCAAGGATTTCTCTGTTGATAAATTCTTAGTTAATCTTTGTCAAAACACCAAATAACAGTATAAATTCATATTAAACAATAAATAAACATTAACATTTCCGTTGCAAGGATATTTTTTGCCTTCTATGTGAACGACTATACATTTCATTATCATATTTAGAAATATACATTATTACAGATCAAAGTTCATATATTTTTATTAATGACTCCTGCAAAAAATCACGTTATATAAATTTACCTAAAATTATCCATTCCTCCTTTTCCTGCATTTTGAAGTTCTTGAACTTTTCTAAATAAAACCGTGGCTTTTCTAACAGCTTCTTCATATTTTTCTTTATGACTTAAATATTCCAAAGGAACATCTGATTTTAGTTCTGGATCTTCCAAAAAAAAATTTTCTGCAAATATGAAAATACTTGTAGAAATAAATTTTGTGTTTAACTATACCTAATTAATAAACATATATTTCTCAACAAATAAAATGGTATATATAGAAGTGCGTCATGCTCATTAAAAGAATATAAGAAAATTATTATAAGATACATACTTAAATATTTATTCCAAAATTATTATTGAACTTACCTCTACTTTTTCTATCATTAGTTTTTTCAACACCACCATCTAGTAAGTGGGTTAATTCCAAAGTATTAAAAGTGCACTTTTTTCTTTCTTTTACTAAATCAGGATTAATTTTGGTACTAGTAGAAGGCATCTTGGTAATATTAGCAATTAACTTTCCTAAAAGTTCAAATTCTTATCATGTTTTTTAACCACAATAGTATTTTTATACTAAACGTAATTGTTAAGTTAATAGATAACACAATCAATAGAGAGTTAAGTGTCTGATCAAAGACCAACAACACACATACTTTCCCCCACACTAAAATATATTCCAAGAGTTCAATCAAAAATCAAACTACGAAATATTCTATAAAACATACTACGTAAACCAGAGACGTAAACCAAAACATCAACCCATAACCCTCTCCTCTCCTCTTTTTTTGAAGGTTGTCAAGATTGGATTTAACTTCACGGCGGACTACCTGTAACTAAACTTTTAAATTGTATACTAAAAAAGTAATATAAAATTATTTGCCACATTTTATTTGTCACTACAACTTATTTTTTGTAAAATGTTAATCACGAAATAATTTTGAGTTTCTAGTTTTTTGACTCCAAACAACTACAGAAAAGGGCCATGTCATAATCATAAATATAACCTAAAACCTAATATTTTGTCTTGTTGGATAGTAGTAACAAATTTTATAATAAAATACCATGGGTAATGTGGCAATTTTTTTGAGAATATAATCTTTAAATTATTTATTTTTTAGCGGTTGCAACGGGGACTTCTTTTATTTTGGCATCGATAAGTTCAGTATTAGTGTTTTCTGGAATGCAAATGTTTAAACCATGGTTTAGTTCTTCTCAGATCCATACACTTTTAGGAGGATATTTAGGATCTCTATTTTTTGTTTTATTTTTAACAGCGGTTGGAAATTTGGAAAGTGTTGTTTTTGGTAATTCTTTTCAACTGAAACTATTTCCGGAAGGTAAGTAATAAATTTTGATATTTCAAGTTAATGAACTGTAAAACATTTAATAATATGCTTTTATCAATATTTATTAAAAAGATTTATAGAATTTCTAAAAAAATAAGGGGGTGAGGTTTTGATGTATGTAATTTAAAAAATAATGATTAACATGGTATATTTTTTGGAAAATTTAATAGATTATGGAAATTGTAGTGTCTTTTACAGAATTTCTATAAAATCGTGCCATAGGAAACAGTTAAACTTTACGGGATAGACCGAGAATATATTTTGAAAAGATCCAATTTTATGCTTTTTTAACAAGTCCTTGTTAATTGGAAAAAGGTACGATTTTGTAAAAGTAATAAGTATCTTAGAACCTATAGAGTCTATGCTATAGTCGTAGAGAAAATTATGAAAATCGTTCTCTAAGAGGACGATTTAACGTAAAAAGTGAGAGTACAAACTTTTACAAAATATTATATTGTTCTATACTGATTTTAACTAAAATATAACTACCGCAGAATAATATTGTTGAATATTCTTTTTTTCAGTATCATTTTGCTTGCTTGTTGCCATTTTGGCTTCTTCAACTATTCATCGAGTATGTGGAACTTCATGGTATGTATAAAATGAAACAATAAATAATTGTTTAACTAACGTCAAGATTTTTTCAGCTTGTTACTGTCTTTGTGTGCTCTTTACTACATAAATAAATATTCTCAGAGAATTTACGCTGTACATCCAGCACCACCAGTTGTTCAAACTGGTAAAAAGAAGAAAAATAATTCCTAATACTAATCTTGATATATCTATGTGGTTAGAATTTTCTGTTTGAAGTAAAAGGGTCTTAAATTTTGTAACTCGAAATAAAAATAAGTGTTTTTGTATTAATCGATTAATAAATTATAGAAAACTACCATTGTACTTATTATCAGACAATAGAAAAAAATTTTGGATGCCCATTTTATAAATTTTTTTATTCAGGAGTGATAAAACTCTCCATACCCGTGATAACAATGTTTATTTATCACATGTAGTCTATCCACTTGCAGCTTGTTTCGTGTATGCCTTATAGAATTCAAAAAAAGTGTTGTTAAAAGCTCCATCTATGCCAAAAAGGCGCTTAACATCACTTCTTTGTTTTCCTGAACGTACTCTACACTGTTGTACACGGTAGAGCTGTTTCTGTAGATGTTCCTGCTCTATAGACAAACTGGTCTCGGTGAATTGGATTCTCTACCAATATACCATCCCTAATGTGCCTATAGAGCAGTTTTTCTATGGTTTTTAGTACAAAAGACTTATTGGACTTATGAACTTTGTGTTATCACTGTTATCCTGTCCAATTCTTCCATATTCTTGGTCATAATCGATTTTAAATAAATCTAAATTTAGAATAAATTACAACACGAAATCATAAGGGAGGTAGTTCGACGTAATTCACATTGGAAATGAAAATCCTTGTTTCATTTTTTCTAATTATAAACGTTAGTCTAAGAAATTAAAAACGAAGGTAGGAGATGCTAAAAAATATTAGAAAATAATAATAAAACTCAATTAGTGAAATAAAATATTTTTTTAATTAGTTATAACAAAAACGTTAAGTCGTATTTTATTTCTGATAAATCACACAGTTTATCATATAATAAATAAATTAACAAATTAAATAATACTATTAAAATAATGTTGCTTGATCTGGTTTTTGAACAAAACTGATTATTCACGTAACTTAATTTTAATACAGTCAATAACTATTTTGAAAATTATTAATTTGATAGATTTCGTATTACGTGTATTTATCAAATTAATAAATTTCAATACAAATGCAAGATTATGTCTTAAAAAATATCGACTAATTTTGTCATTTATATAGTGCATAATTTCAAATCGGTGTTAATTCTTGATATAGCTCAAAAATATGTGCATCCGATTCGGAACAGAAAAAAAATACAAATGTCTCTAGTTAGTACTCTACCGCTCCGCTAATACTCTGCCGAGGGTGCTTCAGTATTCCAACCGCAAAAACCTCCACTTCTGGATTTACCCCTAGCGAACCACAACCTACGACCATACAAAAGAGAGTTTCCCAGCCACTGGTTAGCAGCCTTAAGAACTCATAACTTATTTCTTTATGACTAAACGAAATAAGTTAACTCTGTAGACGAAGAAGAAACTCAGACGCAGCCCACCGATAAATCTATAAATGGCAACATTATCCGAATAGCAATTCAAAAGGTTACTGGTGTTAACCAAAACCGCAATTCAAAAGAAGAAAGTTTTTCACAATGTTCCACCAGATAAGAAGGAATTCACAATCTGTCGAAGAGTTTATCTTATCACAGTAAAAACCATTTACAAACCGTGCCAATCCAAATCGAATGAGCTATTGCATATATTTTATAGGAGCCATATCAAGAATTAACACCTATTTGAACTAATTCACTACTCTATTTATCCAGTTACGTATAACATTCACCAAAGGTACAGTCAAATATAGACTATAAACAAAATACTGAAAAAATGGTTTTCTTATTAAACAATAAATTAAAAGCGTATTATAAAAAATGGGCAATGTTACATAGTGTTAAAATCCGTTTATAAATATTATAATCTTATAAAAAGTAAGTCAAGTTTAATTGTTTAAAATTGGTTCTTATACCACTACCTATAAATAAACAAATATAATAACATTAGACATAATAAAATTGCAATACCTCGAGCATCATTAACAAATCTAATAATTTGTTTCGTAAATCTATACAAATAGTCTCCTGTTGTTGAAAAATTTTCACAGTCGGTTGAACAGTCTACATTAGGTTTCATCAAGAGTTCAACCTAAAATATTATAGAACTGATATTTTTAAACTAATTTTTAATATTTTACTTACTGCAGTATCCCTGGAACATTTTGTAGCCCAAAATCCATCTTTTTAGGTGAATTAAGTGCAGGATCATCCGGTTGAGCATGAAGTCCAAACAACATTTCTGCTGGCTGGGCAGTTCTTCGTCTAATTTTCGATTTTGATGGTGAAGGTGTTAAGTGAGATTCCGTAAATGATAAACTAAAAGAAACAATTTTAATAAAAGTATACCTTTATTGAATTCAGAACTATATGAGCTATCGCAAAACTAAAAGCTGTTAAATATTTATAACTAGTTGTCCTGGCGGACTTCGTACCGCATAACACTGTCGTGACTTTTTTTTTCTTTTTTCGTTTTTTCGAATTTTTATTATTTTGTTTTCAATGTTTTTTTTATTATATCATATTTTCTCGTTATCAGGTTTATACTATTTTTTCGTTGTATTTTATCATTTATCGATTAAATATATTAGATATATACTGCGCCACCTTACGGTGCCTTTATAGTACTTAATTTAGTAAGAATTTCTCGTTTAAATATGTGAGATAATAACTGGTGGCGCCATAGTAGTTAATTTAGTAGTAATTGCTCGTTTAAATATATGAGATACTAACTGCGCCACCTTACGGTGACGTTATATTATTTAATTTAGAAAGGTATTTTTTCTGAATTTCTTCTGTTTTTTTAGTTTTTTCCATTTTCTTTTAGTTAAGCGTCATAGTTGTTGATTTAGTAGTAATTGCTCGTTTAAATATATGAGATATTAACTACGCCACCTTACGGTGGCGTTATATTATTTAATTTAGAAAGGTATTTTTTGGCTTTATTTTTTCTGCATTTTTCTGTTTCTTTAGTATTTTCCATTTTCTTTTTGAGATTTTTTGACAAACAATTTTTTTATTTTTCGTAAAAAAATAATCTTTTTTAACTTCCCGCAAAAAAAAATTAAAATTTTTTTTAAAATCGGGAAGTTATTGGTTTCACCCCGTTTTTCGAAAATCGAGTTTTCATCGGATCTCAACGTTTTGAGGTCTTAGGAACCTCCCCTGACTATTTTTACGAGGGTGTCTGTATGTCTGTATGTACGTGTGGATGTGTGTGTGTGTGGATGTATGTAAACCTCTTATAACTTTTGAACGGCTTGACCGATCGGAATGAAATAAGAAGCATTTCAAAGAGTTCCATCTAACTTAGATTCCCTGTAAGTTTGAACCGATTCGAGCTGGTAGATTTCGAGAAATTTTAAAATAACCGGAAAAAACAATTGGTAAAAATGATGTTTTTTGGGCATATCTTTTTGGCTATTGCATCGATCAATTTCATAACCTAATCAGCTCTCAAGCTTAAAAAGCCACGTCGAATGCCGTTTTGAAAATTAAAATCGGTTGATTCGTTCGTGAGATATCGTTGTCGAAAAATTTTCAAAAAAATTTTTTTTTTTTCAATAATTTAAGAGATTTTTTGACTAATCGATTTTGCACTCCCGGTAACGTTTTTAGGTCTCAAAAACTGCGTCGAATGCCATCTTGAACATCAAAATCGAATAACGCGTTAAAGTTATGGCTTTTTAAACATTTCAAAAAAAGTCAAAAACGGTTAAAACTAGCGGGAAGTTGCAAGGATGGCCTTTAAGGTCAACCTCTTTTCGAATTTTTTTAATAAAAAGTATCCTATGTTACTTCTAATACCTTCAAGAATATGTGTACAAAGTTTCATGATGATCGGTTGAGTAGTTTTCGCGTGAAAGCGTAACAAACAAACTTACATTCACATTTATAATATTAGTAGGGATAGGGATGGATCGGAATAAATACTTACGGAAAGTCTAATGGAACAGGTGAAGAAGATCTTGAAGAAGTAGAGCTAGTATCATTAGTATTACTAGAAACACTATTAATAAGTTCCTTGGAAAAAATAGGAATTTCATTATGAAGAACATGATCTAATAACTGTCCTTTAACGTTATTTTCTTGTTGTAACTGAAAATTTAAAATATTTTATATTGAAAAAAAAAGATAATGATATTAGTACCTACCTCGATTAAAGTAGCTTCACTTTCCTTTAATTTTGCGTCTCTTTGGGCAACTGCATAATTTTGACTTAGCGTCATATTATATAATTTATTTATTATATATTTAGCTTCATCTATATCATATATGACAGATATTAATTGTTGTAAATCATTATTTTCGCTTACATCTTCCGCTTCTTCAATTGCCATTACATTATGTTGTGTTTCACTAATTGTTTCTTGTACATAGTTAATATTTTCTTTAATATCTTCAATGTAACTGTCTAATTGTGTTACATCTTGTCCTTTTTCTACAGCTTGCTTTCTTCGTTCTTCTAAAGCTTCAAGTTCTTTACCTAAAAAACAAGTAGTGAAGATATAGGAAAAAATAATGAATACAAATTTGTCCCATCAAGAATAAGGCCAAGGTGGAACAAGGAACTCGAAAAACTTAAAGTGCTATTACAATAAGTCTCCAATAGAGCTAAAAGCATAGGCAACAGAAATGGCTACAAAAAATCTTTATTAAAATTTAACAACGAACTTAAAAGGTCTAAGTCAAAATATGGAGGCAATACTAAGGAGATTACTAACCTAGTCCCAGTAGTACGCCTCCAAAAAGTTATCTAATGGCATTGGATGAAGATGTCAAAGGGAAAATTCACTGAAACAAAAGGGGAGAGCATGAGATACTTGTTAGGCGTTCACTTTTCGGGAGCAGTGACTATTGGTGAGAAGGCAAAGGACCTAGGAACATAGTTACCAACAATGAAGATCAATTAACAACCATAAAAGCAGTAAAAGGCTGTCCTCAAAAAAAGAGTTTTATCGCCTTTATTGTGGACAATTAGTTGACTATCTTCACAGCAAATATCTGAGATATCCTCAGCGGGTAGTAGACTTTAAAGTATACACAAAAGATCTTTTAAGTCACAGTATGATAAGGTCACCTGGAACAATTGACCCCACTTACAATCTACAATGCTTAAACTAATTGTACGTACCTAAAACTTCCCTTTTTTCAAGAAAATGTTCCATTCTTACTTCTTGTTCTACCAGTCCGCGTTTGCTCAAAGCAATATTATTAATAGTTTTTTCCACTTTAAGCCACTTTTGCTTAGCACTTTTTCCAGAAGATGTCTTGTTTAGTTTACCAGAAGCTTTACTACTTAATCGACCCCTTTGATTTTTTCTTAACACCGAAACTTCTTCTTGTTTTCGTTTCAGAACTTGATCTTTGATTTTCCGTTCGTTTTCCATTGTTTTAATCATATTTGCATTTTTCCTAGATTCTTTACGTAATTGAGCAATTTCTCTTACTCTTCTTAATTCAGCTTCTTTATGTTTTTGAGATTCTTCTTTCATTTTATTTATTAATCTAACTTTTGTTCGTTTCATTTCTAAAACTTCATTTTTATAAGACTTTAATTGGTTCTCATACTGAGTCTGACTTCTAACAAGTCTAGCATGTTCTTTTTGAGCAGCTTGTAAGCGTTTTAATTCCTTCTGCATATCTGATAGTTTTTTTGTGTATTCGTCTTTAACTTTTTTTATTTTATCTGATGGTTCTGCTTGTGCACTGTAAGAATGTAGGATTTTATCTCTTTCTTCTTGTGTTGTTTGGATTTTCGTTTGTAACTGCATTAATTTATCTTCATAATGTTGTCTCATAGTTTGCATTCTACGTTGAGAATGTTCCAATTCATCAATTAACTTTTGTTTCATATCTATATCATTGGTTAATGTTATAAGTTCATCTTTCAATTCCGTGTTCAAATCCTTCTCTTCGTTTTCACTATCACTGTCATTAACACTTTCATTATCAGAATCATTTTCTAGTTCCAACGATCTTCTGTTTAGTACTTCTTTTTCTCGTT
The DNA here is from genome assembly GCA_964028335.1 of Altica lythri. NCBI lineage: Eukaryota > Metazoa > Arthropoda > Insecta > Coleoptera > Chrysomelidae > Altica > Altica lythri. The sequence goes on along the minus strand of OZ034800.1, from coordinate 96,436,899 downwards.
CTAGATCTTGTTTAGCTTTTTCTATAAGTGATGCATTTTCTTTCATAGTAGTCTGTAAAAATGAGTATTGATTAGAGCGACTAAGTTGTTTTCTTAGTTGTTCACAAGTATTTGTGGATTCCATTAATTTCGCTCTTAATTCCTCAATTTCTTTTAAATACCCTTGTATTAAATACGATAAATCTTGTTCATTACCACTGGAAGTACCAATCCATGTACCAGTAACTTTTTCTGCTAACAGGCTTGTATTTTTGAATGTTAATGTATCAATAGTATCTTGCATAGCTTTAACCCTTGTCCGTAAATTACCAACTTCACCTTGAAGCATATTATTTTCGTAAAACATATCATTCACAGTTTCAGCCCCGTCTTCACCAATAAGTCGTTTTCCTTGTTTATACTCAACTAGCTCTAGTTGCAATTGAGCTATTTGTTGTTTCAATTGCGCTATTGTCTTAGAACTTTTATCTTGATTAATAAATACTTTATTTTTAATATTTCTAGCTCTATTTGCATACTTTAATGTATTTAATGTTTCCATAAAATCTCGGTCGCTAGGACTAACACAAGCGATCATTACGGTCTGGCTATTACCACCAAGACTGTCTTGTAGTAATCGAGTGAGTTTTGAATCTCTATAAGGTACATGTAACGCCTTTTTAGATTTATCTCCTAATGCTGATATCACATTACCTAAAGCTAAAAGACCACTATTAATTGCAATGCCTTCTTTCTGTCGCTCTCCTGTAGCACCAGTTCTCTTCAGTCTTTCAGAACCAGCCAAGTCAACAAAATGAAATTTAGCACTAAGTGTTTCAAACTCGTTTGAAGATTCACTTTCATCTTCAGATGGAACTAATCTCTGCTGTTTAATATGTAATGTAAATATAGCGTGAGACCTAGAGGATTGAGTGTTCATTCGAGTACTAGCCGTTGTTCGGGAAAGAGCTCCTAATCTTAAACATTGTAGTGCTTCTTCAGCAGATACTACAGTCTTAAAAGTTACTCCTTTAACTTGTATTCCACCATAAGGATCCTCATGGATTTTGTATGATGTATCCTAAAGAATTGAAAATTATTTTTAACACAAAGTGGTATAAATGCAGAAACTTACTTTACTATAAGAAGGATTAAATAAATCAATAACTTCTTCATTGTAAAGTTCCATAAATTGTGCTGAAACTTTAAATTCTGGAGGCAATGTTTGGGCAGAATGAGCTTTTTGAATTCTAGAATGAATTCCATCAAAGAGGTGATGTATAGCTCTTGGAATGATACCAATTTGTTGATTTTTTACATCAACATCAAAACCAGAACCCATTGTATAAGTTTTTCCAGATCCTGTTTGTCCATAGGCAAGAACAGTGGCATTATACCTACCAGTAAAATAATCATGTTTTTTTTTTTGTCAATAAATGAATAAATACTTATATAAAATACCCTTCAAGAGACGATTCGATTAGAGATGCTACACAGGTTTCATAAACTTCATTTTGGGTTGATTCCATGTCAAAGACATAATTATAAGTAAAAGCTTTGTCATTTCCTAAAGTAACTTGTGGCTCGCCTGGTGTAACTGTTGTGCAAATATGGCACATATCAATAATTTCTCGAGGTATTTGCGGGCGGATCCTAAAACAACAACAATATACCTCAAATTCAGTAAACCAAAAACAAGTTTGATCAAAATATGCAAAACTTAACAACGATGATATTCAAGATTCGTTTTCAGAAAAATGTATGATAAATGCATAATTAAAGTTGAGTCAGTTGCTTGCAGCTATATCTTAAAATGTGTGAATTCCGTGATTTTTTTTTCATCTCTGTGCAATGTTTACTATTGTTGTTTTAATACAATATCCGCGTTCTAGTTTAGATATTATTCTCTGCATCTGAGCGATTAAACAGTCTGCTGGGAAAATATATGTCTTGACCGCATTAACTTCAAAAGTTATATTTATTTCAGGATATAGAGGTATCATTCTATCTTGAGAAGGTCGCATGTCGCATTATTATTACATGTCTATTATATACACAACGGTATATAATAAAACAATATTGTTCTTTATAGAAAAATGTTGTTTAAATTAATGACTTACTATAAAGTATAAGTTAATTATCAGGATTGTTTTTATAAACAAGAGAAAAAACTTGTTGTTTAAACGGAATAAGTAAAAATTGATAAATATATTTGGAATTTTATGACATTTCAAAGTAAATTTATTCTTTAACTTTAAATACAAATGTACCAAGAATATCTATTGGGGCAGAAGAGACAATTTATTAATTTGGGATTTAAAGGCCTGCAAGTTAGGACGAGTGGGGAAGACGTGGGATGGTAAGGAGTTCCACAATCTGGATGTCTGGCACTGAACAGTATAAGGATGAATGGAGTTGGCACATCGCGTTGCTCTGGTTGGTCTGGCAAGTGGAGGCACTATAGAGCGGAGTTCTTCTGAGCAAAATCCGTTTATGTATCGGTAAAACAAGGAGTGATCAGACATTGATCTTCGGTGGGACAATGGGGCTAGGTTTTTGGTGATACTGGTGTCGTTTATTAGTCGAACTGCTCCTCTCTGTATTGCATCAAGAACTCTGAGCCTTGACAGAGCTGCCGAACCCCATAAATGCGAGCAGTATTCAAGATTAGGTCGTATTTGGGCTTTGTAATGAGTAGCTAAGTTGGATAGAGAGAAATACTTCTGTGCTCTAAAAAGAAAACCTAATTTCTTTCCTGCTGCAGGTGCTATGGATGCAATATGTTCGTTCCATAGTAAGTCCTGGGAGATCGTTATACCAACCAGTGTAATGGAGTCGCTTGCCTCTAGTGTCTGATCATTCATTGTGATGGATGAGTCGTATGTTTGCCTCTTGTTGGATAGGAAGCGTTGAAATTAACAAAATTCTTTCGTCCCCACTCGTCAACAATTCTCAAATCTTTATTGAGAGAAGCCGTTGTGGATCTTCTGTCCTCTTCCAGAATATCTAGAGATATAGGACGGTTGTGCGCTTTGCTACAGTGTAGGTTGCCATCATCTGCAAAACCGTGTATCGGGTTATTAATGGCTTCAAGTAGATCATTAATTTGTAATAGGAATAAAGTAGGAGCTAGAGTCGATCGTTGGGGAACTCCAGCGTTGATCTTGTAGAGGTTGGAGGAATGTCTATCTACGGCTACTTGGATGTGCCTGTTGGAGAGAAAGTTAGATATCCATTTACAAAGGTTTGGCGAGAGTCCGTATGAACACAGTTTGTTCATAAGACTATTTTGAGTGTGGATCAATTGAGGCAAATTTTGTTAAACAAGACTCAGTTTTATTGATTTTTGTAAAGACTGTGTGTACTGTAGCTTCAATTAAGTTTTTGAAATAAAGCTTATATACTCGCGTTACGAAACTGGTTAACCCTTCGTTTATTGGTCGGGATTAAATCTCTATTATTATTTATTGTTATATTTTCAATGGTTTTAGGTATTTTTTTAAACTGGGCTCTAATTAGACTTTTAATTGAAAAAACAATTGTAAGAAAAGGAAGAATTCGTCCTCTAAATGGAACTTAGTGTAAGGGAAAAATCGTATGAGAGAAAAAAGTAAAGAATTGGTTGCAGAATTTATTTAATAATATATGTTATATTTCCAAAGCAACTAGAAATTTTAACCTGTAATAAGTACTTTGGAAAACCAGTATTATTACCAGTTAGTGAGAGCATGAAAAAAATGTTAAAATTATTATTTTGTCAAGTTCACTGATCTAAATATATATTAACGTTTGATCTTCCTCTACATGTAGAAACTAATTAGTACTGCTAAGCAATGTAGCTATTTTTATTTTTTTAACTTTCCATGTTTGTATCAAGCATCCGGTAACTGACATAAATGAAATAAAAAAAAAATATAACATTAAGAGAAACAATATTTTAAAAGTAGTTATATGTAAAGGTTTATTTTTAATAATATAGTATTTATGCATTTATCATTTATAAGCAAATCTATTTTCTAAACAATGATATTTGTAAATGCTTAATTAACACATTCAAGTGAAAAGATTTATTTAAAAAAAATTTAAAGACCTTTAAAAGCGCTTACATAACAGCAAATCATAAATAAACAGAGAGGTATGAGAAGAATAAATAATCGTATTTAATAAATTATAGCCGATTTTTGTATATTTAAATTCCTAACAATCTTTGAATGTTTATATATGTCAATGTTTTTTAACTATATTTTATTTCGCTAGATCAATAGATTAAAAAACAAAATAAGAATATTATTAACATACAGATTAAAAAATAAATTTGAATTTTATATCGATGTGTTTTAATTGAATATGATTCAATCTTAAATTTTATTAGGAAGTCTATTTTGATAACTAAAAGGACGGACAGACTGACGGAAGGACAGCCGTACGGGCAGATAGACAGACGGACGGATGGACAGACAAAACGAGTTCCACATTTTCACTATTTGATGTTGAAGCGAAAACATTAACTTAAAAGTGCATATCAAGCTTTTGGTAAATGCAGGTTCTCGTTAAGTTTACAAGAAAAGTCATAAATAATATAAAGACTGAATCTATTCGGTTATTTTATTGGAATAAGTGATAAAGTTATTAATAAAACTTTATATAAGACTTATTTTATTGGTATATGTACATTGTACATATAAATGTAGTTTTAATAATCTAATCCAGTATGCAAAAAAACGTTATTTTAGTATAATTTGTATATGTACAATTAAAATTTAATATATTATAAATAAGGATGCAAAAATACAACGCACTCTAATATTTAATTGTTGATTAAATATTACAAACTAGCAGCTAAACAGGTTTGTTCGATACTAGCAAGTTTGTCAATTAGCAAACAATATTTTGTTTGTAATGTTTAACTACAAGGTTTGTCAAATGTAAATTTATTTAAAATAATGTACACAAATAAAGGAATTCTAGGCCACAGTAATATATTTGTCAACTTTAAAATACGCTAACTTTTGATTAAATAAAAAATTCCGATTAGATTATTTAATAAAATGTTATTTATAGCAATTTATTTTAAACGGAATAAAAGTATTAAAATATGTATAAGATATGATTGAAATGAGTATTTGCTTGTACTTCTTAGGTTTTACTTCAAAATATAACATTTGCTTCAAATAATTCTTAAAGTTAGACTAGTAAGACTACGAGCAATAACTTTATTTACATCGAAACATAGAAGTTAATTTAACAGAAATTACTAAAGTTTTCTAGTATTTCCTCCATTTCAGAGTCTTTAGTGTAGTTTTTAAGAATTTGACCACAGAGCAACTTCTTATCAAGCACTTCACCTAAAAAAGTGTTAAAAATGCATTTTTTGGAATTACTGTCCGGAATTTTTATATTGTTCAGCTTTTCTGATAACCTGTTTTAGTCAGTAATTCTCTGATATTCTTGATGTACACTTTAACGAGGGGTTTGTCTGTTTTCTCTTTTTCTGCTCTGATTGTTAGAGATTATCGTTTGTCAAAAGTAACAAAATAACAAATGAAGATATTTCACGTTTTCAGCAACCTCAGCATTTGAGTTAACTGTATCATCATCACTCTCACTCATGGTAACAATGTTAAAATTTCATAAAGTACCTCATTAAATTTGATCTTAATACATAAATCAATAATTCTAGTTTAATTATGGCTATTAAATATTAAATAGATACATATTATAAAATATAAAATCTGGTGCATAGGCGCATTTTTATTAATTATAATAACAATAAGCATATACATATAATTTGCCTAAATACATACTTAAATACATTTCATGATAATAATTAATTGTACCATTTAACTGGGACTTAAGGTTTTTGGAACTAAGTTCCCTTTCGCGCGTTACGAACAGTTACGCTGACGCTAGGAGCTAGCCTAAAAAAATTCATACCAAAATTTGTCACGACACTATGCACCGACACAATGCACCGACACACGCATGTTTCTCTCTCTCACAGACCAAAAAATAAATAACTCTCTCTCCCTCTCTCATAGATAGATATATTACAATGCATAGAAAAGTGTGACGTCAGCTATGGGAGGAGCTTACAAATCTTTCTAAACAAAACATATTTGCATTGAAAATGCCATAAAAGATTTTTCTATTACTTGTAGTGGGTTCTAATCAAAAATCTTAACGTTTTCCGGACACTTTTCATACGACCTATTGTATCCAATTTGTGATAGTGAATAAACATTGAAAGTTAGTGTAAGTGTTTAAATTTTAGCACTCATAGATGACTCATAGATGAATCATAGATGACTCATAGATGACTCATAGATGACTCATAGATGACTCATAGATGACTCATGGATGACTCATAGATGACTCATAGATGACTCATAGATGACTCATAGATGACTCATAGATGACTCATAAATGACTCATAGATGACTCATAGATGACTCAAAAATGACTCACAGATGACTCACAGATGACTCAGAGATGACTCAGAGATGACTCACAGATGACTCACAGATGACTCAGAGATGACTCAGAGATGACTCAGAGATGACTCACAGATGACTCACAGGTGACTCACAGATGACTCATAGATGACTCATAGATGACTCACAGATGACTCACAGATGACTCAGAGATGACTCACAGATGACTCACAGGTGACTCACAGATGACTCACAGATGACTCAGAGATGACTCAGAGATGACTCAGAGATGACTGTCAAATATTTTAATTTTAAAATTTTGTATTAAATTGTTAATTCCTGTTTTAAATTAAATTGAAATAAAAAGTAATTCTAGGTAGAATATACAATACCTCTGGTATTGTATAAATGGACACTTTTGTTAAAAGAAACGAACTGTTGAAAATAATGGATTTACTTTTTTTTTCTATTTTGCTTTGAACAGTGTAGTAGTGTCGCGACTTTGTTAAGTTTATACAGGTTTTTTGTAGATAATAAATATTAAAATAATAGAAAATAAAAACAATAATGTATCCTGACAGTGTTTCTGCACAAGTTCCGGATATTGCTGATAGAGTTAGGTAAGTAGAGATTTTATACAGACGATGATAAATGCTTATGTATGTACAAACTCTCTGTTGTGTTTACAAATTACAATTCCTTCACTAATTAATCGAAAGAAACTTCGTTCCATCCGGGTGTCCCTTGACACATCTCACTTTTTATTTAAATTTATTAATAGTGAACTTCATAAATTTTCCAGTACCTACATTTAAATAGTATCTTCCAAGGTTTTTATTAACCTTATGTTCTACTTTATATTTATAAGTCTCCAAAAATGGCAAGGTCAGATGCAACTATTAATATTTTAGCACACCTAAGTTGCGAGATTAGTCAATTGTTACTAATCCATGTCCATATATACAGGGTGACACTTTATAGAAGCATCCCTGTATAATCTTCTTCTATACTTATAATAAATCTGTAGAGAGGTCAATTCTGTACATGAAATATATTTCCAAAATAACTATCAGGGGGTGATTAGGGATCGATACTGATGCCAAAAATGAAATCAGTAAAATTTTTGCCTGTCTGTCTGTCTAACCGTTATAGAAACAAAAACTACTCGACGGATTTTAACAAAACTTGGTACCATTATTTTTCATACTCCTGAGCTCTGCTCCTATTAATTGTAGCGTGATTTTACATCACGCTACAATTAATAGGAGCAGAGCAGTGAAGGGAAATGTTGGGAAAACCATCTATACGTCACGCGAACGACGTCGCGTGTACATCGATATAGAACCCAAAAATGTGGTTAGATTTTTTGTTGTACGTCTGAACGTCTGTCAGTCTATCTATACGTTTGTGCGCGCATCACATGAAAACTACTGATCCGATTCGAATGCGGTTTTCACATATGTATTTGTCTTCTTTTAACTTAACATCTGGTGTATAAAAATTTCTCCCCCACCTCTTTTACGGTGTGGGGGAGACATTTTTATACAACAATCTATACATCACGCGAACGACGTCGCGGATACATCGATATAGAACCCAAAAATGTTTTTTATTTTTTTTTTTGTACATCTGTCTGTCTATCGATATGTTTGTGCGCGCATCACATAAAAACTACTGATCTGATTCGAATGCGGTTTTCACAGATGTATTTGTCTTCTTTTAACTTAACATCTGGTGTATAAAAATTTCTCTTCCCACCCCTTTAACGGGGTGAGGGGAGAAATTTTTATACAACAATTAACACGCCACGCGAACGACGTCGCGGGTACACCTAGTATATAATAAAATGCCAATGCTACATTTGTGAAAAATAGATAGGAAATAAATAGGAAACTTTTTTTTTATTTTTTGGTTCTAAACTGAAATTTTCAATTTAACCATTTAACTCTGAAACCCTGTATAGGTCTTTTGTAATCTTGTAGTAATTTAGTGAAACGAGATATTTCTAAAATTTTAATTCTGTAAACATAAAATTTGTGCAACCTGTTTATAGTTTATTGATTAAATTACTAATTATTAATTATAGTAAATACTACATAAATATGTAATGTGTGTATTATTTTGTGTTATCTGTTATTTATGACTTTTCAGTACTTTATTAGGTCTTTCAATGTGTCATCATTGCCCTTTCCATTGACCTTTGTCAAACTTGTAATTTTGTTATTATACCTATCTCGCATTGTATACAACATCTCATGTACAATAATAAGCAATTAAATCGTAACGTTGATGTCTATTTTAATATCCTTTAAGTACATAAAATTGCACTCGTTCGTTGACAATTCCAATATAGCGAAATAGGTTTGCTGCACCTCTCTAATAATTTTTGTTGTATTAAAAAGTCGGTTTGGTACATATTTCAGGATCAATATTAATCAACAGTGAAATTGTAACAAAAGCAAAGTGAGGTCTGTTTTTTACTAAACCGATTCAGCTGATCACGAAAACATTCATGAAAATCACAGATCTAATCTAGTTTTTTAGATATATGGTGTTTGCCTATTAGTTAATGATATGTAGTGATTCGAGTGCTATTTCCACACCTAAACTAGGACTGAGGGATTTGGAGTGTATGCGGGGCTCCACTAAAGGCAGTGCATCTCTTTAGTATGATGATGGATGTTATGACTGAAGAGATCTGATGTATACAGAAAGAAAAAATCTTGAAAAATGGATAAAAGTGCTTGAGAGTAGAGGGTTGAGAGTGAATAGGACAAATAGTGAGTATCTGACAACAAACGAAAGGAATGGACTTAAAATCAATCTGCAGAACGAAGTGCTACCAACTGTTTACAACTTCCAACATTCAGGGTATGTTCTAGAAAAGAAAAGAGGGTTAAATAGTGAGATGAGTCATAGGATTAAGTGTGAAAGTAAATGGAGAAGAATAAGTGGAGTTTTGTGTGACAGGAATGTGAATGCAAACATGAAAAGTAGACTGTAAGACCAGCGTTGATGTATAACTCAGAAACCTGGTCAATAACAAAAGAGCAAACGAGAAAGTTGGAAGTGGTGGAGATGAAGATGTTTAAAGAGATAAAATAGAGTAAGAAATGAGATAATAAGAGGTACAGCGAATGTTGGACATCTAAATAGGAAAATCCAGGAAAATAGGTTGAGATGATTTAGTCATGTAGAAAAGAGGGATGCGAATTGTGAGTAAAAGAGTAGTTGAATGTGAGAAAGTAGACTGAGATGGTTTGGTCATGTAAAAAGGAGGGATAAGAATTGTGAGTAAAAGAGTAGTTGAATGTGAAATTGGGGGTAATAGAAAGAGAGGAGGACCGAAAATGAGATGGATTGATACAATAAATGAGAAACTACAAGAGAAAACAACCGATTCCCTTAAGGACGATTCACACTCCTGGAGAATCACCGATAGAGTACAACCCTGAAGAAAATCCATATCAATCTATATACGTAAAAGGAAAACGTCGTAACCGCTGATGGTAAAAAAGTGAAAATTGGACAGATGTTTATTTTCATAATAAGAAGGGATTCTGAAAAATTTTAACCCTGAAGGGATAAGCATAACTATTTAACGAAGCGTTTCCGCATATTACTCGATAAGAATTTGGTTCCTGAACTGAAATATTCAATTTGTTCACTTAACTCTAAAACACCCTGTATAATAATATTATTATGACTGTTTTATTTAATGGGATTCATTTCCTTTCGGTTTATTTAATTCACAGTTTTGTTGGCTTGTTTAAAAATTAATTGAATTGATAAATAAAATGCTGAGTGAGTTATTAGATAGATTTCTGCTTAATAAATTTGATACGGCAACGATGATAAAAGTAAATACCTCTACTCATCAATGATGCTTAAGGATCGCAGTAAACAGAAACATGAATTTTAATGTTAATTATTTTACATCACAACCTTGGGATTACTTATTGACTCTGACCAAACAAAAACCTTCAAATTTTTATTTATTTTTCTTCGTTCTAATAATGATGTATCAAATATTTTTTACGTGTGGTGTATTAGTAAGTTCGATTAATGCTAATTATTCACTAATTGAGTCACTTTTAAAATCAATTAATAACGTCAAATTATCAAAGCGTGTAAAATATGATTACTAAAATACATGAAAATATCTAATTCGTTAATGTTCTTGTTATCTGTAAGTACCTACATTATTTTTCCGTAAAGATATTAAATTTCTACCTGTTTTTGATATTATCATCGAGTTTTAATACGAAGTTCAACCACGATTATCTCCCGATGCCTTTTATGCTGAAAATTTAACATGACATAGGTGCAGAAAAAATCGAAGCTGAACCTGGTTGCGTGCAACCCTGCAACTATTTATAAACCGATGGATATTTAAAAAAATAAATATAAACCAACCTATTAGGTACATATTTAGGTCACCCTTAAGACACCAGGAGTCCTTGTGTCCAATTCGTTTTTAAAAGAACCGAGAACCGATACTCCTCTAGTTGTAGACCGACTCTCTTTGTGTAAAGTAAGATAAGATCAAACAATAAAAGTTTTTCATAACTTTCAATCAAAATATTTGGATAAAAAGCATCGATGTGTTATTTTTCTTGTTGTAATACGGAGATATATTTTTATATTTAACCCAATTGTGTACTGTGTATTATTTGTTCATATAGTCCAGGAAATAAAGCAGTAAAATATGCTTACTGTCGATTTTTTTTTGTAAATTCGATACTCGGGGGTTTATTGGGTCGCGAACTCAGGAGTATCTGGTGACTAGAAAATCTACCTTTTACCTCTCTACTCCTAGAGTTTTTTGTAAAATCGTCACTAATTAGCTAATACTCGATATTTGGGGTAGCTAAAACCAAATATAACATTGACAGCGGTCTCTCTAGTACCTGGTGCACAAGAAATCTACTTTTTAAGTCGTCTTCTGAAGTTTTCTGAAAATTCTTTATGAAATTAGCTAAAATTTAATACTCGGAGGTTTTTAGGGGTTGTTGAGTACGAATACGACATTGACAGAGATCTTCATGCAGTAACCTGGTGTACACAGAATCTACCTTGACGTCGTTTCTTGGAGTTTTCTAAAAAATTGTCATGAAATTAAATGAAACTCGATACTTGGAGATTTTTGGTGTTGCTTAGAACAAATCTGACAATTAAAACGATCTCTTGGGTACCCAGTGCCCAAGAAACCTACTTTTTACGTTTTATGAAAGTTCGTTTTGAGGTTTCTTAAAAGTCGATACTCTGGGATTTTGGGATTGTAATATACCTTATCCATTTATTACTAAAATGTTACTTTTCCATCATAATAAAATCAATATCTTTATTTATATAAGTAAATAATATTAAAATACCACAGACAGAAATCTTGCTAAATATTTAATTAAGAATTGATAAGAAAAACATTTTAATACACAATAACCGTTAGGAATATTTTAGAATAGATAATCTTTCTCTTTGGTAATCCCAGAAACCCCGATTTAAGAAATCTCAAAACGAACTTTCAGAAAACTTTAAACAGGCGATATAAACAGTAGGTTTCTTGGGCACTAGGTAGGTACTCAAGAGATTGTTCTAATTATCATATTCGTTTAAAGCATCCCCACAAATTTTTAGAAAACTCCAGGAGACGACGTAAAAAGTAGATTCTGTGTACACCAGAAGATCACTATCAATGTTGTATTCGAAGTCAGCAACCCCAAAAACTTTCGAGTAGGTTTCCTAACAGCAGATACACCGAAGATCACAGTCAATGACATATTTGTTTTCAGCGACCCGAAAAAAAACACGAGTTTTAGCAGATTTTAAGACCAATTTACAGCAAACTCCAGGAGACGACCTAAAAAGTAGGTTTCCTGGACACCAGGTAACCCGGAGATTGCTATTGATGATATATTCGTTTACAACGACCCAAAAAGGCCTCCCAAGTATGGAGTTTTTACTAATTTCATAACCATTTTAAAGGAAAACTCCAGAAAAGAGGTAAAAATAGGTTTGCCGGGTACCTTGAAGATCACTGTCGATGTTACATTCGTTCTCAGCTACCCAAGCAACAAAATTGAACTTATTTTCGATAATAATTACCCAATTGTAATTCTTTTATTTATTAATTGCTATAAATTCACTATAAAAATGCACAAATGCTTTTTTCTAATATTATTTGGTCACAAAGTTTCCTGACGTTCTGACGAATCGAATGCAAAATCTATCTTACCGTACAAAAAAGGGCGCATTTTAGTGCATTATTTCCTCGCCTATTAAGAGAAATACTAATAATGGTATTCTCGATAAATTAATTCAGTATTTTTCTGTCATGTAAATTTTTAGTGTTTCCGATAGGAATTTCATTAAATTCATATAAATTTGAACAATTTATATAAATGAGTGCAATTGAACCAATATTTAGTACAATTGATTCGCACCTAAAATAGTCCGGACGACAAAGATATTTACTCAAAAATAATCCAAATTTAGGATAAAGAAACGATACATTAAAAAATAGATTCGTGAATATTTTTTTAATCCAATTTTTTTATCTACAATTTAATACCGTTTTAAAGAATAAAAAAAAAAGAAGAAACCCGCATTGTATCGCTCAATATATAAAGATAAAATTTTATGTTGACAATGTTGTGTGCACTGACTTTTATTAGTATTCTTAGATATAATCTTTATTTAGATAAATTACAACTGATGTTTTAGTTATATGAAATATTTAATAGGTGCGTCCTTGTATTCAAATCGTAGGCTGTAATTATTGCCGCTCAATAGATTTTTTTATATATAGTTTCTTTCATTAACTTTTTTCTTTAATGTTTATTAAATATTGTGTAGAAAATTTTTAAAATTTCTAAATAGGGTTTTATTCATAAAAAATTTAATTTTGTGTTCAGAATTTTAATGTGTCTGGTTTTTATAGTAATAACGAACAAAAAGAAGTAACAGGTAGGTAGAAAACAGGTCGTAGAAAATAACTGTAGAATAATTAGGTAGAGTAAATATATACTATGTACCGACTTATTATTAACTTAAAACATTATTTTAAAATTCTAAGGTCTGTAGGTAAATATTACGGTGCGGTAATAATAGACTAGGTGAATAAACCCAACATACACTGTTTTTATTATTGGATGTCAGGATGAAGAGAGTTTCTAAAAACAGGAAACAAAGTTGTGCAATACGTATCTATGTAAAGTTTATTGTATTTTTTAAATCTGATCATATCATAACACACAGGGACTTCATTATTTTTATTATTTTTTAATATTTTGAATAAAAATTAAATAAAATAATAACTTACCTAACTCCAACCCGTACACTAATATCGTCTTCATCCATTGTGTTCGATTTTTTTCTAAAACATGCAAATATTATTACATGTGTCCACTACCACACCTGGTCGTAACACCTACCTTTATGTAAACTTTTTTTTACATAATGACGGAATTGTTTACACCGCTGAGATTACTGTTATTAAATGTAACACTGTGCGGTTACATTTTGAACATTAAATAATAATGTCTTTTAAGCGTCAAGGGTTATTTTACTGTTAAAAACTTCAATTTTTTTATAAACAAATACGGAATGGAAGTGAAAGTGTTTTAAACATAACGTGTACGATCCACCGTGAGGCTACAGTCCGCGAAGGACTAATAGAAAATAAATTTGACTCGTTCAACGTTCAACCAACCGTGCGCGCTCGCGGAGTCAGACAAAAGTTTTGAAGTGTAGAACACCTGACTACCTGTACAGGGTGATCTACACTTGTAGGCATTCCAACTACTCAACACATTTTTATGATAATTATTGCAAAACTACTTTTGTGGAATATGTGGGAGTTGTTGTTTAAGGATATTTTTTAATCTAACAGATGCGCATCTAATCATTGATACATTACAGCACTGAAAGTGCAGAAAGGGTCAATAGGTTTCTTCACCACAATATGAGTATTCTGTATACCAACTTTTATGACCCTGCCACCTTCCGTTCAAGAATTATAGCGCACACGCACCAAGGGACACACAAGCCGATCTTATAAAGTTCCTCGATGGTATTCTGAATTCTGCACTTAAAGAAATCTGCTGCTATTACAACAAAAATACATTTTTTTCTTTTCTTCTTGGTTATCTGGTTTCTATTTTGATGATCTTCCCCTTCTCGCTTCTATTACTTAAACCTTCTTCTGGTCTGGTCTTGTAAAGTTATTTAAATCTTCAAATATTTTAAACATCCTTGTATATTTTTCCAAAAAATGCACTATTGACAGTATTTTATAGTTTTCTATCCAAATTTAAACGTATTTTCACTAAGAATACAAAATTTAATAAAAATGAATTTAATTTGAACAAATCGGATTTTCAATTGTAAAATTTTTAAATCTTCGAATATTTCGATCATCCTTGCACATTTTTCATAAAACTATATTTTGAATATAAGAGCGAAAGAGGGGATTGGTAACGTACGTACGTACACGGACACAATGCGTTGTCCCTCCGATTGACCGGATGGTACACGAAAGAAGCAGACTATATCAAAGTGGGGAATCCACAGAAAGTGGCGAAAATAGAGAAAGAGAGTTAAGAGTTTTAAAAAAATGTAATGAGACGGTGGAGGTGGCGCAATAAACCAACACCGTTATTCATGACCTAGGGAGATGAATTGAATGAATGGACTACAGATTCACTCAATTTCCAAGTGGCATGGTAACTTTAGAGTGTACACCAAGAAGATTGGGAAGGATAAGGAAGACAGCTTTAGGTAGGTATTGTTGAGAGGTGGACAGTGTGTACCACACCTGCTTTACATGGGTAAGGTAGATTGAAGAGAGAAATTCTCTGTGATGGATATTGAATGAGAAGCACCATAAAAAACTCTTGATGATGGCAGACGAGGGATCTTAAAACAAGAGTTATATATGTACGTCAATTCGATTATTAGAAAAATAGGAGAAAGCAAGGATAGCACAAAGAAATGATTTATGTTTTATAAGGCAACCTCTGTCACTGAAGTAATATCTGTATTCATGGTTCCTGAAGAGGAAAAAAAGAGATTGTAGTGGTTGAAGCATGCCACAATCACTAAAATTTAACAAATTCCAATCGATTTACTCCCTTCCAAAACAAAAGGTACAAAGGTAGGTACCCAACACTAAAAACGACACGGTAAATATCTGGATATTATTTAAAATGAAACATTATATAGTTAAAACCATAAAAATTTGTTATTTCCCGATATATTATACAACGAATTTAAACGGGATGTATTGTTCATGGTTATTTTGTATATACCGGCTTTAATTGGCGTAGTTAGCTGCATTACATTCGCTCAGCGCTCAGCTCAGTTTTCATATACAGTATGTGCATTGTGTTGTACTTAAATATGAATCTCAACAAATGAAATCATGTATGACTAATATGTATAAATTAATACAAATAAAATTGCTCTAATATCTAAATACGTCTTTTAATAATTTATAGAGTGCAGTTTGAAAATATGTTCAGTGAAAATGAATTAGATAACAACTTTTAATCAACATCATTTTGAGTTAGATTAACGTAATTGGATCTCAAGACGAGCTTAGATATTTTAATTTAATTCTTAGGAATTACCTACTTATAAAAGAGCATCGCTGATGTTGGACAGGTCCTCTAGATAGACTTTTTATGCCGTTGTGATTATTGGCATCTTTTGATTTGATTACAGATTTTTTTGTACTATTTAGTTTACTTTGTTTTTGTTCGTTGTTTAATAATATATTTGTTGTTCGTTTCCTATTGTTTTTACTATCTTTTACTTAAATCCCTCACCAGAGTATTAGATAAAATAACCACAACCTAGTAGAGCTAAAACATTTCCCCTTGGCGTGACAATATAACACTCCAATATTAATACAAAAAATTCCCATCAACACTGGCCTACATAAATCTCATTACCTTTTTTTGTAACTAAATAATAATCCGCAAAGAAATTGAATTAGAGTCTAATTTTGGAACGTAAAAATGACCATTCTACACGCGATTCAGAAAAAAATCCAGTCTAAATTCTTCTAATTATTAATTACATGTTGATGGATATCCCTGCTCATTGTGTCAATAAAATATTTATACTGGTATTGACCTGAACCTACGATTTGATTAGCTAAAACAACCACACATTTATTGGCTGTAATCTGTTTATATTGCTAACAGTTTCACCGTGGATATAAATTAACAAACAAATTCTGTCTAATCAAGATAAGATAATCTGTTATCGTATTTATTAGAGTAGGCACATAAAACATCGATATCAATTTGCTTTGCTAAATAACTAGATATCAATGTGTGGGTTTATGTCTATTATCTCATTCTATATACATACTTTCATAACACGTTTTCATTATTCTTTTTTTGTGTATAAAATATGTTCGGTAATATCCACACAATGCTGTCTAGTTGTTTAAATTATGAGAAGATATGACATGAGGGTAACCTGATTGAGTTTTTCTGAATAACAGCTCCATTAATGTTTTCTTATAATTTAATCTAACGTAAAAAGTTTTAGCCCTCATCAGGATTTCATTTACTTGAACCGTGAAACAAAGTAGGCAAATAAGATGGAATTTTTACAATTTATATTAATTAATTAAATCATTAACATATCTTATACTCATATGGTCATTGGCCCGAGTTGCTGAATTTATAAACAGATAAAATATTCTTTGGAATAAATAATGAATAAAATTA
The DNA here is from genome assembly GCA_964028335.1 of Altica lythri. NCBI lineage: Eukaryota > Metazoa > Arthropoda > Insecta > Coleoptera > Chrysomelidae > Altica > Altica lythri. The sequence continues at coordinate 96,419,747 of OZ034800.1, read as the reverse complement.
GATTAGTCAGGCTATAATTTTAATGGTAAAAGTTTAACGAGGAAGCGTTTCCAGTACCACAGTATTTAATATACGCAGATAAGATGGTCAATAATTTCTTCAGTGTGGCAGATAATTGTTATTTCCCATGATTGGTCAGTATGTACTTCGCGAAAGGAATTGTAGATTGTAAATTATATGTGAGGTCGATTGGCCCAGGTGACCTTCCTACATTCCGACCTTGGTACACTCCAAGCTTACTACACTCCGACCTTACTATACCACGACCTAAAAAAGATCTTTTCAACCGTTTCATCTGTATATTCACAGATTTTGCATGTTCCACTTTCCACTTATTTGCCCATTCTACAGAGATGTATCTCAGTGAACAATGCCCTGTGAAAAATCCTTCTTTTGCAAGACTATCAGCAATTGTATTTCCGACAATCTGGATGTGGAAAATTGGAAAGGGTCGAGCAAGTGCTCTGCCTGCACTGAGGCCACATTGGTTTCGATACCAACCATGTGAAAGGGTGCCCTGTTCATTAATCTCTTTAACAAATATGTCAAGGGGGGTGAGTCCAAGCATTACTTCCATTGCCCTGGTCGGCATGGTTTACATGGCTCCTGTTACGAGAGTTTGGATTTGATTTAATTTTCTGGTAGCTGTCGTTTGTTGCACTTTAGGCCACCACACGACAGCACCATATGTTAGCATTGGTTTTATGATTGCCGTGTAGATTCACATGGTGACCTTGGGGGATAATTCTCAGTCCGACAATTCCTATATGCCCTTTTGTACCCACAGCAGAGTTACTTTGTTACTTTAGTCAGTTGCTTAAAAGACTGTTTGTAGTTCCAGGCTGTTTTGTACTCGAATTTGGTAGATTCTAGATTCTTGGGCAATAAATATTCTGGAATTCTTGTGTTTTTGAGACATTAGTATATTAATTTAGGTATGTACAGTAAACTTAAGTTATACTGGATCGATTGAGAATAGTAAACACAAGTGGCGAAAAAATTTATACTTTGATTAATAAAATAGAAGAGTTAGTCATATAAGTCAATCATAAACTTTTATTTTCTTCGGAGTATAACATGTAGATATATTTCAAAAGATTCTATTACATGTTAAAAGATATAAGGTTTCATCATGCTTGATTGGCTTCTATATCTGTTTCAACAGAGTATTTTAGTTTTAAACACAGTTGATGATAGTAGTTCACTAATAAATTAGAGAAACCTACAGGAATCTACTTGAAGATAGGTAAGTTTATTTAATATTTATTTCGCCAAATACAAAATTAACTGAATTTTGCACCGTATAGCAATTTATTTAAAAGAAATATAGAAAACCATTAACAAATTGTTTCGTAGATCCTGGAAGTACAATCTTTTATTTTTACAGTTCGTCACATTTGATTAATTTCATATCCTATTCGCCTATTCAATTCCTATTTACTAAAAAAGTAGAAAAATCAATAGAAATAAAGAAGTTATTTCAATTTGGTCATCAAAAATTGAAGTAAGCTTACCTAAACTCGTGATTATGATATGATTTTCTAGAATTTTTAGTTATAAGATGAATAGACCAACTTTTATTAAAAAATTCTGTAATTAAACGCAAAACAGTTTATTACTTCATCTCAGTGTGAAGAAATATATCACATGCATTGAAACAGCTAGTTTTTATCTCCGTTTTGCCAGTCGAAATAAGACAATTTCAGACCAATGCAACTGTCAGTCAGAAACAACGTTGTTTCTTCCCTAGGGCAGAAACAAATGTCATTATTTCAAGTCTGTCAGAATTTTTCTGAGATCAAAACTCGCTGTTTCAATGCATGTGATATGAAAAATATAGTGTGTGGCACGGGATAAAACAAAGACGATTTCTGACCAGAGCGATGACACTTAACTCTCGCCCTGGATTCGTCTTGTTTCACCCTTTGCCACACAATATACTATTAATTTTATTACACACGTTTTATAGAGTGTCACGTTTTATAAATATGAATCCACCAACTGAAAGAACAAGATTGTTACTTTTGCAAACTAATCCAGCTACATACGAGTTTAACTCAAGTATCACTAGAGAACGTAAACGACGAGTAAAACAATTCCAATGCTGTTTATGTTGTTTATTGTTGTAAGTATAGGATAGATAGATCTAAATTTTAAACTACATACTATATAGCTTTTTAATTTATTTGTAGAACACTCGTCTTAATCACGCTGGTGATAACTGTAATTTACAGCATAAAGGAAGAGTTTCCAAATAACTCCACAATTTCAAATGATACAAATATAACTACAAATTTACCAGTTTTAATTCTTTTATCGAATACTTTTCCTTTACCAGATATAAAACAACAACATAAGAAATCAGAAGATGTACAATTACTTGAAGCTTTTAAACAAGCAAAATCTGATCTAGAACAGAAAGATAACGTAGAAAAACATATTCCATCATTACTGCTTCACAGTCCTAGTTACAGACACCAACGTGTAACAGCTACGAGTGAGAAAGGAAGAAATATATCACAGTATGGATTTATGGAAGAATATGCAACTCGGCATGTATACAAGTAACTAAATTAAATATATTATTGACCTACATTCTTTCGATTTTCATTTTTAGAAACGAACCTAACAATAGTTTGGTTGTTAAAATTTGTCTGCAAGAAAACAATACAATTGTTGCATATTGCCAAAACAGAAAAATCGCATGCAATATTTATCAAAAATATCGAACTTTTAATGGTAGTTGCAATAATTTAAATGAACCATATTTATATGGGGTTGCGTATACACCGTTTAGAAGAATTTTACCACCAGACTACGCCGATGGTTAGTAGTATAAGGTATTTATTTTATTAAATTTTAGAACCAGAATCACTTGGAGTTAAACGTAAAAGTAACGTATCTTATTAATTGAGAATTGATAACTTTAGTTACCTAATAAATGAATAAAGCACTAAGACCTATAAAATCTATTGTGTCTCCTCCTTGCGCTATACGATTATTCCTCTTTCAGACCTGTTGTTTGAGGAGTTTTAGGATCTGGCGAATACTAACAGAGTTAAGTTCGCCTTCTTAGAGCTAGTGTGTACCCAGGTATCTATATCTTTCTTGAGTATTTTTTTAGAAGATACAAAGGAGTTTCCTCATTCTCTCCGCAATATCTGCATGTACCGTTTTCCTCATACCCTATTTTTGTCAATTGACTTATGAGTTTGCAATGCCTTAACATGAATTCTCTCCTGAACCCAAGTAAACTCTTGGCATGTTGTAATCCCTTTTGGTTATTGAAAGAAAATGATCTTTCTCTATATTCGCTCCTTTTGAGCTCTTCTTTAAACGCATTGTCACCAAATCTAAAAAAATGCTATGGTCCATTAAATGTTTTAGATGCCCTTTTTCGTGCCAGTGCATCTGTCATCTCATTTTCTTCGGCACCCATAGGAAGGCGATTTTGTTGTTCTCACTTATTTTATTTATACGAATATTCTTAACACCCCTGTTTATAGTTGTGATTTATATTAAGTGTAGTCAAATATTTTAATATTTAATATTAAAACCAAACTAATACAAATTTTATATAGGAATCAGTAAACCGAGGTCTTCGAAAAGTGGAATTGGTTTACCTTCAGCAAGAACTGTGAGTTTAATTGTACATCGTCCCTTATCTAGAAATGATCCAAAGTTTACTGTAATGTTAGCAGTTTGGGGTCAATTTTTAGACCATGACATAACAGCTACAGCTTTAAGCCAAAAGTCTAATGGAAGTACAATCTCTTGCTGCAATACTTTGAATGTTACATCTCCAGAATGTTTTCCGGTACAGATTGAAAATGGTGATCCATTTAGCGAATATAATGTCAGTTGTATGGAGTTTGTTAGATCTGCACCTGCTCTTACTTGTTGTTTAGGTCCAAGAGAACAAATGAATCAAGCAACATCTTTTATAGATGGATCTGTTATCTATAGTGTTGATGAAAATTTTGCAAAAAACTTACGAACTTTACAAAACGGTACTATGAAAGTACTAATTTCTGAATATGGTAGAGAACTTTTACCAATTTCTAAAGATTTAAATAATGGTTGCAATCAAGAAGATGAACAACAGAATGGAAAATATTGTTTTCTAGCAGGTACGTGGTAAATAACCATAACGTCGTAATACTGTTTAATATTTTCTAGGTGATCCACGAGCAAACGAAAATTTACATTTAGTTTCTATGCATTTAATTTGGGTACGCCATCATAATAAAGTAGCCCATGCTTTAGAAAATGTTAATCCACATTGGGATGACGAAACAATTTTTCAAGAAACCAGAAGAATAATCGCTGCTCAAATGCAACATATTACCTACAATGAGTTTCTACCAATACTTTTAGGTAAATAATTGCTTTTTTAATATTTCAGTAAATTATGCATACCGTTATTTTCTTCTGTTTATTGAGAAATATATATGTAATAATAGTATATTATTAAGACTAAGAACTCTATTGCCGATAGAGCTCGATATCCTGGTGGAACATAACAAAGTCAAACTAGGTTGGGTGCCACGGGGCATGGAGGATTACAAAGCAACAAGCAAGCTGATAAACTTGCAAAAAAAAAGATTAACCAAAATATTCTTCGGTACATATCCAGCTTTAGGGGTACCAAAAATTACAGTCGGGAGCCCAAAAAAGCCCTGGATCCGTAGACAACACAATCAACATTGAAAACACATCTCTGGCCAAGCACACACCAATATGTGTATTAAACAGAGGAATCAATTACAGATCATTCCGGGCTTTGCACCAGTCAAGGGCGACTGTTTAATGGATACCCAAGCTGCAGATTATGCGAGAGGGAGCTTGAAACAGTTAAACACATCATATACCGCGAGCCACTGGATTGCAGGTTACAGTCAATTGTTGGAGACTTCAAAGTACCTCCACAAACACATGGCACCAACGCCACCAACCCTTAAGGTTAGACCTGTACAAACTAGTACAAAGTACCATGATCCTGGAGTGGGTGACATGAACCAATGGAAGAAGTAAAATAAGCTTCAGTACAACCAGTGGCTATACGTCAGATGGCTTTCATCTTAATAAAAAAATAGTAAAAACTGCTGATGAAGCAATACACTTTACTTTCTGAGCTATCGACAACCAAATTCCCAAAGATTAATGATTAAAACCTTTCTATACATATACTCAGTCAAATTGACGTATATTTCGAAGTATTAATAAGAATATTTAAACTCATTATTGCAGGAAACCCATTAATGCAAAAATTTGATTTGTTACCAAAAACACAAGGCTATTTTAACAAATATAATGAATCAATTGATCCAAATATAGCAAACAGTTTTGCAACATCGTCTTTTCGTTTTGCCCACTCAATTATCCCAGCTCTTATGAAATTGTTGGATAATGAAACTTCTAGTCCAGAATATGTACAAATGCACAAAATGTTATTTAATCCATTTGATCTATACAAAGCTGGGACACTTGATAAGACATTAAGAGGTGTTATGAATACATCAATTGAAGCCAGTGATTCTTACTTTACTGAAGAGGTAAATAACTTTATTGGGGAGGTAAATGTTTTTATTTGTTATTTATATTTTAGCTTAAATCCCATATGTTTGAACGAATTTCTGAAATAGAAAAAAGATCAAAATCGTGTGGATTGGATTTGGTATCTCTAAATATTCAAAGAGGACGAGATCATGGTTTGCCTGGGTATATTCAATGGAGAGAACATTGCGGTTTTAAAAAACCTAAAAAATTTGATGATTTGAAACATGATTTGGATTCAAATTCTTTATACAATATTAAAACAATATATAGGTAATAGCTCACTTATATTTTTACTGTTATAATTGTTAATCCCATTGGATTAGTCTCAATTGTTTACTTTTGTGTTTTTTTAGTGAAGTGGAGGATGTTGATTTGTACACTGGAGCACTAAGTGAAAAACCATTAAAAGATAGCATACTAGGACCTACCATAACATGTCTTATTTTAGATCAATTTTACAGATTAAAATTTGGTGATCGGTTTTGGTATGAAAATTCCCATTCATTCCCAGGATTTTCTCATGACCAACTAACTGAACTACGTAAAACAAGTCTAGCTAATATTATATGTAACAACGCTGACGATTTGCAAATTATTCAAAAAAAAGTAATGGAGGGAGTAGGACCAAATAATAATTATATCAATTGTTCTGATTTAGATCAATTAAATTATCAATTTTGGAAAGAAAATTTAACACATGTACAAGTAGATGGTGGGATAGCTGTTACAGCATCTGCCGCAAATACTTAAAATTGAGATTTTTAACGAATACCCCAATACATTTTTATAAACAAATACAAGATTTTTAATAAATTGTTTTTCTTCTTAAAATTACTGTTTTTGAATGAAAATGTATGTTTTTGTATCAATAAAATGTACGAAAGAAGTCAAAATGTTGAATTAGAATTGTGTGCATATGCAATATTAGAGTCTCCGATAACACTATGAAGGCTTGTCTTTGCTCTGGAGTGTTTTTCCAGTAAACTGCACTGAGTTCCTTTTTCCAATTTCTAACTTCATCCATAATGTGGCATTTCGAGGTGACACAGAAAGATTCAGATCCGATCTTTTGCGGGATTCTGATCAATCTCATTTCCGACAATCCCTTTATGCTTTTGTACCCACAGCAAGGTAGCTTTCTTCTATTCAGCCAGTTGCTTATGAAATTGCTTGTAGTTCCAGGCTGTTTTGGACTCGAATATGGTAGATTGTATAGCCTTCAAAGCAGCTTGGCTATCGGAGGCAATAAATATATTAAACTGGATTGAGGCATTTTTAAATGCACTCTAGAGCGCGGGAGTCTATTGCTCATATATAGCTTCGGTTGGAATATTGTAGGAGGGTTTTCAGGGTTATTGAGGACTATACCTACTCCTTCTAGTGTTTTAGACTTTAGGCTCCTTTTTTAAGTTGAGTGATTTCATATTGTGTTAATTTATAAACTCGTTAATAGTAACATTTAGCGTGAGTTCGAAATCCCGTTTTGGAGACATAATGTCTGAGGGAATTCTCATGGATTGGTTTGCTCTGACCTTTAGAATCTCAAAATGTCCTGTAAGATCATCGTTAGAATCGCAAGATATGAATACTAATGTTAAATTGCTTAATAACCAGACGTAATACCAAATACAACACAAATCTTAATATATGATGATTTAATTCAAGTTCGCTAACGGTTAGAAATAAAAAATATATTTTCTAACAAAATATATATTGAGCAATTGCTATTTTTGGTTCTAGAACTTGAACTGACCTATTATGGATTTGATTAATATTCTTGTTTAAAATTGGAAAGTAGCGATATTGTATGCAACTCATAATCCATCAGTAACTTTGTTGTATTTTTTTACCATTTAAAATATTTGCCAATGAGTACATTTTAATTTAATATACAAATGGAGGAAAGCCTTACCTTGCATGTCACAAAATATTTTCTTCATAAAATGCTCTGAATGACCTGCACATGCATAATCAAGTATAAAAATTTCAAGGCATTTGCTGGAATACAGGGAAAATAAAAAAAATTATTCTGCTGAATAAGAATGAATGTTTAAATTCAAATGGAGAGAAAAATGTTCATTCATCAAAATCATTGCGTTTCTAAGGAAAAATTATCAAATATTTCAATAAAAAAATAAATTTTTACATTATTTATTAAATAAAAACAATATAAAAATAACTACTAGGTACTGATAACCTTTTTATCAATGTAGCAACCGTTTCATCAAAACTAATATCGTACATAAAATAACTAATGCTAGGACACACTGTATGTTTGTAAAAAATATTTTTAATAGCAAATTAAGTATATTTTATTATTTTTTGAGAATATAAACATTAATATACTATCCTAAAAGCTTGGACTTTATTAGTTATAAGTAATATATTTTGCTTAGTTATAAAGATTCTGATATTTCTAAATGAAAGATTATATGATAATAAAATTTACCTGATTATTTTAAACACAGATTAAATTAATCTTTGATTTCAAATTTAAATAAACTGAAATGTCAAACATTTAAGTTGGCAATTCTAATCTGTCACTGCGCAGTTGTGTTGTCCATCCTACTTTCATGTTTATTTATTCTAAACTAAATATCTGATGATTCAAATATGATTAATACATGATGCTCGTTTAAGTACAAGAGTACTGTTTTTTTATTTAACTTATAAATGATTAGGTAAGTGATAACAGATTATTTTTGCATTTATTATACAGATTATCTATTGGTTAAATCTATAGAAATTTGTTGAGAAAGTTTTAAAATTTGAACAAAAACAAGAAAATTATGCCACTCCCATTATAATAGATAGTTTCAGTAGTGTTTATATTAAATTTATTTTCCTTGTACTGCTAAATTTATCGAATTTTAAGCTGAAATACTGTAGCTTAATATCAATACTGACAATTAATCGAATAAATGTAATAAATTTGATTAATTACTGGATACCTGTATTAGAAAACTTACGTGATGTTTTGTTTCTGATGGTAGCAAAATATTAGCTTTAAATATGATTTTCTTTTCAGATATGTGGTTTCTATGGATCACACCTCTAATAGGTGTCAGTTTGGCACAAGTAGACACTTACAATACAAATACTTTAAACGAGAATGACAATACAAATCAAATTTACAATTTAAACAATCCAGGTTCAAATTATAATCCTAGCTTTAATTATCCAGATTATAATAATCAAAATAGTAATAATTACAATCCAAACACAAACTATAATAGAGATCCAAATTATCACCAGCAAAGTAACTATCCAATGTATGGATATGGTGGCAATTACAATTATGGCAGTAGTGATGAATTAAATTGTCCAGAATACTGGTCTCGTTATGAGAATAGTTGTTACAGATTTGTTAAATCACCCCGTCGAGCCTACCAAGATGCAAGAAAAATTTGTCAGGTAATTCTATTTACACTACTATTTGAATTCTGTTTTTAAGGTATTGGAAATAGATTTTGTAATTAGTTTCTTACTATACTGGGTTTTAATTTTTGTATTATGATGTAAGTTCTTCTTAATGAAGAGATTTTTTGCACAAAAACAACACACCGGCATAATTAGCGGAACAAACCTTTGTCGTTTTTTTTTCATATTTCTGTTAACTTGACAAATTTTTATCATTTAGGTGTAATTATTCACTCTAGAAGTTAATAAGTGTGTAACCCTAAAGCTTGATCTCCTAATTGTACCGATGTTCGTATAAACATGATGATCAGTCTATTCATTTCTATATTTTTTATTCAGTCTTACACTCCTGATGGTGGATCAGACTTAATATCAATTAATTCTCCAGAAGAACACGGGTTTATTATTTATCAGTTACAAATGCTTGATCCTCAACATCGCAGATGGTATATTGGTGCTCATCAAGGTTCACCAAATTATTACACTAATGTTGATGGTACACAGTTAGCCAATGTTGACACAGCCATTTTAGAAGTTGATTTTCCTTACGGAAAAGATTATTTAGCTTATAATTTTTCAACATCTTCATTACATTGGAATTTTGAACCTGTAAGAGGTGATGAACAGTTAGTGTTTATTTGTGAAGCAAATATAGGTGCAGTTCAAAGATTAGTAACTGAAGAAAGAAGTTTTACATATGGAATGGATATAAAAGATCCTGAAAGAATACCAAGGGGGCCTTATTTTATTAAACAACCGACTGATGCAACTTTCGATACTTCCAAAAGAAAGCTATATAATGATGTAATGCTTGGGTAAGATTGTGTTTGGTATTATAAAGTTTTTAAAAATAAACTTTGTTATTATTTGTAGTTGCTTAGCAGGAGGATACCCAACTCCAACATATGAATGGTATCGAGAGGATTATGAAAATGATAGGCTTGTTGCCCATAAAATAGATCCACTACAAGATAGCCGTTTTACCATAAGTGGTGGAAATCTCCTAATTCATAATCCTCAACAACAACTTGATCATGCTACTTATCACTGTAAAGCTACAAATAAATTTGGAACAATAATATCAGAGAGCGTTCATCTTAATTTCGGTTTTATTTTGGAATTTGTATTAAAACGTTCCCCAGAAATTGGAGATCAGAACTGGGGAAAATCTATATACTGTGATCCGCCGAACCATTTCCCTTCTGTTAAATATTCATGGTCACGTGATTATTTTCCTAATTTTGTTGAAGAAGATAGACGTGTCTTTGTATCAAATGATGGGGCCTTATATTTTTCTGCGTTAGAAACTATTGATAGAGCAAATTATAGTTGTAGTGTTAATTCAGAATTTTCTGATTCTGGAAGGAATGGTCCGTTCTTTCCCTTAAGAGTTAATCCACATTGTAAGTTATTTTTTTTTCGTAGAAGAGCTTTTGTAATCGTTATATTTTACAGCCAATTATCAACAGTTAAAATTCCCTAACAACTTCCCTAAAGCATTTCCAGAAGCTCCTACAGCTGGTAAAGAAGTTAAATTGGAATGTATTGCTTTTGGATAGTAAGTTAATTAATCATTTAAGCAAGTTTGTAGTATGCTACTAAAAATCTGAGTGGTTTTGGTTTGTTTTCGGTTTTTAACGTAAAAATTTTTTTTATTTTCTTTACTTTGTACTCTGAAAAATAAGTTCCTATTTTTGACGCCTAGCGCTGGCGTATGAACTGATATTTGGGAATCTATTTGCTTGGTTTAAGGCTTTTTTAACGGACGCTAAAATAACTTAGGTGGGAAAGAGAACTTATATCAAGAACGATATAAAAACGCCAACGAAGACTTTTAGCGCGATGCTTTTTTAACTCTAGTGGGAATGACGCTTTATTATTATTCATGGGGAATAAAAAAGCGCTGGCGCTGTTTTCAGTAGCTATATTTATTATTGATTTTTTAGTCCAGTACCCAACTATAATTGGACCAGAAAAGGTGGTAGCTTACCAAGAAGTGCCTATTTAACTAGTTTTAACAGAGTTCTTGTTATACCCAAAGTTCAAGTTGAAGATGAGGGAGAATATATTTGTCGAGCTTATAATGATAGAGCGAGCATAGAGAATAGTGTGATATTAAATATCCAAGGTAAGTAGTTTGAATTGCATTATTTATTCTTAATTTATTGAATTATTTTATTTAAGCTGAACCTACGTTCACAATTCCTTTGACCGATCGTCATATGGATAGCAAAAGTGAATTGATTTGGACCTGCGAAGCATTTGGACTACCGGATGTTAATTATACTTGGTGGAAAAATGGTCGTCAACTAGGTAATATTTAGTTTAAGTGTTTAATTTGATCAAAACTAAACATTATACTTTCAGTAATGGGTTATATGGATATAGAAGACAGAGGAAGAATTAAAATCCAAGATAACGTTTTATCTATATCTTACTTAGATCAAGAAAGAGATCCAGGAATGTATCAATGCAGAGCTTCAAATACTTTAAAAACTGCGTATTCATCAGCTCAATTGCGAGTATTAGGTTAGAATTGGTCTGTTAACAAAGTTTATTTAAATTTAATAAATCATTTTTCAGCATTTAAACCATCTTTCCAAAAGAATCCATTAGAATTTGAATCTTATGCAGCTGAAGGTGGTAATGTTACTATAAGGTGCAATCCCGAGGCAGCTCCTAGACCTAAGTTTGTATGGACAAAAGATGGGAATATTATAGGTTCTGGTGGTCATAGAAGAATTTTTGAAAATGGAAATTTATACATTAGTCCGGTATCACGAGACGATGAAGGCGTTTATATCTGCAAAGCTTCAAATGAACTTGGTCTTGACGAATCTAGAGGACGATTAATTGTTTTAAGTAAGTTTAACGTTACATAAAAAGGATTTTCATTTAAAATACCGTCACGCCCTAATGGTTTGGGAAGAGGGTTAGCTTTTCTGGAGACATTTCCCACCTAGGTCATTTTTTTTTGCGGAGATATCCATTTACTCACCTCTGGAAATTGCTCCCAGAGAGTTTAGGTATCACCCTTTCGTACTACCCACTAAATTCCGCCTCCCCAATAGCCAGAATCCCCGGAATTAACTTTGTTGTTTTCGCTTCATGAACTCCAGATGTGTCTATTCTATCTTCCGCCCATCTGCTTCTTCCTTTTTCTTTATGATCATACATATAGATTCGCTTATTTTACTCTAGTTTTTTTTATTTACCATCATAATGGTACAGGTACTGTGATGTGTTCCAATCCCTGAACTTACTGAGGATTATATTCCACTTTGCAATGTTGAAAGCATTCTGGACGTCTATTGTAACCGTTAGTTACCGTTGACTACTTGAGCTTCCTCTCAGAATCGCCTCGCAAGCATCCACTTTCCTTTGCAGATGCCGTATTTACTCTCGAAAATGTATTAGAGTCTCCAGCCTACCTTTCATTAAGTGTTCGAAAAGTTTCACAAGCACGTCTAACATGCAAAGAGGCTTATATTTTTATACCCTCGTCCTTTCTTATAGCCTGGGGGTAATGTGCAGTTCCCCGATCTTATTAAATGTTTCTATTATTTTATCCTGTATAACATCCATTGTGATATCCCTACAACGGGCTATACTATTTTTAATCTTAGCAGATGCTTCCTTTATTTCCTGTCTTGTAAACGGTTGGTGTTCTTTACTTATGTTGCCACTTAGATTTCTCTACACACAGTCTGGAAAGAGCTTTGTGGTTTCTGTGATTATTCTTTCGTTGTCAAATCCTGGGTTTGTGAAGGTAGTGGTTGTCTATACACCTGGTAGATATTCTGCTGAGGTAGTAACCTTATCAGGTGGAAGTTCAGGTAAACAATAGGAAACAAACAACAAATATGTTAGCAAATTAACTAACAGTTCGGAATTAATGAATTAATATATAGGGTAAAACTACCCTATAATCGTATGTGACAGTACATAATATTAATTATTTTAGGAGGACCTCGTCTCGTGGAACCACTAAGTCCAAGTCTTATAACATCTGTTGGAAGGAACATAGATTTACGTTGTTATGCAGTTACAGATGAAATGTTGGATATTGCTTACATCTGGAAACATAATGGTATGACAATAAGGGACATGGATATTAGAAATTCGTACAACCGCATGGTAATTTAAAATTAATATTCTTCATTTTTTTTTATATATAAATTTTTATGTATTTTAGAAACTTGATGGTGGGTACTTACGAATAAGTAATGCAACTTTTTCTGATACTGGAGATTATGAATGTGTTATAAAATCTGCAGTTGGTAGAATATCTTCAAAAGCATTAGTGATTGTTGAAGGACCTCCCGGTCCTCCAGGTGGTGTACAAGTATTAAATATTCAGAAAACATCAGCTATGTTACAATGGATTGATGGTGCTACTCATGGTTCCCCAATACACAGTTATACAATTAGTGGTAGAACTAATTGGAATAATACTTGGGTGAATATTACTCATGGAGTAAGAGCTACTGAAGTAGATAGATATACGGGCAGGAAACAAACAACTATTGATAATATTTTAATACCTTGGTCTGTATATGAATTTAGAGTAGCTGCCTGGAATTCTCTTGGAATGGGCGTTCCATCTCAACCTAGTCCAAAACACGCTACTCCTCCAGATAAGCCATATATTGCACCACGTAACGTTAGGGGAGGTGGAGGTAAAATAGGAGATCTCACAATAATGTGGGATCGTCTTAAACCTGATGAACAAAATGGACCAGGAATTTATTACAAAATATTCTGGAAAAGAAAAGATGGCGAAGTCGAATTTAAAAGTCAGAGTTTAAAAGATTTTGGTGATGTTGGAAAGGCGGTTGTTTACATTGATTCTAAATATTACTATTCTGAGTATATAGTAAAAGTTCAAGCATTTAACAATCAAGGCGCTGGACCTATAAGTCGAGAGGAAGTTATTTATTCAGCTGAAGATATGCCTCAAGTCGCACCTCAACTCGTTGTTGCCAAATCTTTCAATTCCACCGCTCTTAATGTTAGTTGGGTACCAGTAGAACAAACACGAGAAAAGATTAGAGGAAAACTTATTGGACACAGAGTAAGAAAATTTTTTTATACACACAAATCTTTATAACTTCTAAATAAACTTTTGTAGATTAAATATTGGAGGAAAGATAGTGATGAACAATATGCAGTTTATTATTTATCAAGAAAAACAACACCATGGTCTCTTATTGTGGGTCTTCAACCAGATACTTATTATTTTGTTAAAGCTATGGTTTACAATTCAGCTGGTGAAGGACCTGAAAGTCAACCTTTCATAGGTATGTAACTTTTTTCTTTATTTTTCTATGGAGAATACTTTGGGAACCACTGCTCTAGGATCTCTACTCGAATTCGAAACTATAGATACTTTTTGGAACGAAGTTCCTTACGGCAGGCTTGGAGGAGATAGGGATTTTGCTGCGCGACCGAACTGCAAAAAATGTAATAGTAAAACCGTAAGAAAAAGTCCATGGAATAAAACCGTTAAATGAGACGTGCGCAGGCGCTACAGTCGTATACACAAGCGAGTAGTGTATAAAATACCTTTTTCTTTCTCCCTCTTTCTTTTCGTTCTCTCATCCTCCTCTGTCTGTTACCACTCCACCCCGCCAATGCATAGTATATACTCATGAATTCATGCACAAGCACGTGGCGAATACTCACATTATAGATACATTTTATTAGCCGAAGGAACTTCGTTCCTACCTGGTGTCCCACGACACCACAATGATTTTTTAATTGATAAGACTTTTGTGTTTATTATAAAAATCAATCAATAATTATGTTTTAGAACGTACGTATAGAAAAGCTCCACAAAAACCGCCGTCTTCCGTAAGGGTTTATGGTGTTAATCCTTCCACTTTAAAGGTTGTTTGGCGTTATGTTCAACCGTCGTTAGAAGAAGAACCTTTACAGGGTTACAAGGTATGTATTTTTATAACATCCAGGTATGTTATAAGATCGGCTTGTGTGCTATAACTAAAGGTAAATTTGGTATGTAGAATCTTCATGTCATTTCATTTAGATCGAATAACCTTAACGGTTTTCTGAAACTTCTGTATATGTATAAATTAGATGGTACTTTCTTAGTTTACATTAATTTTGCTATATTTTTAATAGATTCGTGTATGGGAAAGCGATCAAGATATTAGCACTGCCAATGACACTTTAATACCTTTTGGAGGTAAATTGGAAGGTTATGTGAATAATCTTTCACCTGGAAAAGTTTACAAATTGAGAGTTTTGGCGTATTCTAATGGTGGTGATGGTAGAATGAGTTCTCCAGAAAAAGAATTCCAATTGGGTGAGTTTGGTTAATGTGGAAATTTAGTTTTGTTTCATAATATAGTTTTTTTTTATTTCAATTTCAGGAAGGCCACAATATTTTAAGAGCACAGCTAGTGATGTACAAATTAGTGTGATATTAATTGCTGCAGCATTAGTAATACATCTCATTTTAAGAGAATCACACCATAACATTATACAAATGTTTAAAAGTTAATTTTTATTGTTATTATTAAGAATATTTGATTATGACAGTGGCAGATCTGATTTTTTATATATATATTTTTACATTTTTAAATTTTTTTACTCTAGAATGTGGTACTGACTCCGTCCAATAGGTAAATGTTATCTTGTTTTTATATACTTTTATTTCACTGTGAAGCGAAAAGTAATTATCAAATATTTAGCTGAATTAAGTACCTGCAAAATTTTTGTAAATTTTAAATAAGGTAAGAGATTAATACGAATATAATTTTGCTTCATAGTTTCTGATGTTGTTCAAATAAACTCTAAATAATTTTATATCTATATTGAATAAACTTCATTTATTTTTTAAGAAGTATTTATTTCTCCTGCTTTGCATCATTTATTTTGTGATCAAATTAAAATTTTTCTGCGAATTATGTAAGTAATAGTAAACCCGTTATCAGTAGTTTAAAATAAGCAAACATAAAATGAAAACTAGAATAAAAAGGTAATAATGAAGTAGATTGTTGATTACTAAACAGCGACCTAAACAATTTTTAGTGTATACCCTTTATCTAGAATACTTTTGTTAAAATCATTAAAATCAACTTTTCATTTTGTCTGACGAAGATCGTTCTCCATTATTTCTGTTGGATGCACCAAAGTGATCGATTTCACGAGTACCACAAAAAAATACTTTTTATACATTACATTATATAAGATTATCATAACTAAAGTTAAATCCAAAACCGAAAAAGTTATCTATATTAATTATTGTTTATGCACTCACCGAAAGCAGCAAAACTGCAATTTTTCGTAATACTTGAAGAAACAACAAAGAATAGTCCCAAAGGATCAGATTAGATGTTTATTGGGTTGGCTGTTAGCATGTATCACGGCGACCTTTGCAGATCTATTGTGACCACCCATTATCGCAAGAACAGGATTAGAGAACCTTGTCCAGCCCTGTCCTCTTAATGAGACTTAATAGCCTTGACAGTCTTCATCTGCTAAGTTCAACTGACTCATGTGTTTCTTGAGCCTACAATGTCCTGTCAAGAGACTGACAATCATTCTGACATCGTTTCGCCTTTGTGATAGCAGCTCTGCAGTAAACTTCGCCGAGTGTCCCTTTATGAAGACTTTGGCTTCTCGCTTGCCCGGTGATTTTTCCCACCACTCCTGGGCTTTCTCTAGCCACCATTTCTCAATGGCTGCCTTTCTGAATGTGTCAGCAACTCCACCGACTGGTTCTAGGGCTATCATGGGGATATTAGCTCCCTCACAGGCCACTTCATCAGCCTTCTCATTGCCTCGAAACCCTGAGTGTCCTGGTATCCATGCCAGTGTCAGAGAATTTTGACTTGCGGCATGTGTCAGGGCCCCAACGCAGTCCCACACTAGCTGTAAGCTTATTTGTGCCGAGACTATCGCCTTTAGAGCTGCTTGGCTGTGCGAGTATGTGACTACGGTTTTACCCGTTATACCCTGACTTACGATCTTCGTTGCACAGTGTTGTATGGCCATTACTTCAGCCTGGAACACTGTGGCATACGCACCTAGGCTTAGTT
The DNA here is from genome assembly GCA_964028335.1 of Altica lythri. Classification (NCBI taxonomy): domain Eukaryota; kingdom Metazoa; phylum Arthropoda; class Insecta; order Coleoptera; family Chrysomelidae; genus Altica; species Altica lythri. The sequence goes on along the minus strand of OZ034800.1, from coordinate 96,402,705 downwards.
GGACTTTTATCCTCGGCTTTGTGTCCTCTACTGTGCCTTTCTCAGTCTTTGAGCCATCGGTATACCAGATTGACTCCCCTTGGATTGGGGGGCCATTGTTCCATGTGTCCCTCTCCAGTATTTCTACTCGAAAGTTTCTCACAAAGTTATACTTGGGGAATATTCTGTCCTGAGGCATGCTCATTACTTGATCCGCCTTAATCCTATCGTATAACTCTGCCTACTTTTTCCCTTTTAATAAGGTAATGGGGGCCTGGCCTTGTAGCAGCCTGTGAGCAGTTGCCATAGACTCGCCCAAAGGAAGATGTATAGTTCGTTCGCTATACTTACAAGGGTTTCGGTTTCGGATTAAAAATTTTATAGGTATTTCCAGGTAAGTACTGTAAAGTTTGACCTGTTCTTTGGGGAAATATCAACTGGTTAAATGAAATAAAAAATAATGCACAACTTTTTAATTAAATAATAATAGAGAATCTTTTGTCTAATTAAAAGTATATTAAGCAGAATTAAACTTCTTCATTAATGGAGTCTTATGTGGCTATTATAAACCTAAGAATAATCATATTTTATTATTTAGTTGAAAAAATAATATTTTTATATAAAAAAACAATTCTTTTAATTATTATTACTTAATTAAAATTATAATCTTAGAACATTAATTAATTAAAAACTCCTCTGTCTTGTAACACATTTATACCTACCCCAATGTTATTTTGATTTAAAATCTGACCATCAGTGCAATTTTGCCTAATTTCTTAGATAGAGGCTTATTGAAACTGGTTGTCAATGACTAATTTGCATAATTTTGTTAATCCGAAACCCTTGTAAGTCTAGCGAATGAACTATATTGATCATTTTAGGAGACTTCAATGCTCAAATAGGCAAAGAAGAATATTTCAAACACATCAAATGCCTGAACAATAAACAATAATTGGATATGCAGACAAGATAACAATAATATCATCAGAGCAAAGAGTGTTAATAAAGGTATTTCAGGAAATACAAGCTGAAACTAGACTGAGAGGACTGGAAATAAACGAAACATAGACAAAATAAATAAATCTAAGAAGAACAAGGAAGACAAAAGTAAAAGCATTGTCAGTAGATAGATACAACTTCGAAGAAGTAGAAATTCTGTTTCGGTAAATAAAAAAACATAGAATCTTAATGTTGTTATCGATAATTCAATTATTAATTAAGGATGGTACGGCAGGAATACTCTACGGTAAGTTATCCCTACAAGCCCTTTTCCTTCCTGATAAACCTGGCACCCTTTATTTGGTTAAAGGGAGGTTGAGCTACCTACCAGGCGCGTCTCCAGGTGGCGGCTAGGAGGTGGTCAGGGCAACTTGATCAGTGACGGTTATAAGTAGAGTAAGGGGACCTAAAAATCCCCAAAATATTTTGCGACAGCCGTCGCCGTGGACCAGCTTAACCCATGCTAAGGTGTAAGGTAACGTGCCGAGGGCTGAAAGGCCACTGTAGAATGTGGTTGCGAACGTTCCCCTGGGAGATTGTCTGTTGTATTGTTTATTATGGTGTTTACATTACATTTAAGTCTAAATCATTATTCGTATTTTTGTTAGAAATCGTTTTGACTGTCTCTCCATTATTATGAAAGCTAGAGACACAAATGAAATTTCAAATTAAAGCTCTTTGTCTGAAGACGTCATTATAGGTAAAAAACTTTTTTATGGCTTTCGGTTCAAAAGTTATAATCAAAAGAAATAGTGTAAAGTCGTTTGACTTTTGTCGGCGCAATATTATACACAAAATAGTAGTTTACGTAACAAGTCTCGAAAGTGGTCTTTTACTGGACGAGTGGGCAAATTGCAGGGCGAGCCACAGGCGAACCCTGCAAGCCTGCGAGTCCAGTAAAAGCACTTTTGGGACGTATTACGTACAATATTTTTTTTAAAACGGGCATTGTTGTACCATAAACTTCATATTATTCAGTTCACATTTTTATAACAAGAACTCTTTATTAACTAATTTTAACATTTTTTTTAACAATCGTTGCTTGGGTGGCCGCCTTAACAATTTCATCTGGTATAATTTCATCTTCCATTAATTCACAATCAAATGCATCATATTGAATATCCATTTTATAATAAATTTCACGTTTTCAACTAAACGTCAAAATATGTCAAGTTATTTTATAGTTTTAAATATATACAAAACTCGGTTACCATAGAAATCAATTGACCGCTATCTTAGACTAAAGATAGGCCGGAAAGTAAATAAAAATGAGTCCGGTAAAAGCTTTTACCGGACTCATTTTTATTTTCTGGCCTTGTCCGACAAAACGAGATTTTCTGACCTAAAAATAAACCGGAAATGATTAATTTCTGGCCGGTTTTAAAAAAATATTTTTTCCTTGTTTAAATTGTATTAAAGGTAAAATTAATTTCGTAGTTTACATTTTGTTTTTTTTGTTTTCCATACTTTAATAACAATTTTTTTATAAATAAAGTCATTTATTTTTACTAGTGTCGTAAATAAATATTAACACTTCCTTAAATGCACACTTTATTTTCTACTTACCATTCCGGTAAACATAACGTTAATTAGTTTTTTTGTTAAATCCAGATAATTAATGTTGCGTTCATGTCTAAATTAACAATGGAAATTTCGAACATTAGGCAATGATTAGACGGTTATTTTGAATGATAACGGGAAATAGTTATTTTTGTAACTGCTAATTGAAAATAAAATTTTATGTAGAGTAATTTAAGCTTTAAATACACATAATTATAATGGTGAATGATTATTATTTTAATGTATCGGAGAATTAAATAAAAGATCAACTGTTATTCGGTATATTTTTATTTTAAGTAAAATCTGCTAGGTATATTCTTAAAAATATCAAGTGGTCTAACGATACTTAAATGGTGGTGAAATAAGGTGTTGTTTTACTATAAGAGATTATTTCACCACCGTTTTAGAACTAATTAACTAATAGAAATAGTTGCGGCACCGATGCAACGGTTAAACAAAATCTAACAGCATAAACAACATTTATGAATAAAACTCGTTTAGTTATTGTTGATTCGAGTGGGATACTGTACCATTCTATTACTTAAAAAAATATTTGTAAACATGATAAAACAAACACTACAAATATGATAAGTATATGTTAGACTAGTAGAATATAAATTTTACATATTTGAAATCTTGTTTTTATTTTGACTATATATTTTATTTTTATGTTTGAAGCTGAAATTTTCTTAAAAAATAATAAATTAATTTATTGTTTTAAACAAATTTTAGTCACAAACATTCAAGCTTGAGTTAACAGTATTGGTAGAGGAATTCCAAATGAAGATTTTGAGCATTGCAAAATTTGTAATCAGTATTCAAAAATACATAAAAAAACTTGGGTTGACCCATCAGAATTGAAAAGCTACGGTGGTCTAGCTTGCCCCTATACTAAGAAGCTTTGTACTCGGATGAACAATGATTAGTCATCTTTTTTTTTTGAATTTTTATATTTTTCTATTATTAATTATTATTTGTTGTTTAAGTACAGGATACAGGATATGCGTAATCTTACAAATAAATTGCAGCATCTTATATAATAAAGTTTACGATTTACATGGGAGTGTAAAAATACCTTATTAGAAGAACAATTTTAGAATTTTATTGCAAACCAAACAAAACATGTCTGTCTTAACAATTTATTACCCTGGATAGTGCTAAAGGAAACTTTTGATCCTTATTCTAAATTATGCTAGAGCAAATTAGGGTAATTGTTTACATTTTTACCCCATCCCCCTAGGGGGTTGGGGTTGCGGGGGGTGTTAAAGGAAGGCTACTCGAGTACATCCCCATTGAAATTGAGTGGCGGTCACCCTTAGAAAATTTTTTACGAAGGGTTGAATTTTCAATAATATGGTAAAAATTATTATATTATTTAATATATTATAATATTATCTAACCTAGGTTAGATTAGGTTAGGTTAGGTTAACCTGAGTGGAGGGTTAGGGGGATGGGGTGAAAATGTAAACAATTACCCAAATTAGTCCTTTATGATTATTTGATCATTTTTTGTGTGAAGCAAAAGGTGGATTATCCACGTAGCAAATGCTACAGGCTCCACGTTTTTATCAATCAATTTATGTAGGTAGGTAGAAATGTGAAAATATTTTTTTAAATTAATACACGAACTCCAGTATTACAAACTTTTGCTAATTTTTTCTAAGCACAGAAATTTACACGCGCACTTATTTCTCTCTTATTATTATTATTAACTTAGGCGATGAACATTTTTAAAGTTATACTTTTATTCGTGCACTCGGTGGAAAAAAAATGTGCACAGTTAAATGGGAAAAAGCATTACACATGTAATGGTGTGAGTAAGAGAAAGACAGAAACACTTATAAGGTATATTGGTCGGTAAAAACAAAGATGAAATATTTACCACATGTTATTAGTCATAACTATAAGTCCTTTGAATACTGTTTCAATATTCAGTACATTAAAAAGGGATAGATATACAAAAAACAGTCTGAACTAATGTATGAATATCATAGTGACAGACCACATGATTATTTGACAGATTATAATTTATAATTCTGTCACGTAAGTATACATATAAAGTTTAGCATTTTAGATTAATAATAATATTCAGTAATGAGTATTGTAGTCTAAAGTACCGTCACATGGTTGCAGTATATTCTGCTCTATGCTTTTAAGGTTGTTGGTACATAAAAAGAGTTTTTACAAATAGTCGAGAAAATAAAGCACTAAAACCTCCGAATTTTGTAACGTAAGATGGTTCGGAATGCGTTTTTTGCATTGGATTCGTTAGAGTATCAGGAAATCTGTCGCTATTTTTTATAATGTAAAAATGGGAAATTGTATTTCTGTATTCGAAAAGTGCATTCCGAACAGACAATAGAGAAAAAACTTACAACTCGGTAAGTATTGCTGAAAATGGGTTGAATTTATATACTCGGGGTTTTTGGGGTTCGCTGGACACGAATATCATGATGCCGAAAGTCTCTGCAGCACTTGGAGCATAGGGTATTTACCTCTTCTCCTGGGGTTTTATGTAAATTCTGTACGAAATCAGTGCATACTTGGTACTCAGCGGGTTTTTGAGTCGCTAAATACGATTATAATAATGGCCATGGTCTTCGAAACACCTGGGTGCTTAAGACGGACCTCGTCTCCAGGAATTTTATGCAAAAAGACTGTGCACTCGGTACTAGGAGGTTTTTGGGGTCGCTGAACACGAATATCATATAATGATTTTGCTAAATCATTTGCATACAAATTTATGAATCCGGGCGCATGCATAGAAGTATAACTTCGGCCGGCAGTTCCGCTTACTGCCACACTCGTTTTTTTTTTCAACCTAAAACCCGTAAAAATGAGTTCACGTGCAGCAGTAGAATGGGTTAAGAACATCTGAATCACATCAAGTTAATGAATATTTATTTGCTCCGAGAAGTCGATATTGACAGTAGTATTTTTAAATTTGCTGAAACTAAACTCAAAAAAGTTTGTTGGTAAGAGTTTTGTATTATTTGATATCATAAACTTGATAACCTAAGGCATACCAAGTGCCCTTTGGTAAAAATTGCTGTAGGTTCCGCGATGGCTTAATCCGGTAATGATTTTCACTAACTGTAAAATCCGATTACACAGTCTAAACTTAGTTTAACTAATATTAATGTAACAAGACATCCACGCCTCCTTACCCCAACAAAGGAACCGACTTTTGAATCTAGGTTGTCAGATATATTTCCGAAAATTTCTAAGTTTATATATTTTGAAAATGTTCTCTCTACTTTACTATTCAATTGTTCGACAATGACTCTTAGAAAGATAATATGAAAATATTCTTAAAAAATATATACTCAAATTAATTAACTAGTTTCTTCCCAGATAGCATGCAAACTTGGGGCAAGTTTGATTTTTCTTTGCTTCTTAATTGCTGTGTCAAATATGACGAGACAAGTTTGTGACAAAGTCTCTGTAATATTGTTAAGTTAAATATGAACTTTCAAGTTTGCGACAATATTGCTCGAATATTGTTATGACAAAGATAATAGGTCAAGTATGTAGCAACATTGCTGCAACGTTATCACTGCACCCAAGCGCGCAAATGACGCGGGCGCCATCTGCTAACTGAACTTGACATGCTGCTGACTGTTGACTAACGTGACGCGGTTGGAACATATTTTTACTTCTAGTTTTTTAACTTAGATTGTAACGATTATAATGTCTTGTTGGTGTGTTAATTACTACCTACTAAGCTGAAACTTCTACAATTAACAATGTTCAGCTTAAACCCGATTAGTTTGTGCTTGTGGATAGCGTCTTTTTTGCTTTCAAGTAGTTGAGGTAAGTTTATTATATATTTTTTGTAGTTTCTTGCTGTGTTCACACATTCACTAATTAGAAGATATTTCACGTATACACATCGCGGTTTTGCAAAGACTCCGAAATGTCAGAATCAAATATAATTAAAAATTGCGATGTATATCCGTGAAAAATCTTTTAATTGAAATAGGTATATAGTCATCACCAAACCATGATAATACAATGTCTCAAGTTGTATAACCTCAAAATTTTTTTGTCACAGTTATGATGCACAGATAGGTATTAGGTATTTACTTGAACTATGGAGGAACCCTCCATAACTTGAACATTAACTCCTTTAGTTTTAAGAGTTTATAACAATTTCTTTGTTTTTTTCAGAGCTGTTAGACAAACAAAAGCATCGGAATCTGAAACTAGCGAATATAATCTGGGTGCTAATGCCAACGACGAATAATTCTAGACAATAATTTTAATTTGATACTTCAACTAACGTTTTGATTTATTACTGATGACTAAAGTGATTAATAAATAAGTTATATGATTATAAATTGGTTTTATTCTGATGTGGATTCGAACTGAACAGCCTGGATAAAAAATAATATTTCCGTAACAAGGTTAGGGCAAGTTTGCCGTAACAAGGTTAGGACAAGTTTGCCATAACAAAGTTGTTGTAATCTTTGTAAAACAAACTTGCATGCAAGTTTGTCACACTGAAACTAGAAAGTTTGATTTAAACTTGCTGCAAGTTTGTGAAGTTGCCACGGCAAACTTGAAGCAAGCCTTCTTTTTTGATGTATCAAACTTATTGCAAGTCTGAAACAAGTTTATTGTTATCTGGGTTCATATCTTGATATCAATTTTTTTATATATTACTCATACTTAAAGACTTTTTTGAGTAACGGCAACATTGTCTATTTAGTTTCCCATTTTCAAGTCGTTTCGCGTCGCTTTGATATTAATGTAAATAAATGCCGACGGCCTTTACTAAGCGCGGTGGTACACAAACAAAACATCAAAGAAGCAAATTGCAAAATGCGACATGAGTTAAATACCGCGCAGAGACTTCTGTGCCGCATTACAGTAACCAGTAGCGTCATTCATTTTCATTGATTTTTTATATTAAATATCCGCTGCACTACCTTACGATGGGCTTCATAGTACTTAATATAGTAAGAATTTCTCGTTTAAATATATGAGATAATAATTGCGCCACCTTACGGTGGCGTTATATTATGTGATTTAGAAAGGTATTTTTTGACTTTATTTTTTCCGCATTTTTTCTGTTTTAATTTTCCACTTTCTTTTAGTTTTTCGTTTATTTATTTATTTATGAATCGAAATTCAACACTATCTATTGGGTTTTCTTACAATCTAAATGTTGAATAATCTAGAAATCAAAATACAGTACCATCTACCGGGTGTCTATCTAACCTAATTGTCAAAGGTGTATAAAGTTACTTTAATTAACTTAAACTGTCATCTATTAGGAATTTGTAGAACTAAACAATACATGTCTCTTAGGGGATATTGTCACTTTACTGTCGAAATACACAAATAAGCAAAAAATTAATTAAAAAAACATTTTCCACATATACACGAACACAAGAAATATATATTTCAAAAAAAATCAAAGCAGTACATTGCATCTAATGTTGATAGCTATAAATATATAATAATAATAATAATAATAATAATAATAGCTTTATTGCCCAACAGATATAAAATCCCATTACAGAGCAATATAATACATAGTACAAGATTCAACATATAAAAGAGGATAATAACATAATTACTTAATACTAATAAAAAAAAAAAAAACATAATTACTTAATACTAATTAAAAAAAAACACAGTTTACTAACTCAGATAATTCAAACGTGCGCTCTTTGTTATGACATTTAGGTTATCTACAAATAAATCACAGGATTTACATAAATAATTAAAATTACTACACATAATATTTATGGGCGATTTAAATAATAAATTCGTTCTTGGTCGTTCACAATAAAAGGTAAGATGTTGCCTATTATTATATCTGGGTACGTTAAAATTAATCTTGGCTAAAATATCTGGACAAATAATTTCACCATGAATAAGTTTATATAAAAGAGATAAGGACGACACAACTCTACGAAAAGACAGACTATCAAAATCAAAATGTCCTAAAAGAGACTGATAGCTTATACCTCTTGACGGATAAGTTCCATTTACTTTAAATGATAAATATTTTAGAAACTTTTTCTGAACTGATTCGACTCTAGATATGTGAATTTCATAATGAGGATACCAGATAATAGAACAGTATTCCATCTTAGAACGAATATATGAGAAGTAGAGTGATTTTAATGCTCTTACATCCCTAAATCCTTGACAATTTCTCACAACAAAACCATATAACCTAAATGCATTGGTTAAGAGTAAATCAATATGTTCAACAAAGCTTAAGTGCGAATCAAAAATTATTCCAAGATCCTTAATAGAGGTATGTCTAGATATAATATTTCCGTTAATCTTGTATTCGAAATCAATTATGTTTTTTTTTCTGGAATACGATACCGTTTTACACTTTGAAACATTCAAAGCCAGTTTATTTACGGAACACCAACTACATAACTTATCCAAATTGGACTGTAATAGTAAACAATCAGTTACATTTGAAACAGAAAGATATATTTTCATATCATCAGCATAAATCAATCAATCTACCTGAGTTTAAGGAACAATCGATGTCATTTAAGAATAGAAGGAACAACAAGGGACCGAGATTTGATCCCTGAGGAACGCCTGATTTAGCTGTAAATCTCCGTGAGGTGTGCCCCTTATGAAATACAAATTGCTTTCTGTTTTCCAGATAAGATCGACAAAATAATATTAATTTAGGAGAAAACCCGAATTGATGTAATTTATCAAGCAATACACCATGATCCATACGATCGAATGCCTTCGAAAAATCTGTATATATTACATCTATTTGGCCTCCAGCATCTATAACTTCCGACAATACCTGGGTCATACTTAGGAGATTGGTCATGGTGGATCGTTTACTCATGAAGCCATGTTGTGAGGGCGTTATAAGATTACATACCGAAGGATATACACGATTATAAAGCACCATCTCGAAAACCTTAGAGAAGTTTGACAAAATGGATATAGGGCGATAGTTGTCTATTTGAGTCCGATCGCCTGATTTAAATACCGGAATAATTTTATAATTTATATACTGTAGACAATCTCTTATCTTTTCTTTTTGTTATTTATGTTTATATTTAATTGTTATTATTTTTTTTCTCTTACTTTTTTATATGTTTGTACCAAATTTTTCTATATAACATACTCTAATAAGTACTTTAGCACATACAGGTGCTTGCACCTATAGGTGCTTTATTTAATATGCATTTAAAATTATTATTGTAATGCCAAAAATTGTAAATCTTTTTTTTTTATATAAATAAATAAATAAATATATTGATATGGATTTTTCTTCAATGGTGCACGTTCTTTCAATGGTGTTGGAACGTGGTCATGATTTTTAAATCGGTTGTCTGGATTAAGTATTTTTTTGATATGGTATTTGTTTTTGTTTAGTTCATAAGTTATGTTGTTAAGATATGATGATTGATTAAGATTGTCAAAAGATTGTAATTTTTAAAAAGTCATTGAAAATAAAAAGTTAATAAAAATACATAGAATTTGATTAAAATAGTAAGATATAACGAGATTTAAATTAAAATAAAAAGAATATAAGAAAGATATAATAAGAAGAGTTTATAAATAAATAAAAAGTAATTGGAATTGGATGAGAGTATACAGAGAGGTCAAAGTTATAAAATTATAGGAAGAGGAAGGTATAGAGAAAGAGCTGAGCAGCAGAAAGTTAATAGATAAATAGAAAGGCAGCAGCAAGAAGGAGTTGGAAAATTGTTGGAAGAGGAAGGTATAGAGAAAGAGCTGAGTATTGGAAGAAGAAAGATTCAAAAGAAGATAAATTTTTTTTATATTTATAATTTTTGTATTTAAGGACAATCAATTTAAAAATTTTGGAATCCACGACCGATAATTTTATTGAAAGTGGGTGTTCCGGAAGGAGGATCCATTTCAATATAGGTATATATATATATATATATATTTATATATATATATATATATATATATATATATATATATATATATATATATATGGCGTTTTGGCGACCATTTGAAACGGGTGATCAAGATCCATCATCGTCGCAATTATCAATAGATAACAATTATATTAATGACAGTCTCGAATTAAAACACAAAGATTTACAACTAAAATTAATAAGTTTTAATTTGAAAGAATTAATTTATTATTTGACAATTTTCAAATTGATACAAAATATACAACAACCGTTTTTCTTTTGGAATAAAAAACAAAAATTAATAAAAATTTATGAACAGACCCTTTTTATTTAATTCCACGCCAATGGTCGGCATTGTCCCCAAAGGGATTAAAATTCCGACAAAGACCAAAGAATATTACATTGACTCTGGAAAGAGTATAACAGATTTGGGACCAATTAGGTATTAAAGTTGATTTTCAAGCTAAAATTCAATTAGCAGAGCGTTTTTTTGGCTTACTATAACAAAGATGGTTACAACTTGACTTTATAATAAACGATAAATATTTTGGCGATGCGTAATTTTAAATGAAACTGTATTTGTTTAAAAGAGTTCCATATAAGTATAACCATATATTCAGTAAAATTAATATTCAATTGGCAGGTAAGGCCGTGTAACAAACTATTAGTTTCATTAACACAGCATCCGAGCGTATATTAAATCAGCGGGGATGGCCTTGTGAATTATGTTTGGGGAGATTCATTATTCAAGGTTTAATTCAATATACCATTCATAATAAATAATAAGGTTTATAAATTGGAATCTCAATTATTAATGAACGGAACCTTCTATGAAGTAAGCACATGTGAAATGGAATAAATTTACAATTAACATGTCATTTGCCCTAAAGTAACGTTTCAATTAAATTATAATTTTATAATTAGATTATCATCTCTGCATACGTAAAGATATTGAAGGAAAGAGTTAAAAAAAACTTTCATTCTCTCTTTGTTAATACCCGCATCACGTAAAAAGTACTAATTGGGTTACACATCACAATAACATAGTAAGGTAAATATTTATTAGTCTATGAAAACGATACGATATATTGGCATTCCGGGTGTGGTTTTATATCTTCCAATCAACCGGATTGCAGAGTTGAATTTATGTGAAGTAGCGCTATATCTTTGAAAGCAGGAAAGAAACTGATCTAATCTTCTGGATAAAATTTAAAGCAATCCAGATAAATTGTTTAGAAATCAGAAGATTAGAAATTGATTACATTTTCAATAATTACATGAATTGTAACAGCGGCATTATTTTATTTAAAAAAAAATCTAGACCAGTGGTGGGCAAATTTTCTTAATGGGAGAGAAGGCAAGAAAGTTTAAGAAATTACAGAGGAGAACCAGAATAATAGGAAAAATGCATAGCTTAAGTGGTTAAAGCATGCCTGCGTATAAGGCAGTAGTGGTGGGTTCGAATCCCACTGGGTGCGTCATTTTTTCAATTTCTCTTTAATGTCATTTAAATAATTTCTTGTTTGTATAATTTCTAAATTTCCAAAATTTCAAAAACTTTCTTATTCTTCTTTGAGATGAATTGTTTTTAAAAGTTATAATTTATTTTGTAAACAAATAACATGGGATGAAATTATTAAAAAAACCGTATAATAGATCATAAAAACAAACCGTTTATCGTATATTGTGTATTAAACAAACAAAAAACAATTTTGTTTTGCTAAAAAAATCTAAAACAATGAACAAAACCAAAAAATCTGTAATAGATTTTCATAATATCATGATTTAATATTTAAATAGGAACTAAAGCAAACAATTGTTTGTTTTGAATGCAAACACGTTCCAATAACGTCATCGAACTTTTGTTTAATAAAATTTGTTTCATTATTACAAATCATTACAAGAAAATTCATTTTTTTTACTTAAGAAACAAAAACTTTTGTTTAAACTGGAAGCGATTAAAAAATACCAAAAAACCTGGTCAGCATTGACCCATGAATGATTCATAAAAGTTAGTAAGAAAAATTACAACATGATGGATAATAATATAGACATATCTATATTTAGAAATATTATGAGATGATTAATTACGGTTATACAAAAATAAATTTCCAAAGACGTAATTTGTTTATAAAAAATAATACCTACAATATAAATATGTAGAAAACTATAGGCAAAGAGAATTTCTGGCAATGGAGCTAACTAGATAGACCTTGCCAAGGGTATTCCGATGACGTGGTTATCCTCGCAAGAGGGAAGTATGAACAATATGAACATATCCTCTTTGACAAAGTTATGGAGGGTACCTCTACCCTCCATAGACAAAGTACAGAGATGATTGAACAAAGCAAAGCAATGGTGTTATTCGGTGGGACTTAATATCAACTTCACCAAGACCACTTAAAAAGACTTTTCAAGGAAAAAGAAACCTAACTTAATAACCGTCAAAATAGGTAAAAATGTCGTTGAGTGGAAAACAGAGGTTTAATAACTAGGGCTAACTCAAGATAATAGGTTACTCAGGAACAAACATGAAAACGAAATAACTCACAAAGCTACAAAAGCCCTTATGGTGTGCAGAAACATTGCAGGAAAGAATTGGGAAAGTAGCTTGGGCCACGAAAGCTAATCTGACTACTACGAAGACAAACCTCTCGAAGATTCAGAGACTAGCCTGTGCATGCATCAAAGGAGTATATGGGAATATCACCACTGCTACAATGGAAGTAATTCTAAATCTCACGCCACTACACATTCAATTAGTAGGGTAAGCAGGGGTAATGACGTTCACTGGGTAATGCCGCTCGCCCCTATAACTCGGCAATTTAAATGCTTAGAAGCATTGGACGCTTATTGAAGTGAGGGGCAGGTAATGACTGAATCAGCAGTGGTTTGTTTCGCGAGTTGGTTCACAGCAAGTGAAAGAGAAGGACGTTCGTTCATTTACACTCAACTTGATCTTATTTTTAGTTGAATGTTTTTATCGGTAAGTCCAGAAATTGTATAGATATGTCTTGCTACTCTGATTAATTCCGTTAATTAACCATTACACTACGCGATAGCATGAAGATTTGTGATCATTTCATACTAGTTGATGTAAAATTTCAACCGAATAATAAAATGGCCGTTGGGGGTAATGCCGTTCACAGCGAGCGCCATTACCCATTGAGCGCCATTGCCCCAAAGCACCTAACGGTTGTGTTTCTTTTCATAGGTATGCCTCGAAATCAACCAAGAACCACCTCTAAAGTAGCTTGGACTGAAAGAGATCTACTTAACGCTAAGACTGCAGTTAAAAGTAGAATGTATTGCATCAACTTCTAAGCCTGCTCAAGTGAGGAAAAAGCAGTATGCCACTTTATTGCCAGCCACTTCATTGAAAAATATATTAGAAAAGAAAGAAAACAAACGAAAAGCAAAGAAATGTAAAACTGAAATCAGGATCAAGAAAAACATCAAGAAAGCAAACGACAGCCAGAAATCCAAAGCAAAATCTTGCAAACGAAAAGTTTTACAAGAAAGTTTTTCAGAGATGGAATCTGAAGATAATATTTGCGATGATGACAGTGATGACGACATGGATCAGGATGATGAAAATTATAACAAATGTAATATTTGCGAAGAATTTGGAAAAAACAATGAGTTGTGGTATCGCTGTACCTATAACGTGTGGACTCTGGTCACATGCCATGTGCTCTGGATGGAATTCTGCAGAAGGATATATTTGTGATTTTTGTGCCAAATACTAAAATGGGATTCCTCAAACATTTATAATAACATTATACTTTGATTCAAGTTACTTTACAGTATCTTTGAAGTTGAAGAACTATTAATTAATCGATTTGTTCATACATACAGGTTTGAGCGTCATAACCCTCTTGCCTGAACGGTATTACCCGTGGTCCGGGGTAACGGCGCTCAAACCTCTTTTTTTTAATATGGCTAATTATTGTTGCTCATTCGAAGATTTACACGTTTTCGTTCTATATATAAATTACCAAATATTTAAACTGGTGTTTTTTTGACAAAAATTTAATACAGAGTTGAAATTATGAAAAATATGAAAGTTTTTCCTTAAGTGAGCGCCATTCGCCCTGCTTACCTACCTAAGTGTAAGGAAGAAAACAAAATATAGAATGGTCAAAGAAGGAACAATCAAGGAAAGATCTCGATCACTTCAATTTGATCAAACTGGGGAAATGCCGCAAAATGATATTCCCACGAAATTTAACTTTGTGAGAAAATTCATCACAAAATTTGGTAGTAAATCGGAATGGGACAAAGACACCATATTGGGGCTAACTCAAAATGACATAAAATGGTATACAGATGAATATTTATAAGAAAGATAAGACTAGAAGAGCTGCTATAAATCTGAGGAAACATCAGAATTATAGCAAGAAAAGGGGAACACAATAGATCTTATAGGTAGCAGGTGTATCTGTCATCCCTTATTTTTTTCACACATACATACATCAGGCCAAAGTAGAAAAACGATTACTTGGGAAGCTATAGGAAAATTGGGTACGACACTAAAAAACAAGAAAACCCCAGGCGAACTTATGGATAAAGTATGCATTCTACCTGTGATGACATGGTAGACAAACCGACCCAAAACAAGAAAAAGAGCAACAGAAAGAAATATGCTAGAAATTAGAGTGAGGAACTACTTAAAAATGATGAAATTCGAAGCGGAACAAAAGTGGATGATGTTATTACTGCTGTAGCAAGGGCGAAATAGACCTGAGCGGTACATGTCTTAAGACAAAATCTTGGGAGATGGACAAAAGAGGTAACTTTTTGGAAACGTAGTATTGGAAGACCACAAAGACGTTGGATAGATGATACAAAGGAAAGAGCAGGTATTAGATGGTTTAAAACACTGCAAAACTTAAAAATATGACTGGAGGTCTATATGTCCAAGAGTGGATTTCATAGGGTTGCTAAAAAAGAAGATGATTTATATACTGTTCAATGGAGATATTTTGTTCATCATAGAAATTCGCCGCAGTCGGTCAAGCGTAACAACTCTTTTGCTTTGTCGAGCCGAAGTCTTTTAAACAGGAAATACTACTATCGTAAAATCTTTCAAAACTGCTTCTATTTCATATAAAGTTGGTCCAAACTTGCAATTTATTTGCAAAACTATTTGCTTTTACAGATTATTTGCAAACAACCTTGTTTGCTCGTCTATTTGCAGTAATAAATGTTTAAAAGCAAACATCATACTAGCTTTTATCTATGTAATAACTCTTGATTCCCAACTGGATTTAATATTTATTTTGGTAGAAGCTACCACTTAAACTGGTACTTGATAGCAATGAAGATATCTACCTATCTAATCAAGGAAATATTTATGTATACTAAATGACTAAGGTTTATATGTATATGATTTCTAATTATTATTTTTTATATAATATATACTCTATACGTGAATGCGTTCTTTATTATGAATAATGATTTATCATTCAATATATCTATAAATAAACAAAATAAATAGTATAAATACAAGGTGAATAATTATATTATCTTCAAGGAGTATTCAGATCGAGTTTATTTCCGGTATTACATATTGTATAGCTTAAAATTAAGAAAATATAATAAAATACGAATATTTTATGAATTAAATAAATAAAAATTGCTAGAAAGGATATTCGTTATCTAAATTTTTACCACAACAAGTACGTAAATACTGAATAAGTTTAAATACAAAAAAAATTAAAAACAAGCTTTTATTATTACCGTTTTTTTCTAATTTTTTCAATTGATTTTCATACTTTTTTATTTTTGTCGATTTTATCATAAAGTGCTTGGCAAGACGATTCCAACGAGCCCAAACTCGATAGGGTTTGATTTGATTTCATTGACATTAAAACATTTTAAATAAGTAACTGCATTAATGAAATTGATAACAAAATCAAATTTCATTTAAATTATTTTAAAGGAAATGGTTTGTTCAATTTAGCTGATAAGAAGATACTGTGTCTAAAAAAAATTTGGAATAATCAACATGGTCAAGGTCTTGGGAGAAAAACTAAATGTTAAAAACATAATAGGTTACTTAACGCTAATAACCCTTGTGGTTACAGCGGATAAATAAAAAAAAGGTCTTCTCATTAAAGACATGTGTTTTAAAATCGAAATGAAACATTCTGGGTTTCTTTAATAACTGTTTATCTATAATAGACTCAAATAAGATATACCTAAACTAGAGGTAATAAAGTGAAATGTAATAAAACTGATATTAAAAACAAATTAGCAGCAATGTGAAAAAAGCGATACAAAGTATTTTAAGTATATACATTCCAGATTAGTGATAAATACAATAAAGAATGAAAGAATAAAATTATTTGAGGAATACAAAAAAATTACGTTCTCTTTAGTGTATTTAAGACATAATTAGCGATTGTAATCCAGCATTCCTGAGAGATCCTGCATCGCTTATTAATCTGAAGGATTTCGCACCTTCAAACGGCGGATATGGAAGGAAGAAGGAAGAAGAAATAAAATAGGACAAGTAAATATTCTTATTAGAGTGTATAAACAAACTACTTATAAATGAAAGTGGAAAACAAGTGAAGAAACCAAAGATTTTCTTAAAGGATAAATCTTTATTATAATTTTTGAAGTAAATTTCGGTTCTAAAGATTATAATTATAGCATTCAATTAATCTATACTTATAATAAATCTGTAGAGAAGTCAATTCTGTACATGAAATATATTTCCAAAATAACTATCAGGGGGTGATTAGGGATCGATACTGATGCCAAAAATGAAATTAGTAAAATTTTTGTCTGTCTGTATAACCGTTATAGAAACACAAACTACTCGACGGATTTTAACGAAACTTGGTACAATTATTTTTCATACTCCTGAGCTGGTTATAGGATACTTTACATCACGCTGCAATCAATAGGAGCAGAGCATTGAGGGGAAATGTTGGGAAAACCACTTTTACGGTGTGGGGGGAGAAATTTTTCTACAACAATCTATACCTTACGCGAACGACGTCGTGGGTACATCGATATAGAACCCAAAAATGTGGTTAGATTTTTTGTTGTACGTCTGTCTGTCTATCTATATATTTGTGCGCGCATCACATAAAAACTACTGATCCGATTCGAATGCGGTTTTCACAGATGTATTTGTCTTCTTTTAACTTAACATTTGGTGTATAAAAATTTCTCCTCCCACCCCTTTTTCGGGGTAAGGGGAGAAATTTTTATACAACAATTAACACGCCACGCGAACGACGTCGCGGGTACACCTAGTTATACATAATTTTGAATAAGTATAATGAATCTTTATTTTAATAATTTTTGTGTCTATTATTAAAAAGCGGTAACTGTAGTTATCTCAATTTACATTATTTTTGTTTGGTTGAAGTAAATAAATGCAGGTTGTTGAAAGATTATTTTGATATACACATTCTAGACACGATTGAACATAAATCATCTTGATTTAAAAATATTTCCTGATAAAGATAGCATCATAAAGTGAATTTTTTAATATCATAAAAACAATGAATAACACCATTTCATGGCAAAGTTTCATTGCCAATATTTCCGCCGAGGCAATTTTTAAATATGGTAGTACTATTTGGTAGACCCTCGTAAACATTTTTTTTTTTTTAATATTCTACATAAAATATTTTCAAAGATCTCATTGAGTTTGATTGAAGGGGGACAAAATATTTAAAAAGGTCTTAAATTAGGGGCAGTTCATAAAATACATCAGGCTCCCTCCTCCATGTTGCCATGCTGGGTCACACTTTCTATAACCCTTTATAAATATTTCGTGACAATAATTAAGACCCACCTGAACCTGATAAATTTCTATTGATATTACACAAATCTTAATTGTGATTTCTTAATAAAATTTAAATAAATTAATAATATTTTATGACAAATAAATTAAATTTCTATTGGTCAGAAGTCCAAGGATTCTCTAAATGCTCGAAATATTCCAGTAAAACTTTTTGAACAGTTGCTCAAGACCACCATGACCCCCATAAAGATAATAAAAATCCCATTTACCATGGCTGGTGTATTACATGGGTCAACACAAAATATTTTAAAATGCACGGTAATACTTTTTCTTTTATGTTGGTAGGTACGTATTTTCAAATATAATTTCTTTATCATATTTTCATTTTATTGGCCTTGATAACGTTCGAAGTTCATATTTTTTTTTTTTTTTTATTAAGGATGTCCTCGTAGGTATAGACCTAATTACAAATGTCCCGAGAACATCTATTGGGGCAGAAGAGACAATTTATTAACTTGGGATTTAAAGGCCTGCAAGTTAGGACGAGTGGGGAAGACGTGGGAAGGTAAGGAATTCCACAATCTGGAGACCCTAGGGATGAAGGAACGATCGAATCGATCCGTTCTCGATGTCGGGGATTAAACAGTATAAGGGTGGATGGAGTTGGCACGTCGCGTTGCTCTGGCTGGTCTGACAAGTGGAGGCATTATAGAGCGGAGTTATTCTGAGCAAAATCCGTTTATGTATCGGTAAAACAAGGAAAGATAAGCCACTGCTCTTCGGTGGGATAATGGGGCTAGGTTTTTGGTGATACTGGTGTCGTTTATTAGTCGAACTGCTCTTCTCTGTATTGCATCAAGAACTCCGAGCCTTGACGGAGCCGCCGAACCCCATACATGCGAGCAGTATCTTGATGGAAATGTTCTCCTTGATCTTCTGAATACGCCCCCATGTTATTTTTGAAGTTATACTTCTATTCGTGCACTCAGTGGAAAAGATTTATGTAGAGTTAAATGGGAAAAATCATTACACATGTAATTGTGTGAGTAAGAAAGAGACCGAAACACTTAGAAGGTATATTGGTCGGTAAAAACAAAGATGAAATATTTACCACATGTTATTAGTCATAACTATAAGTCGTTTGAATACCGTTTCAACATTCAGTACATTGAAAAGGGATAGATATAGTCCATTTCACCGTTTTTGGCCGATGACAGAAATCATACTCGAAGTAAATTTAGAGTTACATCTCTCTCAGATACAGGCAAGTTAGAAATTTAAATGAGGACGTTGGTTTTTTAATACAACACTTACGTAACTGCATCTTGTTTCACCGGTAGATAAAAAGTATTCAATACGGAAGTCTTGACTTAATTCACATTCCTAGTAACCGTCATATACGGCTCGTTGTTGAAGGATTGAATTTAATAATTATTAATGTCATATTTTTGTAGATGTCAAACCACACTGATAGTTTCAGAAACTTACGACCTAATTTAGAAAAAAAAAACTCTCCGCCATTGGTAACTTGGATGACAGTTTAATCTTATTTCAGTGGTTTCTAATATCAAATCGGCCAAAAACGATGAAATGGACTATATACAAAAAACAGTCTGAACTAATGTATGAATATCATAGTGACGGACCACATGATTATTTGACAGATTATTTTATAATTCTGTCACGTAAGTATACATATAAAGTTTAGCATTTTATATTAATAATAATATTTAGTAATGAATACCAAAACCTCCGAATTTTGTAACGTAAGATGGATCGGAATGCGTTTTTTTTGCATTGGATTCGTTAAAGTATCAGGAAATTTGTCGCTATATAAAAATGAAAATTGCATTTCTGCATTCGAAAAGTACATTCAGACAATAGAGAAAAAACTTACAACTCGGTAAGTATTGCTGAGAATGGGTTCAATTTATATACTCGGGGTTTTTGAGGTCGCTGAACACGAATATCATGATGCCGAAAGTCTCCTTGGCACTTGGTGCCTAGGGTGTTTACCTCTTCTCCTGGGGTTTTATGTAAATTCTGTACGAAATCAGTGCACACTTGGTACTCGGCGGTTTTTTGAGTCGGTTAATACGATTATAATAATGGCGATGGTCTTCGAAACACCTGGTGCTGAAGACTGACCTCGTCTCCAAGAATTTTATGCAAATTCGATACAAAAAGAGTGAGCACTCGTACTAGGAGGTTTTTGTGGTAGCTTACCACCAATATCATATAATGATTTTGCTAAATCGCATACAAATTTATGAATCCATGCGAGTGCATAGAAGTATAACTTCTGCCGGCAGTCCCACTGAGTGCCACACCAGTTTTTTTTACATTTATCTACTTTTAAAGACGTCCTCCAACTCATGCCTGTAAAATTCTTTAACTTATTGTAGATTATGTCTTCTTGTTCTTGCTTTTTAAACCCTAGTTAGATTGGAAAAAAATTAGCAACACAAATTTGCCTAATTTGTGAACTCTAGGTTCAATTTTTTCAACTACGGGAAAAAAAAAATTCAAATAACCAGAGCTCTTTTCAAATGTTTTCATGACACGACCCCCATATTATAAAAAAATATTTTAAACCCCCTGATTGTTTGCTTTTATATGTGTGCTATGTTAAATCCATACAAAATTTGTGGGCTTTCCCATAATTATGATTCTGAATAAGCACGTAATTAACTAATTAAAACACATTTTCTCATATATACATGGTATTAGATAATTTCAAAGAAGAATTGTATCATTATTAATCAGTGCAAAAGATGGATCTTAAATCCGTCTTTAAATTCAAATATTAATAAGACAGATTTGGTAACTAAGTTCAAAAAAAAATTTGCTGGAATTATCTCAATTTGGACATCTTTTATTTAAAAAGACAAACAGAATACCTACCCATAATAAACAACTGAGGTTGTGCAAGTTAACGTTTTCATCAAAATCCCAAATAAAAATTAACCAAAGAAATGAATTAAATTTGAAAAAAAAATGTAGCAAAAACAGATCCACGGTTGAAGAAATTGATTCATGAAAAACAAATGGAACTTTTGCATTAAGATGGAAGAGTGATCACAGGATTTTATTTTTTTGTTAATTTGTTGGTATTAAAAGACAAATGTTTACAAATATAACTTTTTGTTAACATTTTCCTAATGAATCTACCTTTTTACTCTTTATCTAACCCAAATTGAAATGTTAATCATTTTTCTAATTTTACCAGGACTACTTAAGAAACCTAGTGAAATTTCTTTTTAATTTTACTTACAAACCATAGAAGAGTACCCGTATTGTTTTTTAATTGCCCATAGTACAGTCACCAAATTCTATCAACCAACCCCAAGCCGGGCTAGTTGACCAGCTAGTTAATATTAATTAATGTTAATCCCCTGTAGAAATTTATTGGCACAACTGAGGGATCCCCGGAAAAAGAATAAACTTTGTTTTTTTTTTACTGACGTATTTCCCTTGATACCTCTTTCGACCTCCTTACACATTAAATATTGTGATCATCGAATAGAGACAGATAATACCCACTCTGTGCTCTGTAGTCCTATTCAAAATACTACCATGTTAAAATCTCCAATCAGCTTTTTGTAGAGCTATCAATAAATTAAATAAACGCTCTTCTTTAGGAAAGAATCAGCACATATTATCGCGCTATTTTTAAATATATTAAAAATAATTAAAAGTTTTAAAAAAATTTGAAAATGAACTCTCTTAAAAGCAAAATTTGTTTAGAAAAAAAGGTTCATCATCTTTAAGCATATTTAAACAGAAAATCATAAACTGTAAGACAAGAAACGAAATTTTTTTGTAGACGCGTCTTATTTGTATTTTTATGCCTCATCAATTTTAATTAAGATATTTTCGGTACTATGTGTAGGATTCCGCAGTTATCGCACACCCTGTATAAAGATTTCTTTCAGATCATAAGTAATATCTGAACAAACATTTTATAGTCAGAAAATCATTGTGATAAGAATAGAAGTAAAATTATAAGGTTTTAAAAAAATTTGTTAATTTTTTTTTTTTAATTTATAATTATTTTATAATAACATCAATTTGTATTTTATACAACATAACCTCGATTATAATGACTGCAATATTTAAATAATTGGGCCATTACAGAAATTACAACATCGCATTAATTCAATACAATTTTCTTGAAGAATGTCCCTCGATATAATACACACAGAAAAATATTTATGCGCTCGTGACCTTTTAACACAATACTGTCGCTTCTTTATAAGAAACTTTTGAGTACGGAATAGTCGGTTTTGAAATTCCTAAAACATTTAAATTTTTATCTAACACGGATTTATTTGAGTAAAAATTAAATGCAAAGTGATAACCTTGATCATTACTATAGAATTCATAGAATTTCTGGCGCAAACTTGAAACTAACAATTGTTCAATAACAGTGATTTTTGTTAGAAAATTAGTTTAACACTTGCACGTATTATTATTTCCAAAAAAGTATTTAAATCATTCAAAACAGCTTACCTATTAATTTGTTTATGATTTATAATATTTATTTTAGGATTTTTTTATTGGTAAATATTTTTTGTTTTGAACAATTTAGGTCGAATCCGTTAGTTCCGTTTGCAATATTAAATGCACATGTCACGTTATTTATATAACACCTGTATGTTAATAGACAGCAAGGTCACTGCGTCCTTTAATAAAAATGTTTATATACCTGTTTTCAAATAAAAGTTTTTATAATTTCACTTATAGTTTTTGCACAATATCAAATTTTTGTTTGAAATCCATGGCCTCTTTTTTGGGATCGAATTTTTTCTTCGCCGCTAATTTTGCCCTTAATTCTGCTGCGGTCATACTAAGATTAAGCTGCCCATTTTCTTGTTCTTTTTTAGATATTTCATGTTTCTCGTTATTCTTTACTTCAGTTGGAATGATACCATCCTCTTCAGGGTCAACTACAAGAAGTTTTGTTTCTCCTGTTTGGGATTTGATAATTTCTACGACTTGTTTATGAGTTTTGTTGGCAATACTTTCACCGTTAACTTCCAAGATTCTGTCGCCTTGCCTCAAGCCAGCCGCTTCAGCGGGGGAACCTTCGTCCACTTTGCCGATATATTGTCCGGGTTTGCCCTTTTCTGCATGTAAGTTGAACCCGTACCCGTCGAAGTTTTCCCATTTTTGGATGTGGCACAAGCGCGTTTTCTGATTAGACATCACTTTATAACCAAATACAATTTTTTTCGGAATTAAATCGAAATGTTAAATCAATTTCTAAACATCACGAAACTGGTTCCGTTCAACAAATCAGGCAACAAGTAGACGGTGCGCTTGCTGGTAACCAGTCTCTAGCACTACACAATGTAGTCGGGGCCGCTGATGGGAGGTGGCAGGTGAGTGGTGTGTCTACATTTGCCCCGAACTCGACGAAGTAGCTGCTGCTGGTGGCTGCCACGGTCGTCACGTTTCAAATAAGGAACCGATGACCATTTACTTCTATTATTCAAGAAAATATATTTTTTACGCAAACTACAAACCCCTAATTACACTACTAATATTTCAATCAACTTTTGACAAATATTCGTAATTTGACAATAATAAATTTTCTATTCTAAATATATTGTTTTATTTTTAAAAATTGGCAATAGCCTCCTAACAGAATAAAATAATAAAGAAAATATGAACGTCTAGATTAATGGTACAGATTTCGATTCAAAAATAATTATTACATGTGCCCAATAAAAAATTGAAAAAGTTGATTAACAATTTAAAACTTTAACAAATCACCATTTAACCTCTTGGATTACCACTGGCCGACTAAAGACATGGAGGTCCCACTCTAAGACTCCTAGTTTGACACTACCCGATTTGTAATCCTTTTCGATTTAACATTTAATATTATACAATCAGAATAACTTATTAAAAAAGTAGTTAATCTTACATAACTGGATTCGAAAAAGTAGTTAAGTATCTAAAAGGGTAAAAAATTCAACACTTTGGCAACCTGGAGGCACAACTAAAAAGTGAGACGATTATAGTACCTACCTACTGATTTATTAGTTCGTATAAGAAAATATAGCATTAAATGTAAAAAGAAAATATTCAATTTTTGATAACTATAGAGTTATATCGGTATGTTTTAAAATATATAGGAAAACAAAGTCAGCATCAAATTTGTACATATGCATTACATATACGACATTCGGAAAACCGTTAAAATTTTACCGTTAGGGTTATCGGATCTGGACCAATATCAACATGAGGATTCTATATACCAAATTTCATGACATTATGAAGAGTTATAGGCTATAGCATACACAAACAGAAGGAAATATGCATTAAATAATAGTATATGAGTTTCGGAAAACTGTTAAAATTTTACCACTAAGGATATCCGTCTGGACCTAAATCAACAGGGTTCTTTTTTATGAGATAAGGATTTTACATAATAAATTTCATAACCCTGTTATCTTCTCTTTAAGAGTTGTAGTGCACACAAACAAAGGAAAATATGGATTATATACCTAAAATAAACAACGAGACTATTAGAAAAATGCCCAATCAGGAACAAATAAACAAATGAACTGATATGGACACCCGATAAGAATACAACCCAGTATATTAACAAAAAAACATCCTAAAAAGAAAAAAATGCAGACCAAGAAAAATATAGATACAGCAATTTAAAGAGGCGGGAAAAGTTAAGCAAAAAACACTAGAGGAAATAAAAATAATCACAGGAAACAGAAAAGAATGAATCCGACACTCTAAAAGGGTAAAAAAGAAGGGGAGAAGGAAAGATAACGCTCCTGTTACCAAACCAGGAAACATAGGAATACAAGGAAGCGAAACAACAGATAAGCTGGCAAAAGAAAGAGCTGAAACTTGGAACCAGAACCATCTTGTGGAATCAGCAGTAGTACAGTTTAGAAAAACAAAAGAAAGAAGTGGATAGAGAAAAATGCAAGTACTGGATCGATCTGAAAGGACTAAGATAATCGAAGACGCTCCTGGAAAACTATAACCAGAAGAGATCTTTTAGCTGTCTAATCTTAGTAGTATTATAATAGGAATATTAACCGGACACTGCCGATTAAAAGGACACATGAAGAAACTAGGATTGGTAGATGAAGCAAAGTGCAGATTCTGTGAGGAAAAGGCCGAAACCTTAAATACACACACTCTCAGAATGCATTGCAGGTCAAATAAGGGTTTTCTGTAGTTTCTCTCGCTCTAAATTCGACCTATCTTAGTCTGGAAAGAAAAAACTTGCCAAAGGGTCTCTTAAATCTGATAAACATTAAAGTGTAGCACTACCCTGAAAAGTACAGGTCCTACTGCAGGGTATAGAAAAAATAAAACTTTTTTATATACGAGGTCTGTCTCAAAAGTATCCGACCTGCCCCTATATATCGGCGCTTGGCTTATTCCTCGTCTTTTGATTGGTGACATCCTTCGTAGTAGTCCCCATTTGATTGAACAACACACTTATATCGATGCTTCCACTTGTCAAAGCAGTCTTTGGAATCGCCTTTAGTGCATTTGTCGCAACATTTTGATAGTGGTTTACGAGAAAAAAGTTTGAGAACCTCTTCGCTAGAGATAAGTTTGTTAAATTTGGAACAATGAACAAAATTTGTCAACATTCCGAATCACTATCAGATACTTCCCATCGATTGGATGTCATTTTTTTCAATAATAAATTGCCATCCATCTATGAAGTACTTCAACGCAAATATCATCGTTACATTTTTTAACAAGTTTTGGAACTATAATAGAAATGTAATAAGATGGGTTTCACCGAAACGAGTGACAATTTAAAAGTGATCTACCACTGGTTTAATTTTTAACATTTTTTTATGAAAATTTAACAGAATGTTTATTAAAGTAATGCTCAACCTATACAAGAATAATCAAAATATTAATAAACAAGTTACTTTGAAAAAAAAATATACAAAATCTCCCTTAAACTCTTATTCATTCGGTTAGGAAATATATTTAAGCTTGGTAAAAGAGAGTTTATAAAATTATTGAAAAAAAAAAAGGCTAAAAACGTAATCAGCCATCTGATGGGGATTCTTTACGCACCGGATATTCTAACATCTGGATGACGTAGAAATGAATATTTATCTATTTGCAAGTTGCAGGTATTTCCTTTCAAGTTTTACGTCACTCTCGGTAATAGTGATAGTCTTGTAGAATCTAGATTATTAACACTCATCATATTGATTTATACACTGTTTGCTGTGGCTAAATTTTTTTTTATATTACATAGTAGTAATCTATTTAAGAGGAACAGTAGGAGAACATCAGTCAAGGAGACCACCATGTTTGTTTATATAGATGCCATTTGTAAAAAATATGGCGACCTCCATGACATACTGCAACCCCTTAATACAATGAAATTATTATTTACGAATGAAGACGGAAACGTTAAAGCTGGTATAAAAATTCACTGGATTGATATTAAGCAAAAATCAATACAAAAGAATTTTAAAATTTATTATTATTTTTATTCAAGTTTCTAACAAATGATGAGTATATTACTGTCACGCCTGGAGAGATTTGGGAAAATGTGCCTTAGTGTTATAGGATAAGGGGTAGCTTACTATAGGCACTCCCGGCTAGGTATCCTGCTGAAGGCAGAAAATTAACCAAGGGGAAAATGAGATAAACAACAAATATATTAAGCAATAAATAAGCAATACGAATGTGTAATAAAAATTATGAATAGGGAATAACTGAATACAATAAATAATCTTTACTAATCTTACCAAATAAACTACATGGTGGCATGTCACACTTACTCACGAAAATACGTCAATAGTCACAATGGCCCAGACCCAAGAGTCTGTTTTAGGAACACCTTAAAGGGTGATCCTTACAGACAACCTCAGACTACAAACTCTTGGTGTCTGACCTTAACAACCTGCTTTTATAGCCAATTCATATTCTACGTGAGAATAAAAATTAAACTATTTAAACACGTGCCAAGATCTAACGTAATGCCTTTTACCTGGTAAAATGTAATACAAAACAATACAGTAAAATATAAACTAATAAATTAATATGTAGGGCAAAACTACCCTATCACCTATGTGACATTACAAAGTAAATAACATGTAACAATTTAACTTATGAATCAGGTAGGTAGGGCAGAGAGTCTTAAATCTTTAACAATAATATTTATTATTTTAAATTATAATTACTTTTTATTTTCAATTTAATTTAGCACTAATCGGTGCACAATATTTTTGGTTAACCTGTCTTTAGCTAACAAACAGATTCGATGGTTTCCCTACACGTGAACATGCAACATATAGTTGCCCATGAGAAAAACATGGATTGTCCAAGTCTAAACCACAAATGGACATTGTTTGACCTTGTGACTTATTTATCGACATGGCAAAAGCTAAACGAATTGGAAACTGTAGCCTTCTAAAGGGTACTTATAGTAAAATCTGACGAAATCATTGGAATACGTGGCAACAGGACCACTTTTCCTTTAAACTTTCCAGTTAAAATGGTTGCTTCAAGCATATTTCCGGTAATCTTTTTGATGACCAAACGCGTACCGTTGCATAATTGAGGTGGGTTGAAATTACGTAGGAGAATAATAGGGAAACCAATCTTTAATCGAAGATTATGTGGTGGCATTCCAGGTATATCTAGTGAATTTAAAAATTCAATTGGAAAATTTACACTTTGATTTTCATCAACAACAGTATCGATTAATTTAAAAGACATCAGATCGCCTGGTAACAACTGTTGTATCTGGAAATTAATTTCGTCAACATCAACATTTTTGGCTGCTAAAATCGCCCGATGACTGAGCCAGTCATGATTCAAGTAATTATTCTGTATATCCGGAAAAATACTCTGGATCAGTTCATTTCTTTTTTCCTGAAGAACAGTGCAGAAATTGTCTGGCAGTTTAATGAACTGCGTATTTGGTTGCAGTTCTATTTTACCGTTCGCAATATCTAGTAATTGTTCGGAAAATATTTGTGCTGATGGATCATTTTGCAATCGTACGCGCATGTTTACAACTTTTTATGTTAAAACTTTTTAATAATTAAAACTGAATTTAAGTGTCATCTCAACAATGCAAAGCATCCTTGATATTGCAAAAATATTAAGTCATACAACGCTGTGATTGATCATAGAGAGGATTGTTTCCTTGTTAAAAAATCAAGGGTAGTTCGGTAGTTGTATCTAAAAACTTTCTAAATTAGTTTTAACAGTTAAAATTAAAATAATAATTACTGTTTTCACATGTAAAAAGAACAAAAAAAACTTCCCTCTGGCGTAATCGATCCCATTACGACAACCCAGCCGAAATGTCATAATCAGCCTCTAATCCAAATTAGCTACTAAGACCTTACATGAAGACTTTCAAAATGATAATATCATATTTAATATAATAACAATTTAATAAACAAATACTTTGCAATAAAATAATATTGCGACTATAAATTAAATGTAAGCTATCCTATCTTTCAAGTTGGATCAAACTGCACACGGTGTGCAAATTTGATTAAAATCGGTTAAGTAGTTTAGAAGTCCATTGCGGACAAACAACGTGACACGTAATTTATATATATTAAGATGGTTGTTCTTTTTTTATGTGATTCATCACTTTGGAACTATACCATCGGGTCCTAGAGACCCATCAGCCTCTGATTTCTGAAAACTCATACGAAAATTGTTTTTCAATAATGCATTTTTTAACAATTTAAAATTTTATAGATTTAACGTAATATATTTTGGACAATAGTAGTTTCGCGTTAAAAAACAATGTTTAGTCGTATTACATGCAGTAGTGAAATTGCATACGCACCAGATAAAAAAATGCGGCTTTTTAACAGACCGGAGATTACAGACCGCGTGAAATCATTCAAAATTCGTTCTTACTGATATATGAATTTGACTCAGTCTTTACGATAATAAGTGGAACGTGACAAATGTTTTTTGTTTTATTATACAATCACTAATTTTCCTAATTAAATATAGAAAAAAAAACTTTTAAGTTGTGGCACTTACTCCCAGACCATAAATTTTATCGAGCAAAAACTGAAAAAAATGCCATCCCCATTTTCTATATTTGAGCCTTTATCATTTTTCCCGATTTTTAACATTCTATCAAAAAAAAAAAAATCAATTTCAACAACAGTTTTTAAGAATGGTCAAGTTTTCTTTTCCAAGTTTTTCCACACAAGTATAGCAAAAACAATATAATGATTTTTTCCATTTTTCTGACATTTAAAAGGATCGCCAGAACATCCATTAAGGGGTAGTTTTAAAAATGGATAAAACAAAGTAATTCTATATAACTATACGTATACGTGCTTACCTGTATGTGTATATTTAATAATAAACCGACTATGTGATGAGCTGTAGTATACGAGCAAGTTTCCCTCTTCTTAAATTTACTTATTCGGACAAAAAGTTCCATAAAAAAAAGGTGAAATTAAACAAATTTTTGAGTGGGCACATTTGCTACATTTATTTAACAATCTGTATATTATATAACAATTAGAATACAGGAGAACATGCTTAACACACGAAAAGCTACATCCTAAATGCTATAATGCTACCAGTTTTTTTTTGAACATAACAGATTTAAAATTATGAATAGCAATACAGAAATATAATAAACTATTTATATACTATATTACACATTTAAATAGATTTAAATTATATTTTTCAACACTATGTTTATATACAAAGAAATAACTCAATATTAATTATAGTATATTTAAATTCCTTGATAAAAATAGTAAATATATTTTTTTTCATAAATAACATAAAATACACCAAAACACAGCATATATAGCAAATGGAAATGCGATATATGTATAAAGTGACACTTTATTATTAAAATGCATGTTTATATATATTTATATATGTATATATATATAAAGGTGTAGACCCTATGAAGCATAATTATCACAAATTACATTAAAAATAAATACGTTTTAGTTATTTTATTCTATTAATTAAAAACCATACCATTAAAAATAAAAAAATATTCAATATTTTTAAAAATAGTCGTTGTTTATTTTATTATTATTATTTTGTGCGGCAAGCGATTTCCTAGATTTCCGATTCCAGCCGATTACAAAGAAATATCAAAAAATTAAAAATATTAAGCAAGAAAAGTTTTATTTAACATTTTTTTATCTAGTATTTAACTTTGAAAACGACTTCCTATGGTTACCGATAGGTTAGAGTCAAATTAAAATATTTTTTACATTTAATCCAATTTTGAAAAATTTATCAACATTAACAAAATAACCAATGACTATATTCGAATATATTGAATTATTTTTTGTGGCACGAAGGTTCCCAAATAATAGAAGAAAATAGAAATTGATTCCACAAAGAACATACAGAGAATATTTATATACGTTTTAATTATACTTTACTGACTAGAAGAAATGGGTATATTTCAGAAACTTCCTAATAACTTAAATTTTTCCACCACTTTGTGCATTATAGAATAATTCCAATACCCATCATCTGATATATTATCTTTTATCAACGCATTATAAACAGGGAGACAATTCAATCTAGTTTTAACCTTAAAAAAATATCTATAAAAAAAAACAATCAAATACTAAATCCCAAATATGAAGTGGAACACTTTATCCTCCACGTTACGTTAAAGAAAAACCCAACTAAATTATAAAGCTGACATTCCATAGGGTACGATCTACGTAACAAGTGGACCCTTCCAGCAAGAAGGACACAGTAACAGTGTTGTATATTTTGGTTTGGTTACGTCTGTAAATCTGTATTTTTAAATGGAAGACGAATTTCAGTCAGCTGTACAAAACCAACCAAAATAAATGGAATTACTTCCGGATATAAACACCCAAACTTTGTATTAAGAATGAAACCAATATTCCAAAGAATACCATCTTCTTTGTAGTAAAAGCAGTACCGACGCTAGTTTATAGATGTGCAAATTTAAACTGCTTCATTTTCTGTATATTAGTGTTTGTACAACTAGCCCACACTATAGTCTAATAGCTTTTTTTAATGAAAATCTACTACACACCTACCACTACTCCTATGGTACCTACATTAATTGTAAATTGCATCAATGAAATCGAACTAAGAGGATTAAGTGAACTGGGATTGTATCGGATGTCAGGATCTAAAGACGATATAGAAAGTAAATAGAGCTTGAGCATGTTAGTGTACCTCCAATATGAAAGATGTTGACATCTATGTGACTTCTGGTTGTATTAAGATATTCCTGCGATCTTTAGCTGGACCAATTGTTACTTACAACCTGTGGAATAATAATAACAGCAAACAACGCAACATATCCTAACGACATTAATCCAGCTTTATATGAATTAATTTCAAAATTCCCTCGGACCAATAGAGATACAGTAGAGTTTATTATGCTACATTTACGTTCATTTTCAGACTAATCAAGTTGAAACGGGTTAAAGTGTATCCATATCTTTGTTTTTCATTGAAATATTAGATTTACGTTAAAAAATAAGCCATTTGATATATAAAGCGCCGTACCCAATGTAATGCCTCGTAAGTTACTATTGTAATTGAACACAATATACATTTATATTCTAAAATTACTTAAATCTTGTATCTTCCTAAAGATGATAAACGAATTAGTAAAGGAATGTTAATTATACTCTCACGGAATAAAATCGATGTGTAGTTTCATACTAATGATACATAATAGAATTGATATTATGAAGTAGTGTCTAATACCATTAAATTTCTTGACGATACTTCTTCTGAGTAACTTATTTCATAAGTTACAGATAATACAATTAATACAACAAGACATTTACTTATAGATAAATAATACTTACGAGCCCTAAGCGATGTACGAAGTTTAAAAACAATATGTTTTTTTCTGGTCGTAATAAGTGAAAAATCAAGTCAGATACTTTTTATCTAACATAAAACCTGATCGTAGAAAATTACTTCATTTTGTATAAACTACATAGAAGAACAATAGTATTATACGTTACAAGGTCGGTAGGTGACTTATTACAGTACGAGTTGGTTTACGGACAAGGCGACGTAGGAGCCGAGTCTGGAAATAAAAACGAGTACTGTGATAACACCTAACGACCATGTATCGTATTAAATTTTATTTCATCTTGTTTTTATAAATTAATAAATTCATAAAAATTTTAAAAATAGTTCGTAACTTGACTAGTTATGTCAAATTACCTTAACTGTCAATTACTGTAAAATATTTTAAAATTTTTGTATTAATTGTTAATTCGTGTTTTAAATTAAAATAAAAAGTAATTAATTATTTTATTTTTATTTTATAGTCATTATAGTGTTTTTAAATGTCAAAAATTAAAAGTAATTGTGTTTCCCTTAAGCAATTAGAGCACAGTTGCTAGGCAACACATTACAGTACATGATACCGTAATGTTTTACTTACCGGCGCCGAATTGATTATAGGGAAGTTTATTTACTGGACAGAATAAAATAAAATAGATTTGGTGGCTTTGAAATGATTATACAGACACTAATTGATAAATCTGATGTTCTTGGGTCAATTAAGGTTTTATCCGATAAAATTTTGATATAAATTTATAAGAAAATGACGAGCGGAGTTGTAACAAACAAAAAATTAGAATTTTTCAGCTTACCTTATGTTAGTTAAAGAGAATGTGTCGTGATTTCTAACTCGGAAATACGAAAAAACAGTTTCAAATAAGCATAAATATATACATTTTTTAATTTCGTACATAGTCCGAATATATAGTTGTTAGGTCTCGTATATACAAATATATACCGTAATATAATGTTTAAAATACATTAAAATTTAAAAATGGTAGGTTATTAATAGAATCAACACATGTAGATCTATAGATTTTTTTGAGTGGGTGATTTCCAAATCCATCAATTGATAAAAAATATGTTGGATTATCATCATTATTACGTTTATTAAATAATCTTACTTTTATATCTGAATATATAAAATTAAAAAATAAATGTATTAAGTAAGATTAGATAAAGGTGCATTAAGGAAAACGTTTACTATTTTTCTCAATGATTTATATATTTAGTGGTGTTGATATATTTAAGTCAAAAACCTGAAATTATAAAAATGTTAGATATCAATTCTTACTATTGTCAAAAAACAAAATTGCTGAAGTGTCAAAAATGTCAAGTAATATCAAGTATCAACTGTCAGTAATGTCAATGCTAAAAAAGTCAAATGTCAAACAGTTGCTTGATTAATTTTACATTGTTCTCAACAATTTAAAAGTAGATCTTTTTTTTTGTAAAAATTTTTTTTCAATTTTATTGAATATATACTTTATTATTATTAACCATGGTTATATGTTCTATATATAAATCCTATTAAATAAGATTCCTATTTGTATATTAAGTTTACGATGTTTTTCCTAATTTTATGTATTTTAAAGCATTAAATAATATTTATCAGATATACATTATGTATATATACATAGTTATTGTATTTTAGCGTTTTAAGACCAGAGAAACTGTATTAAGAATGGAAAAAAATATTAAACAAATATATACATAAATAATTACCTACCAATGGTAATTTAACAAAACCTAAAATATATCAGTCGAACGATTAAGATATTTAACAATCAAAAAATTTACTTCAAATCAGTCTCATCCTGAAGCATTTCTTCTATCTCTTGTTCCCAATTATCACTTTTTGAATTTGTTGATTTCTGTTCACTCACCATTTCATAATCCTGAAGTTCAGCTTCAAGTTCTCGTTCCCATTCTTCTTCTATGAGAATAATATTTGGGGTGAAGGAAAAGGTATATAAATAAAATAAAAAAAAAGTACTATCTTGCGACCTAAGTGAACGCAGATTTTCTTTTTAAATAATTAAATATAACTATAAAACTGGGAATATGAAATATATTCAAGTAAACTATTTAGAAATTATGTTTTATACTAGTAATCTAATTTTAAATTATATCTAAACATCTATAACTTCAGTTTTTATATTCGTAATTTATATTAATGGATCTACGTACCCACCCTCATAAATATTTTTAAAGACTTTATGGATTAGTAATTAAATCTTTTTAATTTGTATTATGAACATTTTTTATATTTTGGTTGCAAAAAAATCTTTTACATAAAATAGATTTTTGTATTTTTAATCTGATGAGAGAACTAACAACCGCCTTTAATTTGATATAAAGCGGTATTAACAAGACAAAAAGTTGTTTGCAAATTAAAACAGTTGGGAACAATAAATATTTAATTGCATTCATCCAGTTCTATACTTCTAGAAAAGAAAATCGCCCACAGCAATATCAAATATTAGAAAATATATACAAAAATGTTGAGCTACTCTGCTATTACCAGATGCTCAGAGCGTTAGTTTCCTGATTGTTTTGTACACATATTTAAAGAAAAATCTGAGCAACTGGTGGGTCCACACCTTGATCAAAGATCATTTACAAATGATATAATTTCATTTTAGGAAATTATATGATTTTAATACATTCTCAATTTTCAAATAACACATGCTTTGTTCTTTTATGCAATTTAAACGTTTACTTAAGCAAATCAATGATCATCATCAGCAACATTTACAAACACTGCTCTGAAATTTATCTTTTATCATATATGCATGAAATATTGAGTTGGAAAAGATTACCGTTATTAATATCAATACAAAGTGTTTTATATCAAGTTCTCGATCAAACTTTCTTTATTTATTAAACCATACTTTGATTTCAAATAACAATAAACATAAATATTAAATTTCATTATACCGCAATACAATCAAAACACCGTATGATATAATATGTAAAAATAAATCTTATTAACACCTATTAAATAAGTATAAGAACAGCACAGCAATTTAAAATTGAAATACAATGTGTTTTGAAGTTTTAAAATTTCGTAAAGCGATCTTATGTGTAATATACAGGGTGTTTCATTAACAAGGGGAAATACGAGAACTGTAGATACTAGGGGTCAAATATTTAAAGATCTCGGATTTGTCATTGTTAATAAAAAAAATGTGTGGAACTCCGATAGAAGCGAAGCCTTTAATAATATATTTGGCAGAAAAGGATGAACTAAAAAAAAGATATTTTGAATATTTTCTGTGAATAAAGAAAATATATTATATATTTAAAAATGAGATTCCACATGCAGCGTCCATGCATCAACGAGAGAGGTGAGTTTGTGTACTTGAATAGCGAATAAGAGACAATGAGAGGCAGAAGGAGCATTGTTGTATTCGAAAGTGGTAGCAAATAGAGATAGAAACGACGGGAAGTTCCGTTACTTATATTTGTGAAGGTTATTTTGTCGCAACAGGTGTTCCGCACCTAGCAAAAGGTTCGTTTTAAAAAACAGTAACCATTCTATAAATTTTACTGGCTGGAAACCCGAAATCATCACGTTAGATTTCGAAGAAGCAATGTATTTAGCTTTACGAGAGATCTTTTCTGCTGCTGACATACATGGCTGCTATTTCCATTTCGGACAGTGCTTGTGGAGAAGAGTGCAAAGGTTAGGAATGGTGGATATGTACAAAAGCGATACCAATATTAAACAAAGAATAAAGTTGTGTGCTGCTTTAGCCTTCCTAAAAGTTGAAGACATTAGTGACGGTTGGTTGTATATAATGGAAAACGCGAGTGATGAACAGAAACTGGTAGAGTTTCTAGACTGCTTTGTGGAACAGTGGCTAGAAAATGACAAAATTCCATTAGGCTTCAAATTAAAACAAAGGACCAATAATGCCGCGGAGTGTTGGAATAGAAAAATTAACTCCTTTCTACGACCAAATCCGAGACTAAAAGAACTTATCAAATATCTTAAAGAAGAAGCAGAAAAAAACAGACATTTTTTTTATGAGGACTGAGCTGAATTTAGAGGGTGTGAAGCGTAAAAGAAAATATATAAAACTAAACGATAAAATTGACAGGAATACAGAAAGGTATAAAAGTGATGGTGATGTCAATACTTTTCTTCGAAATATGTCGCATATTATAGAATTAATGTATGAGTAGAAAATTAGCAAAATAAATAATTTTTCTCTCTTTTACATTTTATGCAAGGGATACCACAACGTTGTTGGAAAAATACTGTACACCATAACAATTTAAAAATGCCAGATTTTCGATCATTTTTAAGTTATAAAAAAAATATCTCAGAAACAATTTTCGTTAACTTTTTAAACGTGTTCATGTATATATTATGTATATATTTATTTATACATATCAATTTCAAATTTCTTATCCTTAAATAAAATAAAATTTTGAATGTATAATTGAAGGTAGCTGCATGATTAAAAGATTAACGAATCAGGTAGATAAATTTTCAATTGACCACATACGGCACTGTTTTTGGTAGTGGCCGCATACGGCACGACCGCTCGTGGCACGGAGCCATTTAAAGTTGTTTGAGGTGAAAACAGTAAAGTCAACTTTTTCCGGTGCGATATTTTGTTAGTGTTTGTAGACACTAAGGCATGTCGGAAGACAGACTAATTTTATAGCTTTTTGGTAAATCGATCTTATGACTAAAAGTGAAATTTCAGAATGGACCCGTATTAGACTAAGCAAGAGAGGCTGCAAAAATAAATATCACGACAAGATTTTGATTACATTTCTCTGGAACTAAATCAGTAAAAGATATAAACGCGAACGATGGAAAATCAAAAGACTCTTCAGAACTCCAAGCAGTCTCTGGTTTATTATAGTTTGCAGCAGTTCTGCAGCAAGACAGAGTAAAATTAAACAAATAAAATTAAATCCACTGAAGGACACTAGAAAATCATAGTTGTTCGATTAGAACAGAACCACTCACGTGACGATAACCGAAGTTTCGAGAAAACCATTGGAGTGCCACAGCGGAGGAATGTCTTTTACGAAGTTACAAAACTCCATTCGCGCGTTCTTTTGTCATCAATAAGAAAGCGCGTTCCGAAAGCTGAATGTTTTTATTAATATAATAATTATATTTGAAGATAAACTCTTCTTGAATATGTTTCATAAAACAAATAGTTACAAGAATATGTAGTGATATGTAATCCTTTATGTTAGTCCATTAAACGTTCATATTGAAAATTGAGAATGGAAATTTACCATTTGAAAATGAATGTAATATTTAAAATAGGTAAATTGTATCTTCTACTAACATTTTCCTTATATTATTCCACCAATCTTTGTATTGTCATTTTTAAGCAACCCAAACCGGACCCACGTTATAATTTTGGGAAGGCAAATATACTTATTTATACACCTACTTATTTCAAAATTAATTTATATTATATATGAACATTCTCTTATATTACTTCAATATACACAGAAATTTTATTGAAGTAGATTTAAAATCACGTATACGATTCCATATTTTCAAAAATTACATAGATAGAAATTGTTTAGTAATAAAAATTATTCCATGGGTCTCAGTCTAGTCCACTGCATGAAATCGAGTTGCTCAAAAACCATTTGTATAGAATTTGTGCATACATTTGAAAAATTAAGCTTTTCAAGTTTTATTTCTCGTAGGTAACTGAACAATATCTTACTTAAAATTAATCAAGATAAAATTGCAGTTAAAGAATATTGTTCGTGTGTATTACCTATATATGGAGCATGGTAATAATTCATGAAAAGCTATAAATTTCCAATTTAGCCAAATTAGCTTCCCATTATTGACCACATATAGTTCTTAAAAATATATTTGTATATTTAGTGGATCATAATATATATTAATATTTAAAAAGCTTGGAATCACAATAATTTATTGCAGAGGTGATTATAAAACTGTGATATTTTACAAAATGATCAATTGTAACATTCAATAAAAATCTGTTTCTAAAAATTCAACACGATATTATGTATAAACAAAAATATGTATCGAAACTATATCTATGATTAGGACCTTTTTAGTACCAAATTAATATATTTAGACCTCTTTATTCATTTCTCGTTACAGAATCCATTAAATATAACAAATTTACAAAAAAAGGAATGCTTGCACAAATTCAGAAAACATTTGTTAATTGAACAGCCTACTCAGTGGACATAGAATAACAAAACACGAGAGCACTGACACCATGCAATATTAATTTCAGATATCCACTCTTAGCATTAAACGATAATACTATTTATATTAATTCTAATATAAATAACATTTCTGTTGCGAAAGGTGATTAAAACTCAATTTTTCAGACATGAAATTGAGATGTTTCAATAGAAATATAGTATTTTTCTGACAATTTCAAGTAGAAATTTTGTGATATGTATGTACTTGAACGGTACAAACACAAGCATACATATAATGCCTCTTCTACACGTCGACAGATACCATCTGCTGATGCGTCTACCGACGTATAGATGGACAATTTTGCTCGTCTGTTCCACTAAGACAACAAGCGGCATTGACGTATACTACACACTGTCATTCCACAGAAGGAATATAAAGCGAAAAAAATGTGTTTTCGTGCCGCATGCTACATATAGTCCGTTGTTGCCTACCTAATGGAATGATTAGACATATCGAACAATTTCGTCGGCAATCCAACACTCTGCTTCGGTGGCCCACATGGAGTGGACTTTTCTGATGTTACGGCGCAATTCCACTGAGGCAACTTTTAGACAACACGCCAGATTGATGTATACTACAAAATGTCATTCCATAGAAGTAATACAAAGCGACAAAAAAATGTGTTGTGCCGCATGCTACATGTTGTTTACCAATTGGATCATCTAGTGGAATGCCGCCTTTAGAATGAATATAGAGCAA
This sequence comes from Altica lythri, assembly GCA_964028335.1. Classification (NCBI taxonomy): domain Eukaryota; kingdom Metazoa; phylum Arthropoda; class Insecta; order Coleoptera; family Chrysomelidae; genus Altica; species Altica lythri. Next base: position 96,363,740 of record OZ034800.1, on the reverse strand, counting down.
ATCTAGGATTGTCTTTTTGATCAGAAGATGATTGTACTTTTTTAAATATTGTATTCCACAATTATGGATATGTACTATGTACACTGAAGGACAAAAAAAGTGGTGCACCCAAAATTTTCAGAAAATATAAACCTTCAAAACTTTTGAGTTGTTGGTCCGATTGCAATGACTCTTTTTTATTGTAGAGAATGGTTCTTTGGTATTACGACGCGGTTATAAGAGGTTTTAATAATTTTAGGTTTGTAGCCAGTATTGCTTAAATAACAAGAACACGTTTTTTACGCTATTTTTGAAACATCCTGTGGACGTTGCTGTTACTCTAGTCGTACTAAGTCTTTTATGGGCATGTTGAGTAGAGCCTCCCTTACATTTTTGGTCTGTAAATCATGTCTCTATCTTAGATGATTCAAAAGATAGAGGCTTTCAAGCAAAGTTTTACTCCCAACACAAAAATCCATTTTTTTCAATAGGCTTATTTGTGACAGTGTCATTTTGGCTAAACTTCTGACTGTCAGTAGTTTGTGTAGTAGTTTTTCGCGAAAATTTATAATGGTTCAACAAATTACACTCCAGCAGGCTGCACGAATGATGGCTCTTGTAGAGGATGGTAAAAGTAAAAGATAAGCAGCACGAGCGGTTGGTTTTCCCGAAACAACTGGACGGCGAGCAATTCAGAGGTATCAAGAAACTGGCCAATGTCATAGAAGAGCTGGTTCAGGGCGCCCTAGGAGCACCTTCAATATTGATGATCGATTTATTCGATTGCAAACTTTGCGCAATCGTTTCCAAACTGCTGTTAAAACAAACCATCAATTAAGAGAGGTACGCGAAACACATGTAAGCGATAAAACGATTTGTCGAAGATTGAAGGAAGTTAATCTAAGAGCTAGGACCAAGATTACTTCAAAGACTCGTCGTCGCTTTGTCGGGGAATATGGGGATTGGCGTGATCCCGAATGGGATAGTGTTATTTACCGATGAATCGAGATTCTGTTTATATTCAAGTGATGGTCGTCAAAGAGTATGAAGAAGACCTAGAAAACGATATGAACAGGATATGATTGGAGAGCGAAAGAGTTTTGGAGGTGGTTTCGTAATGGTCTGGGGAGGAATTTCAATGTGAGCCCGTACAGAACTTTGCGCGCTTCCAAGAAATGCTCTTACGGCCAATATGTACATAGAGAACATTTTAGAGCAGCACGTAGTACCATTTGCACCATTAGTTGGAGATGCATTTTTATTAATGCACGACAATGCAAGGCCACACACTGCCCAAATTGTTTGTGAATATTTGAACCAAATTGGTATAGCAACCATATAGTATGGCCTCCCAAGAGCCCCGATACGAACCCTATCGAGCACTTGTGGGATGATTTAGGGCGTCGAATTAGGTCTCGTCAGATTGTTCCACAAAATCTTGTTGCTTTGGGTGATGCACTTGTTGAAGAGTGGAACAATATTCCTCAGGAAAGGATTGCAAACCTAATTCATAGCATGCCGAAAAGAATTGAGTCTTTAAAAAGAGCAAGGGAAGCCAATACCCGATATTAATTATTGTTGTTTGTGTTATGTTGTCGTTATTATTGTTGTTGTTCTGTAGACTTAATAAAATTCTTAATAAAAGCAAAACTTTGCTTGAAAGCCTCTATCTTTTGAACCATCTAAGATAGAGACATGATTTAAAGACCAAAAATGTAAAAGAGGCTCTACTCAACATGCCCATAAAAGACTTAGTACGATTAGAGTAATAGCAACGTCCACAGGGTGTTTCAAAAATAGCGTAAAAAACGTGTACTTGTTATTTAAGCAATACTGGCTACAAACCTAAAATTATTAAAAACTCTTATAACCGCGTCGTAATACCAAAGAACCATTCTCTAAAATAAAAAATCTGGTGTGGGCACCACACGACCTTCCGAACACTAGTCGAAAGTTGATACTCTCAAAAAACATAATTTGACAGCTGTCAGATGTCAAAATATAGAAGGAGCTAATCTGACTGATATTAACAAGTAGTGGGTGGTAGAATTGGAGTGGCCATAGTATGGAGATGTCAAAAATATCGAAAAAACTAATTAGTTAGTAGTCAGATGTCAAAAATATAAAAAAAAAAAATTTGACACTAGTCAAAAGTTGATACTCTCAAAAAACATAATTTGACAGCTGTCAGATGTCAAAATATAGAAGGAGCTAATCTGACTGATATTAACAAGTAGTGGGTGGTAGAATTGGAGTGGCCATAGTATGGAGATGTCAAAAATATCGAAAAAACTAATTAGTTAGTAGTCAGATGTCAAAAATATAAAAAATAATTTGACACTAGTCAAAAGTTGATACTCTCAAAAAACATAATTTGACAGCTGTCAGATGTCAAAATATAGAAGGAGCTAATCTGACTGATATTAACAAGTAGTGGGTGGTAGAATTGGAGTGGCCATAGTATGGAGATGTCAAAAATATCGAAAAAACTAATTAGTTAGTAGTCAGATGTCAAAAATATAAAAAAAAATAATTTGACACTAGTCAAAAGTTGATACTCTCAAAAAACATAATTTGACAGCTGTCAGATGTCAAAATATAGAAAATTAAATGTTGAAATACGCCAAAACATAATTTGACAGCTGTCAGATGTTGAAAATATAATAACTACCAATTTTTGTTTAAAAAAAGCGAATCCACAATTTTTATTTCACATATTTCCAGTTTTTGATAAAAGTGTCAATATCTCGAAAACTAATGAAAATATCAAAAAAATGTATTCTTTCAAAAATGTCGGAAATTACATGTTCTTTCCACAAAGTATAAATATTTTGCCAATAACTATATAAAAACCCAATATTTTCAAAAAATTCCATTTTTTGATAAGAGTAAACGTCCACTTCCGGTCGGCCGATTTTACTCAAATTCTATCAGATTCCTCCGATGGTGATTATAAGTAAGGTTTTATAGTTTCATTCCGATCCGATTAGCCGTTTAGCCGCAAATGTGTTCACAGACACACAGACAGACACACAGACAGACAGACAGACAGACATTTTTTATTTTTGGGTTTTTTAGGCTCAGGGAACCCTAAAACGCGTATTTCCGCTAAAAACCCGAGATCGAAATTTTTCGCGATCACAATACCTTCCTATAACAGCGTTGCTGTTCGGAAGGTAAAAAAGAATCATTGCAATCGGACCACCAGTTATAAAGGTTTATATTTTCTGAAAATTTTGGGTGCGCCACTTTTTTTGTCCTTCAGTGTAATTCTACAAATTTAACATAGTATTTTCCCGAAATTCATCACAATTCATCTACGATTATCGTATCCGTCCAATCTAACTTGATTGTTTAAATTTTTTCGATCCCGTATTTATTACACTGGAAATTGAGTTCGAATAAATACCAATGCGTGTTTACAAAAATACCGATATATTTGTTGCTAAAAAAAGCGCTTGAACAAATACTTTGGTGTAGTATGCAGTGTCATACCGTTACGGTGAAATCACCGTTTATCTGTACACCACAAAACCTCTATTCAAATTTCAGTGTAATACATCAAAAATGATTATTTAATAATGAAACATATAAAATAAAAATGATAGGCTAATTGACATGCAAAACTGTTATTGTACCTTCCAAAATTCAAATTTGAAGTTTTATCCTAAATATATATATATATAGGTATATGTTTTTAACAAAATTTAATGTTATTGAAATTGCAATCGAATTAGAATCACCTTATGTATTAATAACTATCGTATGAAGCTGATAAAATTAAATACGGTTATATATAAGCTAAAAAATAAATGAAAAGATGAACGAGGAAAAAGCTTAGACTAAACACAAATACAGGAATTTAAGGAATAAAGGAAGCAAGTTGTCGACGATCCTCTTAGGCTGCGTCAAAACAAAACAGGAAACTAACTTTTAGTTTACCGTACTGAATTGCATTTTAAATTACAAGGGTAAATGTTGACATGCAAAAACTTCATTATCTTTATTTTTATCATGTATACACAGAAAATTTTGTAACCCTTAATAATTTTGTATTGAATTACCATTAAAGAAAATGAAACATTACGTTAAAAAATAAGCAATTTTAAAAATAATTAAATTATATTTAAATATGTACATGATTTACAAAATAAAGATTATGTAATACACATAAAATTCAGGATATCTTACCATTGTTTTTTGATCCTAAAACAAGTTTTTTCATTCCTTCACGTACTTCATTTAAATCTTCAGTACTGGCTTGTAGAGTGTCAGATACAAATTCATGCATATCTTTTTTTTGACTATCTACTTAACAAAAAAATAACTCAAAAAAAGCTAGATAATTCAAAATTTTGGCAAACCAAATTTAAGTTTATAGTATATAAACTTTATTTAAATAACTAAAATCTACTGCATGCAGAAGTTTCCTAGTATAAAATCAACATACACACATCGGCACGATTAGAGGAACACAAAGTTGATTTTTTCAATAAATTTATTGTTTATAATGAGCAAAATGAGATATTAATATTTTAAAAAACATTAAAACCGAGTATTGCCTCTCCGTAGTCTTAAAAAAGCTTCTATACGATTTTCCAAACTCTATATGAGAATATTAAATCATATTTTGAAACAAATTGTTCCACTAAAGGCAATTATAGCTTTTCGACATTCCTAAAAGCTGGATTTCGCTGTCAAACTCTCCTGTTCAGAATATCCCAGGGGATTTCTACTAAGAATATTTCAGGCGATTTCTACTGAGTTCATGCCTGGTAATCGCGCTGGCCAGTTCAATTACCTGGAGGTAGCAAATTTTTTGTGTGTCCCTGATTTTTATGTCCCGAAGTGCGTATTTGAGTATATTTTCTTTTTTAAAAGATAAAAAAATTAGTAAAATAATGTTTTGTAATTTAACTAAACACAAAAGTCTTAGTATAAGCATATTCTCTTTTTTAACATAAACACAGAAACTAATAAATTTGACCACAAATAAAAAATAAATGTAGTTACCTATAAGTTGATCAGAAGTGTAAGTTTCAGTAGCAGATTGACTATCTCCTTCTCTTGACATGAAGGATAATTCATTGGCTTGACAAATTAGGCTTACGCGATAAAAATAATTTCTCCAAAAATTCTCTTCCGAAATTCTATAAAAATAAAATACCGCTTAATTTAACCCACAAAGAACAAAAAACACTTTTTACACTATTAAAACGATACTTACACTTTAGGCACAAGTTCGTAACGCATCTTTTCCAAGTTAGGGTCTTGTTCCATAATGGCCATTGCAATGGGATAAGACACTTGATAGTCAAATTGGAAGTCAACACCAGCTGGTGGACTACGCACAAAGTTTCTTCGATCCGTAGATAGACTGAGGCATTCGTCCTTCAAAGCTTCCTCGTTAGCACAACCTACCCATGGTGGAAGTGAAGTAGAAGAGTTTTCATTTTGGGTTTTAATAAAAGCATCCTGTTCTCGATTAAACTCACCTAGTATACTCTGTAAATATAACGTCAGCAAAAACACAATACAACCTATATATACTTACATTCTTTTCAACTGATTCTTTTATCTTCGCACTTGCTTCGCTAACTGTTTTTCCAGCTTTATTTACAGCAGAATACAGAAAACTACCAAAAGATTTAGCACCAGCTAAAGCCTTAGTTTGCACTAAAAAATGTTAAAAATTTGCAGGTAAAATATCAGTACCAAATGGGCTAGATCACAATCAAATTACAGATACCCCTGTAGAATGGATTACTTGTTAACAGATATTAGATTACAAATCCTTACTGATGATAGGATTAATTAGCTTTTGAAAAAATAGACGAGCGTATGAAAGTAGTTGATGTTTGACAGAAGATATAGAAAAGAATAGAAATAAGATCACCATTGCACGATGCTTTTCCTACGAGGAGCATATCCGTTAGCATGCTAATTAATGAGAGCTTCCACACTTTTACACTTTTTGTCGCCACCAGAACAACACTACTTCGGAGTGAGATAATATTAGAATAAATTTTGACGAATAGGTAAGGAATATAAGTATAATTGGTATCAGTGAATGTCATTTTCCAAACTTTTGTCCAGTTTTTAATGTTGTTAGGGTCATAAGCATATTGAGGAATGAGTTGTCATATCTGTTTCCGTCTTTAAATCTTTGTAAAGGTCACTCAAGTACGCTATAAATAGCAGAAGACCTAGGACCGAGCCGTGATCAACACCCTGATACTTCTTGGATACTTACTTTCCTACGTAAACTTGAAAATTTCTTCCTGAAAAAAATCCTCTGGTAATTAGACGGTGTAGATCTCCTCGAACTCCAAAATGGTCGATTTAGTATGCCATTAATTTAGTAGAAATGTTATCAAAGACTTTTTCGAATTTAATACAAATTACACATGCAATAAGATTTTTTTTAAGATCAGAAAAAAACATCTATTTTTAGAGATTGCTAAATGTTAATATTTTCCGATTTTCTCTGTATATAACTTTATTAGGACGAAATTTGTATCTAGGAAATTGGTTTTCAAATTTACAATGGTAGAGAGAACAAGGCACTAAATTAACCAAATTACTATAGTATCAACACACGTGTTTGACATGTAACATTAACTCGCTTCCAAGTAGTGATATCTGGTGAGCGTAAAATTACAAGCCCTTATTAACAGATTAACACATAAACTACTTTAGTTTTTAACATGCAACGGACCAGAATAGATGATAAACAATATCCAATAATTAGCACAGTAATTTGCAAATTCAATACAAATTGTTTAGAATATACAGAAGATTATAATTGACCAGAGTATGGAGTATAATAAGAATTATTTCGAAAATAGTCTGGAATTTAATTTACGTAGAAAATACGAAGTTTTTAACATTTACACATCAATACAACAACGTCTCTATTGTACATACCATTTACGAATTGACTATCTTTATCTTCAGTAGGTGACTCTGCAGCAGATTGAGGTCCTGAATCAGCTCCCCCAGTAGCACTGTAATTTCTATATTAAGTTTGGGTGTTACAATACTGTTTTTAGAGAAAGTAAAGTACATTTTTACATCTTGAATGATAAATACAAAGATCAGGATAGAAGTTCAAATTACATTAAAGTCCAGTTTTCGTACTTTGTACCAAAGTTAATAACAGAGTTCACCAAAAGTTGTAGACTCTCAACATTGTACATTGACTGTTAGTTGCATGACGCTTAGAGTGGGTGAAAAAATGATTATTTTTTTTTACTTTGTACTCTGAAAATTAGATAGGCACCTCTAGAAAATGCTCTGCAAATGTGAGCTATAAATTTTAATAAGAAGGTGCTTAGTTTTTCATTTCCTCCTCCGTATTAAAAAATCACATCTCTTTACCAACTGCACCTTCCTATTCAAATTTAGAGTTCACATTTGCAGAGCATTTTCTAGAGGTGTCTATCAACCTAATTTTCAGAGAAAAATCTAAAAAAAAAAATAATCGACTTTTTTGACACACCCTAATGTGTAAACAGAAAATATAATAGAGATTTCCTATAAGAACCTATGGTGAAAAAGTTGAAAAATTTAGTTTCTACTATGATGAAGGTGATTTAATTTTTTTTCAAAACATCTTGGATACGAAAATAGAATGTATATTATTTTCAGTTATGCGATAACTATACAAAAAGAGAACGACTTTGAAGATTTATTTCTCCTGAAATATTTATACTTAATTTGATTGATTTAAAGTGAATATAGATGCAAATTTTGAACTTACTTTCTCTTTACAAATAGAATTTATAAGTATGTGTAAATATTAACATAACTGACGACAGAATGAAAACCACAAAATAATTGTAATCAATGAACTTTAATCGAATCATAAATTATGTATTAAGTCAGTGTATGTAGAATATTTTCACTTATTTATTATCAGTACAATTAAAACTTACCTTGAATTATCATCATCGTCTTTAGGAGGCTCAGCAGTTGGTTCTGTTACTTCGCTTGCTACTGGTGGTTCCTGTCCATCAATAACACCTTCATTTTCAGCTTTTCGTAACTTTGGGATACTAGATCCCAACCAACCTCCAATACCTTCTATCTGATTCTTCACACTTGAAAACATCTCCAGTTTGCTTCCACCACTTGCTTTAGTTGGACTAGAAGATAAACTGTGCAGTATTTTTTATTTAGTTATGTATTCATTCATTTAATGCATCTTATTAATACATAAATATTATATAATTACATAAAAGTGGCAACAGAACAAGGCATAGAACGAAGATTTTCTTTAGGACCAAGAAACTGGTAATGAAAAATCTTTAAAGTTTATATCATTGAATTATTCGACTATCACTTAGTGAATACATAAATATATTACTTTTTTTTTGATAAATATATCTGAAAAAAAAAGTATCGGCTCTCTTAATTAAATATTTATTATATTCAGTAGTTAGTGGCCAAGCCTATTAGACATGGGTCTCAAAAAGGTGTTAAGAGTAGTACTTCTTTAAAAAGGTTGTGTATTTTTTCATATAAATCAAAATAAAAACCATTCTTTTAGTTTGAAATGCGACTGCAATATTCTGAGCCAATGCTGATAATTAAATTTGCTAGCTCACAGGTTGAAATTCATAAAACATTCGTTATTTAAGCATAATATATTAGTAACCTAAAGAAAATTGTGGAACATTTACATATATGAGGCTAGTAAAAAATAAACATATTACTTATTATTCATATTTAAAAAATGATAAGACCTGCGTATGGGTGAAAACTTACAAGTTTCACGTCTGATAAGCATTTATGTTTATTTGCATATATGTCTGTATCATAAATTAAGAAATTAACATAAAAGTTAATTATATACCTGCTTTAGTTTATTATTTTTCCAATATTATAAATAAAAACATATGTTATATGCGCAATTATTATATTTTTCTTGAGATGATGGATTCATCTGAAGAAATACTGGTTGAATAATATATACCTACACTATCCAGTATAATTATATAAACAGTTGTCAAAAATTAAATATTTACAACAGAATCAATAATAACTTTATTATGATCAAAACTGTATAAATTTAAATAAAATTAAGATATTAAATACTTAACAGAAATAAACAAGAATGGTAGAGTTCAGTATAATCAATAAAAAATGGGTCAATTTGAAACTTACCTTCCTTCTTTCTTTTCATTAGCGACATTAGCAACAATTGCATCGGTGTCTTCTGTGGGTGTTGGGACCTTTTCCTCTTGTTCACCTTTTACACTTCCCATCCAAGAAGAGACTTGACTAGTGAGTCCAGTAAACATTTTTGTTGTTATGAAAGATCAATAAACACAACAAACTAAGTACGTTTTTAACTATTTTAAAACACAGTTTCTCGAACTGAATTACAAAGATGACATATTATTTACAGAAAACGAGGGCTATAACTTCCAATAAAAAATTGCAGACCACTAAGCCATGAAAATGTCACTTTTGCCAGATACTTTGCGCTTACTCTTTGCGCATCAAATTTTCGATTCTATTGGAAGTAAAGTTGCCTGCCAATAGGAGAGAAATATATTATATAGAACCAATGCATGACCAATGAGCTCTTTCGGTTTTAGAATACTGCGCATTACGTCACACTACTGTTGATCCATTTTCGATCAAATCAAGGTCGGATGTAAGATAAATTTGATTTCCTGCGTTGTTAAATAAAAAAAAGAAAATAAATTTATAAGACGTTAATTAAATGGATTATATTGTGACATCTAGATGAATAACAATTATGTACTATTATTGCAAAAATCATTAAAAAAAAAATTATTACATCTTCCTATTTTATGTCTTTTAAATATAGCTTTAGATTTACAATAATCATTACATGGGAATTACAAAAGAAGTTGTATATAATGCATAATTGCCTAGACGTTAGGTGTAGATTTATATTTATTAAACTCAACAGTTTTTAAAACTAAAGAAATAGTTGCATACCTTTTTCTTTAATACACGAGCATATTACAGATTGTTCACAATTTATTTATACAATTTTAAAACTGTAGACAAACTAATCTATCTAATAACAGTTATTCTTATTGTATCACTCTTTATTTTGTTAACTTTCTGCAAAAATTCGCTGCGTAACACACACGTAAAAAGGCCAAAAATATTTTAGAAGAAGATTTTGATTTTTACTGTCACTGTCCTGTCACTTGATTTTTAACTAAGGTCAGAAAAACTGTGTTCATGTTTATTTCTAAAAAGTTTTTGATAATACTTCGGAAATAATAAAATTAAAGTGCATTCAAATATGTAAATCTTCGTTTAGTTAATAAGTAGTGAACCAATCGAAATATATTATTATATATTTAATTTGAAAAACATCATGGATTTAACTAAGTTGTGTTTTATATTTCAAGATTTATATAATTGTTTTTCCCAACCTGTATTTTAATCTAAAAGCGTAAAAGATTTATGTTTATGCAAGATAAATTTTAACTTCAAAATACGAAGAAACCAAAACATCATGCAAGCAAAAAGAAGGTATTTGTTAGTGTTTTTTGTGGCATTCTTAACTTTTTGGTACTTCGGTGGATATCATTTACGGCGTATTGAAGATATACAGTTAAATATCGACGAACTGCCTAACTATGTTAGTATGAATGTAATTGACACAGGATATTTGGTACGAGAAAAGGAACGGTTTTCTGATGATTCAAAAAATTGTAGAATGGAGACTTGCTTTGATTTTAGTAAATGTGAGAAAGATTTTAAAGTGTATGTGTATCCTCAGGAGGACAGCAGTGTGCCTAGTCCGTCCTATCAAAAACTGCTCAATGTTCTGTTAGAATCTAGATATTATACTGCCGATCCCAGAGAAGCTTGCATTTTTATACTGAGTATTGACACTTTAGATAGAGATCGCTTGAGTAATGACTATGTTCGCAATTTACAGAATAAATTACAGCACTTACCTCATTGGAATAAGGGTCTCAACCACATAATTTTTAACTTATATTCTGGTACATGGCCGAACTATACAGAAAACGATTTAGATTTTGATTATGGAAAAGCCATATTAGCAAAGGCAAGTATGTCCGAGAATCATGTACGTATGGGTTTTGATATTAGCATCCCACTTTTTCATAAAATCCACCCAGCTAAAGGTGGAGATCCAGGAGCTTCTTCTGCCAATAATTATCCTTTAGAAAAGACTTATTTGTTAGCTTTTAAAGGTAAAAGATATGTTCATGGTATTGGATCTGATACTAGGAATTCTTTATATCATTTACATAATAGAAAAGACATTATTATGGTTACAACATGTAGACATGGTAAAAGTTGGAAAGATATGAAAGATGAGAGATGTGACGAAGATAATAAAGAATATGATAAGTGAGTAATAAAGTAATTGAACATATAAATACCATACCTAGATTATATTTTTAGGTACGACTATGAAACGTTACTTCAAAATTCTACATTTTGCCTGGTACCTAGGGGACGACGTCTTGGATCTTTCAGATTCCTAGAGGCTCTTCAGGCTGGTTGTATACCAGTTTTATTATCGAATAGTTGGGCCTTACCTTTTTCTCAAGTGATTGACTGGAACAAAGCCGCAATTTGGGCAGATGAACGTTTATTGTTACAGGTAAAATCACTTGAGTATCTTTAAGATAAATAACACTTTGAATGATACTTTTCAATAAATCGATATACTATTTTACTATTCTAGGTGCCTCATATAATACGTTCACTTTCTCCTAGCAAAATTTTACAACTTCGGCAACAGACACAAGTTCTATATGATCGATACTTTTCTTCCATCGAAAAAATAGTATATACTACTTTAGAAATAATTCGTGAACGGCTTCCTAAACAGGCCATTCGAGATGGAACAGCGTGGAATAATTTTCCAGGTGCTTTAGTAACTTTATCAAGTTTTTCAGATTTTTTTGAAGAGTTTCCATTTCATGTCCAAAAGAACGAAAGAATGGGTTTCACAGCGGTAATATATTGTCAATTGGGAGTTCCATTAGTTACAAATTCGCCGTTATATCGACTGATAAATCATGTTGGGAAAAGCAAATATGTAGCAAAAATTTTAGTGGTGTGGTCTAGTGAAAAACGTCCAGGTAATAGAAACAGATGGCCTGGGTTACCTATACATGTTCCTTTACATATTATTCAACCAAGTATGAATTCAAATATTGGAAATGAGGTGAAATCAAGTATATCACAACGGTTTTTTACTCACAAAGAAATCGAAACTGATACAATATTATCTCTAGACGAAGACACAGTTCTTACAACTGAAGAAATTGATTTTGCATTTACAGTTTGGCAACAATTTCCTGATAGAATTGTAGGCTACCCTGGAAGGTCGCATTATTGGGATGATTCAAAATCTTCTTGGGGATACACATCTAAATGGACCAATGATTATTCTATTGTCCTTACAGGAGCTGCATTTTATCATCGGTATTACAATTATCTGTATACAGAATGGTTGAGTCCCTTGTTACATAAAACGGTCGAACAGAGTCAAAATTGTGAAGACATATTAATGAATTTCTTAGTCAGCCATGTTAGTCGTAGACCACCAATCAAAGTGACTCAACGAAAGCAATATAAAGAACCACCTAGTGCCGGCAGCTGGTCGCCTTGGAATGATCCTGATCATTTCATTCAAAGACAAACATGTCTAAATACTTTTGCGGCCGTTTTTGGCTACATGCCATTACTAAGGTCGAATTTAAGACTAGATCCAGTGCTCTTTAAAGATCCAGTTTCAAATAAAAGAAAAAAGTATCGTAGAATCGAACTCGTGGGCAGTTAGTATTTTATATAAAAATCTATAGGTTTATAAAAAATGTATATTATTATATCCAGATTTTATAATTTTATCAAATAAACATAATCATTTTATAAAAACTAAAATACGGCTAAAGTTTTGCAGATATTGTTTGATTCAAAAATCAGTACATAAACTATAGGGCGTAGATATAGTGTGTCACATATCCGAATCTGCATCCCGATTGGTTTTTAATACGTAGAATAAAATTTTTATAGGTAATAAATTATGTCTAACTAGTCAAACTTGTCACCTGAATGTTAATATACAAAATAATCGATATTGTGCAGATTTAGCTGCGGTTATTTGGCATACTATGAACATAACTAGATTTTTAATTGAGTAAGACTCAAATTAGGATTTATTTCTTTACTACTATAAATATTATTGGTCTTATATAACATTAAACGTTTTTTTTTAACAATGCCCGTCCTTCATAATGCGGTGCTAGTTTTTTTCAAAAAATATCAATAACATCGATTTTACTAAAAATATCAATTAACATTATGAATTCCCAATATGCTCTGTTACTTAAAAATTTCTTACGACTATAAATATAAAAAAAATATTTTGTTATAAAATCTTAGAATAGTACAAACGCAGCCGTCGTAGACAGTGTGTCTAGAATATTTGCATTAAATCTTTTGTAAAGGCTTTTATAACAAATAGGTTTACCTCAGATTAGTTTTTTACACTGTTATATTTTTTGAAAAAAACACAGATCTCCCTTAATGTTTATTATTAGTTGATCTGTTTTCTATTATTTGGGCATTAAGTAAAATTTATTTTAATTTGTATGTGTAGTTTATAGTTTTATTTTATTTCTGGCGCCATATAGACCCATTAGTTGCCAAATATTGTTGCGTAAAAATAATGTTCATTAATAGAGACTAATTACTCTGCAGCAAATACTTTTTAATACAGTAAAATGCAAAATTCAAAAGAATATTCTTGTGTTGCTTGTTTTCCAGCCAGAGAACTGCTATTTTAGTCAATTAATGTTCAACATATACGTAAATGGGTATATTATTCCAATATTTGGACAGTTTATACACTAAGTGTTCATTAATGGGTGAAAATAGTCTCGAAGTTGTTTTATAGTGGTAATTTAAAGTTCTATGTATTCCAACTGAAAGATCCCAAGTAGCATTTCTTGGTTTTAAAGTCAATTGTTATCAGAGTTACCAAAACCTACAGTAGAACCTCTTTAATCCGAACTAATTGGGACCGAGGGTAGTTCGGACTTTGAGATAGTTCGGATTACAGAAAATATTGTTGTTTTTTACATAACAATAGCTAAAATGGATCGTAATTGTTACGGGAAAAGTGAAAAATGCTTTAAAAAGTAAAATACAGTGTTTATTTAATACAGTAGTAAACATAGTGAATAAACAGTACTGTACATTACAGTAGAAACAATTACGCTGCGTACAGTGTATCGATAAATACAGTATACAATAATGAACTACAATACTGTACTGTGTATAGAGTACAGCATTAGCTAATCAAAGTCGTTAAACTAGAAAAAATAGTCACTCATTTTCCTTTGAACTAATGCCGAAGTGTGTTTTTTGGCTGCCAAGTCTCGATTTTTCTTTAAGACCATCAATTGCGATAAACAGCATTCGGACTGATTTTCGTACCAGTTCATTGCCGTCTCTAATGCAGTAAACGCATCGGCATGGGATGGTCCAGAATCAAATGTTTCTCCATCATCACTACTGTCATCATATTCATTTTCCTCGGTGACGACGGAAAGAATCTCATCTTCACTATAAATTTGGTATCCTGGATCATTCTTGTCACTATTGATCCACTCTGTTGCATCAGCCACGTCACATTCTTCAAACCCAGGAATAGCCTGACAAAGATCGACAATATTATCAACGATCTCAGAGTCTTCTTGTTCTTCAATACAGTTTGTATTTCCAACTTCACTGTTAGGCCATAGCTTATTCCAGGCTTTCGTTAGATTGTCCCCTGTTACATTTGCCCAAGAATCCAGTTCGGATTAGTGGACGTTCGGATTACGGCGGTTCGTATTAAAGAGGTTCTACTGTATTCATTTTAATTTAGGCAATAAATATGGTTGTATTGAAGAAACTAAATTCCATTTAAGATTTGTTATTTTGAAACCACGGTTACAAATTGCTACTTGGGATACAACCTTCTATTGAATGATTCCAGGCAAAATGGTATTTATTAATACCAAAAATACACAGTAATAATTTTATTAAGACTAAAATAGTACAAATCAATTTTGAGGAGACTTTATAACGACAATAATAACATCTAAGTGCAGAGTTAAAATTTAAGAATTACTGTGTAATTTGTACCAAACTTTTATATATAAAAAATAATGTTTTCCATGATTTTAAAGTAACTTTGTTTTATATTTATTATTTGAAATAATTAAGTTTACGGACGGGGTTAGTACTTTTCATTTGACACACTTAGGTGTATTTGTATATTTTTAAATATGTGATATTTAGATATGAATAAAACAATATTTGCCATATCATTTTAAAATTTAATTAGAAAATTTTTACATATTTTATACAAATATTCGGCTATTTTATTTTAAATAGTCGTTACTTAGCGTTTTTTACTTTTATAACTGTTAAAAATAGAACACTGTAGCCATTCATTAAGTGATTTCTTTTCTTTTTTAACTGTTTATATATTCGTACCAATTTGTTTGCCAAATATGTTTATTTTCAATATAAAATAGATTAGAAAAAAGTAGTTTAATAATGCAAACATAAATCGTACCTTTCACATATTTTTCCAAAAAATTCAGCATTATAAAACAAGAAAAAAAAGCGGTAACAGTAAATAAACTGCCAGTATGAAACAAACCATCCTTATTTTATACCTAGTGACAACAGAGTTTCAGAACCTTATTTTTTTATACGAATAGTAGAAAACTTATTGTTTGCAACATTTATTTTTACGTAAATAATAAGGTATACAACATAATAAAGATTTAAGTTTGCATTATATATATGATTTTATGATGTACACACGAAGTGATTTTATACAATTTTTTATGTAAGAATCATGTTAAAAAAATAAGTCAAAGTAAAAAGGCTTTTAATAACAATCGTTTTTTTATCAAATTAAAAATAGAAAATCTACAGTGCAGGTATATAATATAACTTACAGGCAATTAGGACATACATATACTGCACTTACATATTATTTGAGTGATTCGGGTATTTTTCAAGTAACATATTTTTTATTGACAAAACATAGTTTTGAACATGAATTCAATGTTTGGGAGATAAATTGTTAGATTTTCGCATGAATATTAAAACACCCTTTGTATGAAGTAAAAGAATAGGTTCTAAATATAAAATTAATAATTAATTAGTCTTAATATTGCTTTTTTCATATAAACGAAACACGTTACTTTATTTGTAACTATGATTATTTGTACAGTGGAAAGTCGATTATCTGACCCTCAGTTATAATTTGCGATTATCCCGCATGACAAACCTTTCATTCCTTAAAAACCACAATGGTTTATTTTAATTCCATTGAAAGTTTCGCTATCCGCTTTATGTCCGGGCTTACACTGAACCGTTTTCTTAATATATTCCATTATCAGGACCACGAACTATAGATACCAGGAGTCTACACGATATAGGCTTTTCCATAATATTTCTGGTCACAATAATCAACCCAGATCATAGTTCTATTTTTAGTCAATGAATGTCATCTTACAAGATTTGCTGGCGGTTTTCAAGAATTACATGAATTGACACAAAATGCCATTGAATGGCTCACACAAATTAAGAGTCTTTGATGATACAGCAAGTAGAAGGTTTTTTTCTGCGGTTTTTTCCCTTAATCTCCAACACGAATGTGAGAACTGCGCACACCCTTTAAAAACTTACCGCAGATACAATATTTAGAAGAGTGTTTTCTCTATAGAACGAATTCTTCAAATTTAATGACTATATTATTGTTAATAACATATATTGTACTACTACTATTTTCATACGAATATATACATATATATATATATACACCAATGTTTTCTTATTATGACATTTAAATGTCGCGAAATTAAATATATAATATTAATTTATTTATTTAAAATTAGTTGTCATAAAAGCTCTCAATAGCAACAAAACTTCCCACGTAAGGATTTAAACTAGTATTTCTTGAACATGGCGCAATCTACCGGCAATAGTTCTGTCCCCCAAATTGAGACCATTTGTTCAACATTACGTTTAGACTCCTGGTATCTATACTTCGTGAT
The DNA here is from genome assembly GCA_964028335.1 of Altica lythri. Lineage (NCBI taxonomy): Eukaryota > Metazoa > Arthropoda > Insecta > Coleoptera > Chrysomelidae > Altica > Altica lythri. Next base: position 96,346,659 of record OZ034800.1, on the reverse strand, counting down.
CAGGACTTCCAAATATCCAAATTAGTCCAGTTCATCGAGTTTCTACTGTATATAAATAACTTACATTTTAGGTATGTTATTAAATAACACAAAATAATCAGGGTGTTGGTAACACTTTAATACTCGTACTGCATAACAATCTTCTTACTTGACTATTTATTATAAAAATATTTAATTAAAACACACGTAATGTAATAATGAGAAGAACCGCATTGTTTTTTTGATATATTACATGGACTAAACTATGTTTTAAATTTGTATATTTAAAAATTACATGGAACTAAAATTTTACAACAGACTATATAAATCGAAAAAACCATACATACATTTTTTACATGTTGAAAAATATTACTCAAATTTTGGGAAGATATCACCATGTTCTAATTTTTAAGACCGATATACCATTATATGTAGCAACAAATTACAACCAATATCCTGATTTATGTATAAACTGTTTCATTTCCTACATTCGGGTGTATGTTCGATGTTAAAATATGCATTAATTTGTCAGTGGAACAAGATTTTCTTTCTGTATACAATATAAAAAATGAAATGAAAAACAAAACTTTCACTTTAAATCTTTAATTATTTATTATTGCAGCATGTTTCGACGCACAGCGTTTTCTTCAGGCATGTCGTAATGAATAAATGAATTTAAGTAAAAGATTTTTTTCATTTCATCAGCTAAATCAACTATAATACAATAGATGTCTACTAACAAAAATATATAAAATTACAATGAACAATAAAAGAAGATATAAATACAAAATGTCATTTAAGTACAAAAGCACTTGTAGACAATCTTTTCTATATCTTTCTGGGGAACTGAAAATCATATATAGCTATTTTCGATAAAAAGTGCATAAAGCCGTATATCGGGACATTTTAATTGTATCTACGACGCATTAATGGTTATTTGGTGTTATACCTTAAGTCCTCATTCGCACGGAAGTGTTTTTAGGTGACGAGTCTTGAAAAATCTGCATCCGCAACATCACAAAAATTGTACCAAATGATTTTAAGTAAAATTCGAAAAAGTGTAAAAAGGTACTTAATTTTATTAATTAATTAACGATTTTATACATGATCCACCATCTTACATGACTTTTTGATGTAATGTTCTCACCCAGTTCTATGGGCCTTTGGCAAAGGTTTCTGTGGTTCCCTTCGTCCTTGCCAAATGGAAGGGCTCCACGACGGAGGAGACACGCCAGAGCGTCAATCTACCAACCCCACATTGCACCACGTGGGTAACACTTCCACATACACCAAAAAGAAGAAACACCATGGAGGGACAAAGCGTGAAGCAAGAAGCCGACGACAGACAGATACTAACTCCTTCCCAACATTCCATCCATTCCCTAAAAAGGACCTAAGTCCTACAACAGGGTCCTCTTACGCACCAAACTCCTAAAAATTTCCATATCTATCTCCCAAACTATTCATTCATACATTTATTCACCCAGTTCTACAATCTTGTGAGTTTTATATACTATTACAGTGGAACCTCGATTATCCAGCTTCCCATTAACCGGCACCCTTTGCCGAGGCATTAAAATACGAAACTGATAGTGCGCTATGTACTTTTAGTAGTAAATCATGTCGCGGTGCATTTGATTTTCTTTCCGCAAATGTCACTTCAATAGAATGTGGCACTGCTGACATCGCAGTGTATTTAATTTCTTTCGGCAATTGTTACTTCAATAGAATGCGGCACTGCTGACATCGCAGTTCGCCGTGTATTTAATTTCTTTCGGCGCTCGTTATTATATTAAATCATCAAATATCCAAAAGTTTATTGAATGGTACAAACAACAAGAGGATGCGAATAATACAGACGCAATGCTCCTCAGGCGAATGCGAAAATTGGCTTTAGATAAATCCGAAAAAACAGTGAAGCAAAGAAAAATTACAAATTTTCTTATAAAATTTTAGTTTTAAATAAATATTTTAATGCTCTTTTTCAAAAAAATAATTACATCATACAATTCTTAGCTTTTTTCATGAAAATCTCGATTATCCGGCGTTTTCGATTATACGGTAGGCTGTTGGTCCCGTGCGTGCCGGATAATCGAGGTTCCACTGTATTTTGATTTAATCATTAGTAAAATCAAAATGTAAACATAGCTTAAATTTAAAAGGTGAATTTGTAAAAAATCCACAGTTTATACTTCGAGGATAAGTACAGGTTGTCATGCACTAATTTTTGAGTATGCTATCATGTCAACTGAATAAAAATTTGTATAAATAAACTATTAACAATTTTTTTATACTTTTATATGAACTTGGCGATACATCCCTTTTCTGTGGAATGGGAAGAAAACAGTTTATAATCGAATCAAAATATCTTGATGAGACCATCTTTATACGTATACTAACTAGATAGTTTAGATTTTAGAAAGTACAATTGTCAATCTATTCTGAATACATTTTATTCACTGTTAACTAAGCGTATCTACAATTATTTTAAAAAATACAGCAAGACGTTAGTAAAAAAAATAACAGTGTCGTTAATCTTGTTTTCATAAAAATTGTAACAGCAAAAAATTCGCCATAATTATAACGCCGTATTCCTGAGTAATCGGTTAAATATCATTACAAGAATACAGAAAATGATGAATGTGATTCAGTAGTATAAATTAAACGAACTACTTAGCTAGTTAAAAGAGCTACATTAATCTCTTTTACCATCTTCACCCTATGAAGCATTTTTTCAAGAGCTTCTTTTGGTAAAGGCATTGTTGAATACCACACCGGACTGTCGGGTACACAAGAACGTTCTGGTTGTAAATAGAAGACATCATTTCTTGTCTTCACACTTTCAGGGCTAAAAAATGAACAATTATACAATAAATATTATCATTTAAGGCATTTTTTATTACCATTTTGATAAATAGAATTCGTATAGTTTCACAGGACATCTTAGAGGATTCTCTTCATTCTCCTGTTGTTCGTATACTTTTTTCTTTCTAGCATTATTTTCTACAAATAAAATTTATACTAAGCAAAATAAATTAAGGATCAGCCAAATTATACACATTTTGCTTTCCAGAAGTATAAAGCAGATTCTACTTATTAGAACAATAAACGCATAGGAAAAGGAGCCAGCCAAACTGGCACTAAAGAGTGAGAACAAACTTCACACAGAATTTGAAACTAGGTTTCAAGATTTTAAGAAGACCGTAGAATTTTCCAATCAATCTCTTACGAATATGAAAACTGGACTGAACAGAAATGGCAACGACTTGTATTCTCAGACGAATCTCATTTTCGATTGTGTAGATCTCATGAACGTGTTCGGGTGTATAGAAGACTGGGTGAAAGATTCCAAGACAATATGGTACAAGTAATTTGCTATTTTGGAGGATGAACAGTAATGGTGTGAAGAGGCATAAGTTCCACTAGAAGACTGGTAGTACTTTGACAGCAAATGGATTCATTTCGGATATTTTACTTTATGCCCAAAATTATGTTGGTGAAGATTTTATTTTACATCAGGATAATTCTCCCAGGACTTACTATGGAACGAACATATTGCATCCATAGCAACTGCAGCAGGAAAGAAAGTAGGCTTTCTGTTTAGAGCACGGAAATATTTTTTTCCATCCAACTTAGCTACACTTTACAAAGCCCAAATACGGCCCAATCTTGAATACTGCTCGCATGTATGGGGTTCGGCGGCTCCGTCAAGGCTCGGAGTTCTTGATGCAATACAGAGAAGAGCAGTTCGACTAATAAACGACACCAGTATAACCAAAAACCTAGCCCCATTATCCCACCGAAGAGCAGTGGCTGATCTTTCCTTGTTTTATCGATACATAAACGGATTTTGCTCAGAAGAACTCCACTTGCCAGACCAGCCAGAGCAACGCGACGTACCAACTCCATGTACCCCTATACTGTTCAATGCTCGACATCGAGAACGGATCGATTCGATCGTTCCTTTATCCCCAGGGTCTCCAGATTGTGGAACTCCTTACCTTCCCACGTCTTCCCCACTCGTCCTTACTTGCAGGCCTTTAAATCCCAAATGAATAAATTGTGTCTTCTGCCCCAATAGCCCTTCCTTATGTCGCCATACACGTTCAAGATTTTTTAAATCCCATAGAAGAGTTAGGAAGACGAATGGTACAGAGAGAAATGCCAAAGCTATAACTTACAGATGCTTAAGAATGGAAACCGATAACTCAATATAAACAATTCGTCAATTAATTAATACTAGTATATAAAAACAGCAAAGAGAATATAAAAAATACTTACGTATTGCGCTTTGGGGAGGATAGAAACGTAATAGAACATTCCTTGAGCCAGGAATTTTTGATGCACCAGGTTGATTAGGGTTTCGTTTCCAATGTTTCATAATATGGGAAAATGACAGCTGCATATGTTCGTCAACACTCTAAAATAATTTGAAAATTAAACGTATATTTGTTTTAAATACATTAATTTCCTCACCGTAAGATTGAAATGCTTTGTATTAAAAAACATCAAAGTACTGAGTAAGACGTGAGGAGAATGGGCCCCGAGTTGCTTACTTTCCCACAAATGTTCCTCCTCTACTCTTGTAACAATATAATGAGAATCGTTGTAAAGAACTGAGAACTTTTTCGCCACCTCATCTAAGCAGTCAGTAAATTTTTCGTAGTAAGGATCACAAAATATATTGTCTATACGACCATTTTCAAATAAATATTGCTGGATACCCAAACATAGATAGTATATAGTGTCAGGGGCGTACTCTGCTCCATTAGGCTTACGTACTTCTTTGACAAAAAGACAGAGAGAATAGTTTAATTCATCGGCAGTCAATTGGAGTATTTCAGTTTTGAACAATTTGACACGTCTAGAGGATTTTTCTAATTCTGTATTTTTTGTCGTAACCCACTGTTTCCAAGCATTTACCCCAAACGTATACTAAAATTATAATTTTAAATAATATGCTGTAATTTTTTTCATACAAAATATTACTTTTAAACACATATTTGCGTCCGGTTTTTCTGCAGGCTCCGGTGGTGGTGGTGGCTGTTGAACTTGATGTTGCATCATGGAAATATCAACTTGGTGATGAGACATTCGTCTTCCTCGTTTTGCTCCACCTCTTGGTTGTCGCATTCCTCTCTTTCTACCTCTCATTGAAGGACTTCTATCCATCATATGGTGATGCATTGGTTGAGGATCATCCACGTTTTCATTTTGAGGATGAGCTTCGCCACCTTGTGCGGCTAATAAATAATCATTACCATATTTCAATAAAAAAAAGTTTACAAGATTGTCCAACAGGGCAACTGTAATAAATTAGTATACAATTTTTTTACCTGTTATTGTATTAGCTGTAAGCGCTCCTTCTAAATCAACTGCAGGCTCATCTAGTTCTGTAGCCATTTTCAATGCCATTTGTAGCATATCATCTCCAAAAGTATTGCTGGCATCAACAGGTTCGGGACTATAACTGTCCTCTGGACCACCTGTATCATCAACATCACTTTCCGAATCTGTAATATCTTCTTTTTTCTCTTCTGCTACCATTTCTGCCATCATAAGCAGTTCAGCTTCATATGGATCCGTTTGAATTTTAACTTCTATTTTCTGAAATTATTACGTTAAGTTTACACTCCATAAAAAAAGTAATTAAACATAATTCAAGAAAAATGAGAGGTTGGAGAGACTTCGACATGTACAAGATGTTCGTCTAGTGGTCTATAAGTAGAATAATTTTTCATCATTCCGCTTTTGTAGAAGGCATTTTGAATTAATTTCAATGTATTGACCTACCTGTGATCTCTTAAAAAGTAAAGTCAAGCATCACCTTTGAGTGGAACAACTGAATTTTCCAATTAGGGAGACGTTCTTTAACACTTTGCCGTAGAAAAAAAATGGTCTGGAAAGCTACAGAATTTTCGGTTGTTGGAAAATTACTCAGACCTTTCGGCGTTTGCACCTTTAGTGTTATTTTAGCATAGCGCCTTAAGTCTTTCTTTACTTTTCAAGAGATCTCCAGGTGGATCAAATGACCCTTCGAAATTTCGATCTAATTGGTATTTTTACAAATATAACTTACCTTGAGTTCTTTCATAATACCAGCTGCTGAATTTCTTGTAGTTGGAATGAATACAGGAACTGGTACTGGTATAGGAATGGGTACAGGAACTGGGGTGGGAGCACTATACATGTGCATTGGTGTCGGTACATATATTGGAACAGGTACTGGTATTAATATTTTCTTTGCTTCTCTTTCATCTGTTTGTACTTCTTGATCGACCATTATAGGTTGGGCGCTTATAGATTTATTAATCTTCTTGGTATAACACATTGTAGCAACATTTCTTTGTTCGGGTAAAGGAGCAGGTCTTACGATAAAGTGTTGCTTAATTTGAACTTGGAATGGTAAATCAGAAAATGAATTAATAACTTGTGGTGTGGAATTCAAGACAGTTGTTCCAACTGAAGACGATTTTGAACGGGTACTACGGGTATTAATAGGTGTAAGACCCGGAGGTCCTGCAGACGATAGATTTCCATTTGTGTTTGCCAAGCTTTGAATACTTGAAATAATTGGTATCTGGTTAATTTCTGAAATAAGATTCATTTAAAATTTTTGATAAGATATTAACAACTTAATAACTACATTTACCTGAGTCTGTTCCTGGATATTGTTTATTTTTTCGAGGTTGTCCTCTAGGTATAACATCTCTGTTAGTTGCAAGACCGTGTTTAAACTGATTCTGGTAGTTTACTGCGCAAGAATATGAACAAAAATTTCTAATTGAGGAATCAGACATTGTTAAGTGATACATTGGAACAGTTAGAACATTGTGACAATTACAGCATTGTTGTCTTGTTTTACCAGTTTCTAACGATACTCTATATTGACTTAAACAGTTAACACTGCACATATTTATCATTGAGCCCGTTTTTGAATATCTTCGTATCATATCAAAGTTGTATTTTTTAACTTTACACCAACTACACGGTACAATTTTTCTATAAGCAATTATGTAAATATTTTCGCAACTTGTAGAACAAAAACTGTGTTGCACATTGTCATAATACATGGTATGTTTCTCCAGCACTGTCTTTGGAAAATGTCTACGACACATTGCACATTTTCCTGGTGAAATATTGTTTACAAAACTAAAAGCCACAAAACACGGTTCCCCACAAAAATAGTTTAATTGGGAATCTAATTCAAATTCAATAGTTATTGGTTTCTCAGCTTTACAAACTGAACATTTTGTACCTGGTTCTACAACTGGTGGCCTGTTATTAGTCATAACATCATATTTATCCATACAAACTTGAGAACAGAAATCTTTAAATTGACCTTTATCTCCCACCGGAGCTAAAAATCCAGAACTTCCTCCAGACATATCTTGCTGACAATAAGAGCAAACTTTTAACCCTTTCTTGTATTTTTCCAGACAAACACTAGTACAAAATTGTCTAATATCATTTCCAAATCGTACACAATATTTTCCAAGAGAATTTGATTTTACTTCACCTTTACAACTCGAACAATGAGATCCAGTATCTTTTTGATATTTTGTTAAACAAATCTCATTACAAAAATCCATAATTTCCCAAGCCAAATTGTTATCAATATCATTTGTTTCTTTATCACATGAAGCACATTTTCTCACAAATGATAAAGACGGCGTTTTTTTCGAGACCGTAAAATTTTTTACTCTTAAACTTCCTTCTTCCCAATTTAATACTACTTTGTCATCTTGACCATTCTTGAAGGAATTCAAACAGTTATCGTCACATAAAAACAATTCTTCCTCTTTTTCATTTCGTATTGTGTAATAAAATTTAACTTTTCGTTTCTAAAAATAAATCAAATTATGCAAATAAGGCAGAAAATAAAATTCAAAAAAATACATAAATATATGAGTGTTCGGTTAATTTTGCACTGCAGTGTAAATTAATTTAATTATTAAAACCATTGCTTACCAATTTACATTCATTACAGATTTTTATGTCATCTTTGTCACACTTATAAACAACTATAGGAGACGTAACAGAAGAATCTAAAGTTCCAAAATTATTTTCAGATTGTAAAGTAACACTAGATTCAGTAATGTCACGAAGGGGTGGTATAGATGAAGCTGCATCCCGTTCCTCCTAAGAGTAAACAAACAATTTTTATATAGGTTTCACACAAAAAGTAATACTTTTCACTATTTTATAACGAATTAAAACAGTGAAAATTTGATAAAGTTTATTAAATTAAAATATGTGTTACAAATTTAAGATTTGTGCTGAAGTGACCTTTTATGTAATTATAAAAGTGTTCAAAAATAAATAAAAAAAAAACTTACCTGAGATATTACTCTTTCAGTATCTGGAATTATACACAACTCTTCATCAGCTCCAGGTTGGTTGTCATTACTTAGAGATTCAAATGTGTCTGATACATCAGGCTCTTTGTCTTTCGTAGATGGTTTATCTGTCTCATTACTCGTCAATTTTTCGACTGTATCAGTTTCTTTGTTTTGAATAGTTTCACCTGAAGTATCTTTATCTAATTCAATACTTTCGGTATTTTCAGACACATCAATTACAGATAAATCAGTAGACGTTTCTTTAATAGAACTAGTGATTTCGCTTTCTTCAGTTTCAGTCACTACTGTGGTGTCTATTCTATCATTATCACTATCATTTACTTTTTCGGTATTGTCTTTTGAGACTTCATTACTCATTGAAATATCTGAATCTATTTGTTGACTTTCAGAAATGGATTGACTTAATTCAGAGCTCAACGTACCGATTGCACTTTCTGATGTTGACTTTTCTGTATTAGGTTCTAATTCTGGATAACTTTCACTGGGAATTTCTGACAAATCCTCCAACATTGATAAGCCAGCACTTTGGTCTGAACTATCTTTATCTTCAGAAAAAATATTTATCTCACTAGTACTTGATTCGGGTAAATCATCAGACGGTGGAAGGTCACTTACACAAGATATAGGGTTGTCTTGTGTAGGCTTATAATTTGAACTTACTATGTCACTTTCAGATGTTGAAGTTGGTTGATTTTGATCCGAATTAGTGTCAATTACCATTATATTCTCGTTTAAAGAACTATTATTATGTAAATCAGTATCTTCTATGGATTTCAAATTACTTTCTGAAATAGAATCTTTACTAGTAACATTATTATCCACTGCACTTTGTGAATCACTTATATTTTCAGGAGCACTCTCAGCCCAGTCCATTCTCTCTTCAACACTTTTACTACCTGTATCAGCAATCTCACTGTCTGGATTTATTACACCGATACTATCATTATCTGCACTTTGAATATTACTTAAAGCTAAATCTATATTAGTCGAACTGCTTTCAAAATCTTCATTCTGATTGGATACATAAGAAGATTCATTTGTTAAATTATTTGAAACATACTCCAATTCATTTCCAATGGAATTCACACTACTTAAATGATCTGTATGGACATTAGATTCATTGTATGTACCAACAAGTTTAGATTCAATATCATTAAGAACTTCAGCACTTTTGTGGATATCTGAGTTAGTTATATCCATTGGAATATTATTAGCTATGTCTTCAACAGTTTTTAATGCTTCACTATTATATTCTTCCATGGTATATCCTAATATTAACACTTATATATCCATATTTTTCTAATAGTTACACTGCAAACAAGCACTTTTCAAAATGTTTTTATAATTGAAACAATCCAAAACTAATAGCATTTTAAGGTAATGGGATGTAAACACAAAAATAGTATATCAAAAACAAGCTTCTGTGATCTTGTTGTGTACTAAAATCCCGGCTTTTTGTAATGTTTGGTTAAACTTCAAATGCTTCTGCTTCATCAACGATTTTCCAAAAATGAACGGACCCTATTCTCAGCCATGTTAAATTATTAATTCCATATTGTGGATATTATGTATTTCTCGAAAACATCCTATAGGCAGTATTTTGTATTTATAATTTATTTTCCAAACTATGCACTTTTCGACCAAGCCATATAATGGTGGATTGAAAAATAACTAACAACAACTAAACAATTATACCAACACCTTAGCAACCCGTATATTTTTATCCTTTTCGCACTAATAGAATTCGCTGTAAAGTCTTTCTCCGAAGACAAGGAAATTTTAGATATTTTCAAGCTGTCTATTTTGCAGGGCTACCACCGTAAACTTAGGTATAAGTGAATTTTTTGTGTGTGACATCTTATAGTTTTTGTTTATGATATCATCTATAACCTTGAACAAACATGTAAATTCGTTTGTTTGATAAAGAGATCGCAATTCGCAATTATGTAGTTGTTGATGTGATATTTAAAAGGGTGCAACGCAGTTCATCAATTATTATTTATTGGTATGTTGTTTTATCTTGTTTACCTTTTGGTTACATTCGTATATATTATGTAGAGTTGAATATTTTATTTTAACCTTCATTTAGAAGGTTTTGAAATCCAAAAACCAATCTTTATTATCACTACAAATCTAGTTAATAGTATTCATTGTAACTGGTGAGTATTTTTACATATATTTTTAAAGTTAAATAAAAATGTCAGTGAAAAACTGATTTATCTTCTCTATTAATAATATTTATTATTTTTCTATTCTTTAATTATACTATTTTATACTATGTTTAAATATAAATCCATTTTCCAAATGCGTTTTATTTTTATCTTAAAAAGATAACGTTTGTTTCCCTGTTTTAAATACATAAATACCCGTAGTTCAAATTTTAACCTTTAACAGATTTAATACCGATTATCAAGTATTGAAAATAATAGAATAAAATAAATCGTACCGCCAAAATATATTGGAAAAAAGCAGAGATTTTCATTTTTTGCAGTTTGTAGTATAACAAAAGTTGGATTAACAACTTTGTTCATTTTTTTAAAGTGCGACATGCAGATGTTATATTAATAAGAAAGTTTATTACTTATTTTGATATTAAAATTGAGGTTAATTAAATACAACAGTTAGTATCTGATATATTTTAAAAACTCGTTACCGGGACTATATTATATTTTCAACAGACAGCCAAAATTTATAATATGTATTTTTGAGTTATAGCTAATTTTTAAAATTGTTCACAAATAACACTAGTCAACAAAAAAATGCTTTTTTTATCGCGAACAATTTTATGTGATTATTTTATTCATCCAGATACACATCAAATATACAAATGATTATTTTTGAGATATCTCTCGACTACTTGTTTTAGATAAAACAGAAGTCTATATACTAACTCTTTTGCAAGAAATTTACTGTAAGGTGGTAGGGAGTTCACAAGGAGCTCATAAACTAGCTGATTAAAATCAGCTCAGCTTTAAAAATTAAAAGAAAACACCGCAAGAAGGCACCCAAGAAAAAAATGGTTATTTCATGACAAAAACCTAGTACATCATCGACTTCTACCATGCCTAAGAAAACTATGATCGCTAAAATATGTCCTTCTTGTAAACAACAGGTAAATTGTAACTTACGTGTAACATACCATACTGCTATTTAAATTTTAATATTACTTTCTTTAAATACAGGTACCCGTTGCTTGCAAATCTTGTCCATGTGGCCATTTTTTTTACAATGCAAGAAGAATTGCTAGAGAATTTGCTATTGAAGCTGATTATAGACGAAGAACTGCTAGAGTACGCCGGGAAAAACCAAATTACTATGATGCACTGGAGTATGATAAGCATATTAAAAAAGTAATTATTTAGAAATGTTTAATTATAACGGGGGTTCCCAAACTTATTCAGTTTGCGATGCACTTAAGGTTTAGATTTCAACAATATTACTTTCTCACTTTGAGAACCCGTGAATTATAGAATTTTTTATTTTATTTTATACCATAGGTCAAAAAGAGAATTAGCGAATGTGATAATGAGGATGAAGAAGACAATAAAAAAGAAAATGGCAAATCAAAGCGTAAAAAAGTCAAAAAGGAAGAGGAGGAGGAAGAAGATTCAGTAACAAAAATGACTCCCGAATTGGAACAACATTGCCAATTAATATTAGACCAGATCAATTATAAATTAAAAATGGTTACATGGAAACCTACTTAAATGGAAACTATATATTTAAAGGCATCTTATTTATTTTTTAACTAAACTATCAAAAATATGAATAAACAGATTATTTTGATACCAAAAATAGAATTTATATTACCAAACAGGTTTTTTATACATTTGAATTTACATATTTTGTAGGGAGTTAAAATAATCGTTTCGAATTTCTAAAATTACATCATTTGATTTAATTGTAAAACACGGGAAAAATGATGGCAGCTGTTTTTATCATTTGATACTTTTCGTAAAGTGTCTGCAACTATTTTATTATTGTTTGTTTAAAACAAGACATTTTTTTTAGTTATTGTACGTGTGAAGTGTTCTCTAAAATACACTAACCATATATTTTTCTCCTGTGTCTCAATGTATACTAAATATTATAAATGTTTAATGAAAATTCTTTATTTTATAGTTTATTCTTTTCAGTTGCAATTTTTTAAATACTGGAGTTTATATAATTTACTGTTTGGTTACAAGTTTAATCAACAATCTGTGGTGTATTAAAAAAATAAGGTTGTTTTTTTACGTTTGCTTTTTCGCCATACAATTGTATTACAATTAATGTGAATATTAAAAAAAAATCAATAGGAACAATTAGAAAGTTGAACTTTCTTGATCTTAAAAATATCTAAATAAATATTGTAAACAAAATTCAGTTTTTTCTTTTAGGTATAAATAACACAAGTCTACAAAAAATTAGAAGTGTTTTATTTGTTTTGCACAATTCTTATGTTTTTAGGTGTGCTGAATCCGAAAATGACTTTCATTTGTTTTTTTCCATCTCCTCAATATCTTGCTGAAATCGTTCACCTTGCTTACATCTCCTAAATCTTTTGGAAAGTATTCTAGGTGGGAATGAAGAATATTCATTAGCTTGAAATGCTTTTAATTAACATTCTTTTGATGATTTGTTTGTAATCACGGTTTTTATTATTGTCCAAAAATTTCTGCATGGAATTCTACCCTCCTCTTTGTGGATCCAGCAGGATTGTGATGAATGGTGGATCCGCCATAACCCGTCTAATATCTGTTCCAACAAACACACTTTGCATCCGAGATGCCTGCAGACTTTTTATAAGTATTTAAAACAATGTCCAACTCTTGTTAGTGACTTTACAAAATGCTTCATCAATCGCAGCTTTATGTGAAGCGGTGATAGAAGAACATTTTTTGGTATAGTGATTTACTCGGTCTCTACTATTCTATAGACACCAATAACAAGGAAATTTGGTAAACTTATATTGTTGTCTAAACAAAATAGCCACGATTTTTAAATCACCGCACATTTGCCAATCGTGGTCTGTATATTTTAATTTACAAAGACAAATTCCAGCTTCTGATAGGTTTCCTTAGATATACAACAGAAATGGAGGAATAGAAACCACCATTGTGAAGCAGAACTGTTTTAAGGTTTCTTTTTAAAGATTCTATAAAAATTCGCCACTATGCTGGGTCGTATGGGATCTTAAACCTCAAACCTTCAATAATGGTACAAAAAACTAACTCGTCCTCTTGAGCAAAGTAGGAAGTCTACTGCTTCTCACGTTATCTAAATCCAGAGGAAGACACTCCCAGTAAAAGTAAGTTTTTTTGGCTTTTGAGCCGTGATCCAAGCAACCCAGCGTTTTTGGGAAGATTCAAGTCTCTTGCTTGTTGACAATAGTGTCGATTTGTAAGAAGTTGATAATACACTACCAGAAGTAATGGTAAGATGAAGAGACCATTGGTAATTTATTATCAGATAAAAAAAAGATTATGAAAAATTGGATGAGTTCAAACAAAAAAAGTCTCATCGGGAAGGAATTGAAGCCGAAGTTTTAAATCGAGAGTCCAGCGTTACCGACAACCCACGGCAATATGTGTTAAGACTATTGAGACTAAAAGACTCGTAAGGTGGTCTCCAGACTAGTACATTAATTTCGAGTAGAACTCAATATCTTGACGAAACATAAAAGTGTCATACTAGTCTGGCTACCAGGATATAGATGAATACAAGGCTGATAAACTAGAAAAGGATGAACAACAATATTTTACGGTCCAGAGCATCTCCAGGGATACCAAAAATTACGGTCTGGATCTGTAGACAACACTGGAGACACATGTCTGTCCATGCACACAGCAGAATATGTATTAAACAGGCGTGTGTCGGAAGAGCTAAAACACTACACAAAACCAGCAGCAATCAGCTACGAGTCATTACAGGATTCATTACTGATCAAACCATAGAACTGCTCAATGAAGACCCAAGCTGCAAACAGCTTTCATCTTAAAAAAATAGCAGACTGAACAAATTTGTTGGAGAGAGGAAAATTTACTAGAGGACCAATATAAATACTTGTTTTTATAATATTTACTAGCTGACCCGGCCACGCGTTGCTGTGGCTAAGGTTTTTGTTATATTACATTGTAGTAATCTATTTAAGAGGAACAGTAGGAGAACATTAGTCATGGGGACCACCATGCTTGTTTACATAGATGCCATTTGTAAAAAATATGGCGACCTCCATGACAGATTTTCTACTACTGCAACCCCTTAATACAATAAAATTATTATTTACGAATGAAGACGGAAACCTTAAAGCTGGTATAAAAATTCACTCGATTGATATTAAGCAAAAATCAATACAAAAGAATTTTAAAATTTATTATTATTTTTATTCAAGTTTCTAACAAATGAGTATAATTACTGTCACGCCTGGAGAGATTTGGGAGAATGTGCCTTAGTGTTATAGGATAAGGAGTAGCTTACTAAAGGCACTCCCGGCCAGGTATCCTGCTGAAGGCAAAAAACTTATCAAGGGTAAGATGAGATAAACAACAGGAAACAAACAACAAATATATTAACGAATAAATAAGCAATAAGAATGAGTAATAAACATTATGAATAGGGAGTCTTACCAAATCAACTACATGGTGGCATGTCACACTTAGTCACGAAAATACGTCAAGAGTCACAATGGCCCAGACCCCAGGGTCTGTTTTAGGGACACCCCAAAGGGTGACCCTTACAGACAACCTCAGACTACAAACTCCTGGTGTCTGACTTCAACAACCTGCTATTAAAGCCAATTCATATTCTACGTGAGAATAAAAATTAAACTATTTAAACACGTGCCGAGATCTAACGTAATGATTTTGACCTGGTAAAATGTAATACATAACAATACAGTAAAATATAAACCAATAAATTAATATGTAGGGCAAAACTACCCTATCACCTATGTGACATTACAAAGTAAATAACATGTAACACTTTAACTTATGAATGAGGTAGGTAGGGCAGATAGTCTTAAATCTTTAACAATAATATTTATTATTTTAAATTATAATTACTTTTATTTTCAATTTAATTTAGCACTAATCGGTGTACAATATTTTTGGTTAACCTGTCTTTAGCTAACAGAAACAGATTCGACGGTTTCCCTACACGTGAACATGCAACATATAGTTGCCCACTTTATTAAACTGTATAGTTTCAAAGCACATACCACAACTTTTTATGTTAAAACTTTTCAATAATTAAAACTGAATTTAAGTGTCATCTCAACAATGCACAGCATCCTTGATATTGCAAAATATTAAGTCATACAACGCTGTGATTGATCATAGAGAGGATTGTTTCCTTGTTAACAAAATCAAGGGTAGTTGTATCTAAAAACTTTCTAAAATAGTTTATTTTATTAACAGTTAAAATTAAAATAATAATTACTGTTTTCACATGTAAAAACAAAAAAAAAAGTGAGATGTGTCAAGGGACACCCGGATGGAACGAAGTTCCTTTCGATTAATTAGTGAAGGAATTGTAATTTGTAAACACAACAGAGAGTTTGTACATACATAAGCATTTATCATCGTCTGTATAAAATCTCTACTTACCTAACTCTATCAGCAATATCCGTAACTTGTGCAGAAACACTGTCAGGATACATTATTGTTTTTATTTTCTATTATTTTAATATTTATTATCTACAAAAAACCTGTATAAACTTAACAAAGTCGCGACACTACTACACTGTTCAAAGCAAAATAGAAAAAAAAAATTAAATCCATTATTTTCAACAGTTCGTTTCTTTTAACAAAAGTGTCCATTTATACAATACCAGAGGTATTGTATATTCTACCTAGAATTACTTTTTATTTCAATTTAATTTAAAACAGGAATTAACAATTTAATACAAAATTTTAAAATTAAAATATTTGACAGTCATCTCTGAGTCATCTCTGAGTCATCTGTGAGTCATCTCTGAGTCATCTGTGAGTCATCTCTGAGTCATCTGTGAGTCATCTATGAGTCCTCCATGAGTCATCTATGAGTCATCTATGAGTCATTTATGAGTCATCTATGAGTCATGTCATCTATGAGTCATGTCATCTAGGAGTCATTTATGAGTCATCTATGAGTGTGTGAGAGAGAGAGAGACAACATGCGTATGTCGTGTCGTGACAAATTTTGGTATGAATTTTTTTTGGCTAGCTCCTAGCGTCAGTCGTAACTCGTAACTGTTCGTAACGCCCGAAAGGGAACTTCGTTCCAATTATAAAAAATTAATCACATAAATTTTTTAAATTTAAACAATGTAAAATCGTGAGTGCATTAAAGCACATGCTGCGAGAGTCTGTTAGGGTCGAGAAAAGGATCTCTTTTATTGACCGCCCGCTGGACGGTGACTTGAAACACTCTTTAATATTGATAATTTAGATAATCCACAATTATCTCAATTTTATAATTTTTATATTTATACGTAAATCGCTCCAAAAACTTGTTGCCCAGTCATTAGAGTAAATTACAACTTCAAAAAAGATTTTATAATTCCCTCGTATATTAAAAACTATAAAAGATATAAAAAAATTAATACAATTTGAGATTCCTAAAAAATGATAACATAAAACTATATAATTATATTCCTTTTTTCTGTTCCCGTGGGATGAAAAGTAGCTTATGTGCTATTCCCAACTACCATCTATCCTTATTTCAATTTTCATCCTACACCGTTCAGCCGTTTTGGCGCGATTCAAGATCAAGATTCAATAACAACTGTAATGATTTGCTTATAATAAAACTAGGATAAATATAGATATATCCCGTTTATCTAGTTCCAGACCATAATCTACCCCTGTCCCCTGTACCAAATTTCATCCCGATCCTTCCAGCCTTTTACTTAGTGGTAAAAATTGAAGCTTATTTATTCCTATGTGTATAGAAATTTTGTACAAAATTAATGAGTCATACCAATTAAAACCAGAACAAAGGATTTATTTATTCCAAAATACTAAAGGAAAAATTCTAAGACCTATTCAATATAAAACTACATCAGTATTCACGAACTGTATTAATAAACAAATAAATTATCAAATCTTTGATTGCTGTCTTCAGGAGTTTTTAATTTGAACACATTATTTATTACAAATTATTTAAATTTGTAAACAATGGTCAATTGCAACAAAACAAAGGATTGGATTCATAATGAAATAATCACAATTTATTAAAGAACTTTTTATAGTAGAAAGTTTTTTTTGGTGATTTATAAGTCATATTACTATTATTAAATTATTACTCCCTTGGCAAATAGCGCTTTACAAGATAGATTACGGCATAGTCCACAGTATAGTCTAAAATTTTTAAAAATTTTCTAAATTAGTTATTTTATTAACAGTTAAAATAATAATTACTGTTGTCACATGTAAAACAAAAAAAAAATTCTCTCTCGCGTAGTCGATCCCATTATGATAACATAATAGAACTGTCACCTTGATTCATATCCGACGCTTAATCAACTAGGCTACGAACGACATATTTAAAAACTTTCAAAATGATAACATGTATACACAATTTATATCATATTTCATATCAATTCAGTATAAATTTCGAAATTAATGTATATGCCTAAACACCATTGACATATTAATACAAATGGACCAGCTGTGCAGCGAAATAATTGATTCCAGAGTGAGACGGATAAGAAGGATAGCGCTAGGTCGGGCAGAAAGCTCCTAATTTACATTTGATTTACGTTGATTTTTAATGTTTTTGGTGTTTATCTTATAAATTAAATATATTTGACTGTGTTTATAGTAATATTTATAAACTATGTAATATATCGCACACACTCTATAATATTTTATAGTTATTAACCTATTAAGTTGGTGTCTAGAGTCATTTTAACTATAATTAATACTTGCCACTCTTAAATATTTTTGGATACATAAATATTTCATCAACAGATAATAATAAATAATTTCGAAGTTTATATTTCATATAATAATCAAGAAGAGTTATTTAATTATTTGTTTTATTATTATATATTAGGTGTAGAATTTTCAAATTTAATGTATCAGTCTCCTTATATATAGTGTGAACCATGATATAAAAAATTACGATATGATCTTCAGTTGTATTGACGTATTTTTCGATAGAAATATTAATGCATTTTTGAATTATCTATTTGAATTCAACAATTTTTTGTCACATTCACTGTTTAAAAAAAAATTGGTATTTATTGTATACAGGGTGTCCCAGAATTAACTACGGAAACTTCGTATACGTATTCCTTGATGACAAATAAGTAGGGTCTTTCCTATAAAAAAAATTTTTTTAGAGACTCCTGTCAGAGTTATAACCTACTTTGCAAATGTGCGCTACTTGATCGCGATACACGATACTTAATTGACATGGTCCTACTTTTTATTTTTTTACTCCAAACCGAAACGATTTCGCAAAAAACGACAAGGAACAAAAAAGTTTCTAAATAATCAAAACTTCCTAAAATAATTTTTTGTTATGGCAAATATTAATTGCTAAGAAAGTTACAAAAAAAAATTAAGAGGGGTTCCTTGATTTGCACCCTTAGAATGGGGTAGGGCAGGTGAAAAGTGGCAGGAGAAATGCGTCTTTATTAAAATGATGTTCACCCAAATTTTTAATTTTTTATCTTGGACCAATCAGAAGATATTAAATTAAAACCGTATTTTACCACCCCTCTTTACAGGGTTATAACTCTGACAGGAGTCTCTAAAAAAATTTTTTTTATAGGAAAGACCCTACTTATTTGTCATCAAGGAACACGTATACGAAGTTTCCGTAGTTAATTCTGGGACACCCTGTATAAAATAATACAGTTTTTGAGCCTGCAATAATTGTTTTGTAAGTAATATATATTATTTTTGCTCAAATAAGTACACCTAAACATAAAACCAGAGTCTTTTCTCACTTATTTTGACAAACTTAAGTTTCATCAAATACTTCGAACAACCACAAATGAAAAAGCTTTTTTTCACTACTAACCTGAGAAATTGCTATTATTTACTCCATTCCCCTAACGAGAATTAATATTTACAGTTCTATAATTTTTAAGATATTGACATAATAATAGCTCACTTCTCACTCTAAGTATATAATATACTATTTTTTACATAAAACGTTATAAAAAGATTTCCCTTAAGCTCTCATTTAAACAATGTGCGTTTTGCCCGGCCTACCTCCGTCTCTCTCTCGGATCTCTCTTACTAATGTTGGCCGCAGAAGCAGCTGTTGCGAATATGGGAAGCGGCCGGTCCATTTGTATTAATATGTCAATGCTAAACACACTTGAAACATGCATTGTCATCCAGATCTTAGCTATCCTGAAAATTTCAGAGCTCTAGGTAGTCGGGTAATATGTTTAAATTCGATTACAAAATTCCGCAGAGAGACAAAGAACACGGTGAAAATATAAAAAAAAAGTGTGAGGTGTCAAGGGACACCCGGATGGAACGAAGTTTATGAATTTATTAATTTATAAAAACAGGATGAAATAAAATATAATACTATTATAGGTAATTATGTTTTTTTCTACAGTATTTTCTTTTTAATGTACATTTTCTTTTAATTTAAAATAGTGTCTTTTTAATTGTAATATATCTATCTATGAGAGAGAGGGAGAGAGAGTTATTTATTTTTTGGTCTGTGAGAGAGAGAAACATGCGTGTGTCGGTGCATTGTGTCGGTGCATAGTGTCGTGACAACTTTTGGTATGAATTTTTTTGGGCTAGCTCCTAGCGTCAGTCGTAACTGTTCGTAACGCGCGAAAGGGAACTTCGTTCCAAAAAAAACTTTCCTCTGGCGTAATCGATCCCATTACGATATCCCAACCGAAATGTCATAATCAGCCGCTGATCCAAATTAGCTACCAAGACCTTACATGAAGACTTTCAAAATGATAATATCATATTTAATATAATAACAATTCAATAAACAAATAATTTGCAATAAAATAATATTGCGACTATAAATTAAAATGTAAGCTATCCTATCTTTCAAGTTGGATCAAACTGCACACGGTGTGCAAATTTGATTAAAATCGGTTTAGTAGTTTAGGAGTCCATTGCGGACAAACAACATGACACGTAATTTATATATATATTAAGATAAGATAAGATTAATAAATTATCAGATTGATTAATTGCTCCTGTAGGTACCTTTAAAAACGTACCGTAATCATAACTAATTGTTTATCATTAATAACAGACCTTAAGGCATCATTCTTGTTTCTTTTATCTGTCCTTAATTACACCAGTATCACCAAAAACCTAGCCCCATTATCCCACCGAAGAGCAGTGGCTGATCTTTCCTTGTTTTACCGATACATAAACGGATTTTGCTCAGAAGAACTCCGCTCTATAATATCTCCACTTGTCAGATCAGCCAGAGCAACGCGACGTGCCAACTCCTTGCACCCTTATACTGTTCAATGCCCGACATCGAGAACGGATCGATTCGATCGTTCCTTCATCCCTAGAGTCTACAGATTGTGGAACTCCTTACCTTCCCACGTCTTCCCCACTCGTCCCAACTTGCAGGCCTTTAAATGCCAAATTAATAAATTGTCTCTTCTGCCCCAATAGATGTTCTCGGTACATTTGTATTTAGGTCTATATCTACGAGGACATCCTTAATAAAAAAAAAAGTTACAACTCCACTTGATATTTATTTTGATGGACAAGGAAAAAAAATTACGAACATTTAATAAAATATATTTAATATCACAATTCACTTTTTAATAAAGCTCTTGACGCAGTACAATATAAAAAATATATAAATATTCAGCACCTTCTATGATATGGATAGTATTGAGCTATAAATTTATTTACGTAATTTAACTAATAAAACTATATTAAATAAATACTTTATTGTAATAAAGTCAAATAAGCACATATTAAAAACTAGTTCTGATAAAAGATTATTGAAAGTAAAAACTTCTATAGCGACATTGGGTAGGTACTTTTTTGGCCGAATTCGTTTAAAAGTTTTCACTTCTATTGTCTGGTCGTATAAACATCTATTGTTTAATTAATAAAATTATTTCAATATTTGGTAACAGTGATCACACCCTAAATGTAATTTTTATAATATAAACCTTAGCGAAAATGGATGTTCTACTTAATTCTATATTGGCATGTTAATCTTAATTACACGTACAATTGGAAGTTTAACATTAAATTTGTACTACAATAACAGGATTAAAAATCTTGGGTAACCTAATTTCATAAAGAATAACCCTGCGAAGTTTCAAAGAAATTGACCGAAGATCGATTTTTTCTTTAGGATTGGTGCGCTGCGAGTTCCTTTATTACATTTTCATTTGTTTAATAATATATTGGTATAGTAATCAAATCCAATTTTTATAAAAAAAGTATACTATCACTTTGAAACTTTAACTAAAGTAGTTTTGCCAAATGTAAATATTAAATATGATAAAACAGAACATAAATCTTAACTTGGAAGGTACATTATTAATACCCGCAGAAATTTATTATAAATTATTATTGTACATATACATATAAAATTACCTAGTAACACTAAGGAGATGGAGGAGTTGCAGATTCTTGTGTTTGTTGTTGTTGTTGCTTTTTTCTAATACAAGGAAGAAAAGTCCACAGACTAGATCCACCGGTAAGTGTAATACCAAGGCAAATAAATAAAGAAACATACGACTGGACGTGTGAATACCATAAACCACACAATGGAGGCCCAATTAATTGTAAAATACCATTAACAAACAAACCCATTCCATAAGTGGATTGAAGTCGTTCTTCACCGAGCATATCAGCCATTACAATAGCTGTAATTCCAACATAAGTACCCGAAGCCAATCCAAAGAGAGAGGAAAATGCAGCGATTACCCAATAATTGTGAAACACAGGCATTACACTTAATGATATTCCAGATATGAATAATCCACCAACAAAATAATAACATTTTGGGAAAGAAGTTAGATCTGATAAAGCTGATCCTCCTATTCGGCCTACTAGATCTAAGGCTGATACAATTGAGAGGAGCATAGCTCCTTGATCTTTATCATATCCTAAAGATTGAGCATATGAAGGAAGTAAAATAATAAAATTGGTATAACTTATGGCATTAGTAGCATTAGATATTAGGATTATTAAATAAACTGGGTCAGTAAGAAGACTGAGATCAAGAAGTTTAACTTTTTTTACTTCTTCAGTTCCTTTAGACTTATTAGTCTTTAGGCTAAACGAACTAGCAAATATTTCTGGTTGTAGAGTTAAAGTACTACCATGATATGGTGTACTAACATACTGAAAAGAGCTTGTTGAAGTACTCCTTCGAGGAGCACTTGATCTACTACGCCTAGAACTTGATGGTACACGACTTTGGGAGAATACTTCCATTGCTGGATTGCCGTTTTGTTTTTCAGGAACAACATGAAGAGTTGAATTACTGTTCATACTTTCTCTGGCTCTGGCTTTTAAAATTTCTTGCTTTCCTTGAGGCATGCTAACTTTACGTTCACGTTCTCTTTGTACAGTTTTTAAATTCTGCATTGCTACACTGGAAGCGCTTCGATTAAAATTTCCCGTTGAATTTTCTATGTGTTCTAAAAACGAATCATTATGAGGTATATTCTGAAGTGAGGGAAAAAAATCTTCTTGACTTATAGTAAAATTAGCTCTATTTGTCTCTGACTCTTCAGGTGGAGTGACCCGTTCTCGTTTCATATGCAGTTCAACTTTATCATAAAAAAGAGCTGCTACAAACACATTAAGAATTATTCCACCCATAATCAAAACAGCTCCTCTGTATCCATAATTTACTAGAAGTACTCGAAGTAATGGAGGTATGAGAATTGAACCGAAAGCTGAACCAGATATGCATATTCCATTGGCAACACCTCTTAATCTAACAAAATAACTACAAACTATATACACAGTTGGTGGAAATGATAATCCTGCTCCAATTCCAAATAACACGCCGTAACTAAAGTAAAGATAGTACACTGAATTTGCCCAAAAACTAAGAATCATACCACCCGCCGCAGATATTCCTCCGATGATTGTTACTATTCGGTAATTATATCTTACAGAAAGAAGACTGGAAATTGGACCTAAAACAGAAATATTTTATTGTCTATCTTCATGTTTTTAATCAATTTTATTTTAATAAAAACAATGAACTCGAAAAAATGAAGTCTTTGAAGATTATATAGAAATTACAAATGCAATATAAAAATTATATCAAAAATATGCTATCAAGATTTGTAATTAATGATAATGAATGTAATTACTTACCTAAAGAACTATATAAAAAATAACATAGAGCTGGTATCCACATTCCTTCTGCAGTTGTAGTGTCAAAAGCCTCTAAAAATTCAACAAATAACACTCCAAATGATTTAATGAATCCTGGCACCAAAATATTGACAAGGGTAGCTCCAAATAATACCAACCACCCCCATCCACCATCTGGTGGTACCAGTTTCCACTTGTCCATTTTTTTATCATTATACTTCTTGTTGTCAAGTAAAACTACACCTAAAAATCAAAAAATTACCTAGCTAGTCATCCAACTTAAGTGCTAATATAATTTGTACATAATTGTAAATAACTAACGTAAATTTTAAAGGTGTTAATTATATATTTAGTATCTAGATATTGGTTTTTAGTTTTTTTTAAAATTGTTTAATATTTATAACGATTAACCTTTATTGATGCTACGTATAGATCTTTAACCTTCATTGGATTTTGGTGATTATTTTAGAATTAGTGGAGTGTAGTTAATTAGAGTTTTAATAATTTATGTTTATACAGGGAGGACCAAAATTCCGTTAATATTGATCATCGAGGTGGGGCAGGCGCGGTAGAGAATGAAAGAGCGACCGTTTGGAATTTAGTACCATGGTGTAATTTAACGAAAAACAATGTGGTTTTTGTGTAAGCGGGTACTATCGAAACGACGATACTTCAACTCTAGCGCAAAGAGAATTTTGTGCCCGTTATTGGCATAAAATTAAAGTTCAATCGATTAAAAATAGGTGTAGAACTTTCAAGAAACTGGTTCAACAATAGATAAACCATTTGGCCAACTTAGAACATCATGGGATCCCAAAAACAGAGGGTGTTCGTAAACAACCCAGCTTTTCTACTTGAAAGCGGTTTGGTATCTTTAAACCGCTTTCTACACAAGAATTTACATTAAACCATGGTTCAGCACGTAAAGCCTCTTTTGATCATGCTAAAGAAGTTCGCGAGCTTTAACAACTTTTTTCTCAGACTTCCACCTTAATGGACAACTATACAGACAAAACTATAGATATTGGAGTGACACCAAACCGAAATTTAGGCATTAAAAAAAAGTGTGAGGTGTCAAGGGACACCCGGATGGAACGAAGTTCCTTTCGATTAATTAGTGAAGGAATTAGTAATTTGTAAACACAACAGAGTGTTTATACATACATAAGCATTTATTATTGTCTGTATAAAATCTGTACTTACCAAACAGTTCGTTTCTTTTAACAAAAGTGTCCATTTATACAATACCAGAGCTTTAGATAACACATCTTTTTAGAATTAATTTTTATAATTTAAAACAGGAATTAACAATTCAATACAAAATTTTAAAATTAAAATATTTGACAGTAACTGACAGTTAAGGTAATTTGACGTAGGTACCTAAATAGTCAAGTTACGAACTATTTTTAAAATGTTTATGAATTTATTAATTTATAAAAACAGGATGAAATAAAATGTAATACTATTATAGTTAATTATTATTTTTTCTACAGTATTTTCTTTTTAATGTACATTTTCTTTTAATTTAAAATAGTGTCTTTTTAATTGTAATATATCTATCTATGAGAGAGAGGGAGAGAGAGTTATCTATTTTTTTGGTCTGTGAGAGAGAGAAACATGCGTGTGTCGTGTCATAGTGTCGTGACAACTTTTGGTATGAATTTTTTTTGGCTAGCTCCTAGCGTCAGTCGTAACTGTTCGTAACGCGCGAAAGGGAACTTCGTTCCAATAAGCATTCAAACCTTCAGGATCCAAAAAAGGTGACATTAAGAAGCCGCCTCGTAGCCCAGATTTATCCCAAATGGATTTTTTTGTTTGAGGAAATTCTTTACCAGCGACTTGAGAAATTACAGGGTCGCATTTTCCGATATATTTCTCAGTGGGGCATTGCAAATTTTCGCTCCAGTGTCAAAAAAAACGAAGGAACGCATATGGACGATGATCCAAATTTGTGTACTAGGAATTTACTAACTGTTTAATAAGCAATTAAAGTTAATCTATGAAAAATGATTACTTACGTCTGATTTAAAATGTGTGCATGTTTGAAAATATAAATATTAGGATTACAAAACTAACTAAATGACCTTTCTACTCAGTACAAGTTACAAAGTTACCTACTAATCTAAGCAATATACGAAAATTGCATTCATGTGTGGTTGAACAGCTGTAACAAAATCGATAAATCTTCCGCAACCGCAAATTTCCAATTATAATTAATCTGTAATTAAAAGTAGATAAAACATTTGTTTATCTAAAGTTTTTTTACAAGTTTTTTATCATTGCTTAGTTTTCAAAATAGGTACATTTTTATAATGAGAAATGCAAATAATTTGAGAAAATTTTATCTTGCAGATTGGAAAAAAGCCATTACGACATTTTTTTTTAATACAATATGCAAACAATTTCATCTTACTGATGCACAAATCCACATTGCTTTATTTCGTCAACTAACTGATTATTTCAGATAGATTTTGTTGTCGATTATCTTGACCTGGTTCAGATGACAAAAAAACACCACAAAAACCATAAAATTGTGTTTTAAACGAAAATAAGGAATAATTACAAAAATATAATTCTAGAAAATATAGGTATGTGCAATTGTTTGTTAGTTATAGATATTAAATCACATCTTAAGGTTAGTTCGGTCAATGTTAAATTTTGTTCCACAATTATCACATTTTATTATCAAACAGTATGTTTATTAAGGTTCCAGCTAATTCTTAATCAATCATCAAATGACGCTTATTTGTATAATAATTGAGTTTGGAAAGAACGCTAATTGTCATAGTTAAAAACAATAATTAAAATGTTTACTCAAAATCTTCTTAATTCCGAATTAAGTATTTCAAGGAACTATTATTTCAAATTTACATACGTAATAAAAAATAAATAAATAGGTAATTGAAGAATTAAGCTCAATAATTGTTTTTAAACTGTTATCCACCATAGAGGCAAATTGTTAAAGAACCATATTGGATGGGGAAAAGCAACAATTTGACGACAAAAGAAAGAATGTACACATAAGGATAAATTATGGAAGACAAATCCCTGAAAGAACGAAAAATCTGATACAAAACGTTGACATAAGATTGTCGGTCACTTTGCATATTTTAGATTCGATCATAGGGTAATTTTTAGCATAATTTAAGCATTAAACATGAGTTACTAGACAGAAAAACTGGAATGGAGGACTCCAAAGAATCTCAAGAATTACGAAGATCAAGATCCCCTTCCCTCACCAAGATTTCACCAAACTAGCATAGACAGGGACTTTCCTGCAGAACTTTAATACCTCCTTCACGAAACACCCCTCTCCTACAGGTAGATCTACCTGTAGGAGAGGGGTGTGGACGACAACAGGATACAACAAAAGCTGAGTCCTCGGCGAAGGTTTCTGTGGTTCCCTTCGTTCTTGCCAAATGCCTCACACCGGAGGAGACACATCAATCTCCTAAACACACATTGCACGACGTGAGCTAACAGCAAGTGTGACAGTTTAGGCACGTTCCAGGAATCAGGAACCAGGAAACACCGAAACAGCAGAAAAACCAAGAAACGAACACCGAATGATACTAACTCCTTCCAAACTCCATCATCTCTAGAAAGGACACTAAGTTCTACAGCAGGTACCTTAAACTCAAAATCCTCCAACATCACACTCCTATATTAACCAATTATTCCTTACATCCTCCATAGTTCGTTAAGACTACAGTTAGGACCGTTCTTTTGATTTTGAATCCCTTCCTTGCCTGGTCTATGATGATGAGTTTTTTATTCGCTGGCTAACTTTGAATACACTGCCCGGGGCAGGGAGACTCCGCTTACCCTCCCCTAGAACCGGGACTACATGGAGTATTTGTAAAATTTTCATTATATTGATGTTGATTCTATCGATTCTCGTACAGATATGAAATAAA
Organism: Altica lythri; assembly: GCA_964028335.1. Taxonomy (NCBI): domain Eukaryota; kingdom Metazoa; phylum Arthropoda; class Insecta; order Coleoptera; family Chrysomelidae; genus Altica; species Altica lythri. The sequence continues at coordinate 96,319,122 of OZ034800.1, read as the reverse complement.
TTCATTTTTTGAATTTGTTTTTTCACTTTATTGAAGATAACTTAATTTATTAAATAATCATTTTGTTTCAATTGCAAATAACTTGATTCCTGTTCCTGATACGACCTTGCATTACTATTTAAATAACACATTTGATGGATTTACTGAACCATTTACGCTCACTACTGCCTCTGTTGAGGATGTTAAAGACGCAATATTTAGCATATCATCCAAGTCATTGGGCCCCGACGAGATTTCAATACAAATGTTGCAGATATGTTGCCCCGAAATTACACCAGTAGTTACCCATTTAATCAATTTTTGTTTGCTTGAGGGGCAATTTCCTGCTCAGTGGAAAACCTCTTATGTATTGCCCATTCCCAAAAGCAATAATTGTAATACAATGAGTGATATTCGCCCAATAAGTATTCTGTGTGCTATCACCAAGGTATTAGAGAAGATCGTTAACCATCAAGTTCGAAATTATTTAAATTCTAATAATATTTTGCCTGATGTGCAGTCGGGGTTTAGGCAAGGCCATGGATGTGCTACAGTTTTATCCGCCGTGGTTGATGATGTCGTAAGATCACTGGATGTTAATATTAATACTGCTTTAATCTTACTCGATTTCTCAAAAGCGTTCGACACCATAGATCATGGATTGCTTCTAGCCATCTTGAAATATTACGGGTTCTGTGATAGGTCATTACTTTTCTTTAAAAAATACCTCTATAATCGTTCACAGATGATAAAGTTAAATGATGCTTTATCTAATCCTCTACCTGTGAGATCTGGAGTTCCACAGGGCTCAATACTGGGGCCACTGTTATTTACCATATATACCAGTAAACTGTTTTCTTGTTTAAAATTCTGCAAATATTATTTATATGCTGACGATACACAGTTATTATATTCTTTTTCTAATAAAGATGTTATTACAGCTCAGACTAATATTAATAATGATCTATCTGCTTTATCATCCACAGCTAAAAATCACTCACTTCTACTGAACGCAACTAAATCTTCTATATTATTATTTTGTTCTAAATATCATCGTCTCTTTCTTGAACAGCAACTGGTTATAGCTATAGATCGTGATGTGTTGAGGTTTTCGAGTGTATCGAGAAACTTGGGCCTACAGTTAGATACTAAATTAAGATTTAGAGAACATGTTGCTGGTCTGGTGAGTAAAGCTTATGGAGCGCTCAGGGTCATTTATCCATTTAGGTATTTGATGTCGGTCCCAGCGCGTAAAACCTTATGTGACGCTTTGGTATTGAGCAGGTTTAATTTTTGTGACGTGGTCTATGGCCCTTGTTTAGATGCCGTGACGACTCGTAGGATACAGAAGGTACAAAACTCATGCGTTCGTTTTGTATATGGTTTAAGAAGACGCCACCGCATATCTGCATATCTGATTTCAATTAGATGGTTAAATATGTTAAATAGACGCCTCCTCCACCTTTCCTTGTTCTTTCACAAGATCTCCATACTCAGAACTCCTCCGTACCTGGCAAGAAGACTCTGCTATCGAACAGATGTTCATCATTTGAACTTAAGACATCGAGGTCTCTTGACAGTCACAAGGTATTTTAAGACAGTTTTCAGACGAAGTTTTTCATATAACGTTGCTGCTGTATATAATGCTATACCCAATGATTTTAAAAAGTTACATATTCCAAGTTTTAAATTAAAATATAAACAATACCTCTCATCCTTTATGGGTTTTTAAAAATACATGATTTTTTCTAGTGGTTGGGCCCTTTCACGTCTCTCTGTGATATTAAAATGTTACATTATTAATTATCCATTGATTTGTATGTATTACTTAGTGCTGTCTGGATGTCGCTGGAAGTTCACGTATTGAGGAGAGTAGAAACCTGTTGTACTGGGTTACAGCTGCTACTGAGTTTAGTAATTCTGTGGGGCATCGGGAAGATTGATTCCTCATTTTGAGGAGTCAATGATGTCCTTTTGAAATGCATGTTCTAGTTTGAAAGTACTCATCCTTAACGTATTAAAAATATGATTAATTTTTATTTTTGTACTCGGATGTACCTATATAATGTACATGCATCAATAAATTTATTTTTATTTTATTTTTATTTATTTTTAACTTGAAAAATCGTAACTTGTAGCGATAGCGTGCATATCACGAAAACTCATACCTAGTGATAATATTGCACTGTAATTTATAAAGTATTTACGTGCAAATATTGCCAAAAAAACTAAATTTCTTTCCTACTTCACTGTGATTACTGGGATCGGTATTGATTAAGTGGGATTTACAGTCATTTCGGATGAATGACCTAGGTCAACGACTTTGTTTGTATAGTGACCCTCAACTTCTGGTTAATTATACATTCTTTTTCGATTTGAAAAGAAATTCTTGAAATTACTTAAGGGCCAAGGCTTTAAAAGGTAGTAGGTAGACGTGGTAATAAAGCATTGCATTTTCGATTTTTTGTGTGGAAAGACGGGTTTTAATGTACTACGGTAAGTGGTAGTAAAATCTCAGGAATTTTTGTGATCGGCAGTTGATGCATACAAATGAAAAACTGCGTTTGTGCATAAAAAAACGTTTTTTAATTAAAAAATGAGAAAAATATATAACTCTGTAAATAATAATGAAAATGAGTTCGATTTTTATACTCGTCACAATATTCGTTCTCGGTGACTTCCAAACCTACCGAGTAACGAGTTTGGGCTAACTATATAACAAACTTTCACAATGTTTCAGTGACCTCAAAAACTCCAGTCACTCACTGCGATCTCTAGATTCCTTGGAAACTTCATAACATTTGTTCTCAGTGACTTCAAAAACGCTCAAGCAACGAGTTTGGGTTAATTAAATATATAGTAAAGTTACACAGTGTTCCAGAGTAAGACGTTGATTGTACCAATTGCAGGCCCTTGGTACATTGAACGCTCTTGTCGACCTCATATTCATGCCATGCCCAGCATATATTTTTCACATTTGTTAATTTCGAAATGCACAAATTTAGTTTTTCATTTGTCTACGACCACTCCCGGTCACATTAAAATCAGGACAAAATTGATAATAAAGCCTATTTTTGTGCTTATTTCCTCGACTATCGTTAAAAATTTTCTCTCTGATTATTGATTGAAATTTTAGTATCTCTCTACAGTTATACGGTAATAAAATTGTAGTGCATTGTGTTATATAAGTATTACGTCATTAAGCACATCTGATCATAATGCTTTTGTAATGTATGTACACTTCCATTAAATTCAATGAAAGTTTCCTAAGAAAGTTTAAATTGGATATGTAATATAGTTGAGTCTTCAGATCCGTGCAATTACGACTTAATAATTAAAACTATACAAATCTAAAACTCGTGTATCTAATTGTCTATTTCCTTTATTAGGATTATAGTAGTTAAAAATTGCTACTTCATCTAATAGACCGTAAACCAGATTTGGCTCAACGATTCATGTCTAGCAATTTGAGGTCTGAAAATGGTATTTTGGAATCTTTCTGGCAATTTGTTTGTTTTCACAACAAAAATGTTCATTATTTTGATTTCCAGACAAAACAATTAACAATGAAACATTTTTGTTCTTGCATGTTTGCTCCTATCAACCACCCTTTCGACTGTTTAAAACCGTCAGGCATTTTAAAATCGTAAAGTGGTTATTAATTACTTTCGTATTAACTTCCAGACACTTTAAGATAGGTTGAAAACGATTTTTTTATATAAAAGGAAATTGATTTTCTAACCATTAAAACCACTCTTATTTTTATCAACTAGCTTCCCTTTTTCAGATCTTGTCAAATCCAGGTGTGCTGGCTCACGGTCTATAAACAGATTAGATATGTTTATCGAATTCTAAAATGTTAAGACTAATATTTACCAATCAGATTGATGCAATTGTCTATTTATTTATCGGTAATTAAGTGCAATCACGCATATTATTTTTTATGAACTAAAATTGCTTTTCAAGAAAGTGGTTTATTAATTTATTAAAAAAAAATACTTCCATGACAAGGTAAAGTAGAGTCAAGGTTTCATAGCAGGTGATTATTTTGATCACGAATCAGTAATTATATTTTTCTGTATTTCTTTATAGACGATACTAGCCGTTAATAAGGCCTACCAAATAGGCTAGTTGACTCTTTTTTAAACTAGGTCCTAAATAGTTTATATTTGTGCTACTAAGGTAAAAAAAATATTACTATATTTTTTCAACACCTATGAAACCACAAAACTGTAATTTAAAATCCATCTCTTCATGTAGGTGCGAAAACGCTGTCCGCCATTTTATGACGTCATACGTATTGTAAACAATCATTTGACATATAAACACGGACAATTTTCCAGTTTACTTTACTTTAAAAACATGATTTCAACTAATTTGCATAAAAAATACAGTAATTATCGTTATTGCAACGTCCGAGAATGCAAAAACACATCAAGGAATACAAATAGATGTTAGTTACATTATTCAGAGGTTACGATACTTATGACATAAATGAGTAGGCACTTTTGAATCCCTTCTGAAAAGAATAAATACACTCATTCTTCCTTTTTATGTCTACTATTTAACAACTGCACTGTAATTACATAGAAGTCTTGACATTTCTTAGCTCGGCAGAGCAGAAATCTGGATTTAAGGCAAAGAAATTACGAACCATTAATGTATCAATTTTTGGCAAATTTGTGCTGTCTGCTTTTGTGAAACCAACGTCCATAATGAATTTATTATTGTTTTTCAATAAAGCAAATAAATTAAGAACGTGATAAGGAATTTTTATCGAAATATTTATACTTGTAATAACACCACGTCAAATTACTCGTTTTGTTTACAATTTGTATGACGTCACAACATGGCCGACAGCGTTTTTGGCGATTCAAATTAAACACATTTTTTAAATTATATTTTTAAATTAATCTTACGCATTTAGTTATTAAAATCGATATATTTCGTTTTCGTAAGCTAAATACTGTAAGAAATACTCATTTATTGTATGAAATTAGTTATGTGTCAAGTAGCCTATTTTACTGATGAAGAAAAAATTTAAAAATGAAAACGATTATAGTTTG